>OX422214.1:359418288-360618288 GCA_949130495.1 Sambucus nigra
GGGTATATATATATATATATATATATATATATATATATATATATATATATATAGTGCTGCGCTTGTGAATAGCAGTTCGCATTTTAAGAGTGCGGACCGGACATGTGTCACTTGGGAGTGAGCCCAGAAAAGAGAGAGAGATTTCCTATAATTTCTAGGGTTACCGCCAGGTGACACATGTCCAGTCCACACTCTTAAAATGCGGACTAGTGTGCACAAAATCACTACTATATATATATATATATATATATATATATATATATATATATATATAATGCTATTGTGCGGACTAGTCCGCATTTTAAGAATGCGGACCGTACATGTGTCACTTTACGGTGCACCTAGAAATTATTGCCTAAATTGTAGGCACACTCTCTCTCTTCTTTGGACTCACCGTCAGGTGACACATGTCTGGTTAGCACTCTTAAAATGCGGACTATATATATATATATATATATATTTCCTCCTAAAGGACACAATAATTTATTTTATTTTTTTATTATCGTGATAACTTTCCTGGTCGGTGTCACTTTGTGAACACTACCGGTTAGCAAATTCACGGATCCTATTTCTCCGACCCCACGGTGCTGGATCAATATAATTCAGGAGTGACCGAGGACGGTAGAAATCGAACCCTCGACCAACCGCTCTTAGGCCGCCAAGGATCCCTCCTTACCACTCGGCCAAACCCTCGGGATAGACACAATAATTTTCATTTCGTGTGAAAATTAAGAAGGATAATAAAAATAGTAATACTAAATATATGTAAAATTCTTGTAAAAAACAAACTTCAAAATTTATCTGAATTGTACATGACCTATCAGTTATGACACCAGTAACGTTAACAAAATGAAATTTGTCTTAGCAAAGTAAAATCTAGTGTCGTATATGACATGTATCATTGACATGAAAGTTGAAACAATGGTGTGGTTAATCAATTAATTATTTGACTTATGGGATTTCCGTTACAGGGAGGGAGGGACTAACAGCAGACGAAACCCTAGGAGTTGGGATATTCAGCGCGCTGCTGAAGAATTCTTTGCCAGAAGAGTTCAAATACTACAAAGCAAAAGAAGAGAGCTTTGAGTCGTCGACTTTTAGGTCAGCCTTACCACGCGGTTTTGCATGGGAAGTATTGAGTGTCCATTCTGGGCCCCCAGTTATTGCGTACAAGTTCAGGCACTGGGGTTTCTTTGAGGGCCCTTTCAAAGGTCATGCCCCCACTGGAGAGATGGTTGAATTCTTTGGGATGGGCATTCTCAAGGTCTCTCTCTCTCTCTATTGACTTTCAATTATATATTCTTGACATTATATTGAAGAAAAATGCCATGACCTCGAACGGAATCCCCCAAATTGAATTGATATTGTGAGACATCAGCTAGGATATTAATTGGACAATGTAATTGAAACTTAGTTCTCGTTTGATACGCCGTATAAGGAGTCTGGATAGGATAAGAGTCGGATTGGATAGGATAAGGATAGACCGTACAAGGGTTATTCCAATACTGCGTTTGGAACAGTTCCGAATAAGAAGACGGGATGGGATATAATAATACAGTCATGTGTTTGAAATGCTCCGGATATGATTAATTTATCTCCAGTTTCCAAAAATACCCTTCTTTTGTATTTAGTAATCAAAAAATACAAAAATATATTGTTATCACATATTTTAACTCAATAACATAATATTTAATTCCACGTGGGATGTTAAAAAAATAATATTATGAGATGAAAATATGTATTTGTATTTATAATTCCAACTTGTCGAGCATATAGGTTAATAATACATTAAAAAAAATATGTGTAACAAAATATTAGCAGTGAATTAACACAATTTTCAACTTGTCTAGTAGGTGAGTTAACATAATATTTGCATCGATTTAAACCAAAATAGTAGTTCATGATAAAGCAACAAATAGAAAAAAATAAAAATAAAAAATGAGGAGGTTACCTACCGTGATGAAGAATATAAATGGAGAGTTATGTGAATCAAAGGGGCCGTCGGCTGCTATCTAATACTTGAGATAGTGCAAGTTGCGTGAGTTTTTTTTATAACTTAATAAGGGTAGAGTAGTAATTTTCAATCAAATTTTATCACCGTATAATTTTATACGGCCTTGGAGGTGGGATTTTTTTATCCCACTCCTTGTAGGATAATGCGCTCACTTTGGATAACTTTTTCCATCCCATATCCCATCCTAAATTACACCAAATATTGGATAAGATAATTTTATCCAATACGAACCTCTTATACGGCGCATCAAACGAGGCCTTATAGTCTAAATTGAATTGATAAACTAATTTATTTATGCCTATTGAAGTAAAATAATATTTTAAATATCAACTTATCAAACTCTACTGTAGTTGAATAAAATTGTTTCTTAACTATTTGTTACATTAAAGTTGAATTTTTTATACGTACTTATCTAAGACAAACAATGTGTATAAATATTCTTGTAAGAATCATATTTTTCACCATTAAATACATTTCAAGATTGCAAGATATTTGCTTTGAATAAAATATAAGTTTGCCCAAGGTACAAATTCATAATGCATAGTTAGGATTTGGGTAACACACATTTTCCATGAAAAAAATTTCCATGATTTTTTTATGCAATCTAGGAACATCTTTTATGATTGTGTATAATTTTAGTGTAAAATCGTGTGTAAAATAGAATTTACATGAAATTTATGCACTTCTTCATACTGTGCCCAATGATATTTTTTAACTTTATGTGTAGAATTGAAAAGACTATTGAGACACAACACATATAAAATGGGTGTTTATGGACTAATACTATCGTGTTAAGAGAAAGTAGACTTAGGTGGTACGAACATGTGTTACGTAAAACAGCAGATGCACTTATAACAAGAGGAAGATTGTTGGAAATACAGGGTAAAAGAGAATGGGGCCGCCCTAAGCTATCATGAAAGGAAATTATTAGGAAAGATCTTAAGGAATTAAACTTGAATGATAATATTGCATATAATATATTAGAATTGAAAATGAGAATCCATGTGGCCGACACCATATGATGAGATAAAGGCAAGGATGATGATGATGATGATGATATGATGATGATGATGATGATATCTATTTGTAAAGAAATAAATTTTGAACATGAATTTGGTTTGTTAGATATTGTACGATTAAAGCTTTTAATACAAATTCTAGTATCCAGACATATAAGGTCAAAAGTCAAACATTTTAAAGTTTTGATCGAGTGAAAAAGTTGATATTATATTGATGGTGCATCTTACACTTAGGTGAATCGTTGCAAAGACATTTACACTAATATTGGACTAATATACTATATTTAATGTAAATTTTACACTAAACCAACTTGAATAATGATATGAGTTCCAAACATATACCTCAAACCCTTCCACAAATTGTATTAAATATTTGTATATTGGGGTGAGTCTCACATATGGTTCAAACAATTAGTGCATTTTGAGGACGTGTCGGGAGATGTTTTGAAACGCATAGCATTACTCAACCAACTTTCATGCTAGTGTTGGTATCAAACACACCAAAACAGTCATGTTTTCCTTTTTAATTTGTCCCAAATTAGGAGTCTTGTTTTTAAGAGTAGTATAATATCATGAAATTCTAACATCACCATGCATATGAAAGCGCAACATATGTTGATTAATGAGTTAAATAAATTGGAAGCTAAAATTGAAGAAGAAAAAATATTTCCTTGAGATTTGTGATTTTTTTTTAACACGACTCTTAGATTGAGAGGAGATTTCTATATTAATGAGAATGAGTGGTTATATATGTACCCAATATTTAGTACTAAAAGCAGTTCATCCTATCTGTCTTAGAAAAGATTCACATAATTTACTAGATGTTCCAATGCACACAAAACATCATACTAGAACATGTTTGTAGAAACTAATATATTTGGAGCATTGGATGCAAAGTCCCATAATCAAGTTTGAACATTTATGTTCTCATGTGTGTTTTTTACAGGTTGACGAGTCTCTGAAGGCAGAAGACGTTGAAATTTACTATGATCCAGCTGAGTTGTTCGGGGGGTTATTGAAAGGACCACCAATCTCTGAGTCCCAAACTCAACAATCCTACCCTATGGTTAATACTACTTTAACATCAACTAATCGCTGTCCTTTTCACTAGTATTCAAACTCAACTATGCGCGAAAACAGTAGCTTTTATGTTCAAAAAATGTCAAAATGATCCTCCTATAACATATTTTTAATAAATAAATAAATCACAACCATAATATTTCCCAAATCGAGCCACAATACTGGAACGATTTGTACAATATGATTCTCCACAAGTGGTACTCGTTAGAAGCACTTGAAGAAAAATGTGCAAAATTTTACAAACCGTTGATAATTTGTCGATAGATTTGAGAAATCTTTTGGAGATAGACTTTCTTTGTTAAAACATATTATAGAATGATCATTTTGACATTAGCTAGTTTATGTATTTGTCTTTCAAGCTATTGATGTGTTTATATATGTCTTATTTAATCAGAACCGAAATGCGTGTGTTATTCGTACGACTTAATATGTGCTGAACGAAAACATTATCATGTCTCTCTAAATGGATCTTCGATATCAAATAAAGTGAGACATTTAGAGCATCTCCAATGAAAATGTCTATATTTTACTTATGTGGAGGTATAATAAGACAATGTGAATATTATGTGGACAAAAAATTAATTTACACATTTTTCATAAAATAAATCTTCTCTGGTACAAATGTTTAAAGTTTAGCTTGTTTCAAATGTGGAAGAAAGGAACCACATTCATAGTTGCATTGGAGAAAGAATTTTAGATTTAATTGATGGGTATTTATACGGTAAGCCTTCATAATGTGGAAGAGATCGTTTACATCTAGAGGGGCTCTTCACACTGTGAATAATCATTATTGTCACATCACTTTCATATTCATCATAGAGGGTTGCATTGGAGATCCTTTCTTAGTATATTAATCTTTTGTGGCTATTCACATTATTTTAATCTACATCAGCATTGAAGGTTCTCTTATACGCAAAGGAAATGGTGCACATTAACCTAACACGCCAAGTGGTGATAAATGTAACACATTTTTTGCATCACCTTCTTAAATAAATATATTACTCCGTATTCATGTATATTTATATTCTAAAACTACTTTAAACATATCCTAAAACATCCATTTTCACGAGAATTCGCACATACATCATGTTCTATACATCATTCATACATCACACATAATTGTAGGTCCTAAAAAAAAATTATATATATATAATTTTTCTCTTGAAATTAACCTTCCAATAAAATCATGTTCAAAAAATTAGGTCAAAATACAATATGTAACTATTTTTAAAAAAATTCACAAAAAACTGCTCAAAATACTTTATTTATGTCAGCGGTTTTTTGTGAATTTTTTAAAAATAGCTACAAATACATTTTGACCTAATTTTTTGAATGGGTTGATTGGAACGTTAATTTCAAGATAAAAATAAAAAGTTTAGAAAAAATATTTCTTAGGGCCTAGAACTAGGTGTGATGTATGATGTGATGTATATATCATGATTTAGGTGAGTCTTCCTCTCCCTTTTCATACAAGCCTATAAGTTAAATGTCTCAATATGGATTCCCATAAGAAAAATGTATTATAGTTATTACCTAAAGAATTCTTCAACATTGATACGATAACAAAATTTTCCTACGAGTGTATATTATATTTTAGGAATTATAGCTTACTACAAATAAAACAGGGTTATTTGCATTTTAGGGGCCATTAGTTATTTTCAAGGTTGGAGGTCAAATTTTCCATTACTAATATTTGGGGCCAAAGATGAAAAACATTAGTCAAACTCTATAACTGTTTTCCAAATGTCATTATAACACCTAATATCAATTTTACCCCCTCTAACTTGTCTATATCCAAACACAAACAAAAGCCCTAATTAATTAAAGGGGCTCTTTTATTTTAATCATATTTGAAAAACTTTTATACATTTAACTCTCAATGACTAGTCAACCATTAAATAAGTCTTATTAGTTTAAATTAATATACAAGAGGAAAATTGGAAGGAAGAAAAGCGAAAACGGGAAAGATGAGAGGAGCGGGTGAGGAAAGCAAGCGGAACGAGGAAGCAGGGAAGGACAGGCTATGTGGGTTCCTTACTTTCTAGCCCACAAATTGTATCTCTCAAAAAGTTGGAGAAGTGGAAAGAAAGAAGGATGTTGGAGCATTAATTACTCATATAGGCAATAATTATATTTTTAACCTTTTTATAACATTTGAAATTAATTCAAGTAAACACAAGGAAGGATTGTTACATTCCCTCCCATTTTTCTTCCTTCTTAGAAATAAAAGAGTTTTCTATTGTGGATGGAAAAACTATTCATTCAATGGAAAATATTGTAGGATATTCTCCAAATAAAAGTCAAAAATATGGTTGGTTGGGGGGGGGGGGGGGGGGGGGGGGGTAAACAATTACACATAATATGCCCAGCCCTTACCCGCGTATTTTTTTGTTTTACGCCTCATAACTCTTCCTCAGGCTGGGGGAGAATAGCATAACAAGTAATCCGAATGAATAAGTGTTGGACTTATTAGATCCTTAACAATTCATGGAGAATTGGTCGTTGAGGGTTCGTTTTATGAAATTTCTGGCACACTCGATTTCCCTTCCTTCCACTTTTGTTGCCTTTCTACCAAATAGACCCCATATCCCTCCCCACCGCCATCTTACCACAACCACCCCTCCCCCACCCACATATACATAAACAGAGACATCGTCGCTTCGATCGGAAATCAAACCCAAAACCTCTCTCCCCCTTTCCACCGAATTCGATGTGATCCAAATTCAAACCTCTACCAGACTCATTTGGAATCTTTGAAGAGTCTTTTTCTTCAAGTTACCATCTCAAAGCCATACCACGTGAAATCACTTGCCCCTAGATTCAACATGCATCATATAAAAGCCTGAAACCCTCTTAAGCAGCATCCGCTTTGTCAATTGTTCCAAACAATCTTATGCATGCCCCCAGCGACTCCACTTGGTCAGTTGTTTGCGATATGGTTTCAATTTGTACGTATTGATTTCAATCTGTAAAATTGGTTTAGATTTTGATTTCAAATTTAGTTTCAGATTCTACTCTGTTTATGTTCAAATATATCCAAGGCAATTGGTTTGTGTTTTGTACAAAATTATTTCGATTTGTACAAATTGGTTTGTTATGAACTTTGTACAACTCAATTCAGTTTGGAAAAATTAATTTCGATCCGGTACAAATTGGGTTGGATTTTGACAACAATTAGTTTTGGATTCCAACTAGGTTGTGTTTAAATTTGTACATATTGAATTAGCAAAAAATATGATTCAAGCTCGGAGCAAATCTCTTTTTGTTTCATTCACAGCATAAATTAGTTTTATTTGGTTTATCATTTGATATTAGAGTTGGTATTGTTGGTATTGTTGGTATGTGGTGGTTATGGAAAATTGTGGTCATTGTGATGGTTTTGGTGGGGGAGGAGGTGGTGGTTCGTATTAGATACATATACACTTACTATATTTTTTTATAAATCTAATTCAGTAACCGCTGCTATTAGATATTAGAGGGGAAAAAGAGACATTGTGTCGAAGACAGTCAGAATTTGAATTACATTTTCCATTCAAAATTGGCCCCCGCATTAAATAAGGAAAAATTTGGCCCCAAGTCTTGAAATAAGAACTTGTGGCCCTAAAATACAAATAACCCAATAAAGTACAACATAGTAATAACTTTGTCGTTCCAATGTTGACTAAATAAATAACTTGCTTCAAAGCGATTCAATCGTGGGGTCAAACGCCACTGCGGCTCTCATCTCCAAGTGCCATAGTTAACAATTCTGTGCAGAACTGGTCATCTGGATTCAGCCATAGTGCCTGAAATAAATGAGACAAGCTTGACTAATGTTGCAAAAGCATAAAAATGGTCACAAAATATAAGTTATTCTTATGTTTCCAGAGTATCGCATGACTCGAAATATATAAAGTTTGTTAGTAATGTTCTTCATGGCAGCTCTCTAGTATGAACTAACTTACCTTGTGATAGTATGTAATCGCTGCTGTATAATTATCCTGCATACGAGATAATGTTAACAAGATCAGAATCGACTAAAATAAACATTGATCAAATTTTATCCTAATACATGACATAATTCGAGTTTGAAATGAAATGCTAGTCTAATATTCAAGAAAGAACATGACGTTTTGTTAATCTTATGTCACATGAATTTTAGTATTACATTGAGCCAAGGTTCTAAAAAACGCGGGGTGTGACCGAGGCGTGGAGGCCAAGCCTTAAGCCTTAAAAGCCTAGGTGGGCCTTAGGCTTAAAAAGGCGTGAAAAAGCGTTTAGGCCTTTTTTTAATATATTTTAACGCTTTTAACTATAACAAGTTTATTAAAAATACTAAAATGGTACATATCTTAAAATACGTCTAAATATATGCAAACTAAAATACTAATTTTTTTAAATACTAAGAAAAAAAACAAAAAAAAAAACTAAAATCGCGCATTTTTTTGGATGAGAGGTAGAGAGGTTCGAGATACCATTTGTCTTTTGATTGTTTTGAATGAGATATTCGTCCGTTTTTTTATAAAAAAAAAATCTTTAAAAGGCGATATCGTTTCACTAAAGCATTTTTGTTTTACAAAAAAAGTGCGCTTAAACCTTTTACCAAGAAGAAGACGTAAAGAGCTCAAGGCGAGGCGTTTTCCCCAAGCCTAGGGACGCCTTTTAGAACAATGCATTGAGCAAATATGCCAGCAAAACCACCATATGTTTCAAACTGCTGAACGTCCCTTAACTTCAAACTTTTAGGGTTCGTTTCGTCAGCTGGAAATATTTTTAACGGCAATGAGAAGCAAAATGGTAAAATGATTTTTCATATATTTGAAATTAAATTTTCCTACTTACAAAATTGTGAATAAGTGCAGATGTTGTAGCAACTTTGAACAAGTATAGTGAACAAAATTTAACCCCAAATAGGTGAATATATATTTCACCATTTTACCGTTCATCACAGTCCCTTTATACTTGATCTAGTTTTGGTGGTGAATCCTGAGAATTCCTAAGTTGTTGAGGTTCTGAATTATATATTTCGGGCAAAACTATCAAATATCTGCCTTAATTGTTTTCTTTTGAATATACTGTACATCCCATTTGTTTTATTGATAAAACTTTACACTGCGAAAATATATTCATGTAAACATTTCGACGTACATAATGAATAAAGAAATCACTTTCAAAGCTCTAAAAACAACTTATGGTAATACAGGACTTTTGTATGCACATAACGCGTAAGCACAGACGTCACTAACAGATATGCACATTTTGCACAATATAAGCATATGTATGGACTTATCTACATACTGAATAAGCATGCATAAATGCAGAGGCAGAGCTACCTATAGAATACTGGTGCAATTGATTCCCCGGATTTTACTACATGTTTTTTTCTATTTGCTTTTAAAGAAAAAATGGGGTCAAGCTGTAATGCTACTAAAGCTTTGCCAACTTTATTCTAGGAGGGAAATCAGCATTAAACTTCGACCCCCCTTTTTTATTTTTTTTGAAAAGACCAAGTGAAACATTTTGTGCATATAATTCTTTGAACCACAAAAAAAAAAAAATTTAAAATGCAGGCTTCATCCCTGCGTAGATCCAACCTAGGCTGTTCATATGGAGTCTGGACAAACTGCATATACATAGAGGCACATAAAGCTTGTTTAGAAGTGTGTCTAGGAACATATATTGTTCACTAGTCATTATTTCAACACGAGTTCCAACAGTACCATGAAACTAACTACGGAGGGGAAGGGAGGAATAAGTCATTTTTAAGAGTTTTAAGCGATTATAAGCGACAAAATGTAGTAAAACGCTGAAACATTTCCAGATAACTATTTTATCTTGTAACCAAAAAAAAAAAAAAACTATTTATCTCAAAACAATCCGAAAAGAAAAATTAAATTAAAAAAGCTATGAAACATGCAAGATGAATCCACGAAAAAAATCAAATCTAAAAAATGCAGTTGTGAATTCTGAAATATCGGGTTAAAACAGTTGAGTTGAGAGGAGCTAACTAATTTCTTAAGGGGGCTAATACCTGCAAATGATAAGTGTATGCAAGACCTGCGTAGGTGCTCAAGCTTCTTGTTGATAAAGCAAGTGCTTTCTCATAGTACGTAATTGCCTCATGGTACCTCCTGATACATAGTTTATCCATTAAGTTGAGCAAAATATATAGCTTCCCATTTAGGTAATATAAAGAATCAAAAAATATTTTAAGATAGAGAAACAGTGGCAGGCAAGCAATTAAAATCCCGAATCACTCTTAAAGGGTCACCTGCCCATTCCAAAAAACAAACTATATTACAAACTTATCCTTCAAATTTCCCCACAGGACGTGTCACGTGTACATTCAATCTACCCGCATTCATGCAAACAAAATTCCAACATACAACGCACCCAGACAAACAAGAATCTTGTCAAAATAGAGGTCATAAAAAAAGGAAAAGTTTCTTATCTATTTTTAATAAATTTCCTATAAAGAGGGGGGGGGACACCAGACATATTTGAGCTCTAAACAAAAGTGGATAGAATGAAACAAAAGGCACCTAGGAAAAATCACACGTTTCTTTTCAGTTATTAGAAATATCTTCCTTGGATACTTGAGCATCATTGTTACTTAAGCGCGACTCGGGAATCAACTACCACACACACAAAAAATAATAATAATAATAATAATAATAATAATAATAATAATAATAATAATAATAATAATTAAAAAAAACAGAATAAAAATTAAAAATCAGCAAAAAAAAGGTAGATAAGGGAAAAATCATTATAATTCCTCAAAATTGAGTAAAAATCTATTCAGGATAGTAATGCTAAAATTTTATAACCTGCTACCACTATTGGTAAAATAGCATGATGGTGCATTACAGGAAGTAATTCAAAGTTCTGATCCATCTCCATCTGATTGATGTCACAGATCAAGATGTAATTCACATCCATCAAACACGCATGTATCTTGCATTGATACCTTCTGCATTGCTTAAATACCGGTATATTATTTGATGCCGTCCAGAAACTAAGCCAATATGTTCAGAATAATTTTACTTTCAACTTCAATTTATTTGAGAGTTTGAGGGACAAAAGTTATCTGCGTGCACCCATTCACTATCCTCAACCCACTTAAAGGCAGCAAAGTAAAACAAAAACATATAGGAAGCAGATATGAGCGTACTTTAACTTTCTTAATGCATGAGCAAGATTAACCACAGTTGGTTCCCACATTTCACTTAAAGAGGATGGAACATGAGCCAGAGTCTTCTCAAACCACCACACAGCCTTTTTATACCTGTAAGAAAATTAAGAATAAAATTATGCAGATCTTAAAAGAAATATGTCTAAGCTACGAGTTTCTAATCAATAGTCCAAAAAATGGAATTTAACACTGAGGTGTACAAAATACTACTTAAAATAGTGTACATTAACCACCTAGGAAGCACGGGCACTTCTCCGGAGGTGACGTACCCGTGCCAGACACTCCGAACACACCGACACGGCAAAGACACATGTCTGACACGTCACGTTGCGTTTCAAACCTGTTTGACATTTTAAAGAAGGCGGGCACTTCAAGAACACGGCTTAGAAACTTCGAGGACACGGCTGGGCACCAAAAATTAATAAATCTAGTGTCATGTTAAATTAACTCCATTAACTCTTCTTGGAATTCCAAGAAAAGCTTTTAAAAAATGAAGTCAGTCTCTCATTCGATTTAAATGCATACTTTTGACTTACGATCCAACTGTTATTATGAATTATTTAACCATGCTAATTTTGATAAATTAGATTGACAACTATGGTTTGTTTATGAGTGCAAAATAGATCAAACTATATATATAAATATTTATAATTATAAAAATATATTTTTTATTGTCGTGTAGAGGTCGTACCTTGGTGCGATGGCAAGCGCCCTCGTCCAAGCTACGGTTGGTCTCAGGTTCGAGACATGGGAGTAGCCTCTCCATATATAGGGGTAATGTCAGCCGACATCCGCCTCTCCCAGACCCTGCAGTTAAGCGGGAGCCTTGTGCACTGGGCACCACCTCTTTTTATTATCGTGTCTCTGTCGTGTCGTGTCCTAATTTTTTGAGATTTACTGTGTCGGCATTTCCATATCGTGTCGGACATGACACTCGTACCCGTGTCCGTGCTTTATAGTTAACCACAATATCGTTGCATAAACGAATAGCAGTGCAAAACTGTGGCGGCGCAAAATCAGGATACGTCTATAGTACACAGCGAGCTATATTTCTTTCACAAACATATCAAAGGAGACATTACATAAGAATGCTGATATAATTTATTTAATTATCCCTCGGTATAGTGATCTTTCCACTACGATCCTCTTTCTGGAATATCCTTTTACAATAAGCTCATTTTCTTCTGGAGTACTCTTTTACAATATGATCATATTCTATTAATTGCAGTAATATTTTTTCATTAAATGCCCTAGAACTAGAGCTAATAAATGTGAGAAGTTTGAATAAAACAATCAATTGTTGAACGTCAAAAATTACGTTTCATAATCGGGCCAAAAAAATGGAAATTCTGCAGAACGTGAAAAAAATTTGTTACAATACTAGTACTTATTTTGTGGCAATAGCATCTTCCTTATTCAGAAAATGCTATAACCAAAGCAACTTTGGTTGTTACCAGAGCCACTTTAGCAATGTAGGTTTGTGTGCACTAATTGGCAATAGCATTTTCCTTTTCAAGACCACAATTATTTCAAGTTCTCATTAGAAATTTAACTATGATATTTTCCCTCAAGTTTGCTCCAGTATTTTTAAACAAATTGTTACTTAGGCCCATGCCTTTGCAATCTTCAGTAACTACCTAGTCCTTGAAATTTTTTAGCTGGCAATTTGATTAACCAGAACTAAACTTCAAATGCAACCCAAGCCTTTCTTCCTTGCTAATGTATTGAATGTGATGCCAACTGTGGAATCGTAAAGACGAAGACAGCAACAACTAAAACTTAGGGTTCATCACACAAATTCTTTGGCCTAGCATGGGGAGCAAGCTAGGGCAAGACTAATCAACACTTAAAGACATATCTGCCCTAGTACTCACCAGGGTATATACTAAAGGAATATCTTTATTCTCATAATAATAATGCATTACACAGAAATTGACAATTAAATCCTTGACTCGAAGCGTGCATATTACTCTCCCCTACTTGAGGAAGCTTAAGTGTGCGAGTGTGAAAGGATGCCATCATGTCAGCACAGTTAGCACTAAACTCCCCCACTTGTGAAGGCATCCACCCACAAAAGCTTCCGGCATGCATACTAGCAAAGTTGTGAGCACAACAGGCCAAGATCCATGCCATGGTCAGAAAACACTAACCCTGCCTCAAGACTTGCCATTACAAAGGACTAGACACCATATCATCAACTGAGGAAGGCTAGGCCACAATGAAGGTGCAGCCCACTTAATCAGCATCTCTAAATGCCGAAGAGAGGGACACATAAGCATTTCTGGTCACCCAAATAATTCGATGGATCAACAGCAGAAGAATCATCCTTGTTTCCAAAGATGGGAAAGAAGTCGCCATTGTCGAAAGACTTCGTACCACGGAAGTTAATACAAGCCACTCAACCTTCTTCAACTAAAATATCGGAGAAGTCACTGACAATGAACCTGATTCCTCTCCAAAGATGGCGTAAAAACATCTGATATTAAACACCTCAATATCCCTAAACTTGGCATGAGTAGTTCATCCGTCCTCAAAAAATTAAAGAAGCACAAGGGAAGTACAAGTTACCGACCTGCGAAGGTTCCACATCAAAGATGGGCAAAGCAGGGCCAGGGGGTAATATACGGTGCGATGGAGCAGAGAAAACAATAGTTGACGGATGTGGCAACAATAAGGGTTATAGGGGCTGGTGTACCCAAGGGCAAACAGTTGGTGTATCTAGCCAAGTCCTCCCGTTAGCGCACCCAGATAAAATATGTTGCTTGCATCTCATCAAGTTACCGCGATGCTAGATTGTGAGTTGCCGCGACACTAGATTGTGAGTTGGCGGCACTCCTCGAATCAAACGACAGAGACAGCTCCAAATCAGAAACCTGCATGGCCTCTAACACTCAATGCTATCTTGGAGGGCTTCAATGGTTGCGCGACTAGCCCTCTCAGGACTCACGTATTCATCTGCATCCGTCAGAATGGAGAATCTCAATGTCAGGTACCAAAGATTATCCCCCCCCCCCCCCCAAAAAAAAAAAAAAACCACCCCGAGTGTCGGATGGCAAAAATGGAGCTGAATAAGTTCATGAAAGTTCGGGATCTAAAGTGTAATTTTGGAAATGTGAAGGAAAGAATGTGAGGCTGTGGACTTGCTAGGTTTGAAAGTTAGTGTGAAAAGGGGTAGATTGTGGGGCAATCCCCTCAAGTTATTTGCCTCATGATTTGGGAGGGGCTTAGACATGGGTTAGGGAATTAAGGGGTGGGTCAGAAAATGGTTTGGACCGTTTGGGTATATAAACTCATTTGTTTTTCCCTTCTCTCTTTCCCGTCTGACCCCTAGGGGACTCTCCGACATAGCACCACGCCTAACCTAACTCTACAATCCCACTGCTAACTAATATATTCCACGCACACCTGGTGAAGATCGTCCAACCCCTAATTCCGTCTAGCTTCAACATGGAAAGGCTGAACGACACCTTTGTTACTCCCCGGCCTTTGTCCATACAGAGCGTGATGGAAATTAGAAGTTTACGGGCCACTTTTAATATTTTTATGATCTTTTTGTTATTTTCTTTCAGTTTCTTTATTTGGTTGTATTTAAAGAAGTA
Source organism: Sambucus nigra (assembly GCA_949130495.1). NCBI lineage: Eukaryota > Viridiplantae > Streptophyta > Magnoliopsida > Dipsacales > Adoxaceae > Sambucus > Sambucus nigra. Next base: position 359,433,175 of record OX422214.1, read on the forward strand.
GCAATGGCCATTATTAAGGGTATTTTTGTAATTGGAATAATAGCTTAGAGCCCAAGCTACTCCTCTTCTTTAAATACCCCCTTATTCCTCATTTAAGCACACTCTGCATTTTGAATAAAAGAAATCTTTTGATTTTCTCTCTAAAGTTAGGGTTTGGTGTATTTCTTTTAACCATTGACGTGTAGTTTACGTCAAATTGGTATCAGAGCGGGTGTCGCTCCATATAGGTGTTGGTGTATCAGTGTATTTTTGTTATCAAAATCGTACACTACAATTAATGGCTTCAAGAAGATCCGAACAACTATACGAGGAGATTCAAAAATGAACGGGAGAGTGGATAGAATCACAACAACAAATCTATACCCATTTTCAAAACCCATGGTTCAAAGTATCGGCCGAGTCAACTCGGAATCGGAGGGTACCGATCCGATACCGAGAGACGTTTCAAAAAAAAACTGAATCGGGCGAGACAGCCGCGATATTTCCCGAGACAACTGATTCCGAGACGCCTCGCCGTGATATCGGCCGAGACAGCCGATTCAAATGATATTGTCATATTTTGTTTTATTTTTTGATAGAACTTTTATCTTTTACCATATTTCTTCGTTGTTGAAAATATATTGTAACATTTACAGAATGGTATTACTTTTTCAAAAGTATTAACATTAATTTTTTTAAACATAAAACTCTTTTTTTTTCTTTAAATGACTCTACTAAAAAAAATATATAAATCTTTTAAAAAGTAGTACTCTTTTTTTAAATGACTACTAAAACTCTTTTTTCAAAGAAATGTTATTTTTTTTACAAAAAATATTCAAATCTTTTACAAAAAATATATAATGTACATTTATGTTTGTAAAAAATTTACATTTCTATACAAATGTTATTTTGTACGTTTTTGTAAAAATGTAAAAAAAATGTACATATTTGTAAAAAAAAATATATTTTTGTAAAAAATTATATATTTGTACATATTTGTAAAAAAAAAGTGTACATATTTGTAAAAATATATATATTTTTGTTAAAAAAATTGTACATTTTTGTAAAAAATTTCCTTTTGTACGTTTTTGTAAAAATGTACATTTTTGAAATTTTTTGTAAAAAATGTTCTTTTGTACGTTTTTATAAAAATGTAAAAAAAAATATACATATTTGTTAAAAAAAATGTACATTTTTGTAAAAAAGTTCTTTTGTACGTTTTTGTAAAAATGTAAAAAATTGTACATTTTTGTAATAATGTTCTTTTATACGTTTTTGTAAAAATGTAAAAAAATATACATTGTTGTTAAAACAAAATGTACATTTTTGTTTTTCAATATTATTATTGGTTTACTATGCAATATTGAATCTGACAACTTTGCCACGCTTCAGTATAACCAATTCTACAATGCAATGCATATTGAATGATGGGTTTGAATGTATCTCATTGGTCCACATTGTTAATCTTATTTTTTTAAAATTTTCTATATTTTTTCCGGAATTTTTTGCGCTCTCTAAATAGCGTATCTTTGCGTATCTCCCGATACCGCGACCGAGTTGAAAATCGGGTGTCTGATACCGGGACCGATACCGAGACTTTGAACCATGCCAAAACCCTAACCCTAACCCTAGAAATTCCTACCCACAACCCCTGCCCTACCCCACCCTCTACACCAAACCCACCACCCCAAAAACCCAAATCTTGAAAACCTATTTTCCCCCCAAACTCAAATCCATTCCATAAACCATCCATTCAAGATCTAAGACAACCCAGTTTTAAGATTTCACCTACCATTTTACAACCCAATCCACAATTTACAAACCCTAGCATCCAACCCTACAAAATTCCTCCAACAACAACCCGAATCCCCCAACCCACCACCAATTTTTCAAACTCCAAACATCAAAAAAATTACAGTTCAGCCCCGATTAACTCCCAAGGCTCAATTCAAGATTGTCGGCGATTAGTCCAAGATTGGTTGCTTCACCCAATCATTCTTCCTCCTGCAATCCTCCAATCGGGTCAATTCAATGATAAAAAGTCCCCTTCCAAGCCGGTTCATTGCAAGAAAGACTGAAACGACAAAATTGGGTTATGAATTGGGGAATTTTATGACATTTTTGAAGAGGATGATTGAATGACTAGCACGCACTTTCGCGAGCCAAAAACATTTGATTTGAGCGACTTCTTCCCAATCTTTGGGCACGAAGATGATGATTTTGATGAAGTTGGGTCGGAGGTCATCTCTCTTGGGGTTGATTTGGAGATTGGAGGTGATATGTTTAGTGGTGGGTATGTGGACCCATTCGTGGAAGCTTTTGATCGGCACTTGGAGGAAATTTTTCGCGCAGTAGCATTAAGGAGGTTCATCATGGGAATCTCGGGTCGCGATTTTGTTGGTCGACCATGTTTTGATTGTGTTTTTACTCTCCCGGTATTTATTGCAAGGCGGTACAAGGGGCTTTTTCGAGGACGGCTCTTCTTCCTAGTGAGGAGATTTTTGATGGTTGCCTTGTCTTTTTACCGTTCATCTCCTACGCTCGGGGATGAGCTTTTCGAAGCGGGGGAGAATGATGGAAATTAGAAGTTTATGGGCCACTTTTAGGATTTTTTTGTTATTTTCTTTTAGTTTCTTTATTTGGTTGTGTTTCTTTTTTTTAGTATTTGTTTGCTTGATATTTAGGGAAAGAATTAGTGATGGCTATTATTAAGGTTATTTTTGTAATTAGAATCATAGCTTAGAGTCTAAGCTACTCCTCTCCTTTAAATACCCCCTTATTCCTCATTTGGGCACACTCTTCATTTTGAATATAAGAAATCTTTTTATTTTCTCTCTAAAGTTAGGGTTTGGTGTATTTTTTTAAGCCATTGACGTGTAGTTTACGTCAGAGCAACTTCCGCAGGAAACGTACAGGCTCCTGGTATGTGGGTTGCTCTGGTACACGAGAGGTGAACCCTCGAGGTGAGGTTGCGACTTGTATTTCCTCCTTCAACAGTTCAATGAACTGCCGAAAGTCAACCCTGGCAGACCTCGACCTTGCACTCCCCAAAGCAACATTCCAAAACTCACTGCAACTCCCAGATCACCAGGTTCACAAGCCTACTCACGAAGCCGCTACACTGTTTTTCACCCAATCTGACTCGGTGGATCGCCATCGTGGCAAATGGCAATACAAGACATTAAGACCGAGATTTTCTGCGGCCGTCGTTTCGAGATTTGCCATTGAAGAAGCTTTGGACTGCGGTGGGGCGGAGCAAAGGGGTGGCAAGCTGTTGGAGATTTCAGCCAACCTCGTCGGACATCAGCAAGGATCACCCACCGCTGGCTAAGTTTAGGGGTGCTTGGATCTGGGTTGTAGTAGTTATTTGGGGGGAAGGTTCTAGAGAAAATGGGGCATTGTGCTCTAGAAACCAAGGGAGGGACCTTTTGAAGGGATGGCGTCGGGCGGCGACCGATCACGAGCAATGTTTAAAAAGGCGCCCGAGGCGTACGCCTCGCGGCGAGGCGAAGGAAAACAGCCTCGAGGCTTAAGCCTCATGACCAAAAATAGAGGGTTACGCCTTTTATGTGTGAGGCGCAACGCCTCAAGGCATTCCGCAGCGGTGAGGCGCACGCCTCTTCTACAAAGTAGAGAAATAAAAAAGCCAAGATACTTTAAAAAAAAAAAAGTGGGTTAAAAACTTTCCTATACGAAACCGAAGTTAGAAAACATTAAGCCCTAGGTTAAAAAAAATACGTCCGGCCTTCATTCTGGTTAGAAACCTGCTCCGATCTCCTATTCAGGCCTTCAATATGCTATATCAGCCTTCAATCTGCTATTCCGGCCTCCTTTTCTTGAAGTCAAGCCTTCGGTCTTATACGGTATTATACGAAACCTATTTTGTTTGTTTGTTTAGTTTTTATTCAGTGTTTTTGTTTAGATTTTAGTTTTAGTTTTTATACGAAACCTGTTTTTTAGTTTTTCTTTTTGTTTTTGTTTTGTTTTTGTTTTTGTTTTTGTTTTTGTTTTTGTTTTTGTTTTTGTTTTTGTTTTTGTTTTTGTTTTTGTTTTTGTTTTTGTAAAAACTTTTTTCTTTTTTTTGTAAAAAAACTGTTTTATTTTTAATTTTTTGTAAAAAATCTTATACGGTTTTGTGAAAAATTGATGTTTTAGTTTTAGTTTTAGTTTTTTTTATACTGTTTTAGTTTTTTTTTATACTGTTTTTTTTTGTTTTTATTCAATAAAATTGCTGTTTTCTTTGTGAAAAATATGTTTTGTAAAAAACTGTTTTATTTTTAATTTTTTGTAAAAAATCTTATACGGTTTTGTAAAAAATTGCTGTTTTAGTTTTAGTTTTTTTTATACTGTTTTATTTATTTTTTTTATTCTGTTTTTTTTAGTTTTTAGTCAATAAAATTGCTGTTTTCTTTGTAATAACTTTTTTTTTTGTAGTTGAATTATGTCTAGAAAGGATCCCCCCTAGAAATATGGTACGGAGGTTGATAATGGGAAAGGATATGTCTATCTCCAATGTAATTTTTGCAATAAGGTTATAAAAGGGGGTGTCAAACAAATGAAAGATCATCTTGCAGGAATGAAAAAAAATGTTCGAAAATGTGAGAGTTCCTGGGGATGTGAAACAGGAAATGGCGGATTTCTTGAAAAATAAAAACTTTGAAAAAGATGTGGCCCGAAGAAAATCCGAGGAACATATTGGGAGGGGTGCGTATATCCAATGTTTAAAAAGGCGAAAGGCGAGGCGAGGCGTTTTAGTCGCAGCGAGGCGAGGCGTAAGCCTCGAGGCGCTCGAGGCGTAAGCCTCACCGAACAGAAAAAAAAAGAGCAAAATAATATTTAAAAAATACTAATAAAACCATAAAAATAAAATAACAAAGAAATATAAAATAAAACTACAAAAAAAACATCCTTGAGGGCTTTCTCATATAGTTTGACATTTTTTTGTTCCCCCCAATATAACTTTTTAGAAAAAGAAAATCAATTTGAACATATTGGTTATTTTAAATATGACAATAAATTAATCAATGCAAAATCGTATTGGCAAAATCATTTTTTTAGCTTCATTCACATATTGGTTCTTTTATAATATGACAATAAATTAATCAATGCAACTTAACAAGCAAATTTATTAAAAAAAACATTGATTTTCAAGCTAAGATTAAAAAAATAGCAACTTTATTAAAAAAATAATAAAACATATTAACCTAAGTTTATTAAAAAAACAGCAACCTTTAAAATATATTAGTATAAGTTAAAGAAAACATATTAATATAAGTTGAAAACCAAAAAATTGAAACCTTCTAAAAAAAGTCATATTGAAGTTAATTTTGTAAAAAAAGTCATATTGAAGTTAATTTTGTACATTTATTTCAAACAAACTATATATTTGTAACAAAATATAGTCTCAAACAAATTTATACACTTATTTCAAACAAATTAGTAAAGAAAAACAAAATTAAGTGCAACTTTAAAACTAAACTAAAATAAAAAAAGAATAAGAGTTAGTAGATTAAAACAACATTTTTTTAAGTTAGGTGCAATTTTAGAAAAATGAAGAATTTTAACCTTTAAAAAAACAGACTTTGTGATGAAAGATTTTTTTTTTTTTTTTTATTTTTTCGCGCCTCAGCAAAAAGGCTCGAGGCGCATCGAGGCGTAAGCCTCGAGGCGCATTGAGGCGTAAGCCTCTATTTTATGGCCTGAGGCTTAAGCCTCGAGCGCTTTTTTAAACATTGCGTATATCATGAGTTCAAAAGATGGTTCAAGCATGGGTAGTACGGCTAGGGGGATTAGGGACCCATGGATAGGTTTTTAGTTGATCTTGATAATGAGGGTTGTGATGATCAACCTAAGCCTAAAACTGAAAAGGTAGCTAGAGATGAAGCATGGCTTGATATTGGTAGATTTTTCTTTGAAAATGGTCTTCCATTTCATGTGGCAAATAGTCCATCCTTTATTAGTATGGTGCGGGCAATTGGAAAGTATGGTCGCGGGTTGAAACCTCCTACTGCATACGAGCTTAGCACGTGGATATTAGATGAGGAAGAAAGGCGTGCCAAAAAAATAGTTGATGAGGTAAAGAAAACGTGGATGCAAACAGGAGTGTCCATATTATCGGATGGTTGGAAGGATATTCGAGATCGCCATTTGATAAATTTTCTCGTTAATAATCCACATGGCACGGTTTTCTTGCGATCAGTTGATGCGTCGGATGCTATAAAGGACGCAAACATGTTGTTTAAGCTTCTTTATAGTGTTGTTGAGGAGGTGGGGGAGGAGTTGGTCATTCAAGTTGTAACCGACAATGCCTCAAATTATAAGGCGGCGGGAAAGTTGTTGATGGAGAAGAGGAAACGTTTGCGGTGGACACCATGCGCCGCCCATTGCATTGACATAATGTTGGAGAAAGTTGGAGAATTACCGCAACACAAAAACGCCTTGATAAAGTCGAAGAAGGTATTAATTCATCTTTAATTTTAATTTTTTACTTCTTAATTCCTTTCACATATTAACAATGTGATATATAATTGTAGGTGAGTAACTTCATATATAATCATGGGTGGGTTTTACAACTGATGAGAGATCATACGAAGAAGGATCTTATTCGCCCGACTGCAACGAGATTTGCTACCGCTTATTTGACCCTTCAGAGTATGTATAGCCTTAAGGAACCATTGGAGCGTATGTTCACTTCTCCTGAATGGGCTAGACCAAGTTGGGCAAAGAAGGATGAAGGGAAACAAATAAAAAAATCATTTTACAGGATCGAAATTTTTGGGGTAGTATGTCGTATGCAACTAGAAGCACAAAACCTCTTATGGGGGTTTTGAGGATGGCCGATTCAGAGAAGATGCCAGGGATGGGTTTCATTTATGGTGCCATGGACAAAGCAAAGGAGGCCATAGCGGAAAACTTGGGACGAAATGAGGGGTCTTATGAGGAGATATGGAGCATAATTGATATGAAATGGGAGTTCCAGTTACATCGCCATTTGCATGCGGCGGCATATTTCCTAAATCCACATTTTCAATATGAAGAGAACTTCTCTAACCATCCTGAAATTAAATTGGGTTTATTGACTTGCATGGAAAAGCTTATTCCGAATGAGCAAGATAGATTGAAAGCGGATTTACAGATTGATGATTTCAGGAATTGGAAGGTTTTTTTTTCCTTCGCATCAGCAAAAACAAGTTGCATATTGCGTAGTCCCGGTAAGTAAATCTTTTATTTAAGTACGCTTGGATTTTGATTAATACCATTAAATATACTTTTTAACTAAATTTTTCTTCACTTTTATTTTAGCAGATTGGTGGATTCAATTTGGAGATGGAACTTCAAAATTGACTAATTTTGCAGTAAGGGTTTTGAGTCTTACATGCTCTTCATCCGCATGTGAACGCAACTGGAGCACATTTAATCAGGTATTCGTTTGTAAAAAATTATTATTTGTAAAAATTATTATTTATTTAATGAGTAAAAAATTATTATTTGTAAAATTTATACAGCTCCATCCAAAGAAGAGAAATCGTTTGTCAACGAAGAGGTTGAATTCATTGGTGTATATAATGTATAACAAGAAGTTAAAGACGATGTTTTTGAGAAAGAAGGCGCTTAAAGAGGATGAGGACCCATTGGTTATTGATCATCTACCGTCAGATGATGAGTGGGTTGCGGGCCAAGATGATGATTCCCATTCGACAGATGCCTCGGTGGTTACAGATGCCTTAGGAGCGATGGATGATGTGACAGGGGTAGGAGAGATTCCCATTCCCATTCGTCGTGAACGTGCTAGAGGGGGACGAGGAAGAAAGAGGAATAATTCACAATTGAACACTTCAAGAAAGGGTTAGTATTCACAATTGTTTTTTTTTACATTAAATAATTATTTTATAGGTTAAAATAATTATATTTTATCTTATAGGTAAAGGAAAGGGGATCTTGGTGGATGAAGAAGATGAATTTGTTGATGTTGACTCGGGTGATGATGATGATGAGATGACCATTAGATATGATGATGATTCCATGGACGATCCTATTAGAGATGGTGATGATAGCGAGGATGAGGATGGATTAAATCCGCTTTTCAAGCCTTTGGATACGGATGATCCATTATTGTTTTAGTAGTAAACTTGAGGGGATGCTTTGTTTTTGTATGTTTTTGTGATGAACAATATGTTTTTGTGATGAACAATATGGTAATGATGTAATGGAGATGAACTTTAAGTTTGATCAGTTGATAGATTGAATGATTATGGACCCTTTTGCATCATTTAATGTGTTGGATTATTTTTTTATGAATTTATTAGATTTTTATATTTTTTTTTCTTTTCGGTGAGGCTTACGCCTCGCCTTACGCCTTTTTAAACATTGATCACGAGTGACGAGGCAGCAATGGCGTCACAACGGTTCTGAAGAGGAGCGACGGCGTAAAACCACAATGACGAGATGGAAGCCACTTGACCGCTAGCGTTGGGATCCGCGTTTAGAGGAGTGGTATGATGACAATTCATCAGATCCTGACTCATGGCTCATACAATAACGAGTGACCACATCAAAACCAATGCGTCCAATACCAATTGATATGAATTCCGAAAGCGTAAAGACAACAACTAAAAATCACAAAATTGTAAGGACAAAAAAATTAAAAAGCTTATTCAACAAGCATATCAACTTCTAAACCAGACAAAACAATACTAACAATCTATGTGCCCATTCGAACAAGAATATAAAATTTTAAAAACCTTGTAGTTTTAATCAATTTATCGCTATAAACTTCATGCTCCATGCCATACATTGAAGGCCATTCTTAGGTGGTTTGAGTATGGTATATACTTAATCATTGGTGGTATTTGCACAAACTGTTTATCCACGGACTCATGCCCGTATTCTCAAAGCTTCGCAAGCTTTTACCACTACACCAAGTAATAGTCCCTTAACTGACGAGTTTGGCCTAAGCTCTTGAGGGAAATTGTCCTTCTATTTGCTATTTTGTGGAGCCACCTTGCTTTGTTGATATTATTAGAATAGGTGGGGGTCGTTATTGTCTTTGAGTGTCCCTTTGTTAAGTGATGTAAGGCCTATTTCTATAAAGGGCCTAGTTTAGGATTTACTTGTTTCCTTTTACCCCTTTTAGGTGTTGCCTAGGACACATATCTAGGTTATAAATACACGCTAGGAAGCACGGACACTTCTATGAAGGTGATGTGTCTGTGTCTGATACCGTGTCCGACACCGACACACTCTAAGACACGTGCCCGATGACACTGCTTTTCACGTGTCCATAATTTATATATAAAATTAATGTGTCCGACATTTGTTTGCACATGTCTATACCTAATGTACAAGTATATAACATTTTAAGTTGGATTGGTGGTATCATTTTAGGCACCATCCATTAAGAAATATGCTTCAATGCTATGCTCTAATGGCCCTAAAATAATTCTCGAGAAAATTTATTATATTAAAAAACCTATATTTTTATATTTATCTATAAAACATTAGTTCATTCTTTTTAATAAATATTCGCAACTGTTCTTTTTTATTTTATTTTCATGTTCTTGTTCTCTAAATAAATTGATATACATATATTTATTTAGCGACATATCCCAGTGTCCTAATTTTCTAATATTGGTCGTGTCAACGTGTTCGTGTCGTGTCAGACACAACACCCATGTCCGCGTTCGTGATTCTTAGAATACATGGTATTCTCCTCATTAAGAGGCACCATATAGTTGAGAGGGAAAAGTGAAGTAGCCTTGTGATATTTCTTTTGTCATTTTATCTCAATGTCAAATTGGTTTCGGAGCCTAAGTTGTTAGTTTTTCTATAAAAGCGTAATAGTTTCATAATGGCCCCTAAGAAATCCAACCAAGTCGATATCAATCGCCGTTGCTCTTGAAGACTCCTTCCAAGCATTTTTCCTAACATCCGTAATCTACTTGACCCTTTTTCCTCTCTGTGTGTCACCACCAACACGAACAGGACAGCGTCCAATCAAAAGCAACCAACCAATCCAAAAGAAGTCGCCAGCTCAGCAACCCTCCTTGCCCCATTTCGATGCAACTCAGGCCCGGTTTCATTGACACGGTATTCTGTACATGAGGAGATTATGAGGCAGGAAAGGACGAAGTGGAAAGTGGAGCGAGGGGGACTCCATTTGTTGATTTAGGCCCTAAAGTGTTCCCGTATGTGCCCCGTGAGCAACATATTTGTTTCCTCAACCAAGAGGGGGGCCACGAGATGGACGTGTACCCGATTTGTGACGATAATGGGCATAAGGCAACCGAGGAGCAACCGAGATAGCATTTAGGCAGGCGACGACCATGCAGTTTGGGTCATATTGATGATGAGGATGGAAATGAGGAAGAGCCCACCGAGGAGATAGATGTCGGGCAAGCCTTGTGGCGGTTGTCCAGGAGAGCTTACGCAGTGATATTTGAGTGGAGGCCCCAATTTTTAATGGTCGGATTAACTCGTACGCTTTTGTGGATTGGTTGGTCACCGTTGAAAAAGTGTTCCGAGTATAAGGTGACACAAAGAAGAGAGATGAATGGAATGGAGACATTGCGCTCGTGGTCAGTCATGAGTCATTTTTAAGAGGGGTCTGCATACCGGAGACCTACCGTCGTGGTTTGTTCACCCGACTTCAGCCCCAATTCCGACAGGATTTTTCCTTAAGGGATATTCCCACGAAGGCTAAAACCATCGAGTATGCCTAAAGGTTGGAGGATGTAATACCCCACTCCACCAATATTGTCTCCATTTTAATTATCGCTCACAGCGACATGTGATTTTATTCCAGTTCATATCCACAAACCGGTGACAATGAGGTTTGAACCCCTAACATATGGTATCGCCAACCACATGCCTTACTAGTTGAGTTGAAAAGTCTTCTACGTTAGAAGAGTGCAAATCTACATATGTAAACCATTAATTTCCTTCACCACCCAGGCGATATTGGCTGTAACTCACTGGCTACCAAATCAACCATGGCACCAATCTCTTGCATTCCACCCCTCTTAGGGAGCCAAACGTCCTCGTTGGGATGAACTCAACCATCACCCAACACATTGGCACACTTATTCTGAATGTGTAATTAGTCATTGGCGGCTTTGATACCATTCTGTAATACATCACTCTACCACCACCGATATTGTCCCCACTTTAACCACCGCACAAAGCGGTATGGGGCTTTATTTCAATTTGTATCCACAAACTAGTGCCAACGGGGTTTGAACCCCTAACATGTGGAGCTGAAAAGGCCTAGGTGTTAATAAGTGCGAATCTACATATATGAATCACTATTTTCCCTCGCCCAGACGACGCGGAATGTAGCTTTATGGCTACCAAATAAACCACGACACTAATCTGTTACAAGGGATTACCTTCATGCAGTCCCAAGCACTATATCATTTATTCAATCACATTTAATTAATAGCTTTATTTTCCGGATTGCTCCAGATGACGATCGCATTCCCCTCATGGTCGAGCTCTTTCATGGTTTGGGAAGTGACAGGTTCGGCCTAAGCCCTTGAGGCCAATTTTGTCCCTCTATTTGTTATTTTGTGGACCTACCTTGCTTTGTTGGTATTATTGGAATATGTGGTGTTTTTTTGTCTTTTAGTGTCCTTTAGTTAAGTGATAGAAGCCCTATTTCTATAAGGTGTATAGTTTATGATTTACTTTTGTCTTTTTACGTCCTTTTACCCCTTATAGGTGTTGCCCTAAGGAACAAATATCTAGGTTAGAATAATATTGTATTATTCTCCTCATTAAGAGGCACCATATAGTTGAGAAAGAAAAGAGAATTAGCCTTGTGATACTTCTTTTGCCATTTTGTCTCATTAAGTCATTTGCCATTGCCTTTTATTTGAAATTTTTCCTCTGACAGACTATTCCTTTTTTATATATACGTCATAATAAAGTGACAATGTGGCTTCTTTTATCGATAAATTCAATGAAAGCCATCCAAAGAACACCAAACAGAAGTGATGAACCATAAAGTATTTACAGATAAATATTTCACGAGTCCTAAAGATCCTTACTCTTTCATATGATAAGCAACAACTCCAAGTTCATTATATACTAGAGGATCTGAAGGGCATGTTGTCTTTGCCTGCATGAAAAACTGAAGAGATATCCTATCAGAACACTAAGACAGAAAAGGCTTATTATAATTCTGATTATTTAAATTGAACAATAATTACAAGAACATATGCAGATATTTATCTGGAAAAATACGCTGTATTGGTTGTCTTTTTGTATATGCCAGTTATCCATTGGTTTACCCCCTTTTAGGAAATTTTAATATAATTTTAATTCTGAAAACAATTTTACTTTTGAAAAAAAAAAAGCCCACTCCAAAAGCCTTCAAATGTAGGGAACTGATTCTATAGCTGCTGTAGACAAAAAGCTTTTGGTTCCTTTTTTGTTTTCTATTTTTCTCTTCTTTTTGTTTTTATTTTGTTTTATCAGTATGAGTGAACAGAAGTTCCACTTTCTCTGTTTGTAAATATGCATTGGCTTTAATAATATGATAACTCACAATTCTGATAAAAAGTTATAAAAATAAATTTAAGAAAAAGTAAGTTAAAAAAAATAAAAAAAACAGAGGTGATGAATATCACCTGCTCAGCAAGTTTGAAGCTATGTGTTCGCATGTATTCCATCCCAATGTACAGAGTTGGCAAATGGCACCTGGAATAAGAGAACATCAAGATTCAACCTGTAAAAGACAATTCATGACTCATAAGTAATACGAGGACTACCACTATGTAGAGCTTAAGAAACCAGCAATAAGGATTTATCATAGTTATGACTTGTGACCATGAAAAATATTACAATTTGCCTTCGAACTACAACCACAAAGGAAGATTTCCGACTATTTTCCTCTGGGGGTCAGAATCGGGCACTAAAGAATCAAATATCTAGCACGTTGAACCTCAAGCAAGTACATTACATTACGCAACCAGACCCAAAGAAGGGGGTACTTTTAGGCAGCTCGCACTAAGCATAAATACATCTCAGACCCATTAGGACATGATTCCTAATACTATTAAGCCTAAATACTCGCGATTAAAATAGTAAGAAAGATGTGATAACTCGTGATATAACTAAAAAATTGTCTCACACAGCCAAACATTGAGGCTTGCGAGTAAATAATTAGAACACGGACCTCTTTAGTTGATTTGACTTATCTTCTACAATAATTCATTTTCAAATAACATGTACCTTTTACATGTATGTATGTACTCTATCTATTACATCCATGTCAATATACACATCTTTCTTTTTTGGATAATTCCAAATAAGAGTACATTTGCAAAATTAAGGTACCGAATCTCATTATATTCAATTGAGTTTCGATCTCGATTTTTGATCAATTTGAAGTCCAATTTCTTGAGATCTTACGACTTCTAAATTGGGATTCTAAATTTGGGATAGATGGAAAACTATTTTCAACGTTTAATAAGGATATAGCTTGAATATATTCTCCTTAGGCCAAAGTGTAAAGACTCAGCACAAAGCATTATCATATTTCCATCTGAAAAGAAAGTAACAGCAAACACTTATCACTCATATGCACTTAAACTCACCACCAAACCGGAACCAAAATTGCCAGAGGTCCCACCAAGAGAAAAAAGAGGGGGGGACCAAGTTTAACTAACATTTGAGGTAGGAACAATATATACTCCAGAGTTTTACCCAAGTGACAAACAAGAAGTGCAACCAATGTCAAGCCGAAGAAAAGAACCAAAACAAAATATCAAATTACCCAGGAAACAAACGAGCGGCAGTTCGATAAGCTGACATTGCTTGATCGCCCTCTTCTTGTGCCGCATAAGCGTTCCCATAACCAATCCAAGCCGGTGGAAATGTTCCATCTAGACTTGTAGCCTTGCTGTCAAATAAAATAAACAATGAGAATATGTATCAACCCAAATAGTGCAAACTTATAAAACAACAAAAGAGTCATGGTACAGCCCGGCCCTGGTTTAGTCCAGTACCCTAAAATCACATTAATCAGGTACCCTAGAAAATAGTTCAGCTTGAGACTAACGTCACTAACCCCATTGCCTTGACCAACTCACCCACCTGTGCAGTTGAACCTACAGTTCAGGCCAACTAACACAGCCTAAACAAGTTTTCAGTGCATACATTTGTGGGTCATGCAAAAGCCATCTGTTCAGTAAAGCATGCCACTAGAAGAAAGTGGAACTTGTAAGGAATTGTTGCACACATTGAGCTAAGACAGAAAATTAAAACAAAAAAGTGCCAAAATGTAACACGTGGAATTGAATGCCACCCAATAGGGTCCGACCTACTTTCTGCTAATCAAATGGTATGGTTATCTATATGATGTCATTTAAATGCTAATGGGGGAAATTTTCTAAATGAGACAGTTGCTAGTCCCCATTAGGTCTGACCTCGGATCCTTGTAAGATTCTTTAAGAGCCCTTCAATTGACAAGGACTTTTCAAACCAACTTCCAATATATATAAGCCAATGCAAAGGTACGAGGACAGAAAAATTGATTGTGCATGCGTGCGTGCATGTGTGTGTGAGTGAGAGTGAGAGAGAGAGAGAGAGAGAGAGAAATAGATTTTACAGAGCTAGAGTTAGGTGTGTTGAAGCACTTTACTTTTTCCATCAATAGATTGGATGATGAAACTCGGGATGATCGCGTAGTTATAAATCAACTTCCAACATCTTCCAGCCTCGAGCAATAGTTCAAAAGAATATTTCGAGTCTGTTGTTTTACAGTGGTTTGCATCAAGCAGTGTCTGAAGAGTTGACATGTGACTGGATTTTGAAATAGGTAGAATATAAGAGTGGGCAGGTTTTTGGATACGAATGTTTTTTTGTGGTAATATATCATTTACAGTCCTTTTGGCTGCATTGAACTTGGCCAATTTTGGTGATTTTAGGTTGGGCCTAGTCTAGTAACTTTTAACTTGGTTTATCTGAGCATTTTCATCTTCTATGCACTAGAGCTAGTCTACAAGAGAACAAAGAGTTGAGCCTAGAGTCGTAACTTTTAACCTACATAACCACTTCATGAACTCTAGAATAGCATCCGACAGGAGTTAAGCCTGCGGTGGGGAAGGTGATGGAGTATGATCTGAAGGTTGAGGAGTACCAATGCTTTGTGAGCACAGGTTAAAGAGGTTGACAGTCATTGACCCGGCCAAAACCATGGAAACTAATCCCGCCACATTAAAATGTTATGATTGTGGTCAACTTAGGAATCCCGCAGCTGTATGACCAAAGAAGAAAAAGGTGGATGGTTCCGGTTACTAATGAAGTCGAGCTGGAGGTTCTTATGAGACCCACAATGATGCATTAATTTCTTGAGTTTTGCAGGTCCCACCAGATTCAGATGGCATTCCCTCTAAACTCGTGGACGACTTTTTTTAAGGGGGAGAGGAATGAGCGACGTCACCTGTGACTGCATCTATCTAGTGATGTCAAGGATAGTGTATGCCTCTGATTCCTCTTTATCTTTTTATCTATTAAATGCTTTCTTGGATAACGAAACCTTATCTACAATAAATATATGATTTAATTTCTCAATTGGGAGCTAAAATGTATTGGAGAAATTTCTATCCTTTTTGGCTATTTTCGAGCTTCATATTAAATTCCGTTGTGCGTGTTCTTTTGGTCTTGTACTTTTAATTTTAGACGTTGCGACTTTGATTTCGCGGACAGGCTGTGATGACTTCGAGCAACCCTAAAACCATGGGCGGATTTATATAGGGCCGAGGAGGGGAGGGCGAGATTTCGGAAAAAAATATATTACCGTAAAAAACTTTAGGGGTGTTAAGTGTAAAGTTGTGAAGTTAAAGCTGAGATAAATAGGGTTTTTCGGAACTTTAGGGTAGAAAAAAACATAAGAAGTTTGGTGAAATGATTTTAAGCTAGATCGTGTTTCTTTATTTTCAATTTTACCGCCTCTTTCTCTTAATTTTCATTTCTCACTTGTCCACACCACCAAGGCCTCACCTCCTCTCCACCAGTCACGTCGACTCACCTGTCAACGACCATTCCCTCTCTTTTCCCCGCGCGTGTTGCAGTTAATCACATGGCCACCCCGGTTCAAACATCACCGTTTTTTGCCTAGCTTCCTCCTCGCTACTGACTTACTTCGGATTAGCATTTGGGCTTTAGGTATGTATATTATATATGTTTCTTGGTTTTATTTTTTATTGGTAAATGTTTGTTTATAAATGTTTTAATATGTTTATTTATGAATGTTTAAATTATGGTTGAAATTATATTATCCGTTGATTATTTAAATGGTACTTGATAGTTGAAAGACAAATTTATTATATTTAGATTAAAATACACTAAAATATATAAATTCGAAAAATATTGAAGTTAATGCAAATATATAGGTTGGTGCAGAATATTTAGCTGTGTAGCTTAGGGTTCGTTTGGTTTGGGGTGAAAAGTAAATGGTAAAATATGTTTTCACCTATTTAGAGTTAAATTTTGTTCACTATTGTTGTTTAAAGTGGCATAATTATAGGGTGTGCACTTATTCACAATATCAAACCAACAAAAAATTAATTTTAAATATGTGAAAAAACATTTCACCAATTTACTTTTCATCATGGTAAAAAGTATTCCACCCAAACATTCAGGTTAATGTAATTTAAGCTATTTAGGACTTTAGATTCACTTAGTTCAGTGCTGGACAGTTAAACTTTTCAATTTTTTTGGTTTTTAATACCTGATTTCGTTTAGAGGTGTCAATTCGAGAGTGTCATATTACGTTACTGTCACATAATATAGCAGGTATAAAAAGATATCCTTTATATTCCCTCCCCACCCCCAATTGAGATCCTGGATCCGCCCCTGCCCACAGCCCTCTTCCTCGCTGTCAATCTCTCACTCATTCCACTCTCGTACTTTGCTGTATTCTTCCCAGTCTAGCTCTTTATCTTTCTCGCACTTGACTCTCGAGTCTATCTCAGTTTCTCACTTTCTCGCTCTCAAACTCATGATATTGCTTTTTTATCTTAACAATTTTCAGTGATAAAATATGTTATATCAAGTAAAAAACGCCTAGGCGCACTTTTAACAACTATGGTTAGATAAATACAATTGATATAAGATTTTCTGAACTATAGTTATTGTGGTGACAATTATTATGCAACACAAACAGATAAGAGAAAGGCAATCACCAAGTAGGGAACAGGAATGTAAAATGACAATCACACAACAAAGGATGTACGTAGTTTAGCAAAGGAGTGCCTACGTCCACGGTGGTGCAGTCGATGTTATTTCTATATACTCCGGAGAGTGATTACAGAGAATACAACTTGTCCTTTTGTCCTGGACCTAGGGTTCAATATATACATGTATGTTCAGGTAAGTGGGGGTGTTGGATTCCCCCACGTTTTCCATCTCTCCCTATAACCTCCCTTAATGGGAACGTGGGAAGAGATCGGATAGTTAAATGAGAAATGGGGGGCCTGGACTTTGGGCCGCCAGAAATGGGCTACTCGTCCAGGCCCATGGTCTTAATTCTGGGTATCCAAAATTGCCCCTAAGTTTGTTGGGCCATACTTTTGGGCTCAATAAATTTAAATGATTAGCCATAATGGCTTTTTTGCAATTCTTCGAAAGCTGTGAAGTTGATTTTGGCGGCACCCGCTTCGTTTCTTGTGCACTATGATTAGCAGAATTTGAAGGTTTGTTGGAATAGCCACTTTTCTACCGTCGCTTCAGTCTTTCCAGCATTCTTCTATTTTCTGTGAGCTCTAGCACTTCGTACCTTCTTCTCTCAATCTCCATTCTCATCGCTTCCTAGTTGTTTGGGCTCGTGCTTCTTCATCGCTTGAATCGATCTTCTATTTTGTAAGTTTCCTGTGCCTTTTCTTTGTACTTTCTCTTTGAGTTTGTAGCTTTTCTAGGGTTTTCCAATGGCGAAGATTGGGAATAGGTCGATCTCTGAATTTAGGAAGTTCTATAACGTCCCTGATTGGGTAGATATTGAGTGTCGCGCTTCCCCTCCCGAAAACGTTAGAGAGATAGATGACGCCCACTGGATCCATGTTTTGTTGCTTTCCCAGGGGGGACTCACCTTTCCTCCCAACGATTTGTTCTTGCATTTTTTTGGCTATTTCAATATTGTTCCTGCACAATGCTCGCCCAATGTGTGGAAAATAGTTAATGGCATACATCGAATAAATCAATTGTATGGTACTAGGTTAGGACTCGCCGAGGTCTGTTTTTGTTATTCCTTCTCTCGAACTAGCTCTGGGGTTCTTTATCTCAAAGCCAGGAGCCCTGACAGGGTATTGGTAGTAAACCTACCTGATTCCCATAAGGACTATTGGCAAGAAGGCTTCCTTGCCAGAAACTGGTAGTTTTCTCCCCAATTTGAGGGGTTGAGATCTGAGAGGTTCACTGTTCCCTTTTATGGGGAAGAATACATAGGTAGACATTGCTCTGCTGCTTCGATTTTTGTTGATTTGTGATCCTTCTTATTCTTCTCTGTTCTTCTTTTGCAGCGAGGTCAAAGAACTTGGAACCTGCTCTCAGCGAGGTTCGTCTTTCGGAATTGATAAAGGCTTGGAATATCAGGGAGCCTTTGGGTGACGGCGAGCATCCCAGATCTGCTGCTTTTTTGCTCGAGTACAAGATCGTTGGCTCCAGCTTCATAGCAAGGCCTGTGGACAGTATCCCAGAGTTCGACTTATTCGAAGAGACTGTTGCGGGTCCTATCCAGTTGGACGAGGAAGAGAGCAGCTCTGAGAGCGACATTGTAGGAGCTGTAAGTGATTTGCGGGGAGAGAGCTCTAGCAGTAGCAGTTCCTCTGATCGTAGGGAGGTTTCTGAAGCTCGAGGGTCGTCGAGCACTTCTAGCAGTTCGAGCGAGGAGATGGTTCCTCCAAGGAAGAACTTAATCAGGGATGATGATGATGAGGACCACGTGCTTCTTGCACAAAGGTCAAAGAAGCAAAAATCTAATTCTGGGGCTGTGGCTACTGGTTCCCGGTCCTCCGCCCAAGAGCAGGAGAGAAAGAGGAAGGAAGAGGAGCAGGTGAGGGAGAGAGAGAGAAAAAAGGAAGAAGAGAAGAAGAAGATGGAGGAGAGGAGGAGGGTAGAGGAGAGGAAGAAGAAAGAGAACGAGAGAGAAAAGGAGAAAAGGAGGGCTGAAGCGAGGACGAAGGTCGAGCAGGCCTTGGTCCCGGTATCCGCGCTGCCCGAGGGGGATTCTGTTGCAATTTCCCCTCAGTTGGCCCCCGCTTTGCTCGAGAGAGCTGTCCTCCCAGCTGATCGCCAAAGGGCGGTAGGGTCTGAGCAATTGGCCCTTCAGGCTAGTCAAAGGCTAGCTCTGGTAAGGTTTTTCCCTTTTCTCCCATGTTTTTATGAACTTCATCATTTCCCTTTTTTAACATCTTCTTTCTGCAGTTTGTTACTGACTTCGCCGTGTTGTATCGTTCACGCGATGAGCTGGTGAAGAAAAACAGCGAGCTGGAGAAGGAAAACGCTGCCTTGAAGCTGAAGGGTAAAGAGCTCGAGGCTGGTTTAAAAGCCGTGGACTCTGCTCGGATTTCATCTGATCTAGCTCTTGCTACTGCCAACAAGGAGAAGGACGCTGCAGTCCAGGAGCTGAAGCAGGCCTACGACTTGGTTTGCTCGAGCAAACTTGCTGTTGTGGAGGAGAACAGGGTGCTCTCTGAAGAGCTGAAGAAGAAGGAGTCTGAGGCTGTTACTGCCAAGGAGGACTCCTACAATTCTGGTTGGGCTGCAGCATACGAGGATGCTGAAGTTCAGATAGGCTATATTAGCCGTCTGAACTTCAAGAAGCGCTGGAACAAGGCCCTTATAGCTGCTGGAGTGGATGGTGCATCTCCCCTTTTTTACGAGCACGACCCAGGGCCGAGGCCAGTCGTAGATGAGGACCCTGCCCCAGCCGTTGAAGGCTCTGATCCTGTTCCTCAGGCGACCCCTACTGACGTTTCTCTTGTTGAGGCGACAGAGATCATCCCTGCCGAGGGCAGTGCTCCTGTTGATGCCGATAAGGGGAAAGGGCCATCTGAGGTCGCTAATTAGTTACCTGCTAGGATTGCTTTGTATTTTTGGTTTTTTTTGTCTGTAAACTTTCTTTTTTCTGTTCGATGTAATTTCAACCTTCATTAATGAAAAAGGCTTCTATTTCTCTGTGCACTGATATGTCTTCTTCTCTCCCTGGTCTTTTTACTGTTTGTAGTCGATTGATGTTGATGATTACATTCCTGCTACTTCTCAACTGGGCAGGACTCTTGGTCCTAATGCGAGTCCTGAGGTTCGCCAGGCCTTCGTTAGACTTTGCAAATCCCTTCGGTCTAGGAATCAGAAGTATAAGGAGCAATCTGAACTCGTGGCCAAGCTGAAGGACAGGCTCCAGGAGATGGAAGAGGTTGGGGCTTCAGTGCAAGAAGAAGTGAATACGCTGAGATCAAAGCTTCTTGACGCTTCCGAGATCAACCAGGTTGGTGAGATGCTTCAGCAAGAGAATGAGGTTCTGAGGAGAGAGGTCTCACGACTTAAGGAGCATGCGCCGAGCACTGCTCCAGCAGTATTACAGGGTTCCTCGTCATCGCAAGCCAGAGTTGGTCGGAGTGATACTCCTGTGCTGCGGGGTTCCACTGGTCCATCTGTTCCGCGAGCTAGCAGGACCACCAGGAGCCAGAATAGGGAGGTAGAAGAACTTCGAGAGAGGGAAATGGAAGAGCTTCGTGGTGATGTCCAGCGAGCATATGTTATTGCTGCTGGGCTTTAGAGGGACATTACTCGGCTGCGGCACCTATTCAAAAAAGGTCCTCGACAAGTATGGGCTGATGGCTACGACCAGGGTTGGTCAGACGCTCCAACAAGGTTGACAGAGTTCGAGGAGCTTTCTTTTATCAGGGGGTGGCTAAGTGCCTCGAAGGAGCTGCAAGTCCCGAGGAACTCGATGCTCTGGTATCGCCATGAAATGTCTCCCTCTACCCTGATGCCTAACCCCTTCCGGAGGGATGATCGATGGATCCCCATCGATGTCATCCCTCGGCAATTGTTGGAGTCGGATGCGAATGAGGTTATGGAAGAGTTAGCTCCTGCTCCTGATGACGGACGAAGAGCTCGAGTGGCTGATTATCTCGCTCAGAGGCCTCCCCCCCATTGAGATTTTGCCAGTTGTTATTACTTGTATTTTTGATAATGTAAATGCTTTGGGCAAGTTTGCCGACTAAGCATGTATCACCATTGTTGTAAATATGATTCATTAATGAAAAGTTTGTGTTTTGGGCAATTTTGCCGATTAAACGTGTGCATCATATTCTTCATATTCTTGTTGTTTTATAATCTTCTAAGTTTGTTTTGTCATGCAAGTGTCCTCCCAGTCCAGTATAATACCGAGATACCATTGTGCACCACTTTACCTTTTAGGATGTGTCGTCACACTCCCTTAGGCCTAAGTGGGGCAATTGGCGAGGGCACACCTGGTGTTGGATGCTTTATCCGATCAGGGTTTTGCTTAACCAAAGTAGTTTGATGACCAGTATACAATTTGGTCATATTGCCTAAGGATCCCCTGTAGGGCTTCATATATTGCCAGGGGTCATGCTAAGAGGTCCTTCGTGTTTCATAACGATGACCTGAGGAGGGATATTGCCCTGCTATAGTGTAGTGATCAATGTGCCTGTTATTTGGAAAAGATGTGCGATAAATGCAGCTGTTACTCATCAGAATGTAACCAATTAAATAACTTTCATTAATGATAAGGGAAATGATTTTCTAGTTTCATAACAAAAGAATGAAAGAAGGATCTAAAAATAGAATCTCTTGAGATTGGCTGCGTTCCATGCTCGTGGTATTTCTCTGCCTTCCATCGTTTCCAAGTGATAGGCGCATCTCTGGTTACTTTAAAGGATCCTTCCTAGTTGGGACCTAGCTTGCCGTCTGATGGTTTTACTGCGCTGCCCAGGACTTTCCTTAGAACATAGTCCCCAATTCGGAATGCCCTCGGGTTAACCCTTTTGTTGTAATGCCTCGCGAGCTGTTGCTGGTAGCTCGCTAGTTTCACTAGGGCTAGCTCCCGGCGCTCATCGGCTAGGTCGAGCTCAGCGAGCAATGCTACATCATTATGGCCTAGGTCAACAAGGTTGGACCTCATTGTCGGCAAACCTGCTTCGAGTGGGATGACTGCTTCCATGCCGTATGTCAGCGAAAATGGGGTTTCTCCTGTTGCTCGCCGAGGAGTGGTTCGATATGCCCATAGGATGTGAGGTAGTTCATTTACCCATGCGCCTTTAGCTCGCTCCAATCGCTTCTTTAATCCATGGATAACAGTTTTGTTGGAAGCCTCAGCTTAGCCATTGCCCTGAGGGTAGGCTACCGAACTGAAGTGGTGTCTAATACCGTGTTCGTTACAGAAGTTCTGAAAGGAGCCGCTTTCGAACTGTGTTCCATTATCAGTGATGATGGTCCTAGGGATGCCAAAACGAGTGATTATATTCCTCCATATGAACCTCATCATATCAGTGTCTCGGATGTTCGCCAGGAGTTCCGCCTCGATCCATTTGGTGTAGTCAGTTGCGACCAACAGATATTTGCGATTGCCGCTGGCGGTAGGTAGCGGTCCCACGATGTCCATTCCCCATTGGGCGAATGGCCATGGGCTGGACAAGGATTTTAGATCGCTGGCGGGTTGGTGGACCATAGGAGCGTGAAGTTGGCATTTCAGGCATTTGAGGACATATACCGCAGAGTCCCTTTGCATATATGGCCACCAGTAGCCTTCCTTCATTGCTCGAAAGGCTAAAGATCTTCCTCCGATATGGCTTCCACAGACTCCTTCGTGAAGCTCGTGTAGCACTTGCTCGACATCTCCTGGGTGGACGCATTGGAGGTAGGGACCGGAGAAGGATTTCTTATACAAGTTGCCTTCTGGGGATAAGTGAAAGCGAGCAGCTTTGACTCTTATCTGGTGGGCAGTCTTGTCACCCGGGAGTGTGCCATCCTTTAAATAATCCCTTAAGGGGTCCATCCAGCTGGGGGTTGATCCCACCTGGAGTACCTGTTCGACGTTTGGTGGCTTACTGTTGCGATCGATGCTCGGGTGAGTGAGGAAATCAATGGGGATGGTTCTTTTTAGGTCGGAGTCAATTGCCGAACTCAGGGCTGCTAGGGCGTCAGCGTGACTATTTTGCCCCCTGGGAAACTGCTGGACGTTGATTTCTTCAAAGCTCGACATTAGTTTTTCACTAAGGTGAGGTAAGTTGCCATCCTTTCATCTTTTGCATTGTAATCTCCACTTATCTGATTGGAAACTAGTTGGGAATCGCCGAACACCTGTAAATGTTTTGCTCCCAGAGTGTGCGCTTTTTGGAGGCCGGCTATTAGGGCTTCGTACTCCGCTTCGTTGTTGGAGGCTCTGCAAATCCAAGCCTGATTCCTTGTTCAAGGATTGTATTTTCTGGAGTAATGAGGACAATGCCTACCCCTGCCCCCTTCGAGTTGGAGGCTCCATCAACAAACAGTTTCCAGGTTTCCTATGTTGCTTGTTTCCCCTTTTGTCTTGCTGGTTGAGGTTGGTCGGAGGGTTCCTCGCCCGTGAATTCGGCTATGAAATCAGCGAGGATCTGACCCTTGACAGCTGTCATTGGTTGAAATTGGATGTCAAATCGACCGAGCTCGACTGACCACTTAGACAATCTGCCAGACAAATCCGCTTTCCTTAGGATTGCCTTAAGGGAATGCGATGTAAGGACGATGATAGTGTGAGCTTCGAAATAATGCTTCAACTTCCTTGAGGCTACAACTAGTGGAAAGGCGAGCTTCTCCAATGGTAGGTACCTTTGCTCGGCGTCCAGTAAGATTTTGCTCGCGTAATAAACGGGGTGCTGGATTCCTGCAACCTCGCATATTAGCGCAGACCTGATAGTGTGATTGGACACGGAGAGGTATAGGTACAAAGAATCTGTCTGCTGTGGTATGACGAGCAACGGTGGAGAGCTTAAGTAAGACTTGAGCTCGATAATGCTTGCGAGCAGTCTGGGCTCCATTCTACTGTCTTGTTCCCCTTTAGAAGCTGAAAGAAAGGCTTGCACTTCTCGGAAGACTTAGAGATGAAACGATTTAAGGCAGCGAGCATACCAGTGAGCTTCTGTACGTCTCGGATTGTGCGAGGGGGTTGTACCCTGCTAATGGCATCAATCTGGTCTGGGTTAGCTTCTATGCCTCTCTTACTGACCAAGTACCCAAGAAATTTTCCTGACTGAACACCGAAAGAACACTTGCTTGCATTAAGTTTCATTCGGTACTTCCTGAGGATTTCGAAGGTGTTTGACAGGTCTGAGAGGTGGTTCTCCTTCTTCTTGCTTTTAATGAGCATGTCATCGATGTAAACCTCCATGGTGTCTCCCATCTGATCTTTGAACATCTTGGTAACCAGCTGCTAATATGTTGCCCCTGCATTCTTGAGCCCAAAGGGCATGACTTTGTAGCAGTATAACCCAAATGTAGTGATGAACGTTGTTTTGTCCTGGTCTGGGGCATATAAGGGGATTTGGTGATACCCTGAGTATGCGTCCAGGAAACTCATTCGCTCGTGAGCTGCGGTGGCGTCTACTAGTTGGTCTATTTTTGGGAGGAGTAAACTATCTTTAGGGCATGCTTTGTTGAGGTCAATGAAGTCGATGCAAACTCTCCACTTCCCATCGCTCTTCGGAACTACTACTGGGTTGGATAACCACTTGGGGAATTGTACTTCCCGTATGGATCCTGCATCCAGCAGTTTTTCAACTTCTTTTTCGACCGCCTTAGCCTTCTCGGGTGCAGTTCGTCGTGCCTTCTGCGTGACTGGCTTGAAGGTGGGGTTGACGTGCAGCTGATGACAGACCATACTAGGATCGATTCTAGGTAGCTCGTATGGTTCCCACGCGAAAACATCTACGTTGCGCCTCAGCAAGGTTGTCAGTTCCTTCTGTTCCTGGTTGGTAAGAGACGCTCCAATCAAGAAGACTCTGTTACTGTCGCCATCTCCAGCCGTAACTTCTACCAGGTCCTCGACTACCCGCTCGGAGGGGAGGAGCCTGGTCTCCTCTACTCCAAGTCTCCCATACCTTAATTGTTATTTAGAAGGTGTCAGTCCTTCTTCAATTTTCTCGCTCGGCTGCTCGGAATTCTTCTCTGGCTTTGGACGGATGGCTGCTATGAAGCACCTTCTCGCCATTGCCTGATCACCGTGGATTTCCATTACTCCTCTTTCGGTTACGTACTTGAGTTTCTGATGGTAGGTTGAGGAGACTGCATTCATCGCATGAAGCCATCCCCTGCCAAGGATGGCCTGGTATGGTAAGTCGATGTCAACTACCAAAAACTCGATCATCTTGGAGACGTTTCCAGCACGCACTGGTAGTATAATCTTTCCCAGGGGCATAGTTATTTTTCCAGCGAAGCCACAACCAAAGGTACAGTAGCCTCCTTTAGGTCGGCGACGCTTAACTTCAATTTTCTGAATAGATCGAGATACATTACTTCGGACGAGCTGCCTTGATCGACGAGCAGCTTGTCGACGTCAAAGTTGGCTATCCTGAGTGTAATGATAAGAGCATCATGATGTGGGGTCCTTACTCCCACTAGATCTTCATCTGTGAAGACAATATGCTTGTTATAGTTGATTCTGCTCGTCGACATTTTCCTGACTGTGACTTTGCTCGATCGATCTGAAAAGCCCGCATTACTGCTGTAAGTTTCTTCATCTCCATTCGAGCTGAATTTCCTTGTATCTGCCTGGCATCAGATGCCCCGTGAATTACCGCGAACTCATGTCCAGCGTCATCTTCCAGCGCGTTGTCAGGTCTCGCGTCTCTATTGGCAGCCACTTTCTCTGCCCTTTTCTCAACAAACTCGTTCAAATGCCCAGACTGGGCCAGCTCCTCGAGGTGAGATTTAAGAGCTTTGCAATGCTCAGTCTTATGTCCTCCCTCTTTGTGAAAAGCGCATCTTAGCGCATTGTTCCTCTTCGAGGGATCTCCTCCCATCTTCCTGGGCCACTTGATGAATGGCTCATCTTTGATCTTCGCGAGAATTTTGTAAATTGGTTCTTTGAAGACGGTGTTAACCGCCTGGAATGCTTTCGACGCATCGTTGCTCCCTCCGTTCTTGGAGCCGTTTTTGCCCCCGTTCTTTCCTCCTTTCTTCTGGTTCTCAGCTTTGTCACTTCCCTTGGTAGTGAGTTTAGCTCGACCGTTTTCTCCTGTACTGAGGCGGGTGACATCTTCCACCTTAGCGTACTTGTCGATGCGAGCCATTAGATCGTCAATAGTCGTAGCCTCCTTCTTCGTCAGGGATTGGTATAGAAGGGAAGCCACTGCCACTTCCTCTGCGCAGTCCTCGATCTCATTGAATAACTCCCAGTACCTCTTTGCGTAGTCTCGGAGGGTCTCTTGAGGCGTTTTCTTCATTGTTAGTAGAGCATCCATTCTTTTGGGATGGGAGCTACTGGTAATGAATCGGGCCATAAAAAGCTCGGCCAAGGATTTGAAGCTCCTGATTGACCGGTGGGGGAGCCTTTCGAACCACTTCTGTGCTACGTCGTGCAGGCTCGATGGAAAAATCAGGCACATTAGCGCATCCCGGTGGTTCCAGAGGGTCATGGCCTGTCGGTACTGCCTGACGTGATCAATGGGATCAGTTTTACCGTCATAAATTTTGAACCTTGGAATGGCAAATTTCTTGGGGGCTTCTTCTTCCTCAATTTCCCTCGTGAATGGTGACTTCATCTGGGTTTTGAGAGCTCGTCTAGCGAGTTCTCGGGTCGATCTGGTTCCGTGGTGGGCAGGATGCTGGTCTATCTCCCTGCGGACCAGATTTCGTATGTTCTCATCGCTGCAAGCAGGGCTCTGGTAACGGCGAGCTCTTCGCAGCTGCTAGCGGAGGTCGTCGTCTGATTCGTCTCCCTCGACCTTTTGAGATCCTCGCCTAGGGCTCCTTCCTCGGCTACGAGACTTGCTCGCCTGAGGGCTAGGAGTGCGGTATGGACGTCTCCTGTTATCAGGACGAAGCTCCCTCTCCAGTCCTTCCAGTCTTCTTTTCAGGCGAGCATTCTCAGCCTCGTACCTGCGAGAAGATTCGCTATGTTCATGGAGCCTTGCCTCGTATGCATCAATCAATCTGGATATCTGTGTGGACCTCGCTGGTCCCTGGCTTTCTTTTGAGACTGGCCTTTCTAAGCGAGCTCTCTGATCTGAACGTCGAACTTCAGACCTAATCCTGCGAGGAGCAGGTGGTTCTTGAAAATCCCCTGCCTGGGGAGCATTGCTGTTGTGACCAGACATTTTAAACTCCTTTCTTGGTGTGGGCTCTTCTCAGGGAAAGATGAACGCTTCCCACAGACGGCGCCAATTGTGGTGACAATTATTATGCAACACAAACAGATAAGAGAAAGGCAATCACCAAGTAGGGAACAGGAATGTAAAATGACAATCACACAACAAAGGATGTACGTGGTTCAGCAAAGGAGTGCCTACGTCAACGGTGGTGCAGTCGATGTTATTTCTATATACTCCGGAGCGTGATTACAGAGAATACAACTTGTCCTTTTGCCCTGGACCTAGGGTTCAATATATACATGTATGTTCCGGTAAGTGGGGGTGTTGGATTCCCCCACGTTTTCCATCTCTCCCTATAACCTCCCTTAATGGGAACGTGGGAAGAGATCGGATAGTTAAATGAGAAATGGAGGGCCTGGACTTTGGGCCGCCAGAAATGGGTTACTCGTCCAGGCCCATGGTCTTAATTCTGGGTACCCACAATTATCTTATAATTTGATATGATATATCGCATAAATTTATTACGAAAATAATATGTGTGTGTAGTTACACAATTTAATACCTAGTTACACAATTTAAAACCTACATATATAACCCATCGTAGATGATAAAATAGTTAGTGTTTGGTTCAGCCATAGTCAATACTACAGTCAATGGACTCATTTCAATGAGAGTACTCATGCTTACAAGTTTATTTACCCATTTGAACCATCTAATATTTCAGACGACACTGGCATAAATATTCACATAGTCACTGATTAATAGTTATTTATGGTTATATTATTACATAATATTCATTTGAATATTATCAATTAGATAATGCTACATGTATTAGATAATGATTTTGTACTTATCCAATCAACCTATATTGTTTTGTTCTGATGCAGGAACATAGGGACATAAGCGTCCTTATCATCATTTCTTTTATTTTTGGCATTTTTACTCTATATGTATCTTTAGTATAAATAGCCCAAAGGCTCCCATTTGTATCACTTTTAACATTTTGATAATGAGAGCTTAGAGAGAGAATTTGAGACCCTTTCATGAATTCCTTTATTTGTTGTTGTTGTGTAGATTAATATTTCCTTACACTTCTGCACCGTATATTACATCAAATTGGTATCAGAGTCTAGTTTGCTCTTGGGTTGAAGATGATTATAGAAGAGTGGGAATCGGGTTGGATTCACCCGGATGAGATGCGGTGTCCCCTTAAACAAGTCACCAAAACCCTAACTCTAAAAACACCTAACCCTAACCCCTTTCGACCCCCATTACCGCTAGAAACCACCCCAAAATCACCAGCAGCCCTCCCAGGGCAGAACTGCACTGGCCGACCCATCCAAACAGCGCCCACCCCATGTCGGCATCCTCCGCAACCACCGGCGACGCCCAGACAGGGGTCACGCATAGTTTACCATCACCGCCCTGAAAACCCTATGCCAGCTTCGTCAGAGTTGGCCAGAGGCGCCGACAACCTCCCACTTCAGGCCGTAAAGGGTCTAGTCAAGGTTCCACCCACCGACCCAGCCCGAAACCACTCCGGGCCTTCCGAACAGCAGTATTTACCGGCCAAACCCCTCATACAACCTAAAAAGCTCCCTCCAACTAAATTTTCATCACAAGAAACCCTAATTTCTAGCTCCCTCCAAAACCCTAACTCAAACCCTTCCCCCTCCAATCAAATTTCTTACCAAAACCCAAAAAAAACTAAACTAACGACTGAAGAATCAAACTCCGTCACCCACTATGCCCATAGATGTTGTCGAGCTTCCCCCGACAGTGCTTACATGCCCCTCAGCTGAGGAGTTTGCTGCTCGACTTATTTTCATCCAGGCCGATGTTCGTGCTCGATTACAGACCACTTATGCCTCTTATAAGGAAGTCGCCGATGAGCACCGTCGCTTTGTCTCCTTCCATCCGGACGATCTAGTCATAGTATACCTCCAGAAAGCGCGGCGGCGGGGCAAGGGAAACAAACTCCTTATGCGCCGATTTGGCCCTTTTCCAATTATCCGAGCTTGTGGGCCAAATGCCTACGAGATTGACCTTCCTGTTGAGTTTCCCATACACCGCACGCTCAACGTGGCGGATCTTTCTCCATTTCGGAGTACCCATTCCCATTCCCACAACCACGACCCACCCGGTCCGCTCTCATGTTGACCGCATTGAGGACATTCTAAACTCTGAATGTGTCTCGTCATCATCGGGAGATTACACGCGTTACTTGGTTCGTTGGGTTCGCCGCCCCGAGGCTAAGGATTCATGGATCACAGAGGCCACCCTGCAACATATCGCCCCTAATTTCTATCGGTTGGAGTACATGTAGTCTTCTCAAGGGAGGGAGAATGATGCAGGAGCATAGGGACATAAGCGTCCGTTTTGTCATTTCTTTTATTTTGGCCTTTTTACCCTTGTTGTATCTTTAGTATAAATAGCCCAAAGGCTCCCATTTATATCAATTTTGACATTTTGATAATGAGAGCTTAGAGAGAGAATTGAGACCCTTTCATGAATTCCTTTATTAGTTGTTGTTGTTGTTGTTGTTGTTGTTGTTGTATAGATTAATATTTCCTTACGCTTCCGCACCATATTTTACATCATTTTTATTTTAAAAAAAGAAAAATTAATTCAAGAAAAATTGCCTTCTAATACAGGAACTAAACCTGCATCAAAAACTAAGCGGGCGAGTCTATGGCAAAACTTGCGTCCTTGAACCATGGATTTAATTGATGCAATTATAGGAAACTTAAGATAATTAGGTGTTTATGTTATTTTAGTTATATTTAAGACATAAGTTATTATTATCTTACACATAATCATGTTATCCTTCTAACGTTAATAAAGATGAAAACCGAATTGAGAAAGCTTTTTGCTTTATACTGTAGGTCAGTAGCCAACAGGAATCGTCACTGTCTTACAATGGTGAAGTGTGCTCTAGGATGGAAGTGTTACACGCAATCAACTAAGGATCCAAATAGTGCAATCAAGCATATCGATGTAGAATACCATGTGGAAATTCAGTGGAGAGTTCGGAGGAGAAAATTGGACAGCTCTTGGGCATAGGAGAGTGACAGTAGTAGTCTTAGCAATCCTAAATTTAACAAAGGAGAATATTCTAAATATAGTCAATAGTACTGCAGTATTAACCATAATTATGGGAATAACAATCGTATTTATATTAGCTGCCAAAATGGGGATCAATTACCCTCTGCATGCTTCGAGAAGGTACCAATTGTGAAATTCTTAGCGGGTATTGATCTTACACTAATCTGATCATGATCGGGCCAGTATCATTGGGAAAAATTGTCACATGATTGTGCAAGATCCATGGTGCCTCTCTCAGTTGTATAAAGGCCAATTTGTAGCCCCGTAGAGGAATTAAAATTTGGGAAAGCCTCAACAATAGCCACACCTCGGGGGTCCTTAGTGTGGACCATGGTGTAATCTTGAGGCCATAGCATTTGGTGACACTATGCTGACCCAAGCTGGTGTTAGTGCACCAAGGTCCATTAATTTGAAACAACTACTTGAGCCAAACGGAGTTGTTGCAGCATTATGGATTTGTTGCCCCCATGGAGGATTCCCTATACCGGGGTTGTGTATGCGTCATACACACGTTTTAGGACATGCAGCAAGGAGAGGCTAGTATAAATTCAAAGCCTAAACGTTCAGATAACTGAAGCTAGTATAAATTCTTGGCGGAACAACCTTAGCCTCTTTATTTTGAGAGAGATAAATATTCAGTTGAATAAATGATGTGTAGTGGGAGCGGAAGCGATTAATTATTGACTACACAATAACAAAATAATGTTTAGGGGCCAATGGCCTAAGAATTATCACTAAATCAACTCTCAAAATATCGAGGTGAATACAAATGAGGGGCCTAAGGCTGTATTTAAGGGAGAAGGTTAGCTTGTTAGTCAAGCTAACTCTAAATGAGTAAAAGACTAAAATTGATAAAATAGCTAAATGACAAAATAACCCCTAACTACTATGCTCCTGGATCACTCTCCGCCCCATGAGAGAGCTCGCCATTTACCCCGTATACTGACGGTAAAAGTCTGAGTCAGCGCACCGCAGTGTAGCCTCCGTGATGCAAGAGTCTTTTGAACCAAGGAGGTCATGCCAACGGACGAGGAAGCGGGAATGATCTCCGAAAGGTCAAGAAACTGTCTCAGAGGCGAGGATCCTCTTAATGCGGTCAACATGGGATCGAACTGGGTAGGTGGTAAGGGGATCAGGTGAACATGCGTGCCACGGAACAGAGAGGGATCCGCCACGTTGAACGTGCCTTGCATGCGAAAGTCGGGTGGTAAGTCCACCTCATATGCGTTGTCCTCACAACTGCGGACAATGGGAAACAAACCGAAGCGACGCATGTGAAGCTTGTCGTGACGTCGAGGCTTCTGAAGGCAGATCATAACAAGATCCCTGGCTGAAAAACGACAGCGCGCCGATGGGTATCCGCGTAGTCCCTGTAAGAAGCATAAATGCATTGGAGGCAAGTACAGACATTCGCTTGAATGGTAGTTAAGCGGTCAGCGAACTCATCTGTTGTGGGACTGACTGGAGTGATGGGAGGTAACTCAGCTAAGTCAATTCAGATAGTAGGGGACGTCCCCAACACAATCTGGAATGGAGACAACCCGTGGAGCGGTTCATGGCGTTGTTGAAGGCAAACTCCGTTTGGAAGATGACAATATCCCATCTTCGGGGAGTCTCGAAGGCCAAGCAACGAAAGAGATCACCCATGCTCATGTTGACAAACTCGGTCTGGCCATCTGTCTGAGGGTAGAAGGCGGTGAAGAACTGAAGTGAACAACGGAGTAGACCCCAAAGAGTGTTCCAAAAATGTCCCGTAAACCGTACAACCCTATCTGAAGTGATACTACGCAGGACTCCATCGAGGGGAACTATCTCCCCAAAGGAAAGAGTAGCGACATGAGATGCATCGGTCGTCCGAGAGCAAGGAATAAAGTGAGCGAACTTGGAGAATCAATCTACGACAACAAAATGGAATCATGTACGCAAGTAGTATGAAGGAGCCCAACAATGAAGTCCATTGAGACATCCTGTAACGGACGGTCCGGAATAGGAAGAGGAGTGTATATCCCAACAATTGTGTGTTTCCCCTTGGCGGTCTAACAAGTATAACACTGTCGAATAGAGGCGTTTGTGTCCTGCCGCATATTAGGCTAGTAAAAGTGCTCCCGAAGGGCAAAATGAGTGCGGACCTGACCCACGTGTCCCGTCAACCCATCAAAGTGAATCTCAGTAATAATCTTCTCCCGAAGAGAATAAGCGGGAATGCAAAGGACGGTCCCTCAGAACAGAAATCCGTCATGTAGTAAGCAGTCACCCGATGCCCCATTGTTCTGCTGACACGCAGCATAAGTAGATCTGAACTGAACTGAATATCAACTCAACTCAACTCAACAAAGCCTTTTCCCAATTATTTGGGGTCGGCTACATGAATCCTATTTTTCCATTCCATTCTGTCCAGTGCAATATCTTCGGTTAAACCACATGGCATCATGTCCTTTTTTATAATATCCCACCAAGTCAATTTAGGCCTACTTCTACCCCTTGTGTTACCATCAATACTAACTAAATTACTCTTCCTTACAGGAGCATCTATTGGTCTACGCTTGACGTGTCCAAACCATCTAAGTCGATTTTCTCTCAATTTATCTTCTATAGGAGCTACTTTTACCGTTTCACGAAATTGTTCATTTTTAATTTATCCATTCGAGTTTTACCACAAAACCATCTTAGCATTCGCATTTCCGCCACACTCATTTTCTGGACATTTTGCTTCTTGGTTGCCCACCACTTTGTCCCATATAACATGGCGGGTCTAATGGTCGTCCTATAATATTTACCTTTTAACTTAAAAGGTAAGCGCCTATCACATAAAACGCAGTTAGCACTTCTCCACTTAACCCAGCATGCTCTAATCCTATGAGTAACATCATCACTAATATCTCCATCTTTTTGGATAATCGATCCTAAATAACGAAAATGATCATGTCTAGGTATCTCTTGACCCTCCAATTTCACCACATCTCCATTTGTCCTCCTATTACTACTAAAATTGCACTCCACATATTCTGTTTTAGTTCTGCTTATTTTAAATCCTCTTATTTCTAAAGTTTCTCTCCACAATTCCAACCTAGCATTAATCCCTGTCTTAGTCTCATCCACTAAAACAATATCATCCGCAAATAGCATACACCATGGCACCTCATCTTGTATTTGTCCAGTTAACTCATCCATAACAAGCGCAAAGAGATAAGGACTTAATGCTGAACCTTGGTGTAGACCTACCGTAATTGAA
This sequence comes from Sambucus nigra, assembly GCA_949130495.1. Classification (NCBI taxonomy): domain Eukaryota; kingdom Viridiplantae; phylum Streptophyta; class Magnoliopsida; order Dipsacales; family Adoxaceae; genus Sambucus; species Sambucus nigra. The sequence goes on from OX422214.1 coordinate 359,466,802, forward strand.
AATTCACTACTTTCTCCGGTTGATGTTCTTACTGTAGTCATCGCACCATCATACATATCCTTGATCACATCAATATATCTGCGAGTCACTCCTTTTTTATGTAGAACCCACCATATTATATCTCTGGGTATCCTATCATACGCCTTCTCCAAATCTATAAAAATCATATGAAGATCCTTCTTTTTCTCCCTATACCTCTCCATTAATCTCCTCAATAAATAGATTGCTTCCATTGTTGACCTCCCAGGCATAAACCCAAATTGATTCTCAGATACTGTTGTCTTTAATCTCAATCTACATTCAATCACTCTCTCCCAAAGTTTCATTGTATGACTCATTAACTTAATACCACGATAATTTGAACAACTTTGTATGTCCCCTTTATTTTTATAAATAGGTACTAAAACACTTTTTCTCCATTCATCGGGCCTCCTATTAGTCATTAAAATTCTATTGAATAATTTTGTAAGCCATGATACTCCATCCTCCCCTAAGCACTTCCAAACGTCAATAGGGATACCATCTGGTCCTAAAGCCTTCCCTGTTTTCATCATTTTTAGAGCAATCCTGACCTCTGTTGTCCTAATTCTGGGAAAAAATATATTTTCTCGAGTCTCCCTAAGTTCCTCTATATCTAATCTTCTCCCATTATCTCCATTTAATAACCTCTCAAAGTAGTTTTTCCATCTTTCCATAATTTCATCATCTTTGACTATGACTCTCGAATCATCATTTTTGATACACTTAACGTTATTAAAATCTTTTGTTTTCCTATCCCTAAGTTTAGCAAGCTTATAAATACTTTTTTCCCCTTCTTCTGTACCTAATTTTGTATAAAGATCATCATACACTTTTAACTTAGCATCTCTTACCACTTTCTTAACTTCCTTTTTAGCCCATTTATATTTCTCAAAATTTTCTTCATTTCTATTTGTTTGCCATGTTTTAAAGCACTCCCTTTTAATTTTTACTATATTTTGTACTTCTTCATTCCACCACCACGTTTCTTTAGAATGTGGCTCCTTGCCTTTTGATTCTCCAAGAATTTCTTTTGATATTCTCCTAATGCATGTGGCCATCTTATTCCACATTATGTTAGTCTCTTCTTCAGTATTCCATGTTACTTCATTTAATAATTTATCTTTAAATAGTTCTAATTTCTCTCCTTTTAAGTTCCACCACCTAGTTCGTGGGTTAATCTTCACTTTTCGCACTCGTGATTGATTTTTAATATTTATATCCAACACCATTATCCTATGTTGTGAGGTTAAGCTCTCTCTCGGGATAACCTTGCAATCTTTACACGTTAATCGGTCTCCTTTTCTAGTTATAAAAAAATCTATTTGGCTCTTGTGCGTTCCACTTTTATAAGTTATTAAGTGTTCAAGCCTCTTTTTAAAACATGTATTTACTAGTACAAAATTATAAGCCATCGCAAAATCTAAGATAGACTCTCCCCCGTCGTTCCTATCTCCAAAACCATATCCTTCATGCACTATCTCATATCCTACACGATCTTCTCCTACATGGCCATTAAAATCTCCCCTTATATAGATTTTCTCACCTACGGGTATTTCTTGAATTAGTTCATCCATTTGTTCCCAAAATTGTACTTTAGTGTGCTCATCTAATCCTACTTAAGGTGCATAAGCACTAACAATATTAATTATGTTTTCACCTAATACCAATTTTACAAGTATAAGTCTATCACCTTTCCTAATAACGGTTACGATATCGTCCTTAAAGTTCTTATCTACTATTATTCCAACTCCGTTCTTATTTCTATGTTTTTCTGTATAATAAAATTTAAATCCTGTATTTTCTATTTCTCTAGCTTTCTCACCGACCCATTTAGTTTCTTGTAAACAAGCTATGTTAACTTTTCTTCTTATCATGCTATCTACTAACTCCATCCATTTTCCTGTCATAGTCCCTATGTTCCAAGTCGCTAACCTAAGTCTAGTATCCTAGACTAGCTTCTTTACCCGCACACGTCCAGCTTGTTGCAGGAACCCTTGCGTATTTATCGTCGCATCCGGGCGCCGATGCGACGCCCCTTGCCTATTTTTCGAGACACCCGGCTGAACTGAACTGAATATCAGACGGGTATAAAGCCTGCACCTCATCAAAGACAAAGACCTGGTTGCGAATCGTGACAAGAACATGAACACAACAGCCGAGGGCATTGGCCACCTGATTGTCCTTCCCCGGCTTGTAATGAGGCGAAAATTGTACCCTGGAGGTATGTGGTTTACTTAGCATGGCGATCACTGATCCAACGTTGACTGTCCAATTAGCGGAGGGCCTCAAGGTCTGACTTGATGACAAACTCTTTGTGGAGAAAATAGTCCTGCCAAAACTTCACCGATTTGATGACAGCATAAAACTCGAGGTCATAGGTCGAATAATTCAGGGCGGACACTGTCAACTTCTGAGTGAAGTATGCGACTAAGGACGGCACCCACTCCAGTCTTGCAGTCATCGCAAGACAACTCAAACAACTTGGCAAAAGCAGGGAGGGTGAGGACCGGGCCGAAAGCGTCAAATCCTTGATGCGACGAAAGGCGCTATTCGCCTCATCTGTCCATCGAAACTCGATGCTAGATGAAATAAACATCAGGTCGGTGATGGGAGTCATAATGATGCTGAAACCTGCGATGAATCGCCGGTAAAACCCGGCAAGCCCGTGAAAACTGCGGGCCTAAGATATAGAGGTGGGGGTGAGCCAATCCACGATGGCTTGAATCTTAGCCTCATCGACACATACCCCGTCGCCGAAGACCACATATCCAAGGAAAGCGACTGAAGGAACCATGAAGGAACATTTCTTCAAGTTGAGCTGGAAACGCTCTTTACGAGAACGGTCGGTACTTCTGCCACGTGGATCAGGTCCTCCTCCTCGGATCGGCTTTAGATAAAGATATCATTAAAATATAGCACTACAAACTTACCCATGAAAGGCCGGAGGATTTGGGTCATAACGCACATAAAAGTGAAAGGAGGATTGCATAAACCAAACGACATAACAGTCCACTCGTATAGGCGTCCTTCATCTTGAAGGGGGGTTTGCACTCGTCCCTACGGATCTGGTGATAGCCACTCTTCATATCTAGCTTGGGGAAGACTCGGGCACCGTGCAACTAGTCCAACATATCCTCTAGACAAGGAATAGGAAATTGATACTTGATTGTGATCATGTTAACGACTCGACTATCTACAAACATCCGTCAACTCCCATCCTTCTTGGGGGCAGAAGGGCGTGAACGGCACAATGTGATATGCTCTCCCTAATAAGGCCCCGGTCACACAACTCGGACACTTGGCACTGTAACTCATCATGATCGGTCGAAGACATATGGTAGTGAGGAAGGTAAAGGAGGGATGCTCTCGGCACGAAATCGATCGCATGTTGAATGTCTCTGAGGGGGGAAGCTCGTCTGGGGGTGTAAACGTCAACTTAAGTATCTAAGAGGGCCATAATCTCCGGGGCCACATTGATCTACAATGTGTCAATAGGGCTATAAGGGCGTAGCAGAGACCAATGTCGGCAATTTCAATGGTCAAATCCTCATGGGATATGATAAGCATCGAGGGACGAGTTGGTCGAAGCTCACGCATCAATCGCAACTGGAACAGATGGCCAAGGTGCTGGCATGTATAGGTGTTGGCACGACCGTCATGCATACTCGAATGGTCATACTGCAGGGATCACCCGATGAGCGAATGGCATACCCGTATATCCATAACGGTGCAAAGGACTTCATCGACGTACGTACCGATGGAAAAGAAACTCGACATTGTCGGCTCGAGGAAATAGCTCCACTACTATCGAGCCATCCGATATGGCATGGCCTAGAAAGGGGCTCGATGGGGGTGGACAATTTGTCAACCATCTCCTGAGTGATCAGATTGTTGTTGGCTCCTCCGTCAATGATGACGGTGCATAAATGACCCTTAGTCGTGCAACGAGTGAAGAAAATACTGGTTCGCAACCGTAAAAAGTCATCCATCAGTCCAGTGGTGCTGAGAAGGGCATGGGACATGACAAGAACTGGTATGATGTCCGCTGGTGGGGAGCCTTCGGGAACAGCTGGGGTAAGGGAAAGTGTTGCACATTTCGCTTGGCGATGACAAAATATGTCGTACCAACGACAAATGGATCGAGCATCTGGAAGCGTTACATGGGGAGGGATTGGGAGAATACCCAATGGGGCGCAACCATAAAGAAAGGAGGGTTCAATGGGGTTTTGGTGAGATAAGGGGTTTTGAACAAGTTTAGGGGGTGGCTTGTAAATTTCTGCAATTAGAGTAGGGTTGGTGTAAATTTCAGAAGTAAAAGTGGGGGTATTTTGGGGAGGAGTGTCTTTCATTTTATCCTCATGGGAAACCCTAGCTAGGGTTAGGTGTGGACCACAAGAGGAGGCATTTGGAATTCCAAACGGAGCTGCTGAAACCTCAGGAGGGAGACAGTTCGTCGACCGCTGACCGCTGATGGCAGGAGTTGTCCGGATCTGACGGGAAACGGGCCGGAAGCTGCTGGATATGATCGACAGGGGCCGACTAATATCGCCTCCCAGAAAAACCCATTCTCCTAGTGGGAACCTCCGGTAGGGGCTAGGATTTGGTCGGAATGAGCGGAAGGTGGTTTTGTAGCTATGGTTCAAATATCGGCCGAGTTGACTCGGTATCGGAGGGTACCGATCCGATACCGAGAGACGTTTCAAAAAAAACACTGAATCAGCCGAGACAGGATCGATATCGCCCGAGACAACCGATTCCGAGACGCCTCGCCGCGATATCGGCCGAGACAGCCGATTCAAATGATTGTCATATTTTGTTTTATTTTTTGATAGAACTTTTATCTTTTACCATATTTCTTCGTTGTTGAAAATATATTGTAACAATTACAGAATGGTATTACTTTTTCAAAAGTATTAACATTAATTTTTTTAAACATAAAACTCTTTTTTTTTCTTTAAATGACTCAACTAAAAAAAATATATAAATCTTTTAAAAAATAGTACTCTTTTTTTTTTTAAATGACTACTAAAACTCTTTTTTCAAAGAAATGTTATTTTTTTACAAAAAATATTCAAATCTTTTACAAAAAATATATAATGTACATTTATGTTTGTAAAAAATTTACATTTCTATACAAATGTTATTTTGTACGTTTTTGTAAAAAAAATAAAAAAATGTACATTTTTGTTAAAAAAAAATGTACATATTTGTAAAAAAATATATATTTGTACATATTTGTAAAAAAAGTGTACATATTTGTAAAAAAATATATATATATATATTTTTGTTAAAAAAAGTGTACATTTTTGTAAAAAATTTCCTTTTGTACGTTTTTGTAAAAATGTACATTTTTGAAATTTTTTGTAAAAAATGTTCTTTTGTACGTTTTTATAAAAATGTAAAAAAAAATATACATATTTGTTAAAAAAATGTACATTTTTGTAAAAATGTTCTTTTGTACGTTTTTGTAAAAATGTAAAAAAATGTACATTTTTGTAATAATGTTCTTTTGAACGTTTTTGTAAAAATGTAAAAAAATATACATTGTTGTTAAAACAAAATGTACATTTTTGTTTTTCAATATTATTATTGGTTAACTATGCAATATTGAATCTAAGAACTCTGTCGCGCTTCAGTATAATCAATTCTACAATGCAATGCATATTGAATGATGGGTTTGAATGTATCTCATTGGTCCACATTGTTAATCTTATTTTTTAAAATTTTCTATATTTTTTCCGGACTTTTTTGCGCTCTCTAAATAGCGTATCTTTGCGTATCGCCCGATACCGCGACCGAGTTGAAAATCGGGTGTCCGATACCGAGACTTTGAACCATGGTTGTAGCATATCCGGGTTGGGTCTGACATTCCGGCGATCTATCGTTACCGGATTTGTTCATTTTTAACTCTTCTGCTTCAAAAAGTCGGGATCTATCCCTTTTGGCGCCGGCAAGGGTTGTTGGATGGTTTTGGTGCTCCGGCAGAGGGTTTTCGGCACCAGATTGGTCCAAGGAGGGACGGATTTGTTGGTTTGGTGACAATTCAGCGGGTATTGAGACAGATCTGGGCAGAAAGAGGGTCGTCGGGGATTTGGTTGGCCGATGGGGCTGTTCTGGTTGGGAAAGGTGGACAGATCTGATGGTCTGCAAAGATCTGATGGAAAAACCCATCAGTTAGGCAGGAGTTGTAAGACCAGCTGGGGCTAGGATTTTCTTTCTCCCAGGGTTGCTCACGGTAGTGCCTCGTGTTGCATCCGGGTGGTGCCACCCGAATCCCAATCGCCTACATTCATCATTGAATACTCAAGAGCAAAAGTCGCTCTGATACCAATTTGATGTGCATTAGGAGCGGAAGCGATTAATTATTGACTACACAACAACAACAACATAATGTATAAAGGTCCATGGCCTAAGAAATATCACTAAATCAACTCTCAAAATATCGTAGTGTACACAAATGAGAGACCTAAGGCCCTATTTAAAGGAAAAGGTAGCTAGTCAAGGTAACTCTAAATGAGCAAAAGACAAAAAAGGGCAAAATAGTTATATGACAAAAAAAGGGTAAAATAACCCCTAACTACTATGTTCCTGCATCAATAAAACTAACATATTACTGCAACAGTTGAGGGGAAATACAACTCAAAAACATACAGGTTAGCATCCACCAAGAATAATGGCTTGGATTCATTTGAAAGTGTACAGTATTACCTGAAATAGCGGCGTGATTGATCATACTTCTTGATACAATAGTAGTAACAACCAACAGCAAACCATGATAGAGCCCTAGGAAAAATAGTAAAAATAAATTCCTAGTGAGTTAACTTAATAACAGCAGATTCTGTTTTCACACAGAACCACAGTATTGTTAGTGAGAGGCAATGTGATAAAATAGAACACAATACGTCAACCAATAATACAATAAAAGAAATACAAATATCATCTTTGTCTACATAACAGTCTCCTTCCAACTAGAAAAAAAGAGGGGAATCAAAATATAAAAAACTTGGGCATTAAGGGACATGGAGAAGCCAAAAATTTAATTGTTCCCTATACAAACTCTTCCTCCATTTTCGTCAAAAATTAGTAGTCCTACTTGCCTTTTTGAGGCGTCCCAAATTAAGAGTCCAGTTTCCTTTTTTGGACGTAATCAGCAAACCAAATTCCACGATAGTGAACAAGTCAACCATCGTTCTTAAATAGGAACTATTAATTTGGGATGGATGGACTCCAATTAGACACTCCAACAAATAGCGAATAGGATACCTTTCCGATGGACAACAATCATTTTCTAATCCCAACCAATGCCCCAAACTCCACCATTATCATTGCCACCTAACTTTTGGACAATGCCACACGACCCTTGAAACATCTTTAAGTAGATACTATGATCAAAAAAAACTCACTTGAAGGGCAATTTAAGGATGCGTTCAGTTTCTTCACTCTATTTTCAACATAAAGCACACCAATGGGGAGTTTTTTTTAATCAGAACAATGAGGACATAAACTCGCACAAGACTTTTTTGAATCGTGTCACAAGTATTAATCTTTTTGCGAGCCACCAATCAAATCAAAAACTTGCACTTCAGAATGTAATCTTTCTTTCTATATCATCTACTTAAAATAAGGATCAGAAAAATCATCAGACAAATAGTGAAAAAAGATTTGCAGGAAAAGGCCCTGAAGAATTAAAAACCAACCGCTTTTGTTTCAACTTCCTGGAACCACACAGACTTTCAAATAGACAACAAGACAATTAAAAAAAAATTGTTCTCATTCAAGTTCTTCTGAATGACGTATTCCACCAAGAAGAATGTAAATGAAGCAACACAGGAAACAGATGCTTTATAAATAAAAGATATGCGATATACACAACAATAACTCAACAATCCACAGATCCTCCCAAAATCGATTTCTAGAACCTTCCCCTGCCTCAAATTATGGCACCGAGCAAAAGATGAAAGACCCTGAGAATTATATTTCCAAGTACAGTAAAAAGATCCCCTGACTACCTTCGAAAAGTTCCACCCATTATCATGCAATCCATACTTAGTCCTAATGATAGAGCACTGCAGTGATCTATACTGAAGAGGGAATCCCCACAACCATTAGCCTAGAAAAAGCTTTATTTCTCTAATCAAAATATCAAAGGTTAATCCGCCATCTTAGTTTTTGTTCCCCAGAAAAAAATTACAATGGAACTTCTATATGAAAAGGGAAAGATTCAGATTCTACTCATCAATAAATTTATTTGTTTTTCAGTAATACAACTCAACTCAACAATGCCTTTCCCAAATCACTTCAGAACGGATACATAAATCTTATTTATCCAATGAGTGCAATGTCATCGATTAAACCACACAATATTATGTCCTCCTTAACAATCTCCCGACAAATCAATTTAGGTTAACCTCTTCCCTTAGCATTACCATCATTATTAACCATACCAATCTTCCTTACTGATCTACGTTTGACGTGGCCAAAGCATCTAAGTCGGTTTTCTCTCAATTTTATCTTATACGGGATCTATTTCTACTACTTCACGAATCAGTTCATTCTAGTTTAACCACACATCCATCTTAACATCCGCATCTCTGTCACACTCATATTATAAACATGTTGCTTCTTAGTGGCCTAACACTCTTGTCCAATATAACATGGTAGTTCTAATGCACCTACTCGTCAACTTCACAGGTATACGTTTATCACATAACATACAAGTAGCACGTCTCCAGTTAACCCAACGTGTTTTAGTGCATTGGGTAACATCTATCTCATATCTCCCTCTCTATGGATGATAATAATGAAAATAATCCCTTTCAAGTATCTCTTAACCTTAAGCTTCATTACATTCGCGTTTTTGCTCTTACTATTCCTAAAATGACACTCCATTCCATGTACTTAGTTTCCGTCTCATTCTTTTTATACCTTCTTTTGTTCTAGGGTTTCTCTCCATTGATCTTTGCCTTTGTCAATGTTTAGAAAGGCGTTTGAAGCTAGCCTCGAGGCTTAAGCCTCATGGTTGAATTTGAGGCTTACGCCTCACGCCTTTTTGCTGAGGCGCGAAAAAAAAAAACTTCTTACATCAAGAAGTCTGTTTTTTAAAGATTAAAGTTCTTCATTTTTTTAAAATTGCACTTAACTTATAAAAAATGTTCTTTGAATCTACTAACTCTTACTCTTTTTTTCTTTTTTTGTTTTAAATTTGCACTTAACTTGTACTATTTACTATTGTAACTTGAGAGAAATTTCTAAAAAATAACTAATATGTTAATGAAACTTAAAAAACTAACAAATTGATTTTGCATTGATTGATTTATTGTCATGTTATAAAATAACCAATGTGAATGAAACTAAAAAAATGATTTTGTCAATTTGATTTTGCATTAATTAATTTATTGTCATATTATAAAATTAACAATATGTAAAAAGTCATCTCGGGGGAACAAAAAAATGTTTAACTATGTGAGAAAGTCCTCAAAGATGTTTGTTTTGCAGTTTAATTTTATATTTCTTTGTTCCTTTATTTTTTATGGTTTTATTAGTATTGTTTTAATATTATTTTGCTCCTTTGGGGGAGGGGGGTTAAGGCTTACGCCTCGCCTCGCGCCTTTTTAAACATTGGCCTTAGTTTCAACCATCAGAATAATACCATCCGCAAATTACAACGCCATGGCACCTCATCTTGCAATCATCTCAAAAATTCATCACCAACTAAAGCAAATACGATAAGCAATTAAAGTTGTATCTTGATGTACGCCTATAGTAATTGAAAATTTATTATTTTCTTCAATTGTTGTTCGTGCAATAATAATGACTTTATACATATCTTCAATTATGTCAATATATTAACTAGTAACTCCTTTGTATTTATAACCCACCATATTATATCTCTAGGCTTATCTATTATTAAGTAGATAATATAAGAAACAATCATAATAGTTAATTTCTTGTTTATTTTGCAAAATGCAAACATATGAAACTGGAGACTTAAAATCACTGTTCTAAAAAACCCGCCTAGGCTTAAGGCTTGGGAGAAACGCCTCGCCTTACGTTTTTCACGCCTTATTCTTGGTAAAACCCTTAAGGCGCACTTTTTTCTAAAAACAACAATGATTTAGTGAAACGATGTCGCCTTTTAAAGAATTTGTTTACAAACCGGACCATTATCTCATCCAAAATAATCAAATAGTATTTTAATTTGCATATATTCAGACATATTTTTATGATCTGTGCAATTTTTGTATTTTAATAGCCTTGTTATGGTTAAAAAATATTAAAATATATTAAGAAGGCCTAAACGCCTTTTTACGCTTAGGCCCGCCTAGGCTTCTAAGGCTTAAGGCTTGACCTCCACGCCTCAATCACGCCCCGCGATTTTTAGAACCTTGCTTAAAATGTATAACCTGGAATCAAGATCTAAAAAATAAGAACACTAAAGACTGGATACAAATTAAAAGGCACAACTCACTAAGGAAAAAATATGACGACGATTCAGTCTCCCCTAGATGTTTTGTAATAACTTTTCTTCTACCATTGGTAAAAGTCGTACTCGGTAGGTTTAATTATATGTACATGTGATTTTGACAAGTGAGGTTGTAGCCTTTATAGGATTAAAAGAGAAGGTTTTTCGGTTTATCTTGGAAGTTAATTTATGCATCTCCTCTTCATAGGGTTAGCAAAGGTTTTGCTCTTTTTAAAGTCGGTGGGATTGGGTTGATAATTGACTCGTCATTGAAAACCGAAGTAGATGCTTGTTGAATTTGATTAAATTGTTGCCGAGGAGATCTAAGAGAATTTTGTTTTTCTTTTTCTTTTTGGGGGTGGTGGTGGGTGGGTGGGTGAGTTGGGGGTGACGGGGACTGGGACGTACATATATATATCATGTGTATATCATAGTTCACTGGGGTTTAAGAAATCTTTATCGTAGTCTATTAGTATATGATGTACTGGTCGTAAAAAATGAATATTTCAAAACATAAAAATTAATGCAAAAAAAAAAATTTAATGGTCATTTACTGTTTTGGGTACATTTGTTTATAATAATCTAGGAAGCACTGACTCGACACGTAATACGGGATACGACTCGATTCGGGATACGGAATACGTGATTTTTCCAAAATGTAGGATACGGATACGCTAGGATACGTTAAGTATTTATTATTTTATTTTATATATATATTAATGATAAACTTAATAAAATGAAACTAAAGCATCAAACACCATTATATTAAAGTGCTCAAATATGATGACTGTTATCACCAAACAAACACCATTACAATAAACTCTACAAACATAAATAGGAAAAAAAAATTCAGAAGGTTTTTATTTATGAAGAAAAAAGGATTCAAACAATGGGATGTAAAGGTTAAAAATAACATAGCTAAGAGTGAATGAAAACAGTTAAAGAAAACAATAAAGTTAAAGACAACACAGATAAAAAAAAGAATGAAAACATAAAAAACAATTGAAGAAAAAAATCAGAAAACAATACATCCCAAGCAAAGAATGAAAAACAAACAACACAGTTAAAAAAAACATAGTAAAGAAAGAAAATAATCAAAGAATGAAAAACAATACAGTTAAAAAAATAACACATTCAAAAACAACACACGCAAATGAGGTCAGAAGTGAAAAAAAAAATACCTAGCACTTGAGAAAAGAAAAAGAAAAATAACATAGGAAAAAAAGAAAAAGAAAAAAAAACATAGGAAAAAAAATAGGATACTTTAGGATCCGCGTATCCCCCAGCGTATCCCAACGTATCCTAACGTATCCCCAGTGTATCCTAGCCATTTAAAAAAGGATACTCTAGGATTAGCGTATCCTAATGTATCCCGTATCCTATACGTGTCCAACAAAAATTCGCGACCGCCCGCGAGTATCCGTGCTTCATAGATAATAATTGGGGCTTGGGGTACATTAGTTTCCGTATTAGTTACTTGGGTGTTATTTTAACGGTTCGAGCTAACAAACATTTAATAAGTGTACTTTTTTTGTCAACTACTTAAAATACCTCATGGCCGGAGGTTTGGGATTTGGAGTTAAGGATTGGGATTTCATGGCCGGAGGTTTTTTCTGGAAATTATTTTTTTGGGTAGATATTATTTTCTTGTTGAATAACGGGTTTTTTTTTAAATGAAAACAATTTTATCTTTATACTGGAATTTATTTCTTTTATAGTTCGAAATCATATTTCTAGGTAGAGACTTTTTCCCTTTTTTTAAAAAAATCATTTTTAATTGAAATCAGTTTTATTTTAATATTTTTTTGGCTGGAAAATTTTTTTGGAAATATATTTTTTTGGCTAAAATCAGTTTAATTCTAATATTTTTTTAGCTGGAATTTGTTTATGGAAATACGGTTTATATATTTTTAACTATTTTGAAATATAGTTTATATATTTTTAACTGTTTATGGAAATACAGTTTTTTTTTTTAAAATTTGTATGCTGGAATTTATTTAAATACAGTTTTTTTATATTTTTAACTGTTTTGAATAAATTTTTTGACAGTTTTTTACAAAAGGAGAAAAAACTTTAAAAAACACTTTTCTCAAGTCATTTGGCAATATGTATATATATGCAGTTTTTTAAATTATAATATATATAGCTTTTCTTAATATAGATATATACATACATAGATACATACATACATACATACATATATATATATATATATACACACACACACACACATGTATATATGTTCAAATTATTGATTGAGATGAAAGGACAAGGGCAAATAAGTCATTTGACAATTGAGTGATAGTTGACTAACGAAAGTTTAACAACTTCCGTTAAAATAACACCCATGCAACAATAATGAAAACTAGCGTACCCCAAGCACCAAATATTGTAAACAAATGTACCCCAAACAGTAAATGACCCAAAATTTAAATAGGACTTATGGCCATGAGACAAATTAAGTAGGACCTGGTGTGCCAAACACCTAATTTTTACGACCTATATGCAATTTTCCTGCAATAAACCAAGTGCAATACTATAGAAGAAAAACAAAACTTAGAACAAACAATAAAAAAAATAACCATTCTTACTTTTGAGGATAGTCCTTGACTAAGTTGCAAGACATAAGATATAGCTCATTTGAATGTCCAAGCTCCATAGCAGCAGCTAAATGCACCAAGGTACATTTCAGATGGAAGGGATCCCTTTCAAGCAATCTGAATCATAGTGAGTACAATAAACATTAAAGGTCTCAGCTAAGCAAGGTTTATTGAAGTAAAAGCATATAACTATTCTTTATGGAAACCCATAACCAACTTACACTGATGTCAATTCAAAGCATTTCTGATATTCACCACATTGATGGTAGTATTCCGCTTTGCATGCCAACAGATCAGTGTTGTTTTTTAGTGTACATATCAAGGACTGATTAGAACGTTTTATATTTGAATCTTCTTGTTCCAGTTCTCTGAATTTGGCTTCAACAACATTTTCTTTATCATACTGAATAATTAAGGAAGATAAATGTGTCAACATGCAGAAGATCATGGCATAAGAATAAACCAGTCCTACTGTATATAACAAATGAAAGGTAAAAAGTACACAGCATAGGTTTAACATGTTTTGCATGTACCCACTGCGGAATAAAGTAATGTTTCGCATAAATTATTACGTATTCCAGTTGCACATATTACCTTCTTTATTAAACAAGAATAAAATGACGACAGCCAACCGTCTTCAGGAGCAAACTGCAGTGATGAAAGTAGACTTGCCTCTGAAATTCAACAGTAAATCAATAAGACATGGGAAACTCAGAAGCAAACAATTGTTTGAGAAAACACAAAGGTAACATCAGATGCATATTGAGGATGATTACAATACATTGCCTTGCAAATTAACCAGAGGTGACAATAAGATAAATTGGTAAATCATCTGATGGAAATTAGAATAATGTTAGGGTTATTTTAGTAATTTTTAGTATTTTGCATTTTTAGTATTTTTACTCTTATTAGTTGTCTTTTCTTTTTGTTACATTTTAGTTGTATTATAGGGTTAGTGGGGAAGGATCTAGAATGAGATCCTTCCCCACTCCCCTATAAATATCCCCCTTTCCTCCTCATTAATATTCATTCTACCTTTGAGTAATACTTTCTCTCTTTGAGTGTGTGACTTTTGTCCCTCTGACGGCTTTCATTTTATGTCAATTGGTATCATAGTCTAGGCACTCCACTCGTTATTGTTATTGTTGTAAAAAACACAAAAATTGTAGAAAAAAAAAACACTAGCACCGAAGATACCCACCTCCAAGACGAGCAACGTATTATCCAAATGGAAGAAACTCTAGCCATGCTCAACGAAAAACTTGACATTTACCTTCAAAACAAACAATACACCACCCATTACTTCCCAAACCCTAGATCTAAAAATTTCAGATCTAAAAATTTCCCCAAAACCGAAGTGTTATTGAACCCCACCCACCGTCTCCATTCACCACCACCACCCCCCAAAAAAAACTAGCTCTCAACAACCCTTGATCCACCAAAGCCCGGCGCATCTCACCCCCAACCCCAGAAAAAACCCACCTACCACCAGCCACAGCCATAACACCCACCTGGACCAACACTGATCCCAATCCTTCCAGACACTCCGATCCAGACCAGCCCCCTGTTCAGCCCTCCCTGTTGATAACCACAACAGGTCAGGCTGCCCCCAGTTCTACCAGCCTTCAAGCCGTCTTATCCGACTCCCTGGGCCCTACTTTCGGCGGCAAAATCAGACCCCCCAGGTCCCTGAAGCCCCGCACCATTTTTTCAGCCCCAAAACCTAACTAGGGCTTGTATATTGATGCCCCCCCAATCCCCATTTTGCCCCTCCAAATTATGAATATCCAACCCCTTCCAAAAATTACACCCACACCTCACCAAATTTTCAGAAAAATTAAAAAAAGAAACAGAATTTTCTGGAAAAAAAAATTCATCCCCAAACTTTTAAAAAACTATGTTTCCGCCCCGATTAACTCCTGGGGCTCAATTCAAGATTATCAAAGGCGAGCCCAAGACTGGTTGCTCCACCCAATCATTCTCCCTCAATCACGCATCCAATCGGGTCAAATCGAGGATAAAAGATCCCCTCCCAAGATGGTTTCTTGCAAGAAAGATAGAAAAGAAGAAATTGGGTTGTGTATTGGGGATTTCTTCGATATTTTGTCGAGGATGGTTGGGTGACTCGCACACACTTTCGCGAGCGGGAAACGCTTGATTTGGGAGATTTCTTCCCAATCTTTAGGAACGGGGATGATGATTTTGAGTTGGTTGGATCGGTGGCTATCTCTCCCCAGGATGGGGTGGCGATCTTAGGTAATGTGATTAATGTTGGATGTGTGGACCAATTTTTGGTGGCACTTGATACGTGTTCAGAGGATATTTTCCGTGGATTAGCGTTGAGGAGGCTTATCACGGGACTCCGGGACCAAGTTCTTGTTAGTCAGCCATGGTTGGGTTTTGTGACTATTCTCCCGATACTTTTTTGCTCGCCAATATGTCGGACGTTTCCAATGACGACTCCCCTTTCAAGTGGGGGAGCCCATTGATGGTAGTTTTTCCTTGTTGCCGTTCACCTCTTAAGCTCTCCTTGTTGTCGTTCACCTCTTATGCTTGGGACAAGCTTTTTCAAGTGGAGGAGAGTGATGGAAATTAGAATAATGTTAGGGTTATTTTAGTAATTTTTATTATTTTTGCATTTTTAGTATTTGTACTTTTATTTTTGTTAAATTTTATTATAGGGTTGGTGGGTTGGATTTAAAACAGTCATTGTAGGTATTATTGTAAAGGGATGGGCCTAGGTCCATTTTTCTCTTAGTGGAGATGACCTCATTCTAGATCTTCTCCACTCCCCTATAAATATCCCCCTTCCCCCTCATTAATATTCACTCTAGCTTTGAATAATACTTTTTGTCTTTGAGTGTGACTTTTTTGCCTTTGACGGCTTTCATTTTACGTCATTATCAGCTGCCATGAATTTTTTAGCCTCTTGAATAACTAACATAAAATGAGTATAATGAATTATCACCTTCTTCACTTGTGAGCATGTGATTCTCAATAAGACATTCCAATGCCTGAAAAAAAAGAAAAAAAAGGAGTGGAAGAAGAGAAATTTTGAATATAAAGTGGGTTAATTATATGAAGATTGCCTATTTAGATTATGAAGAGATAGATCCAAAGCAGTTAGACAGGTTCCTCGTAGAAAATATCAGATCTAGAATATGATAGTTTACGGCCAAAAATGCAAGGGACACTAAATTCCTTACTTCCAGCAGAAGTATAAATTAGATCAAGACAACCACTGCAAAACAATATTGACACTAATAAAAATTTAATAACATAGTTATATCATCTGCAAACAACCATGCATACCTCATAACATAGGGGATCAGCTTTGATAGCAGCTTTGTACCTTAAAGCAGCACAAATAGAGGAAAAAATCAATTGAGATTCGTTGGTGACATTATATACTAATCAAATTCAATATTATGAAAACATTGTTTGACAACAAAAGAAAAGACGCAAAGATACGAAACACAGAGACAGAATAACTGCAAGCGCAATCCCATATAAGCTCCTTTTCTTTCACCGAAAAAAGTTATAATACATTTCTTTATTTGTCATTTGCAATCTTAACAATATAGCCGATTCCTCTAAGCAATAATATAATTAACTTTTGATAGATTAATGAATGCTAGGATCTTTTTAAACAAGAAAAGAGAAACACAAGGGAATGGAAGGATTCAGTCAGTTGAAAAATAGAAGTAAACATGTAGAGAGCGAGAGAGAGAGCAATCATTAAAGATATCAGATAAAAGAATGCACAAAAGAGACATCTTCTAGTTTGTCCCACTCCAATCCAGAAAATAACTTCTTTCCTGTGGGGAACACCACAACAAAAGGACTCTTATATCAAAGTGCACCGTCTAATTTGTAAAAACAAACACATGTTTTCTATCTATCAATTCGTTTCCGTCCGTAGTACATAGTTGCTTTATAGACAGTTTGAAACTCATCATTCTACATCTAAAAATTTACTACTAGAAACATTTTATTCAATATGGGAGAAACTTTTGAAAATTACACAAAATGTAATTGTGCAAAAATTATCATTTGGTTAATAATTTTAAAAGCGTGTGTGAACTATCAGGTCTCCTCATCAAGTAGCCTCTCTTATGTAGGCAAATCCCGAAGAACAGGTTTGAGAGCAGCAGCATCAAGGGTTTGACATTTTCAACACGAAACCTCAAACCAAGGTAAGGGCCATCAATCGGCAGGGCTTCGGTCTGTGAATTGGCGATTTTTAAATAGGTCAAGCTACAAAGCCCCAAAAATTTAATCAGCTACAGCCATAAACATTCAAATCAATGTAGACAGGTGTTGAAATGTGTCCACTTTAAGGGATAGTCCTAAAAGCTGGATGCACCTCACGAATCATAACGATCATGCTTTTTGGTAATCAATCAAAAGAAAATAATATACTGCAAACTTACATTATTTTCATAGATCTTCAAAATACTTGAATTGATATTACAGTAGTTATTTCATTTCTCTAGCCTCCACAAAGAAAAGAAGCACCATTATTAAAGTAACCCAATATTTTTCATTCTCAGTTTGATCATTAACAAGAATTGGACAGCTTACCCAACCCTCCAGCAGTTAAACATTAGTGGTATGACACATTTGGCCAGAATCTACAACCATGACTCAGAGTAAATCCTTACACGCATGTAGATACTACTTATAAAAAATCAAAACACGTTCTTAATAAAAATGAAAAAAAAGGTATATCCATATAACATTGTAGAGTCATTTGAGATAAATAAGAAACGAACCATTACTAAACTCAACCAGGTATATATGTTTAAGGACTTTAACAAGATCATAAAACAGTGTAATTATGTGAGTTAGCTGTGAACCAACCATTGTCGGGCCTGGACACGATTTTCCAGAGCTTCATATGCCTTTCCTCTTAGAAAGCATATTGCGGATGAAATCTGTTACAGGATAGAAAAGTCATATTTCTGTTACTAAATAGCAGTCGTGTGTTACCAAAATCAATACATTCTCTGCCTATCACACCTTGTACCATGAAAAGAAAGTTAACAAACAATGATGGACTAAACGATTTTAAGGCAACAGAACAGGTTGTTGATTATGTTCTTGAATATTTATATTGACAGAATGATAGTGTAGAGTAACGAAATCGAAATTCTACATATCGTACTCATATGTTGGCATAATGATTATCTAAAACAAATGGTCTGAAGCGAGAAGTAGTATTCTAAATAAATAAATTAAAAAAACGATCTCACTGTAGGCCACAAATTGACCTCAGAAAAGCTTCAAACAAATATAAAAACCTGAAGATTTTATTGTGGCAGAATCCACTGCATATCGGAAGTAACTAGTTTTTGATCTCTCTATAGGCCACAAATTGATCTCAGAAAATCTTCAAACAAATATAAAAAACTGAAGATTTTATCGTGGCATAATCCACTGCATATCTGAAGTAGTTAGTTTTTGAGCGAGCACAAATAATGATTACAGTCAATTTTTATTTACGTGTAGTCTTCATAATCCAAAGCCAAGCCATGGAGTTGGAAAGTTATAACTAGAGAGACAACCACCAAGAGATCTATCTCGAGATTCCACGATTAGAGAATCAAAAGTAAACCAGACATGTCTTACTAATAAACAGAAGCTTGAAGAAACATAGGATCATTTTAGGGGTAACTTAATATTTTTCAATTCATTTACGGTTGTACAAAAATCACATCACCGTGTTTCGCAATCTTCGCACGAAAGTCGAGCTCATCTCCTCCCGCTTGCATATCATTGTAAACTAATTTTCTCACCGCAATTAGTGTGAAGTGAACAGTGTCAATGAAAAGCATAACAATTTCACATGATTGGATTGTTAATTCTCCTTTGTAAAGAAGCGATCAACAACACCAACCAATTGATTACAGATTTTGAAAGGCATCTCCTCTCGCTCTCTTCGTTTTTGCAGAAATCGCCAGAACTCTTTTATAAGCAACCTCCCCTTACTCGCACAGTTAGTTCGATTGATTCTTTAGATTTTTGCAGTAGATTTTTTCATGGTCGGAATATGGCAGAAAGATCAGGTTCTCTTCAAACAATTAGCACATAACAATCGGGTGAGTGTAGCGGCCATTAGACCCGCCATGTTATATGGGACAGAGTGTTGGGCAACCAAAAAACAAAATGTGCAGAAAATGAGTGTGGCGGAGATGCAAATGCTAAGATGGTTTTGTGATAAAACTCGAAAGGATAAAATTAAAAACGAACAAATTCGTGAAACGGTAAAAGTAGCTCCTATAGAAGATAAATTGAGAGAAAATCGACTTAGATGGTTTGGACACGTCAAGCGTAGACCAATGGATGCTCCTGTAAGGAAGAGTGATTTAGTTAGTATTGATGGTAACACAAGGGTAGTGGCAGGCCTAAATTGACTTGGTGGGATATTATAAGAAAGGACATGATGTCATGTGGAACCGAAAATATTGCACTGGGCAGAATGGAATGGAAAAATAGGATTCATGTAGCCGACCCCAAATAATTGGGAAAAGGCTTAGTTCAGTTGAGTTGAGACTCGGGTGATAACTATGCATATTGGCATGTGTGTTTTAGAATTTTCACATGGGTAAAAATATGTGGGGCTGTGCATCTTAAGAGAGTGATTCCAACAAAAACCAAGGCAGAACACTTGGCAAGATTATTGACTATAAGCGGGATGAACAACAACAAGGTCATCATCTGGATGAACAACTCTGTTATTCAATCCACTGGTATGCACTTGACCAAGTTCTCCAAAGCCAAGGACAGGAGTACTTACCAAAGTTTGTATGTATGATATAACTTTGCTAAGAGTTGCCAGTTGGAATATGATATTCGAGATGTATGACAAGGAGATCAGAGTATCCAATAGATTTATTTAGAGATGGTCTGTTCAAGGGATCAGTTTGCACTTACAGGACTCTATATTGGACTTGAGAAGAGTAGCGATAACGAATTTACTAAAAGGCGCGTGTAGGCAAGGGTAGGCGCCTCGCCTAGGGTCTAGGCGGCCAAAAGGCGGACTGAGTGAAAAAAACGTCGTCGTAAAATTATATATATATATATATATATATATCAGATTTATGAATATTGCTCTGTATAAATAATGGTTGTATATATATATAATTATTACAGTAGCATTTTTTGCATAATATCTTTAAATGTTACTCGATCTACAATAGCATTCTTTAGTCTGCGTGTGTGTAATATATCTATTCTTTGTTTTAGGAATCAAATATCAATTGTACAAAATATTTTTGTGTGGAATACATATTCTTTGTCTTAGTCTTAGCAATATTTTTTTGCATTGGACTTTAAAGAAATGTTAGTGATGTTAAAAGTGAGAGCTTTAAAGTCTTGTTACCAATATTGTTCATGTGTAAATCAATTTGGACATAATATGATACGTATGAATAAGGGTGGACATAAGCTCGCGGCCCATCAAGCCCGCACAGACATAAATGTAGGGCTTGGAATGTTTAAATAGGCCCGAAAAGCAGGCTTGGCAAAATTTTCAAGCCCGATACTTTTCATGGTCGGACCTGGGTAGGCATTCTTAGGCCCGGCCCGACCCGAGGCCCAATAATTATCATATGTTTATTTTCATAATAGGGTAGTGATAACATGTGCCCCAAGGGCACATCTTATTAGCTAACATTAGTAGGTTTAGAAAATAACAAAACTTAAAGCAATCAGCATACAAAATTGCTCCTCCCTTCCCCACCACCTTGGAAATGTAAAGCAATACCAATTAATGTCACATCTCCCCATTAACACTTCCACCACGCACCAAACAATTTACTGTCAATTTAATGTGTTTTATTTTCTTTTTTTTCTTTAAAGATGCAATAACATCTTAACACTCATCATTCTGTAATCTAAACAAATGTCAAATTCAATCATGGAAGAAAACTATGGGCCCCTTTCTCTCACCCTCTCTCTCTCTCATTCCCAAATATTTCTCAATATGAAATTATGAGCGAGATTTATCTAGTGTCTAAAGCCTCTAAAGAAGGAGAAAAGGGGTTTGTCAAATTTTTGGTTGTCTACTATTTACGGGAAAAAAAATCATATTGTAATAAAAAAAAGGTTTATCAAAAATTTAAGCTTTATCATACCAATTCACATCTCTTTTATATAATTAACAAGTTGGTCAATTTCTTGGCCCTGTGTAATTATTTCCCATCCTGTTGTTTTAGTTTTATTATGATTATAAAAATTATTTAAATAATTTTTAATGTTTATTTTTCCAAAGCATTATTGACATACAAAACAGTGGAGGCATGGACTTAATTGAAATTCCATATGATGAAGAGGATTATTGATATAGTGGATGGTGAAATATTAGGTTCGGATGAGCAACAAAATAAAGATGATGATACTTTGCTAAAAAATAATCTAAAGCCATTTGTTAGTCAATGTTTTTCGAGTGAGGGAAACCCAATTTTATTCTATCAAAAGTATGCAAAAACCAATTTTTCGGGTGAGGAAATAGTATTTGCTCTAAATAACAGGGAGAAATAAGTTAGTTTATAATTCTTTAACCTTTGTCTATTCTCGAACAAAAAGGGGCAGAAATGGTATCTAAACCTTTAGTTTAGGAGATCTAACTTAGGGGGAGTTGCGCAATCTTCTTAGGTAGACATTAGTAAATAGAGGGGGAGAATTAATTAAGGAGGAGTATTTATTTTCCGCATTAAATATTGTTATATTCCCTATGCGTTTGATGGTGTGCTTAAGTGTGCAGGAAATTCCTTTTAGCAGCAAATTCGATAAAGCGGCAAAGCATCCTTGGGTCGAGTCATAGCGTCAGTATTTTTATTCTTTTTTTGGGTGGGATGTTGTGTCTAGATGAGCTTGACGGCCCTTAGGATTTTTGGTTGGGTTTTGTCCCGGAATAGCCAAAGGGAGAGATTTGTAAGGGCACAAATTTCCAATTGAGTCCATATGTAGTATTGGCTTAAT
Source organism: Sambucus nigra (assembly GCA_949130495.1). NCBI lineage: Eukaryota > Viridiplantae > Streptophyta > Magnoliopsida > Dipsacales > Adoxaceae > Sambucus > Sambucus nigra. The sequence continues at coordinate 359,488,870 of OX422214.1, forward strand.
TCCGGACAAAACCATTTGAGTCTTAGGATAGATGTTTGTTCCTATCAAGCCTATGAAGTTTGAAGAGTTGAAGACGTAGCGGCCCAAAATTTACAGCTTCATCATTGTCGAGTTTAGTGCCATGTTTCTATGTCAACATCAATTGGATTCTAAGGCTCCAAAGGTATGAATGCGTTATATATATATAGGAGCTTGGAACCTTTATTGGGTGTATTTCATAAAATACTTTTTACGAACTTTTATTTTCAGAAAATCTCTTTAGAACTTTTTTCAAAAGTTTTTGGGCTTAAAAGTGAAAAACAAAATTTTCTGAATTTTCGTTCGAATTGTCATTCGAACAAGAAAGCGAACGAATTTTCCAACGACTTTGACTTATAATCTCTGAATTCTCGTTAGAAAAGTCGTTCGAACGAACTTCCAACGAGTTTGGGCCATTTTTCTCTGAAATATCGTTCGAAAAGTCGTTCGAACGACCTGGGGCAGTTTTCTGACAGTTTTTTAAACAACTTCCCACTTGCCCACTTCTTTTTCCTGATTAACAAAGTGCGGGAAACACTTTTTCTATAACTTTTTCATTTCCTCTAAGAGAAAAAGAGAGTAACATTTTTTAGAGAAAAAGTTCCAACTTTGTGTGTATGATTCTCATGATTTAATCTTTACCAAAACACACTTTTACACCCAAAATTTATTTGCGTTTATATCCAAGTTCTTTCACACACACACACACACACACACACACATATATATATATAGAGAGAGAGAGAGGGCTTCTCTTAAACGGACGTCCGTTTTTGGGACTAAAAACGGACCAAAATAGCCCGATTTTTTAAAAATAGTAAAATGCATTTTTTAAGTTGATTTTTTTTCTGAGATATATAGACATACATGGGTACCCCTACAAAAAAAATCAACTCAAAATGAATTTCTTTGCTATTTTAAAAAAATCTTTCAAAATCTGTCAGATTTTGCTGGCGCAAACCCAAACATATATTGACATATATAGACAGATTTTGAAAGATTTTTTTAAAATAGCAAACAAATTCATTTTGAGTTGATTTTTTTTGGGGGGGTATCCATGTATGTCTATATATACCAAAAAAAAATCAACTCAAAAAAATGCATTTTACTATTTTTTAAAAATCAGTCCGTTTTTAGCCAAAAAACGGACGTCCCTTTTATATATATATATATATATATTGCTTGGAGAGTTTTGTTTGGCACCTGCTTTCTTCTCAATCATTTGAAGGAGATTGTTTGGGTTTCTTCACTACCCCAAAAGGAAAATTGGTTTGTGTTGCGGCTTTCTCACATGGTGAAAGGCACCATGTGTGGTTGACGGTCGTTGTGCCTCCATTGGTGGACTCCAAGATTCCGGTGGACTCCAGAGTTATCTACAAGGCTGAGGTTGAAGTGCGAAGGAAGCGTCGGGGATTGAAGGAGTCGAGTCGAGTGATGTAAGTCTTCTTGTCGTTGTCTTTGTAAACATACCGTACCTAGTGGATTTGTTAGACAGGGCCGTCCAAGGTTTTTTCCATTTGGGTTTTCCTCGTACATTGTCGTGTGGTGTGATTGTGTTTATTTTTATCTTGCAAAATCACCATGAATGCATGTTAGGATAAACAAGATAAAAATTGGTTTAATCATCACTTGTTTATTTTGGTGCTAATTAATTTGGGTAATAGTTTAGTTTAATTTAATTTGAGTCCAAAATTTAATTTGATAAAATTTGGTTTGGCCTATATTGAAAATTAGAACAAATCATTGTTAGGCTACTTTCAAGACTTTGGCTAAGTTAACTTTGTGTTAAATGTAAAATTCACATCTTTGACTTAGTTTACTTTTAATTTGGAGAAATTATAATTTGATATATTTAATTGTGAATTTGAAAAAGAAATTTTAGTTTAATAGTTCGTGTGTGTTGAACCATCCTTTTCCGCGCTTGGAAATTTAAAGAATTTAAAATTTAGGGGATTCCGCACTTACAGTTATAATCTTTATAATTTTTTATTTCTTATTTAAATTACAGGTTAATCTTGTCGTGGAAACCATTTAGTATGTTAAAGCATATGATAAGATATTGCAAACATATAGGAATCATTTCATCAAAACAATGTCACCGTTGGAGAAAAAGCTAGTAGCATCTTAACTCCATTTACATTCAAAAAATTCCAAGAAGAGCCTGCTAAAGCAAGTCAATATAATATCGTTGAAGATTTTGGCATTGAATTGCTCATGGAGCAACACAAAGAAAAAAATGGTCAAAGGCACAACTTATTTTGGGATGGTAAGATGGCTACATGTAGTTGTAAGCACTTTGAATTCTTAGGGATACTTTGTCGTCATATACTGAGCATATTTTCTCACAAGGATTGCTTCGAAATACCCATGATGTATTTTCATTCTCATTGGCGACGGGAGCCCTAACTTGATAAATTAATAAGGGACGCATTTGTGAATATCTCAACTGAAATGGGAGCGATGGATGGGAATGGGGTACATAGTGAAGATGATATCACTGATTGCTCTCCACCTTCCAAAACAAAAGGACGCCTAAAACAAAAGCGAATGAAAGGCCGAAAGGAACTGGAAAAACAAAGTAAGGGTTGTGGACTTTGTAAGCGTAGGGGTCATAATATTACCACTTGCCCGGAAAAGAAGAACATTGAGTTATCCAATCATCTCCATTTGAAAAGAAAGAAGAAGAAAGTGTCATCAAGAGTTTGGGTTAAATCCTATATTCACTTAAATACTAGTAGCAAGTGGATGTTTTGCATGAATATATGGCGTAAACATGTTTTGGGGGGGATTTTATTTTGAACATGTTGTCTTTAATATTTTATTTTGTAGACTTACAGTTATTTCTTAGTGCATAAACATGTTTTTTTAGGATTTTATTTTGAACGTGTTGTTTTTAATATTTTATTTTGTAGACTCACAGTTATTTATTGGTGCAATATTTCCATTATTGGTGGAATCAACAAAAAATGTTACAGTGATTGTTTATGGGTTTAGCATTTATCTAAGGGTTGTAATGAAAATGAACACGGTGACATTAAGCTTATAGGTAAAAAATATTCACAGTGGCATTCCTTAACGATTATACACAATGGCATTCTTGGATGTTAAAAGGGGGGAAAGAGAGATAAGTTGTCAAAGAAACATACAGTGGCATTCCTAGATGTTAAAAAGGAGAGAAAATTTAGTAAGCAATTATTTCACACGCCTAGTTCTTGAAGTAGGTGGGTAGTTAATACTATTTTTATTTTCAAAGTGAGCACGGATTATTAAGTAACCACAGAATATTGAATATCGTGGTTCTCACAACTTTTAACATTTCTAATTTTAGCTAATAAAATGTGCCATTAGGACACATGTTATCATGGCCCTTCATAATATAATAGGTTATGCTTTATAGCTTGTTATAAGTTAAACTTTTAATATGGGGGAATAAAATAATAGACTAAAATAGTTGCGTTAAGTTTTCGATATACATTTAATGTGCTTTTATACTTTATTTATAATTTACATACTCTTAGAAAATTAAGAAGTTAGTAAATTAAAAGTAAATAAATAATAAATTAATTGTTCATTTTCGGGCCTGGGAATTAAGGTGTTCAATCTGGGCCATAGTTGTCAAAGGCGAAAGGCGCACCAAAGCACCAAGGTCCCCATGGAGCCTACGCACAGGGCGCAAGGTGAGGCACGCACCTAATCGAAGTGAGGCGCAAGATTTATAAAAACATGCATAAAATTTATACTTATAAATGATAAGATCATTTATGATCTAAAATTTGAAATATATTGCATAAATTACTATTATACACAGTTATGAAGAGACTCATTAGAAGAAGATAGAGCTTTATACCTTATGAAAAAGATATATATCTAAATATCATATTTATTTAACGTATCAATTATCCAATAACCAATAAAAGAAAAGATATTGCTATATTTAAAAGAAAAAAGATACTTCAACATGTGAAAAGTAAAAATCAAAATCAATATATAATGTGTTCTAATTGGAGTTTAATTATGTTAATATCTATTGTTTAAGTAGAGACTGGTGAGAAAGATATAATTTCACTATGACTTTATCACGCTTCTAACTCTTTCTCTAACGTTGCAATCCTAAGAAATAAACCCTTATTACGCTTTTTGGTTTTAAATGAATCAGCTTATAAATCAGCATAAGCACGACTAAGGTCACTCTCGCGCTCACTCCATGCATCCTCTCTCTCTCTCAATGTCGAGGTCTCCATGCGAAGTGGCATCCTCATCAACGTGAGGTGCATCATAATCTCTCACGTGGCTAGCCATGAATGCGGTAAAGTTGCACTCATGCGGTGATTCTTCTCCTGAATCCACCGACTCAACCTCACTATCTTTACTCAGGGTAGCATTAAGAACAACTTTGCCTTTTTCTTTGGCTAGTCTGTTCAGCCTTATAGCACACTCAAAAGCTCTATGACCCTTACCGTCACACTCATAACATTTCTCTTCGTTTCTCTTGGGTGTCTTTCTTTTCTTTTTCAAAATTCTTGACATTTTTATTTTTCTCAAATTTCTTTTTATCATTAAACTGGCCACTATTTTTTAACTTGAGAAATTTCTTAAAATACTTCGCAAACAAAGCCAAATCATCTAAATCAAAGTCGAAATCAGAATCTGACGTATTTTCCTCACTTCGTTTAGACGATTCTACCCTCCTCCTAGCTGACTCAAAATTCTTTTTGGCTTGGGCTTTAAGAGCTATCCCTTTATCTTTTGCTTTAACAACTTTAGGAAACATATCTATTTCATAGGTTTGAAAATAACCTACTAATTCTTCTAATTTAAGAGAGTTCAAATTTCCTAAAGAATTTAACACAGGGTCTTTGGGGATGAACCGCTTAGGCAAAGAACGTAAGATTTTCTTAACTACACGTGCATTAGGAATGTGCTCACCAAGGTTGAAACTAGTGTTAACTATATCAGACAATCGTGCATAGAATTCATCAAAACATGCAGTCTCAAGCATAGTTATAATCTCAAACTGTGTAATTAGGTTCTGCAATTTAGATTCTTTAACAGCGTTCGCACCTTCATGGGTAAGTTGAAGAACATCCCATGCTTCTTTAGACGTGGTACACGTCATTATGCGTCGGAACTCGTCAGGAGTGACAGATCCAGAAATGGCACTAAGACCTTTAGAATTATACGTGGACCATTTAAATTCATCCTCGGTCCATTGAGCCACAGATTTTAAACTTGTCACGTTTTCAACAGTGACGATGGCAGGTGTCCACCCATTTTCAACAAGAATCCACACACGTTCATCAATGGCTTTAAGGGCGGATTTCATACGGGCTTTCCAGTATGCATAGTTAGACCCGTCAAAAATTGGAATTTTGTTAAATGATTTTTCCATTTGAACAAACGCCTGTTCAAGAAATCAAATTTTTTTAACAAAATTGATATTCGAGAAAAAAAAAATACTTTGCGGAAAATTACACGATGAAATTGCGTAATTGGCTCTGATACCAATTTGAGAGTGCGTTTTTTGTTCAACCGGAGAAACTAATTTAATTAGACCCAATTTTTAATTATCCAGATTTAAATACACACCTAAGTCGTGCATCTAAAGGTGATTGATTAAACATTAAACATATTCAAATCAAGCAAGGATCAATCACACACAGCAAATGAGGAAAAATCCCCCAAAGGGGGGAAACCTTTTTATTTCAATATGCTTTTTGTAAACACTTACATACATAATGAAATACAGTTTGACAAGCGAAGACCCTCAGGCACCGGTTCATTGTCGTCAGCAAGAGCTCCCTCAAGATGCTCCAAGATCAGCAGTGTAGAGATCCTTCTTCTCCACACAAGATGCTCCACGAATGGGTATGATAGGGTTTAGGATGATTTACACATATGATTATGAGTGTTTGGTGAATCTCAAGGTGTTTGGGCTTGAACCATATGAAGACTTGATGTATTAGGTCTATATAAAGTGTTCCCTCAAAGTCTTAAACAAAACCACCTCCGAAATTGGAATTTATAGATACTCAAAAAAATCTTATGCGTCGGATTTTTCTGAGATCGTCGGACCGGTTCGGAAAGGATCCATCGGTTCGGTTCGTCAACCGGATCGGTTCGTTTTTCTCTTCATCGGATCGGTTCAGCCAGAAAGCTTTTCCTGTATATGAAGACTTATGAATCGGAAAAGCAGTACCACGAACACACGATGTAGATACTGAGCACGACGCACGATGTTGGTGATGATGGGCACGTAAAACACAGAATTCGAATTAAGGCCGTCAAGAGATGATCGTGCTGAGACGAGCCGACAGTAGCGGTATACAACATATATGCTGAGATCTAGGATAAAACTGAAAAGACTAGATACTAACCCGGACATTTATAAATAAAACATGTCCTTACAAATAGTATTTCCTCATTCTAATTTATAAATACTAGTTAAATCCTGATAACCAATGGTTAAATATTTATTACCAATTATCATAATTTACAATTATGAATCCACTTTAATTCTATATACAAAAGTAAAACTAAATACAACTGCAAATAAAATTGTATGTGGTTGCTCCGCTTCAGTTTATCTGGGCTACGCTGAAAGGAGGAAGAGCTAAAGGTGCTATAAATTTAATGCAAAAGTTGTGTGTGTCTTGCCATGATGTCTTTCTAGAGCGTTTCTTTTTTCTCAATTTCTGCAGGGTCCAGTGCTGTTAAAACTGGCATTAGATCCTTTTTCTCTGATAATGTTTGTGCATTGGAAATTTAATCTTAAGAAAAAAAATGCTTGTTGGGTAAGTGGTGGTTGGAGGTTTCCTATGCACAGAGTCTTGGATGCAAAACCATCAGACATAAGTATGGGATTAGCAATAACGGGTGGGATTCTAAAAAAGGTTGAACTCGGTTCTTTTAAAACCCTTGGAAGTTTATCTCTCATGGGATTGAGTCTTTCCTAAAGTGCATTTCCTTTGAGGTGGGCAATGGGGCCAATATTCAATTTTGCGAAAACCATTCAAGGGACGAATCATCTTGTCGGTCCTTGTTTCCAAACTTATTTAGAGCCTCTTTGAATCTGTGGATCATAATTCTATAAAAATCTACTTAGAAGGAATTTGAGTAGTGTTGAGATATCGCAATATGCCTCTCTCCCAAAGCTTGATGTGATTCATGTTTTCCTAGAAAGGAGGAATGGAGGATAGCAGGATGTGGACTTTAAATGTTGAGGGTTTTTCTTGTAGTTTCTTCTTTCATTCACTTGCTGAAAATCCATCTTCTACTTACTTAAAGCCTTTCAAATTGATTTGGGCAGTCGGTACTCCCACTAATGTTCAGGTGTTCTCTTGGATTGTGGCGCATGAAAAAGTTAAACATTTGTGATATGTTGCCAAGAAAAGGGCCTTTCAAATGTTCATCCCCTTCATGACACTGTCTTTGAAAGAATAATGATGAGAGTTTGACTTTGAGTCATATTTTAATTCATTGTTATTTCTCCACTTCTCTTTAGTATATAGTTATTAAGGAGTTAAATATCTTGAATGTGTTACCTAAAGATGGGTTAGGCTTGGTTCTAATGAATTTGGGATGAATTGGAGAGTCATCAAAAGTTAAATGTGTTTGGAGACGCATAATTCTGGCCATGTTTTTGGTTGTGTGACATGAGAAAGACAAAAGAATTTTCGAAGAAAAAGAAGAGGAAAAAAATGGTTATGAGACAGCATTAAGTTCATCATGAAACCTTTCAGGGATTTTCTCCAATTTCTGCTGCAGTTGAGCTGGGGCCTGAACCAAAGCAGTAGCCAAAGACTTGATCTGCAGGTTTTGTCAATTATGAGGCGGTGATAAGTGGTTGCTGGTGGAGGCAGCTTTTGATGGATTCTGTTATAGCTTTTGTCTTTCTTTGTTCTTTATGTTCGGTTTTCTAGCTATAGTCTAGTAGGTGAACCATAGGTCCACTTCTACTTTGTATGTATTTTCTTGCTATATTAATATAATTCCTTCTGTGTTTTACCAAAAAATAAATGTTTGTGTTACCTACTACTACTACATCTGCTTTCTCTAATCCCCTTCTACTATTCTCACTTACATTGGTAAAACAATAATTCATTATTACCAATAACATAGTCCTCATGTATAATCCTTATGTATACATGCAATATAATTTTAGCACATACCAAATTGGAGATTTGAATAGAGGTTATATTTTTCTTCAGCCATTGTGAAACAGCACACTCAAAGTAGGACTTCCAAAGATACCAATTATGCATCTTGATGCCAAGTGATCCAGGGAGCTTCCAAAACGTATCTAGGCTAGCACAATTTCCATTTTCTAGCCTTTGCAATAATTCATTTCTTATTGGTTTTTCAATTGTAACCCCCCACATCCCTTTTTAAAAGGGTAGAAATTAGACACTACTGTGTTCTCACTACTCCAAAGAGACTAGCTCCTAGAAGGAGAAAAGTCAGCAGTGCAGTATAAATGAATGGAGATCGGCTCATTGTTAATAGTACAGATTGAAGAAACTTACATTTATTTCACGATCTTCCCCCTCTTTATCCAAGTACATGGCATTGCAATCCTTTGTATCACTAATATTTCCATGTTCATCCACTTTAGCATAACCAAGCATCAAAAGACATTGATCCCATTCCTTCAGCTCTTCCTGATGATATGCAAGAACACATCATTTGGTGATAACAACTAAGCAGAAAAACATACGCAGCAATATGGAAGTAAAATTTTCTTCACTCAGGTTCAGGTAAGATTACATCAATACTGAAAGCTGAGAAGCATGATTGAGTATAATGAATAACAAAATTATTAGATGATAATAATCCTAGAAAAAATATTGAGAAGTATATCATAAACAATAATCCTAGAAGAAATTGAAAACATAAGCCTAATACAGAGAGATAAGTCCAATCACCAACAATAAGATAAGAGTTAATGATTAAAACAATTGAAAACATTAAAGTTGTCGAACCAATTAAATTACGTAGTTAGGTTGCTAACTAACTTGTTTAATTCAAAGAACATAAAATGCCAAATGACTACCAGAGGCTCTATGCGACAGGGGTCGGGTGAAGACATGAGTGTGGTAGGCTGCGGTCCATTTCAGAGGAAGGGAAGTTGAGTAGAAAGACCATTTGGTGAGGACGAGGAGGTGGTAGTGGAAGCCCTCCACTCCTGTAGTGGGGATGAGGCCCAGGGTCGGATGGTTTCATCATGGTTTTTTTGCAACAGTGTTTGTGGTGGTGGGGGGGAGGGGAGACTGGAGGTTATGGCAATGTTCAGTGGTTTCATGGTCACTACTGCTTCGACAGGAGCCTTAAAGCCTCATTTATCACTTTGGTTCCGACAAAGAGGAGTATGCTGGATATTAGAGACTTCAAACCTATTAGCCTAGAGGGAAGTGTGTATAAACTGATCATTAAAGTCACGAGTCGGATGGCATTGCGGTGGCCTCTCAGAATACCTTCGTGGGAGGAAGGCAGAATTTAGATGTGGTGCCAAACTGTGGAAGCTAGGCTTGAAAAAGGAGCCATGTTAATTGTTTTCTGTGCTTTATCTTCTAGGCACGATAGGTGGACGAGATAAATTAAGATGTGTATATCCACAATGAGGTGATCCATTTTACTGTACGGTTGCTGAGGGCTTATTTGCGAGTTCTAGATGTCTTCATCACGAGGACCCTCTCTTGCCTTTCCATTTATTTTGGTCATGGAGGGCTTGGGCAAGATGATTTCCAGAGAGGGGGAGGGGAGGTGGGGTGGAAGTCTGTAGTGGGTCAAAAGGTGGGAGCCCTTTATCGGTATCACGCCTCTTTTTTGTTGATGACACCGTTCTCTTTTTCGGAGCTAATGCACATCATTTTATGAATTTGAAGATGATTTTGTGATTCTTTGAAGCCCATTCTAGTATAAAGATTAATATTGAACAATGTGAGATTATCCCAGTTGAGCAGGTGCAGGATCCTGGCGCTTTGGCAAATGTGTTAGGGTGTAAAGTGGCATTTTTCCCATGCTCATATTTGAGGTTACTGTTGGTAGTGGGTCATAACTCGAAAGTTGCATGGACTCCTATTGTTGAGGGGTTTGAGAGGAGATTAGCGAGATGGAAAAAATCCTCTTTGCACTATTTCTGGTCTATTCTTTTGGTGTCGATATCGGTGAGTAGGAGGTTTAATAAATGCATGAGGGACTTTCTTTGGAGTGGTGGGACAAAGGAGCACGAGTTTCATTTAGGGAGATGTGAAGAGTGCTGCAAATTTATGGCCGGCGGGGGGGGATGGGATGGATTAAGGACCTTAAGGTCTTTGGCGCTTATGTAGGTGTGTAGTGGTGACAAAGTTTGAGGTTGATCGCTTGGGGTGGAGATTGGTGCTTTGCAATGCCGGTATGGGGTAGGCATGTGAAAAGCCATTAGTAAGGGGTGGGAAAAGTTTGTCAAGTTCTCCTTTGTAGTCAAGATGGGAGGAGAGTCAGGTTCCAGCAAGATACTTAGTGCGATCATACTCTTTTGGCGGATAGATTCGCTAAATAGTACATCTTGGCACTCAATCAATCGTGTTGCGTAACAGATTATGTTTCTATGGTGGGTGATCGATTGGTGTGGAATCCTATGTCCGATTTGGGAGCTGGAAGTGGTTGATATTTTTTCAGGTGCTGGAGGGACATGAATGTTAGCAACGAAGAGTTGAAATCGTTGGGGCACAACGACACAAGGGTTTGTGGTGAAATCTTACTATTCACTCTTAAAAGGGAGAGCAAATGTGGGGTACACTTAGAGAGGTGGAAGTCTTTAGTATTGGAAAAGATTGCTTTCTTTGCTTGATCGACGGTTAGAACAAACTTGACTTGTGCAAATCTTAGGAAACGTGGTAAACGACTTGCTAGTAGATGTTGGATTTGTTAAAAGGATGCGACAGTTGATCACCTTCTCTTACACTGCGAGGTAGCGAGTAGTTTGTGGGCTATCATGCTTGCTATCATGCCTAATGAGTTGGGTCATGCCAAAGTCGATTAGTGAGATGATTTGTGCTTAACAAGGGTGCGAAGTGAATATGGAAAACTGTAAGAGATGGCTAGCCTTCCGCTTTGCATTATGCGGTCCATACGGAGAGAAAGGAGGGGGCATTGCTTTGAGGAAGTGGATCTCCGTCCCTCAAAGTTTGTTATTTTTTATTGAATTTTTTGTATTTTTATTGTACAAAGGCATGTCCCACTTATGTAATCCTATTTGTAGATTTTCTAAGCTCTTTTTCGGGTTAGAGGTTGTTTTTGTACACATCTAGATTTGGGGTGGCTTAAGCATTGTGCGGTTGTGATTTATAATGTATTCTCCCAATATACATGACTTCACCCACTTGTGGCATTTTTGAATTTATCTTTACTTATAAAAATAAATATAGCAATATATAACAAAAAGGAGATATTTATTGATGTAAATGTAGAGGAGAATTTACAAGCACACATATATTAATAATAGTCAATTCTTTAAAATAAAACATAAGTATTTGCTTGTCTACCAATACTTTGTGGAATTAAAAAAATAATAATTACAACCATCCATCACTCTTGCCTTAATTCTATGCACGTACCACACCCCCGAATACATCATTAATTCTATGCACGTGCCACATACCCGAATATGTAATTCTCCCCGGGTAGGAGAAAGCTTGGCCCATAACTTTAGGGTGAATTGGTGCCAATCATGCCAAATGTACAACTATTTTTTTTTCATTTTAACGGCCCTAAATCTATAGATATATATAAAATTGTCAACTTAACCTTGGGACGACATTTGTCGCATTTAGAAGTTGCTATGTGTACACTTCATTAAGACATTTATTAATTTTGTATTATCTAGATTAATGTAAACACATATGTATTTGGTTAATACATGCATTTAGTTGGTTCATGTATTAAGAGGTTCATGTATAGAAGTCTTAATGGGGTATGTTTACATTAAATGTAATGGATACATGTATTTGGATAGATTTATTTTAGAGATCCTATAAATACCCGTGTAATGTTGGCATTTGAAGTGGAGTCATAAAAAGTCAAATACTGTGTGCGTAGTAAAGAAAAATTCTCTTCTCATACTGATTGTTATCTCTCAAATATTGAGTGTGTTAGTGTATTTTATTATCTCTCAAATATTTTTTTTATTTTTGGCAGTCATGCATTTGGATGAAGGGGTTTACGGAGGTATTTTCAAGTTGAATGAATACTTTAGCTATTTGAATGAAGGCTCTAATGAAAATTCTTTTCTTGTCTAAATTTTTGGGGTGTGATAGTTTTAAATGCTTTAATAGGTTTCTTAATTTGTATATTTGCTTCACACATTAGTAGTGTACTATATTTCCACTTATAATTTTCCAGTACTAATATGTTGTGCTTATTAGGTTTGATAAAGTATGTTTTGTATAAATTTATAATGTGACATATTGTATAAAATGTTTAATGTTACATATTAAGATTTTATAATCTATTTGATGAGTTCATCTTGAATATTTTAGGGTTATTTTACGTTGTTTTCTATATACTTTTAAACATAACAGTATCTTTCATAACAGTTTTTATATATTGGTTTAATATTAATCTTTATTTATTTAAATTTATATAAAGATATTCACGCACATTATCCACCATTAAAATATCGTTCTACGATGTTAAATATGTGTTCAACATGCCTTAACTATATTCTCTTTCACAATGTGAGTCTCTAAAAAGTATCATTTTACGGTCACGTAACGCGTGGCCTACAAGCTAGTAATTTCATTTATAATTTCGGTGCCCAATTAAAATATTTTTCAGCATTGTAGAACTCGGCGGTGGCCCATTCCCTTATAGCCTAATAAAATCCACTTTTGAATCAATAATATCCAACATATTTGATTCTTTAGGCCCAAAATAGAATAGGCCAACAACCTCACCCAATTCTAAGACCCTTTTATGTTGTTAACGGGTATAGTCTCAAGTCTTTATTCAAACCCGAGGCCCAAATTAACTTTCGCCACAAACAAACCAAAATAAAGATCACAAACACCACAAGCATTGACGACAACCGTCGACAACCCAATCTCTCTCCATATTGGTCGCTGATATCCTAACTCGTATATGCAATATCGAGCCTCCCTCAATAACCACTGGCGCTTCCTCTCCTTCAAACTCCTCACACATCATTTCTAGTCAAAATTCAAAAAACTAATTTATACAAAAAAATGTGGAAATTACAAAATGAAATAAATTTATGAGTCAAAAGCAAATACTAAAGAAATATTTAACTCTGTCGGATAACCAATTTTGATTATAATTGAACAATAAATTTTGAAAAAACTAATTTATACAAAAAAATGTGGAAAGTACAAAATGAAATAAATTTACGAGTCAAAAGCAAATACTAAAGAAATATTTAACTCTGTCAGATAACCAATTTTGATTATAACTGAACAATAAATTTTGAAGGCAATTTACTAATTAGACAGTTAACTAAAAAAATGTAAACCAATGCTTTGTATATATTCTTTGTACAATATCAAAATATTTATAAATGAGTGCCAAGTGGTGTAATTTTCGTAAGCCTTGCAAAGACAAAAAAATATATATTAATTATTTTAAATTTTATATACCCATATCATTAAGAACACCTGCCTAAAGGGAGCGGGATCTTGTATACAGGAAATATACAAAAAACAAGGGACCCACAAAAATGATCTCCCCACAAACAGCCAAGGCAAAAATGCGTACACCAACCGCTATAAGTCACTCAAAAAACTACAAAGAGAGGACTTGAGATTAACGAGTTCTCTTTGAGCCACAAATAAAGCGAACTTAAAAATACTCAACTCAACAAGACATTTTCCCAATTATTTGGGATCGACTACAATCATATTTTAACTTCAAAGCTATACGCCGATCACACAATACACTAATAGCACTAACCCAATATGTTTTAATCCTATGAGTAACATCATCACTAATATCTTTATCTTTTTGGATTATCGAGCCTAAATAACGAAAATGATCATTTCTGGGTATCTCTTGACCCTCAAGTTTCAGCAAATCTTCGTTTGTCTTCCTATTATTAACAAAATTGCACTCCACATATTCTATGTTAATTTTATTTCTCCTGTTTCTAGAGTTTCTCTCCACAATTTCAATCTAGCGTTAATCCTTACCTTAGTATAATACACTAAAATAATATCATCTGCAAATAACATATACCGTGGGACCTCATTTTGAATTTTTTCAGTCAACTCACCATAACAAGAGCAAAGAGGTGCAGACCTACAATAATTGGGAATTAATTACTTTCCTCAGTTGTTGTTTAAACTATTATCATGACATCATCATACATATCCTTAATCACATATATATATATACGAGTTATAATTTTTTATGTAAAACCCATTGTATTATATCTCTTGGTATTCTATCATACGCCTTCTCCAAATCAATAAAAATCATATGAAGATCCTTCTTTTTCTCCTTAAAAACCTCTCCATTAATCTCCTCAATAAATAAATACCTTCAATTGTTGACCTCCCAGACATAATCCCAAACTGATTCTCAAACACTGTTGTTTCTAACTCGATTTATGTTCAATCACCCTCTTAAAGTTCCATTGTATAACTCATTAACTTAATAAAACGATAATTTAAACAATATTGTATGTCCCCTTTATTTTTATAAATAGCTATTAAAACACTCTTTTCCCATTCATCGGGTATCCTATTAATCATTATAATTTTATTAAACAAATTTGTTAGCCAAGACACACCTACTTCTAAACACTTTCAAACCTCAATAAGGTTATCATCTGGTCCCAAAGCTCACTATTTTCATCTTATTTAAAACATTCCAAGCCTCTGTTGTCCAAATTCTGCGAAAGAATGTAATACCCCGTATTTTTTACTATATTTATTTTGGGATTAATTAATTAAATTGCGTATTAATTGGAAATTAATCCGGGTTATAAATACTAATGAGATGCGAATTGGTATTTGATTATGTGCATATATGATTATATATGTATTTGGTATTATAAAATTTGTCGTGAGATTTATATACGGCATTTTAGAAATTTTGTTGAGACGCGTGGGACCGCCGCGTCACGGTATAATATTTTGTTAATAAAAGTGAATTTAAAATCTATAATCCGTATGGTCGTTTTGAGTGCGCCAACGCGTCCGGAAGGGTCGAGATAGTCAGAAAACACTAGCCGGGGGTATAGTTTGGGTCCCGGGGTATTTTTAGACCATCCCGGTAACTTAAAGGGTATTTTAGTAATTTGGTATTTTTGGGTAATTAAAAGTGACGAAAATTGAGAGTTGTAATCTGATAAGGATTGACCCCAACCAACCCTTATTAACCCAACAAGCTACGGAGGTTTATTAAATTAGGTTTTCATAAGTTTCCCCAAAGCAAACCCTAGCCACCATAGCCTTTTGGAGAAGAAAGCTTGGAGAAGGAGAGAGAGAGAGGAATTCTGCAGAAATTCTACACCAAACCCACACCAAATTCAGAGACAAACAAGGCAAGTGGTTTAACTATGTTTAATTTCAAAGGATGTTCTTTCCATGTTAGAAAATTGATGTTTTACAAATTGTTCTTGGAAGATAAATGAAAACCCATGTTAATTGGACTTAGGATTTGATTATTGAGGACCATTTGTACGTAGAATAGTATGGAGACGAAATTATATGATGATTATACATGATTGGGTGAAACAAAAACGAATTTAAATTGATGAATTGAGGGTTTGAAAATTAGGGTTCTTGTTCATGTATAATTTGGGGGGAAAGTTTAATATTTGCAAATTTGATGGATGATTAGGATGAGTTTATCCATAAAAACGTGATAGGATGCGGATATATTGTGTTTAGAATTGTTTAGATATCTTAAATCAATCATTGGAACATATTTTGGAGAAGATTTGAGGAGTATAAATGGTGAAAAACGATTTTTGGGAAGTTCTGGGCCGAAACTGGCATCTCGTTAGAAGCAGCCCCAGGTCGTTCGAACGAGCTTCTAACGAGTTGACCAGTCGTTATTAACGAGTAGGGATTTTCGTTCGATATCTCGTTCGAACGAGATATCGTTAGAAGGGTCAGTTCGTTCGAACGAACTGGGATCTCGTTCGAACAGCCTCGTTCGAACGAGACTTCTAACGACCTGACAGTCCAAACTCGTTCGAACGAGACTTCTAACGAGTTGACAGTTTGACCCTTTTTGGACTGTTTTGATTTTTGGAGCCCCTTAAACTTGTTCGAGGATATAGGTGACCTTCCTTTATTGATGTAAGGTTAGATTGGGGACTTTTGGATTATTGAGAGGAGTAAACTATATACGAGAGTTATATTCAAAGAACCATTTGGGTTGAGACGTGAGTGTCTACTACGATGTAAGGATGAATTATAGCGCGTATAATTACAAACCGGAGTAGCATGAGTTGTGATAATTATACTTAGTACGAGAGTGCAAAATGTACTACGAATATAATACGGTATTACTAAGATGTGTGTTTACTTAGTATTGATATATGGATTGTATGTATGACATACCTACCATACTTGCTATCACGGGAGGTTTCGTTCGCTTAGGACCCTCTAATCCTTGTGTGCCTACGGGGGGGATATAGACTGGTACCTTGATGAACATAGGTCATAGAAAGACTTATTGTGACATTAATAAGTCCGCTGACCATGGGAGCGTAGGTATGTGCGTGACCCATGTGATGGTGACTGTGTTCGCCTCCACTATTTGTGATTTGTGTTATCTGAACTATTCCTGAGAGATTCGGAATATGTGATCCTTATGTACGTGATGTACCGGGATGGATAGCAGAGTATGTGTGCACTACAGCTTAGATTGCGGGGTGCTAGTATTGTATATTTATGAGATGAATAATATACATTATATTAATGGGAATCCTCATGTTAATATTGTAAAAATATTACGGTATTGTTTCGAGATATATAACGAGTTAGCTGATAGTTATATCAATGGCATATTTAGTAACGGAGTTTACGTTAAACCTCTATTAAATTACGAGCGTTGTTATGTTAAATTAACCGAGTAAAATGGGTAGAACCTTTAGTAGTCTAGCTAGTTACGTTGTCATTTAGCTAGTGGAAAGGGTAGTTATAGATGGGTACTTACGTTAGGAGTGCACAGTTAGACGAGAGGTGAGGATATCATGCAAGTGTACGTCCTAACATGTACTTTGCATTTAATGTTTTAAATGTTTTTAAAGCACTTGCAGGTTTTTAAAATATAACTCCACATTCGGGCTCTGACCCGTTTGCTTTTCAAATCTCTTTTTCTTTGTAAAACCATTTTAGGTGCCCAGCCACAGGGACACCAAGCATAGGATACTCATTCAGGTGACGAGCTGTAGCTGCTTGTGGAAGCTACAGGGATTTGCATGTAGACGCTTCTATCTTTTGGATTCCAGAGTCACCATCTATCCGTTGTAGGGCATGTTGCCCATTTCTATTTAGAGACATCATTTTTACATTTCAGTTTTCAGACTCTAGCATGTATTGCTCAGTATTCAGTTTTAGTTATTTATTTCAGTTTACTTATCAGTTGTGGGATTCGTATTGAGGAGTTTTTCCTCCAGGTTTTATTTACATATTGTGATGGTTATCCGTTTTACTTCAGCATGGTGAATGGTGTTATTTAGTTATTCATTACTTCTGTTGCATGTTAATCAGATTTAATAAAATTTGGCACTTACTTTTTAAATACTAGGTGGTTAGTAAAAATAAAACGTTTTCGACAGTGATGCTATTAACTGAGTCAACTTGGCATTTTGAATTAATTTTATAAAGGAGTAGCTACCCGGTGTTTAATTAGTCGGGGTGTCACAAAGAATTTATTTTCTCGATTCTCCCTAAGTTACTCCATATTTAATCTCCTCTCATTATCTTCATTCAATAACCTCTCGAATTAATTTTTCCATCTTTCCTTAATCTCTTCATTCTTAACTACGACTCTCGAATCATCACTTTTAATACACTTAGCGTTATTTTTTTTTTGTCCCTAAGTTTAGCATACTTATATATATTTTTCTCCTTGTTCTTGTGTTCATAGTTTTGTATAAAGATCATCATGCGCATTGTAGGAGGGAGTTCTTTGTAGAAATTCTTACTCAGAGATCAGTTACTTAAAGAAGGAAAAAAAGGAGTTTGTTTGATGTTACATGGAAGAAGTTAATTAGAGCACGTGAAAGATTAAGTCTAGCATCAAGGTGAAACCGAAGAAGCTCAAGGCTCCCTAAAAAAACTGCTCCTGAGAACACAGAAACCGAAACAATTCCACACGATCAAGCACGCTGCGGAACAGTTCACCCGATGGAGCATGTTGCGAGCAACCAAAAGCTTGCACGATCAACGATGCACAAGAAAAAAGATGCTGACGCATAAAGCATTATCTGACATAAAGGAATATTCCTTTTATACATGATCCCATGCCAACAGAATTTATATAATGTATTGGAGCGGTGCAATCAGCACGCATTATTAAAATAATACTTTTCTCCAAGTTTTGATATAACTTTATACCACGTTTAACGGTTTTGTCCCCCATTACATAGTTGATGGTGATATACCAGCTCAAGCGTCCAAAAAGAGGAAAAGGGATTCAAGATCCCACGAAATGGAGATAGACTGTATGTATGTTACTTCTTTCCATTGAAGTGACACAAGACTGAGGGCAGGTAAAAAGATAACAGTACTCAAACAAAAAGCATATACAGAGAGAAGAGAGATATCGGAATGATTTCATGATACTTGAAGAGATTCCAAGAGTCTTAAATACTGTAAACACTTAGTGAGGTATAATTTTATTGAGATTTGAACGTTTGTAAACATTGATTTTCATCCTAAGCAAAATAAAACTCTAGCTCCTGTGGACCTAGCCCAAGTTGGGCAAACCACGTTATTGTGTTCCTTCCAGTTGATTTCCTGTCCTAAGCATATTTTCCCTCATTATTGAGTTTGTTTATCCCCATTGTTCCAAAACATATTTTCACATTACCATCAATAAGGGTTACGCCTCACTTTTTCTTCAAACACACAGGTGACAAAGAGAAATATTGCTTCCTCTTACTACCCAAAGAGAAGTGCTCTCCTATACACATTAACCTTAACATATCTTACCATTTTCTTAACTTCTTTCTTCACCCATTATATATCTCAAAATTTTCTTCGTTTCTAGTTGTTTGTCATGTTTTACATCACTCTCTTTTGGTTTTTATTATATTGTGTACTTCTTCGTTCCACTTTAAGTATCACAATTTAGTAGGGTCAATTGTCACTCCTTCAAAACATCTGCATTCCTTTCTTTCCAGAAAGTCAAGCACAATGAGGGACAATCCACGATGAGGGACAATCGCCCACAAATCCTTCTTGTTCTCCTCCAGCATCTTTGACAAGGTGCTCTTAATCAAAATCAGTCAGCAGCCCTTCCAAAGATAACTCATGTTCCACCTAGCAAGCCTCTTCCTAACCCTTTCCTAAACCGATCCCAGATGGCTTTGGAATTGGAATGTGCCCCTAAGGGAAATTTTAGATTAGTGGAAGGAAGGGCACCCAAAAAAACAGCGGCCAAATGATCACAATTCTAGTTTCCTCCAATGGGTAAAAAATTCACATTGTAAAACAACATATTTATCCAGCGTCCATTACGGGCGACATAAGCCTACTAGTGTCTCAATCACCAAAATAAGAAGTATCTACATAAAAGGACCGTAACAGAGACCTTTGGTAGCCTGAAAAATGCCTTGTGGCAAGCCATTCATCAAAACCGAAAAATTGACAATGTTAAGATATTTCTCGATCCACTTATTCCATCCTCCCCAAACCCCAACAAGTATAGCACAAAATCCCAACACAGGTGATCATATGCCTTCTCTTTACAGAGCTCACAAGATTCTCGATCCTTAACCTAGATTCCACACATTCATTATTCACCAACGTAGCATCGAGGATTTTCCTACCACCCACAAAACTATTCTACTCAGATAAAATGGGATCAATCACATATCAAATCAACAACACTTTAAATAAGAGATTTTACAGGCTCCCCACTAAAGTGATAGGCTTGAAGTCCCTTACATCCACTGCCCCCTTCAGAGTTATGAATTTGCATTTAAGCTTATCACAAACTGACCCCAAAATGATTCTCTAAGAAATGGCATAACATCATCTCTCACCACCAAAAAAGGGCACTGTATGAAACCGTTTGGACTTCAGTGCTCAATGACTTCTCTCCAAGACATATGTAACAATAAACTAAATATGTTCCCATTCATGTAAGATTACACCAAGATGTAGCACTACGTCCTTATTTGTTTGGAATTGTGTTGGAGAAAATAATAAAGTATGTATAGAAAAAACATTTCATGGTTTATGTTATTTGCCTATAATATGAGTTTACTATACACATTTAAGGAAGCATCAAATAGAAACGTTGAGAAATGCATTAGAATCAAATGATTAAGAGTCAATTGAAGTAAAATTGATTATGTATGATATAAAGTGGATGAAGGTGATAAGATGATGATAAAAAATTGACAATTAATGAATAACTAAGAGTAGCTATTTTTTACTTTTAGGATCAATAATCCAAAAAAGTAAGAATAAATGGACAAAAAGAGAGTAAAACCAAGCATTTGGCGGCGAGGTAACGGAAGCGGAGATCGCGGAGGACGATTTGGGAGGCGTTGAGGAGATGGAAGGCGCGGCGGTAGTGGCGGCCGAGGAAAAGAGCTTGGGCCTGCATGTAAATATCCGCTGGCTCTGATGTGAGGGCAGCCACCTTGTCCGCGAAGAAGATCGCCGATGAGTAGAGGTGCTTGCTCACGCAGTCCCTAACCACGCCTCGGAGCTTCTCTATTTCCTCTTCCCTCATTTCTGTTCTGCTTTTATTGCTCTCACTCTCACTTGGGGCTTCAGATGAATAGAAATTTTGGAGTTATGGGGGGGAGAAAATGTGTACGAGTGAAAGGGCGGGATGTTCTTTTGTTTCTGTAACTCGCACCGACTAGTCGAACACACCCCTTTGGGGGCTGTTTTTTTTTTTTTATTTCGTCATAAACCACAAACAATGGAGAAAAATAAAAAATTATCTAGTCACGCCCATTTGGTTGACTAGATTTGTCATGATAAATGTGTTTTGCACATACTTTTACTCACAATTGTATTGTTTCATAGCCATTTTTATCCATGACAAAAATTGTCCAAAATTGATCACGTGCATGCTTTTGCCCATTTTCGTGGGTATTTTTTACTTTGCTATTTGGGTTGGAAAAATTTGTCTGGAGAAATGAGCGGGATTTAGTTCGTGCTGTAGATGACGTCGTGTTGATTTGATAGGCGATAAGGTTCTTGGTTAATTAATCAAAGATAGCTCACAAACTTAGTTTTCCTCAATCGACTGAAGAAGAAAGGGAGGAGAAGAACATAGCGAAGGTAGTATTCTTACACCTCAACTGATTTTGTTTGTAATTGAGGTGTATATCAACATCAAACACAAGATTTCTTGTTCTAATTTCGTCCCAATTTTTTATACCTAACTTTCATATATGTAATCTAGGGTTTGAGTTCATATATTGAGTTTGAGTTTATTTTTGTGTGTTTTTTTTCACTGTCAATTTAACCAAGTAGGGTTTAATTTGGTTAGTTCATATTTTTCTTGCTTAAATCCAAGGTTCTAATCTAGGGTTTGCGCTAATATTTGTTTTGATTTTGAAGGTACCTATATAGAGCACTCTTAGGGTTTGTTTTCTGTGTTGTAGCTATGTAGACCTTCATCTAGTTGGACTTAAATTTTGACAATATTGTTTATGTAATTATGTCGTGTTTAGATGCCCAGACCAAGCTCTCCAATCTCTCTATTCGAGCCTACATCAAATTCATAATCCATCCATACTCAGGTAGTCTCATACATATTCTATTGGCTCATAGGATTTATTACACATCACGTAGGACACCATACGACACTGCATTTTATCATGTTTAACTTATTATGTGTTTATTGTGCTTAAAAATAATTTTTTAAACAGTTTAAAAAATGTTGAGTCTTTTCTTTTCTAGGGTGGGTGGTAGGGGCGGCAATTCAGGTCAACGGGTCGTGTTTCGGCCCGACACGACACGACACGATAAGGTTTTTTCGGACACGAACACGACACGAATTCGTATTTTTTTTAGCTGACACGAACACGACCCGAATAAAAAAATAACACGGCACGACAACCATAATTTCTTAAATTCCAGGCCTAAAAAACACGATAACACGACTCGTAATTAAGACACGAACACGACACGAATTCGTGTCGTTTCTAGTCATTTCTAAAATTGTCACTCCTAGTGGGTGGGTAGTTATAACCACTTCTGTATAGGGCATTCTAGGATTTTTTACCTTAATATATCATTTGATGAACTCAAAGGGGTTTGTCAAAATTAGCCCAATGAGGGAGTTTGAAGGTGTCTATATACAGCACTCTTAGGGGTTGTATTATGTGTTGTAACTATATAGACCTTCATGTAGTTGGACTTAATTTTTAACAAGACTTTTTATGTAATTATGTCGTGTTTAGATGCTTAGACCAAACTCTCTACTCAAGCCTATATCAAATTCAGAATCCAGCCATACTCAGGTAGTCTCACTCACACACATTCTATTGGCTCATAGGATTTATTACACATCATGTAGGACATCATACGACACTGCATTTTATCATGTCTAAATGATTATGTGTGTGTTGTGCTTAAAAATAATTTTTTAAACAGTTTAAATTTAATTTGAAATTTTATTCATTGTGATTAAATGTTTTCATAAAAGTAATTTTCATAATTATCTTTAAGGTTTAATTTTGTTAACATATACTCTTGTTTGTAAATAAACGTTAAGTTTATATTTTTACTTGCTTAACTCGGACAGCATATGCTATATATTGGTAAGTGTACTATTGTATTTATATAGTATATTATATTGATATGTATGTTTACATATGTTGGTATGTTAGACCGTAGCAGGTCTAATAGCCTTGGCTTTCGTCTAAGGGATCTTGGGGTGTTCCACAATTATCTACACGATTTGACTGCCTCTTGTTTTACAAAAACCAGCCCACGGTTTTAATCTTTGAACGAAAACAATTGCTGGACTTTTATCTAAACGTCGTCATTCTCTTCATTTTACAACGGTAATATCTATTAATGTGTTACCGTTGGTTTTGTTAATTTGAAACGCTACATTTTTACATAACTGCAAACTCTCGAATTTAGTTAGTGGGTTATAGCTGCTAAGCTACGTGTCTCATTTTTAGACAGTTACTTTGGGTTTCTTGATTAACCATGCAATCATTATTTTATCTATGGCTCTATGTGTTTTGGCATAATTCTTGTGCACCAATCAGCCCACACCTTATATCTCTATAATTAAGGCTTTGGGCTTTCATTTTTTAACAACCGAGAAAATTATTTTTGTGCCAAAACTCTACTAAATTTTATATAGAAAGAGAGAGCTTACATTTTCTTCACATTGATTTTGCACTTGTGTTTATGTTTGAAGAAATAATCTCTTCATAGATTATTCTTAAAAACTAACACTACATTCCTGCCTATGTGTGTAAGTTTTTTGAAAAACAGTTTTTATATATT
Organism: Sambucus nigra; assembly: GCA_949130495.1. NCBI lineage: Eukaryota > Viridiplantae > Streptophyta > Magnoliopsida > Dipsacales > Adoxaceae > Sambucus > Sambucus nigra. The sequence continues at coordinate 359,512,554 of OX422214.1, forward strand.
TTCAAAATTGTTTTAAACTCTCTTAGGGTTCGTATGTGTTCTTGAAAGATTTTATCAAAATGAACCCAGCATATTTTTCACTACTGATTTGTGCGAAAATTCGCGTTATAGTGAAATATCTCTATTCTAGTGTTTTTCGGATCCGATTTCTATATATTGTGATTTTAGTGTATATTCTTTATATACTTTGTTGCATCTCACATAGCCCTGGTATATCAAGAATCCTTCAAATGATTAGAAGTATTGGGCTATTTTTGTGAAAACCACTTCACACACTAATTCACATACTTGTGTTAGATATATTTGTCTAAATTCGTGATAATACTTGTTGCATGTTTGTGAATCGTTCCTTATGATTTTGTTTTAGTAGAATTGGTAGATTAGGTGACCGTAGAGGGTCCGTCGTTTTTCCAGGGAAGGATTTTTGCGACGTAAAATAAACACCGCGTGCTTTAATTTATGCATTAATCACTTAACTAAAAAAAGTAGGATTAAAGTCTAGAAACCCGCCTAAATAAATTGAATTGATTATTATTTTCTTAATCATCCAGTTTAATTAAAGATAATAATGAGGACTTTTAATAACTTGCCAAACTCAAATCAATTTGTAAATAGCTATCAATTTAAGTAAAGTCTAAATTGGTCCCCTATTGATAATCTGTAAAACTCGTAGGTAATTTGGGTTTATTGAGAACTAGTTTACTTCCGCACATTAGTCTATTGCGCTATTGTCCCCCGTTCAATTGGTATCAGAGCTAAACTTTACAAAATATCTGTTTTATAAACTCTTGCTAAACTCTTTTTACCCTGTTTTCATGGACGATTCAAGTCAGTTGCTTGGTTTAGGAAATTTCAGTAGACCTCCTATTTTTTATGGCACAAATTTTCCATACTGAAAAATTAGAATAATTGCATTTATTCAAGGCACACTAGGAGGTGAAGTTTGGGATTTAATTGTAAATGGTTATAGGCACCCCACTACTCCTATATTAGGAGGTAGCACTATTTTTAGAAAGCTTAGAACATCCGAATTAAGTGTTGATCAGAAAAAGATAAGTAATTTCAATAATAAGGGAAAAAATGATATTTTCATGAGTGTGAGTGAAACTGAATTAAAACGTATATGTCATTGCACTATTAGCAAGGATGCTTGGGATACTTTAGTAATAGCACACGAGGGTGACGCTAGGGTCAAGGAATGTAAAACATAAATATTGGTTTAACAATACAATATGTTAGTAATGAAAGATAACGAACCATTTAATGACTTTTATATGCGTTTGACTGATATAATTACCCAACTACATGCGAATGGTATATAATATTCTGATAAAGAAGCGTGTGTTAAAATTTGGGTTGGGTAACTAAAATAACTTAAAATCAATTGAATATGGGATGAACATGTGACACCTCGCCCAATTAAATATCGGGTGATTAGTCCTTTATAAAATTTAAAACAGAATGTTCGGTTGGTTCATTCTTAGCATCATTGTCGAAAACATAATAACCTTATTAACCACCTAATAATTAATTAAGCTGGTGTCAAAATATTTTCCTTCTTCAATTTTCCAAAAATCATTCATTTATTAAATCCAAGAATTGAAATATAATCCATCCACCACATAACTAAATAATATAAATACTAAATCTGAATCACATACTGAAATAAATAAGTCTGGATAAAACATTCCAGTTCAAAACTTTAAACCAAGGACCATAGTAACAATAAATCCAACTAAATTGAAAGTAAAGTAAATTGTGTAGAGGGGGCTTGGAGGTAATCCCGAGATTAGGGATAATCCACCCATCAGCAACAGTGTTTGGGATTTAGACAGTGAGGAAACTCAAGCGAGGCAGCTCAAGAGTGGCAGCTTGGCGTGGCAACTCATACTTTAGCTTTCTTGATTACTTAGTCATATTGTATCTTTGTTTATATTGGCTATGAGCTGTAATGATTGTAATGATGTAATGAGAATAATAAGTCCGTGAGGTCGAACGGTACTCAGGAGAGACCAGGCTTGGCAGGGCCTGGGAGAGCTTTCATGCTCTATCGAACGACCTCACCGTGGGAACTTTAGAGGGACCTGGTTTGGAGGATTGAGAAGTGAGGCACCATTGGGGCTTGTCCTGGCCATCTTAGATACACCTGGTAAAAACACCGAAGGACCCTGACCATGGAACCTCGGGCGGAGTAGCTTGGAGTTCCATCGGGCGTTGAGTTGAGAACCAAACAACCCTCTACTTAATGTCACATCTACTGTAGGTGATGTCACTAGCCAGATAAATAATGTCAGACCTGCACTTGAGTAAACCACCGTGGTATTTGGGGCTGTCAGGAAGTTGGTAAGCCACCTCTGCGACAATATCCCCCTGGCACACAGTGGTTAGGCAAAAGGCATGTCTTGGCATTTAATGTTTATGACGTGGAGACAACTAGTGCATCAGGCATTTAATGTTGTGACATAAAGTATGAGGGATGTCTTTCATAGTGTTTAATGTCTGAGTTGCCTCGGGGAGGGTGTGGGGGGCTATTTAAGGACTCCAATCACCCCTAAGGAGGGCATGATCTTTTTTAGAGCTCTGGAGTTACTGCTAGAGATACAGATCAGAGAGAGAGTTATTGCAAGACTAGAGGGTTTATTCACTCACCATTGTTATTTATTGCGAAGATTTTAATACTTGACAGAGATTGTTGAGGGTGTATGGTGTGTTTTCTACCTGCCTACCAGGGTGTATCTAGGGTGCTTACTTCTCTCTCCCTCTACCTAGGTTACTTCTAAAGTTCATTACTATCTCCTGAGTTATACACGAGAGATTTGTGAGTTTAAACTGAGTCTTGTCTTCAAAGAACTTGTGTCTAGATGTTCTATTCCTAATCCAAGGCTTTGGCCAATTAACTTATTATTACCATACTCAAACAGGGGTTACGTCTCCATCTATAAACTAAAGTACCCTCTTACATTTGGCGACTCTGCTAGGGAGGCATTCTCCTAGGTAAGGAGTATGGCGCAAGATACTACTCGGAGACTCAACTTTGATGATATCCAGCATAATGAAGAACAGGCTGCGAGAGAACTGGCGGCCCTAAGGGATGGGGCTCTTTGAGTAGAGGTACCTCCGGTTTCGACGGCGTCAGGCGTTCTAGGGGTGACACAACCTTCCACTAGCGCGAGGTTGGGACCCGCCCAGATTACGCTCCTCATGAGCAAGTTTTATGAGTTTTTACAAACCACAGTAACTTCAACTATGCTGGGAGGATTGGAGGCTAATGCTTTCGTAACACTAGGAGTAGCTCAAACGGCCCCACCAGGTGCAGGTATTGCTGGAGCGATCCCAGTAAGCGTACCCTCTGTTGTGAATCTAGCAGTGGGAACCTTAGGAGCTTCGACGGCACCACCGGTAACGTTCGTTTCAGATACAACGGGCACTCAGCCCATGGCCCAGCCCCTGGTTGCCCCGGTAGCATCGCCCATGGAGGAAATGAGAAAAGAGATGTTGAAGTTCATGCAAGCTTCCTCGCAATCCGCTGGCGAGGTGGCTTCGGTTTATGACGAATTTCGAACACATTATCCTCAGAAATACAACGATGAGCCTTACCCAAAGGACTATATTCCCCCTATCTTTGAAAAATATACAGGGAAAGGTGGGAACCCGAAGGAGCACATTAAGCGTTTTGTTGAACACTTGGGAGCACATTGCAATGATAAGAAGCTTATATTGAGGGAGTTTTCCAAATCCCTAACCGATAAGGCATACACCTGGTACTCCCATTTGACTCCCAACAGCGTTTCTACGTGGGAGGAGATGCATGTATTGTTTGTCCAAAAGTTCTTTCTGGCAGAGGATGAGTTCACCTTGACCCAACTTGGTAGGGAGAAGCAAAGACCTGGGGAAGAGGTGGTGGCCTATGTTCAAAGGTTCAGGGAAAGGTCCCTCTATGTAAGGGAAGAGTCCAAAGAGTTCAAGTTGTTGCAGATTTGTGCTGAGGGACTACTTCCTGAATACATTTGCCACCTTATCAACGAGATGCGCGAGGGGACTTTTGCAGCATTCTTGAAAGCGACGAGAAACATCTCTTTGGTGGTGCGACCTAACCCGGTGGTAGCACCCATGATGTTTAGACAGCCGATGCAACCCGCGGGGGAAGGTCTCAGCCCCCACGGGTAGGGTACGCCGAGGGGGAAGATAGGGGCAAAACACCGAAGAGGGACAACAAGAGGAAGTTCGGAAGAGACAGGGAGGATCCACCACCATTGTCTTGCACGATAGAAGAGGTTGTGAGTTGTTATAACGCGATGGTCCAAGGGGAATAGTTTATGAACCAAAAGGCATTCCAATGGAAGAACCCGATGCTGCAACGAAGGCGGATCCTAAATATTATCAGATTCATCGAAAGATCCAGCATCTAACAGAGAGTTATTTCACACTAAAAAGAATCATTGACAAGTACAAGAAGGCGAAAACGTTACAGATCCCCCCATAAAACGTTAACAACAACCCACTACCAGCACATGGGGCCAATCTTGTGGTGGGCTACGATGAAGAGACAGAGAGAGGAGAAGGAGAAGAGTACGAGGAAGCTTTGGAAATTTACACCAGAGGAATGGCTAACGTCGTGTTAGCTTACGACGAAGCAAGTGCTAAGGATGTATATGACGCCGAAAGCGAAGAGGTAGACCCAACCTTAGAATATTGGGCAGTTTCAAAATCCCCGAAGTTCACTTGGTTCTTCGAATAAGTGGGGATTCCAAAGGAGAGTAGGTTAGAGATAACCCAGGCGATACTTGATAACGCGGTCCCTTCGCTAAGATAGAAGGGACCCATGGCCAGGTTGGTGAGATGGTTTCCATCAGAGGTAACCTTCAGCGATGCAAATAGGGCTGTAAGGTTCCCTCACAACAGGCCATTGTATGTGACCGCCAGGGTCAACAGAGTTAGATTCGCAAAGACTCTTATGGATGGGGGAGCTTCCATCAATATCATGCCAATCAACTCCTTACACGCAGCCAATATTCCAGAAGGAAGGTTGGTCCCCATGCCTTTTGTGATTTCGGGGTACGATAATCAATCTTCCAAGTCCATTGGGTATGTTAACGTCGGGATTGTAATGGGAAATCTGAGTTCTCATATCAAGTTTCACGTGATAGAGAGTGCAACTTCCTATCATCTGCTAATAGGAAGTGTGTGGATGCACAACCAAGGCCTAGTTCCTTCTACATACCACCAATGTGCTAAAGCGAATGTCAAGGGCACAGAGGTGACCATTAGGGCTACAAAGAGGTCCTTCGCTGTTAAAGAGGATCACTTGGTGGACGTAACATTTTACACAGAGTCAGAGGAAGATGTCCAGGTCTTGACAAGAAGAATGGAGGGAGCATGGGTTCCCTCGATCAAAGAAAGAATGGGGCCCTTAAACGAGCAAAAGAAGGAGGTTGTGAGCGGTATAAGGGAAATAACCGAAGAAGCTCACTAGGTGGCCCCTCGGCCCCAAAGCATCTCGAAGCAGCTTAAAGACAGGATGAGGCCCAGAGCGGATCCGATGGAGCACGAGGTCCAACGATAAAGCGTGATGAGTCGGTTCTCAGAGAAAAGAGCGGCCAAGGCTTCTAAGGAGAAGAAGAGGAAGACATTCATCGCTACCAGCAGACAATGCAAGAAAGTAATTATTGAAGAGGGAAAAGTGGTATATCGATTATAATGGTGTGAGCGGGCGGCTGAGGAAACTGATGATGAGGTTGACCCGATATATGAGTGCTTTCTGGTAGATCGATTGGGACAATATTTGGTGATAGACAATCCCAACATACAGGAATTTATGGAAGAAGTCACCGAGGAACCAGATTATATGGCAAATCAGCCAAAGCCCCAGGCACAACAGTTGGAGCAATTGAACCTGGCAAAAGAAGGAGAGGATCCAAGACCCATCTTCATCTCGAAGGATCTCAGCACTCAGAAACGAGAGGCCTTGGTCGAATTGATTCGGGAGTTTATAGATGTCTTCGCGTGGAAATACACGGAAATGGAGGGGATGGATGAGGAAGTAAGCTGCCACAGGTTGAACGTAATGCCTTCAGCCATCCGAGTAAAATAGGCAACAAGAACGTACAAGCCCGAGCTGGATCTGAAGATTAAAGAAGAGGTCCAGCGCCTGCTAACGACAGGGTTCATCGTACCGATACAACACCCACTCTGGCTATCCAGTATTATCCCAGTGGGAAAGAAGGACAAAAATCGGATTAGAATCTGTGTGGACTTTAGAGATTTGAATAGAGCTTGTCCTAAAGATGAGTTCCCTCTACCCTCCATCGATATCCTGATAGACGCGACGACTGGTCATGAGATGTATAGCTTCATGGATGGGTATGTGGGGTATAATCAGATCAAGATGGACCCCTCGGACGCATTCAGAATACCGTTGGGTAACTTCATGCACAAGGTGATGCCGTTCGGCCTCAAGAACGCTGGGGCGACTTACCAGAGAACGATGATGGCCATTTTTCATAAATTCTTCCACAAATTTATAGAATTCTATGTGGATGACTTGGTCATCAAATCAAAGGATGAGGGGTCCCACCTAAGCAATTTGAGGAAGGTGTTTTCTCATTATAGAAGGTATAATTTGAGGATGAACCCATTGAAGTGTGTTTTCGGAGTAACGAGTGGGAAATTCTTAGGCTTTGTGGTTGATCGACAAGGGGTGCAAATGGACCAAGATAAACAGCGGGCGATCTTGGAAATGCCAAGCCCTAAAACAGCGAGGGAGTTGAAGAGCTTCCTCGGTAAAATCTCCTACCTTAGGAGATTTATGCCTGGATTGGCCGAAGTAACACACCCGCTGATGCAGTTGTTGCGAAAGAGCACGAAGTTCAGGTGGGAGGAGGTTTACCAGGAGTCTTTCGCTGGGCTGAAGAAGCTGCTGGTTTCACCACAGACCATGGTTCCCCCACGGGCAGGAACACCGTTGCAGTTATATCTCACATCTACCACGAGGTCCGTAGGAGCTTTGCTGTCACGGGAGATTGATGGGTAAGAACGACCAATCTACTACCTCGGTAGAATCATACATGGGCCAGAGATTAGATATAGCAGCCTAGAAAGGCATTGTTTAACCTTAGTCTTTGTAGCACAAAAACTTCGGCATTATATGTTGTCTTTTACGATTCACATTGTAACTAAATGTGATAGTATTAAATATTTGTTGGAAAGAACTATATTGATTGGAAGGGCAGCTAGGTGGTTCCTCATCCTTTCAGAATATGACTTGAAGTGTGTAGTTCCTCGCGCGATCAAGAGCCAGGCGTATGCCGATCTATTGGCAATTTTTCCATCAGGAACGTTTGAACCACCTAAAGAAGACTTTCCAGTAGATGACCTACAAGATAATTATCTGGGTGCAACTGAAGAGGAGTGGACGATGCAGTTCGATGGATCTTCGACAGAAAAGAAGGGAGGGGCAGGGGTTATTCTTTCAAAGGGAATAGAAGAGATTTGTCTTTCCTACAAGTTAGATTTCCCTTGTTCCAATAACGAAGCAGAGTACGAGGCATTGGTACTAGGGTTGCTGGAGGCTATTCGAAGGGGAATTCGTTCACTCTGCATTAAGGGTGATTTGAACTTAGTAATCCAGCAAGTAAACGGAGAATATGCGTTGAAGCACATGAACCTGGCACCATACAGAACGATCATTCGGAAACTCCTTGGCCAGTTCCATCAAACTAAGATCAAGAGATATCCCAGAACGACGAACCGCCATTAAGATACGTATGCAACTATTGCCCCGAAAATGGTCATGAGGAGCGATACAACTATCATCGCGATCCAACGAAGAACAGCTCCTTTGGTGGTGCAATCAATGCTACCAATGGGGGAGGACGTGGACTGGAGGGGAGAGATTAGGAAGCAGCTGGAGTCTAGCAACGGGGCAATGGGGCTAAGAGAGCTGGCCCAATATTTTACAAACCAGGGAAATCTCTACTTCAGAAACGCAGGAGGATGGTTATCAAGATGCATTGGCCCAGAAGAAGAAGAGCGAAGGTTAAAGAAAACACATGAGGAGCACTGCAAAACAACCGAGGTAGGGATATTTTTGGCATAGAATGAAGTAGGATGCGGTGGAGCTACAACGGAGATGCGATAAGTGTCAGCTTTTTTCGAAGCAGATGAATGTCATTTTATTAAAACTCAGGCCGATTGAAGGCAACCCTATATTGACTTCATTAAAGATGGAGTTGTCCCGACAGATAAAATTGATGCGATGGGACTAAAGCAAAGGGCCCCAAGGTTCTATATCCAGGAGGGGCAGCTCTACTGAAGGGGATACTTTAATAGGCCATTGCGTTGCATCACGAATGAAGAAGCAGCTGAGGTCCTCAAATAGGCGCATGATCCATCTCACATAGGAGGGGCCAAGTTGTATGATCAGTTGATGAAGTTGGGGTATTATTACCCAACGATAGAAAAAGATGCTGTTGAGTTCGTTCGAAAATATAAAGCTTGCCAACTACATGGAAACATGATCCATGCCCCATCGGTGGACTTACACTCTCTGGCAATGCCTTACCCTTTTCACACTTGGGCGTTTGACCTAGTGGGGGCAATACATCCTTCTTCGAGGAGAAAGATATGGATACTAGTGGCAACGGAGTGCTTCACAAAGTGGGCCGAGGTAATACCACTCAGAAGGGCAACGACTGAGGTGGTGAGCAACTTCATTAGAGAATACATTATTTATCGTTTTGGGATCGCAGAGGTTATTCTCTTAGATAACAGGACACCATTCGTCAATTCAGAAGTAACAATGCTCACAGATAAGTACTCCATTGTTCACCATACTTCAACGGTGGCATACCCAAAGGGAAACGATCAAGCCGAAGCGACTAACAAAACGTTAGTCAATATTCTGGCCAAGATGATGGAGGACTTCCCAGGATCGTGGAACGATAAGATACCAGCTGTGTTATGGGCCTATCGAACAACTAAGAGGAAACCCACAGGGTACACTCCGTTCTCGCTTATTTATGGGGCGGAGGCAATCCTTCCAGGGGAATTAGAAGTTCCCTCTGCCTGATACACCTTAGAAGCAGCATGCTCCCTCAGAATAGACACGTGCAGTTGGAAGCGTTAAAAGAGCACAGAGATAATGCGATGCAACACTTTCAAATGTACACAAAATAGCTCTCCAGGGCATATGATAACTTGGTAAGACCCAGGAAGTTCGTGGAGGGAGACCTCGTGTTGAAAGCAGCGGTGAAACACATCAGGGGACTTCCTCTACCGAAGTTTGCAGCCAATTGGGAGGGATCTTTGGTTGTAAAAGAAGCTCATGAATGAGGATATTGTTTAATTTATAGGATGGAGGAAGACAAGCCATTTAAAATTAACAATAAATGGCTGAAGGTTTATCATGTATAGACAATTAAGTTTGAATAATGATTATAAATAGTTGTTATTATGAATATACAAGTTTTAGTTATGACTTGAGCAGAGTGAAAGAGTTGCAGAAATATAGAAATTTATAACATACAAAAGCAGTTGTAACATACAGAAGAAGTGGAAAATATACACTTTTCATTCATTTGTAAACGATGGAGCATTACAAAATTGTGAACTACTGCCCAAGAATTACATAGAAAGAAGAGAGAGGAAGATATATACAAGTGTTGACTAGGCTAAGAGGAACCATAGGTCTGAAGATGAGAAAAAATCTCCAGAAAGGCCCGAAGAAGCTGTAGTACAAGACTGTTGGGCATTGATGGAAACCTCCAACCTCGTTTGTACTTATGCATGTCTGATAAGGAGTCTTTCTCGTTTCAGCTTGGCCAGATGCGAAGCTTCTTCGACATCATCTACCTCCTTATCAACTGCTTTTAGAAGGGGTACTATTTCGACCAACCTAACTTCCTCAGCCCGTCGGTCCTGCTGATGCTTCTGTAATAATTCCCTCTGCCTGATCAGTTGCTGGCTCTTTAAAGTTTTTAAATACGATATAAGCCAGTTAAAACGAAAACCATCATGACCCAACTCCTTCAAATAGCCAAGAAATTGGTTAAGGAGTGGTCTGGTAACGGTCGCAGTGGTAGTTCTAGCAATTTATGCAACAACGGTAGCCATGCCTTGCAACCTATAACTCATGATAGAGATATTGGAACGTAAGCAATCCACCGAGAAGATTTCAGGATGGTGATTCGTAAGTTGCTCGATCACTAGTCGATGAGTGGCAGGCATTTGGGGAGAATGTTTAAGCACCATTAAGCAGAATGCATGAGGAGCCAAATTCGATAGAGGTCGCACACGGATTCACTCTCCGCTGTAGCACCGGTCGTGGAACCTTGGTTAGCATGGTCAGAATCTTCCGAGATGGCAGGTTCCCGATGAGGTGAGCCAATAGGCAAAAGAACAGGTGGAGAAGTCTCTCGTGCAACCTGAGATAAGAAAAGTAATGAGTTTATGAAAAATCTTAACAAGTGTTTTCATTGTTAAGTCACCGTTATAGGTGGAGTTTATGAAAAATCTTAACAAGTGTTTTCATTGTTAAGACACCGTTATAGGTGGAGTTTATGAAAAACCTTAATAAGTGTTTTCATTGTTAAGTCACCGTTATAGGTGGAGTTTCCTAACAAGTGTTTTCATTGTTAAGTCACCGTTATAGGTGGAGTTGGTGAAAAATCTTAACAATTGTTTTCATTGTTAAGTCACCATTACAGGTGGAGTTTATGAAAAATCCTAACAAGTGTTTTCATTGTTAAGTCACCGTTATAGGTGGAGTTTATGGAAAATCTTAACAAGTTTTTTCATTGTTAAGTCACCGTTATAGGTGGAGTTTATGAAAAATCTTAACAAGTGTTTTCGTTGTTAAGTCACCGTTATAGGTGGAGTTTATGAAAAATCTTAACAACCGTTCTCGTTGTTTAGTCACCGTTATAGAAGAGTTTGCAAAAATTCTTTGACAAAAAATGCATAGAATTAAAGAAAATACCTCAGTCACGGTAGGGGCAAGAACGGGAGTCACCATAGCAGCCATAGGGGCAGGAACCGTTGGGGGCGGGATCATTACCTCAGAAGCCACAACGGGATCCCTGGTTGCAGAAGCCTCAACGGCAGGCAAAACTCCTTCACCAACATAGGGGACCAAAACCAGCATGGGTTGTTCACTGGTAGAAGATGAGGGGATCCCAAATGAGGCCTCAACAGGGGTGGATGCAGAAAAACCACCACGAGGGGCAGAAGCACCAACCTTGGCCTTATACGCGTGCAGACCTTCAAGAGAAGGTGGGACAAGATTGGGAGAAAGCTGCAACATAAAGTTCAATGTTAAAAAAAAAAGATAAGAGGAATAAGCACAAAAAAGGGAGAAGTACCTCTAAATGTCACCCACCTCAGTTATGGTACGAAAAAGGGGAATTGTGGTCAAGGGTCTCATTAGCACCGTGGGAAGAGAAATGTTGGCTAACAGTGAGGACACTTCAACCTAGGGCATCCCAAAATCTCAAAGTTCAGCATGATAAATAAATAAAGAGGTGAGACCGCAAGGACGTTATACCAAACAAATTATAGAGGAAATCATACCTCGGGCTCATTTTCTTCAGCCATGACGATGGGCAGAAGAAGCTCGGGTAGAGAAGATAAACTAGAAGCGACGGGGAGAGTTATCTCTGATCGTGAAGAGACGCCCACAGAGTCAACAGCCTCACCCCCCACAGCAACATCCCTTTCACGGTGAGAGGCTGAATGACAGGAATAGCTGAGCTCGGTCATGGGCAAACGAGGAGGAGTCACATCGGGTGGAAAAACACCGAAGCGTACCCCCACGAAAGGGATCATGGGGGGGCTGGGGGGATTGACACTTTCTTCTTCAACCTCCTGCACCAAAGTTACCAAAATGCATAAGCAAATGTACTTTTTTAGCAGATGGGAAATGATGATAGAGAAAGTGTACAGACCTCAGATCTGACAGGCGAGGGGGCGAGAGATAAATGCACCTGAGGAGTTTGTCTCCTCTGGGACTTGGTACTCAGAGTTTTCTTCTTCGTTCCTGATGCACCAGTGCCAGTACCTCAAAGAACGTTTGAAATCTTTTTCCTCTTCGCCGTGGGCTCGGTGGGATCAACAATAATTGTGGGGAAGTTTCTCGATGGAGGAATAGCTGGAGCACGTAGTTCGAACTCAACGTTTATGCAGGCTACCTCGGCTTAAACTTTCCTTCTCAACTCCTCAGCCATCTATGCAGGCATGGGAGGAGGAACAGAGGCAATGGGGAATGCCTCCTTAGGAGACTGGGGTTTAGTCTGGGACTTGGACTTGGAGGAAGCCCCGCTTTTTGCCTTTTGGCCTGAGGGTTCATCGATAATAACTATGTTCGAAGGGGCAGCTTTCTTAGAGGCTGCAACACTTTTAGGTTTGGGTGTAGTAGTAGGGATCATGGAAAAAAAGGGGGGAAGCTCAGTGGGACATGCCTTGGGGGTCTTACTCATAGGGAACTCAACCCTAAGGATGGAGTTGCCCTTTAAACCCAGCTCCAACGCAGAAAAGGAAAGAACTGGAGGGTACACTGGATCCCCCTCGATGAACTCTGCAATATCAGCCAATTGTTTCTGCCAGTATCGTGTAGCCAACAGAAAGGATACATTCCCTTGCCTTTTGTTACTGGGAATGGTGACTCGCCCACCCATTGCAGAACTTATTCCCCATGCAGCAGTAGATGAAAATAGGGAGCAGGCCTCGCTAAAGGAAACCTTGGGGTTTGATGATTGAAAAACTGGGCGAGGAGCCCCCTGATCAAAACCAAATTGGCGACTGCATCGATTAGGATTGTAGGGCTCACTGGTGTATCCGTACTCGATGTAGGAAGGCAGATACCCGGGGGAGAACAGAATAACCATGGCCAGCGAAGGATCTTCAATATTTATGCCTACCTCCACCACCCTGGCTTCATGCTGGAAAAAGTCACAGTTGTGGAGAAAGACATCCTCTTCGTAGGGCCTCATAATGAAGTCTTCGAAACGATTAATCACCGAGATCAACTGCTTTCGACTCTGCTTCTTATGATAAAGATAGGAGCGTGGGGGCAGAATTCTTTCCCCAGAAGGAGGGCGGTTGATCTTGGCCGCTACGACAGGAAAACGAACATAGAGGAAACTCGTCAAAAGGACACAGTTGGCAAAATTTGCCAAGTTATAATGACCAAGATATCGTTCCATATCAAACAGGGTCCTATCGAGCCATGTATAGAGAGATCCCAAGGCGATTGCAGCCAGGGGAAGCTTGGTACCACGGGCCAAATGAAGGGATATATTGATAAGGTCCCTTCGGGGCTGATCGTTGGGTTTTCTCGATAGAAAGAAATAGTATAGAATAACAAGAATATACGCAGGAAGTTCCAGCGATGTACCTTGATCGGAGGCACCTCCATAAGAATTATTTTCAGCAGAATCCTTGAAGAAATAATTGATAAGCGGGGAGAAAGTGGCCTTGTTCGATGAACCAGTACAGCTTCGGCATATTCGGTCCAGCTCCAAACGGTCAACAATCTCCTGTGCATCCAGGGCCTCATCAGTACAGGGCTCGTGGCCTATTGCTTCAAGGCCCAGGAGCTCACACACATCTTCTAACGTCACCGTGAACTCACCCCACGAAACGATGAAATGTATGGGTCGTAACGTTCCAGCGAGACACTAGAACGGGAAGGGCAACATTATTCTTAGAGAGAGTGAACTCACCAAACCATTTGGCCCGTTGCCGCCCAATCTTGGTGAGCGTTTTAGCATAGGAGCTCTGTATGTGGGAGTTCCACACAGCAAACTGAGCGGGAGAACCCCCGAGTACTTCAAACTCAATGTGGGACCACGGGAAGTCCCCTCGCTCCAAACGAAATTGGAGAGTCCCCTCGGGAGGAAGAAAGCCCCACTCAGTAGAAGCTTCGTCTTCATCACCCAGCAATAGAGGGTCAAACTTAGAAGAAAAATGGACCCTCTTACATGGACCAGCAAAATCATCACCTTGCCCAAAAATAGGTGACCGACGATAAAACCTTAGTTATTCCTGGCGGGCAGCATCCAGGGTGGTGGCAATGGTGGAGGTAGCAGGCGGAACACTGGTGGAAGACACGGTGGGGTTTCTTGAGGATGCCATAGCAGATATCGATAAAGTAAGAGAGAAAAGCTTTGAGCCATAAGGGTTTGAGAACGAGAACGGAGGAACACGATCACAACTAGGGGTAGAGAAGGTGACAGAAGAAAGAAGTTAGGTAAGAGATTAATAACAATGGAGTTCTCACAAATTTTCTCTCTCTAAAGCGAATGGAAGCTTGAAGACAATGATAGCAAAAGTAAGAGAAAATAAGGGTTAAGTGTTGGGATATGGCCGTTTGAAATTTTCGAGTTCGGCGTTTAGATTTTCCCACCATCGCACGTGCGCGACCGCCTATAATCATTTTAAATGAACACGTGGAACTTCGGGAAGTACTTTGGCAGTTGAAAAGACAACGTCGCGTCATCAATAAACTGACGCGTAGGGAACACAAAGCGTTGCCTTCTTGAACAAGTTTAAGTTTTGGCGCCAAAAGTTTTTGTCAAGCACATCCAATAAACTTCTAACGAAGAAGATCCCAATGTCCAAATGTTTTTTGAACATAACAAAGTACCACGGGGGAGAATTTCATTTATCAGGAGTCCAAACGAGTATTTGAGAAGGTTAGTAGGCCTTTCGGGAGAATTTCAAATATTAAGGCCAGAACGGTTGAGAATCAACACGAGGAAAAAGCGGTGATGTCCCTTCGCCCAAGCCCCAATGAGAATGGCGCTTCGGCTTAGGTACATCGGGGAGAATTTTACTTTTTTCAAGAGATTATATCGTTGCGGTTCTAACAAGGAAAAGAAGGCCATAATTTTTTCACACAGAGAAGGTTCATCGGATTGAGAAGTTTTCGTGCAGGCATTTCTTGTTCCCACAACAAATCCCTCCACGAAAGGGCAAATGTAGAGGGGTCTTGGAGGTAATCCTGAGATTAGGGATAATTCACCCATTAGCAACAGTGTTTGGGATTTAGACAGCGAGACAGCTCAAGCGAGGCAGCTCAAGAGTGGCAGCTTGGCGTGGCAACTCATACTTTAGCTTGCTTGATTACTTAGTCATATTGTATCTTTGTTTATATTGGCTATGAGTTATAACGATTGTAATGATGTAACGAGAATAATGAGTCTGTGAGGTCGAACGGTACTCGCGAGAGACCAGGCTTGGCAGGTCCTGGGAGAGCTTTCATGATCTATCGAACGACCTCACCATGGGAACTTTAGAGGGACCTAGTTTGGAGGATTGAGAAGTGAGGCACCGTTGGGGCTTGTCCTGACCATCTTAGATACACCTGGTAAAAAGATCGAAGGACCCTGATCGTGGAACCTTGGGCGGAGTAGCTTGGAGTTCCATCGGGCGTTGAGTTGAGAACCAAACAACCCTCTACTTAATGTCACATCTACTGTAGGTGATGTCACTAGCCAGTTAAATAATGTCAGACCTGCACTTGAGTAAACCATCGTGGTATTTGGGGCTGTCAGGAAGTTGGTGAGCCACTTCTGCGACAACAGCCCTCTGACACACAATGGTTAGGCAAAAAGGCATGTCTTGGCATTTAATGTTTATGACGTGGAGACAACTAGTGCATCAGGCATTTAATGTTGTGACATAAAGTATGAGGGATGTCTTTCATAGTCTTTAATGTCTGAGCTGTCTCGGGGAGGGTGTGGGGGGCTATTTAAGGACCCCAACCACCCCTAAGGAGGGCATGATCTTTTTTAGAGCTCTGGAGTTACTGCTAAAGATACATATCAGAGGGAGAGTTATTGCAAGACCAGGGGGTTTATTCACTCACCATTGTTATTTATTACGAAGCTTTTAATACTTGACAAAGATTATTGAGGGTGTATGGTGTGTTTTCTACCTGCCTACCAGGGTGTATCTAGGGTGCTTACTTCTCCCTCCCTCTACCTAGGTTACTTCTAAAGTTCATTACTATCTCCTGAGTTATACGCGAGAGATTTGTGAGTTTAAACTGAGTCTTGTCTTCATTGAACTTGTGTCTGGATGTTCTATTGCTAATCCAAGGCTTTGGCCAATTAGCTGTGACAACCCGCCTAATGGGATACCGGGCGATCACTCCTATATCAAATTAAAATAGGAGTCTCAGATGGATCATTCTTAGCACCACTGTCGAAAATCCATTTGATTACTAATAACCTATTAGGCTGGCGTCAAAAATTTTACTTAACTACTATTTTTAAACGATTACAAATGAAACATCCACACAGTTTGCGTAAATGAAACTGAAATTAAATAAAATAACCGAACACTCGGTTCAAATTATACAACCATATCGAATGCTGCTAAAAGAATAACTAAATGCAATTGGGTTATTAGGCCGAATGTCTATACAATACCTCCCATCTAGATTACAAGGATATAAGCGGCTATTAAAAACCTGCACGCATCCACAGCTGCTGCAGCTGGCGTCTGACTCGAAAGAAGTGTCATCCAGGCGTCCCTGTATTTGGACACCTATAATATATATATATATATAGCAAGAGAGGAAAAGTAGATAAACGGGTCAGAGTCCGAGTTGTGAAAATATTTAGTAAGTGCATAAATGCTTTATTTTAAAAATATGTTTTATCTTATATTTAAATTGGTATCGCACTCCCATGAGATACCCCTCACCTCTCTTCTAACAGTGCACACCTAACGCACTTAACTTCCTAGTTAAGCTACCCCGCCTAACTAATCTAATTCACCCAGCTACTAGAAACCTCTACAACCCGAGCACTAAGGGCTAAACTTCTCTCCATTCTCAACACTGCACTAAGTTCATGCGTGGGGTGTCTGGCAAAGAGAAATCCAAACAAGGAACCCCCCCGATACACTACTACTCGGCAGGGTTAATGGTAGAGATCCATTAAGCCCGTAGCACACATCTAAAGTATAAATATATACTTATATCTATACATCTTACAATATGCATCCGGATAATATCTCCCGGACTGAGGTTTACCAATTCAATTTCATCTTTATAATACACATCCGGATCTATCTTCTGTACTGAGGATTCATATACAAAGTATTAATCAATACTTATTATTTTTATCTCAAAACTTTCCATTTCCTTTCTTATATCCAGAAAATGTATTTAAAAGACAACTCATTAGCATGAATTGCTTCCACATATCATATAACCTTTTTAAAGGCCAGTTTTATTAACATAAAAATGCTTTTCCGTTTTAAAACATCCCATTTCCCTTCTTACATCCAGGAAATGTATTTAAAAGCCATTTCTATTATTATAAAAATGCTTTTCATATCATATGCTTCCACTCCCCTTCTTCCATCTGGGAAGTGTTACCGAAGCCAACTCATTTATCCCATTTCCCTTCTTCCATCCGGGAAATGTATTTAAAGTCAATTTATTATCATAAATTTCTTTAACATATCTAAGACCGCCCCTCTGGGTTTTCCCACTGGACGCGCCCCTAAATGGCTATCATCTTCCAGGGCCTATCAAACAAGACAACCTGGGAACCTAACACATCATCGGGAATTGGCCATATGCCTGCGGGATAGTTATGACCACACCCAGAATCACCTAACCAGCGCAGAAAAATATAATCGCTCATATGGCCTATAGGACTATATCCACCCTGCATTCATTAGCCAGGGGGCTTCACCATACGCACGCAACTTCCCTTATGATAGCGATTTAGAGATGTGTGTATCCATATTTTACTATTATGAAAATCATCTCTTTTTTTCATTTTGAAAACATTCATATTTTATTTTCAACATCATTTATTCTCATGAACATATATATACCTTGTTCTCATACACAAGGAATATACTATATAATACACATCCGTATCATAGTTATATATACTTTAATCACATAGTATATATATATATATATATATATATATATATATATATATAAATGTCCATGATTGCCAATCACATCTAGCGATGACCAATAATCCCAAATATTCTCTCAAAGAATCGTAATCATGCATTCATATACGCATGATACTAAACCCAAAGTATTTTCTTACTTTGATAAATAATAATTACCTTAATCATCTCTTAAGGATTTATTGGATATCTCCAATTATACTAATTCACCCTAAGTGAATATATATATATATATATATATATATTTCCAATTCCTCAAGTCCTTTAGGACATAACCCTCTATAATACTCTAATTTAGAAGGCCCCTAGACTTTAAACTCAAAGAGGATAAAGAATAACAATCTCCCAAATCTTGGGCTGAAAACAGGGTACCGATCGATCGGTCCTGGACCCCCGATCGACCGCGGTTTGCAAATAAGCCTACGAAGGCAGCCATTAGGCTTTTTTTCCTTGACACGGTCGACCGGCCTTAGGGGCGCGGTCGACCGGTCACACCGGATCTTCAAAACTTAATTCCTCAAATCCTCCATCCAAAAACCCAATTTCATTATCGGGGTTTCTAAACTACACCAAAAATCATCCCAAACATCTACACGATTAATTCCAGCCTTTATTTTTCTAATTCCCGATTTGATGATTTCAACCCGGAACTGCCATCTTGTAAAAATCATATCAAATCGATAAAAAATCAAAAAAATACGCAATTAGTTCCCACACGACCGTATCGAAAAGATCTACAACTTTCATGTTTTGGCCAAGAGCTAAATCAATTCTTTTCATGGCCGAAATGACCCCACAAGCCACGAGTTTACTATTCATCATCTTCCCCAAGATCCCAAACTCCATTTTTCTCCATTTTTGTTGTTTCTAACCTCATCCAACAACTCAATAAACATCTAATCTATGCTTTACAACTAAAATATGAATTATTTTGGGGTATTAAACCATTTCTCTTAGTTTTAAACCCAAAAATCATAAAAACCCCAACTTATTATTTAAACCCATTTCAATCCATTTCTTCACTCCATTTACATGGTTTTAACACTAAAGATCTTTAAGAGTTTACTTTACATCAATGTGTAAACTCATATCTAAGTTTTCCCAATTCTATTTTAGGGTTCTACCAACTATGATATGAAATAAATGCATAATTGAAATAAAGCAAGTAAACACTTGCCTGGAGGATGAAATCCGACGACCTCGAGTCGAATCCGACGGAGTTTGGACCGAAACATCCCTTTTCTCCTCTTTCTTCCTTCATCTCTCTCTTCTTTCTTTTCTTTCTCTTTTCTCCCTCTCTCCCTCTTTATAAAGAAAGAAAAAGGGTTTAAACCCTTAAAACCCAAAAACGACTCGTTTACTCAATTACGAGCCATTTTTAACTCTAAAATTCCTCGAAACTCAATTTCGATAATCGGACACTCTTTTTTTACTATCTCGGACATTTCGAGACTCACGGCACAGTCGAAATTTTCATCCGAGGTACTTCACCGTAAATCACTATTTCAACCCAAAATAAATGAATACTGTATTCCCATTAAAACATTATCTTCTGTCACTTTACCCAACGGCGACATATTATTAAAATACTCCAATTCATTTACTTAATCCCAAAAGTAAACATATCACCCATCGATAATCATCTAATCCTCGAAAATCCCAAAAATCACTATGCACGATAATTTCTCCACATTCCAATTTATACTCAATTATGGAATTAAATCGTCTCCAAAAAGGACGGGTTGTTACATTAGCTTATTATTACCATACTCAATCAGGGGTTACGCCTCCATCTATAATCTAAAGTACCCTCTTACAAATTGAATACAATCTCTGATAAAATATTTAGAGAATGGGCAACACACACCCTAAATGGAAAGTCTATATAGAACTAAGTGAAATGATAGAGGCGTCTAGTGCAGAGACTTACATCTTCCACAATAGCTGCAGCACGCCAAACAATCCAAATCTCTAACTCTGGTGTCCCTGTGCCTGGGCACGTGATATAATACATATATATATAACAAAAGAGATACAAGAAGCGGGTCAGAGCCCAAGGTGTAAAAATATTTGTTTTAGCAAGTATTTAAAATTTGCAATAAAGCAAGTATCAAATGCATGTTAATTCGAATTCCCACATGAGATTCTCACTTCTCAGCTAACGTGCATGCCTAATGTATAACCAATCCGCCCTAGCCATCTGTAACACTTCTAACTAGGTAAATACTTATTGTCCTCATGGTAGTAACTCGTGATTCCCAGCTTTCCACATTATTAATTTCATCAATTATTAATTCGGTTAAGTGTTATCACACTAAGCTAAGTATTCCCAGTTGACGTGATTTAAGAATTTACTATCTTGATAACCTACGATTATCTCACAGTAGGAATAACACAAGTATACATACACACACACACACACACACACACACACACACACACACATATATATATATATTCATCCCTATAATATACATATACCAATACAGCACCCCGAGGCTAAACCTGTAGTTCATTGTATACTCTGTTATCATGTCCCGGTACGTCTCGTACTCCAATAAGGACTATCGGCTCGAAAGTCTCCCACGAACCATATACACAAAACACACATAGTGGAGGCGAACATAGTTTACATACCTACGGGTCACGCACATACCTATGCTCCCATAGTCAGCTGACTTATCAACTCACAAATAAGTCTTCAAAGTCCTATGTTCTGAGATACAAGTTAATAATCCCCCTGAAGGTCACCCAGGATAAGACTGTCTCTACGTAATCTCCCGCGATAGCAAGCAGCTAGGTATGTCATACACATAATATTAAGCATGTAATAGGTATCCACACATCCTATTAATATTCATTAGGTATACACCCAACCCAAATGTATTTTCCCCACTTAATGACATCTCTCTCATTTTTTTTATTATATAAGTATTCCAAGTATTCTCTCTCTCGAAATCTCCACGATTTATTCACCTTCCTAATTGTTCAATTCGCTACACTTAAACATTCCCAAAAATTCTGTACTATTCTGGGATCATCGAACACTGCCTTTCCTCACTCAATTTGGCTATTTACTTAATTACGGGTACAATAGGAATTTTATTATAAATCAGAATGTCGCTCGAACCAGAATGGATTCTCGCTCAAACGATTACACGTATCGCTTGATCCCACTTCGCGTGACATAACTTTCTCGCTCGAACGACTACGCGCGAGATGCAGGTCTCGCTCGAACGACTTCCTTCACGCGACAACGCTGTCTCGTCTTCAACCTTTGACAACTCCATTTTTCATAATTTTTTCAACCCTAAAACCTCTAAATTATTATCCCAAACTCCAATCAATCAGTCCCAAATCGAATCCTAACAATTACAGATGGATTCTAACATCCTAGAATCATTAAATCATTACAAATCATCAAAGAAGTATGAAATCCCCAATTTAATTACTAAAACCCTAGTTCTTCGAATTCTTATTCAAGAACACATGATTTTTAGATTCGTTCTTCACATAAGTTCATCAAAACGTGATTTCTATTCTACATACATGAAGGGTTCAATCTAATTAATCTCAGATTCAAATCATACATCCTAAATCTCCAATTTTCATCACTTTTATGAACAATACATGTTTATATCATCCCTATACTAACATGAATATGGTTATTGCTAAAGAAAAGCAAGTAATAAACACTTACCTGATTATGAAGGTTTGATTCGTCTTTTGAAACTGGTATACGTTTGGCCTCTGGTGGTCCACTTTCACTAGCTGACAAGTGATCGAGTTGGAAACCGAGCGTCTGTGTAAATACGTTAATCGTTGTTATCGGATTTCGACCATAATACAAAAGAATCTAAACTTTAACTACACTCTTGTGGAGTATAGTGGTTAGTCTGGGTATCGAATCTTCAGGAAACTAGGACGAGTGAACGTGACAATCAAGGTAATATTGTTAACCATAACTTGACTATAAAAAAAATAAAAAGATGATTGAGATGGGAAATAACTAATTAACCAAGTGCAAACTAAATTAAACTGCTGCATTAACTACGTGAGCAAATTTAACTAACTAAGAATGACTTAATAAGAATGAAGGGAAAACAGGTTAGGAATACAATCCCCCAACCCTAGTAAATTTACCGTATAGAATGCTAGAATTTTGAATTAGAAATTTAATTGAACCTGGTCTTTAGTACTCCCAAGCGTTACATATATGAGGGATCGTAGCCCGCATCATACATAATCAAAGGATGAGTAAAGTAGTATCGCAATAGCTATACGCGCATTACATCCTTAAACACCACGGTTACCTAGGGTCAACCGAGGTAAAAAGGTCTATGATGGTTGTGACAATAACATAACATGATTCATTCAAATTTCAATTCAAACCCTAGTTTCTACATAGCTAAATTACATCGGGTTGGGTTCATGCACACCAACCCTTAGAAATTTAGCCTAACATGGTGCAATTAATTAAAAAAAGAATCCTACGTTGCATATAATTGAATCAATAAGAAAAATATCTCTAAGCATGTATAAAAAAATTGGAAACCCAAAAAATAAAGAAAGCTTGTAAATAAATTAACTACAAGATTAAGAAAGAAAGGATCAAACTTTATTTAAAGAAAACTTGTAATTCAAACAATAAAAGTACCTACTTGATGGAGAATTGTTTCCTATAGTTCAAAGCTACTCTCCTACCTTCCTCTCCAGGAAAAACTACTCAAAACTCTCTTTTCTAAGTCATTATAAAGATACAAATCCGTCTTAGAAGAGTTTGTTACATAATAGGACTCTTTAGACCAATCAACAT
Organism: Sambucus nigra; assembly: GCA_949130495.1. Taxonomy (NCBI): domain Eukaryota; kingdom Viridiplantae; phylum Streptophyta; class Magnoliopsida; order Dipsacales; family Adoxaceae; genus Sambucus; species Sambucus nigra. Next base: position 359,535,310 of record OX422214.1, read on the forward strand.
TATAGTGAAAATTTGCACATCAGGTACCCCGAAACGATTCTGGTGTACCCCGAATCGGTTCCCCCCCGAACCGGTTCATTTTGTGGTTCTGGGGAACTTGCTGGAAATTGACACTTAAAAATATTTTCATGCTTTCTTCTTTTCTTTCTTGGATTTTTTCTCAACTTCAAATGATCATAACTCCTTAATCGTAGCTCGAATTTGGGTGCTGTTTTTTTAAGTGTTATCATTGTTCCGAGATCTTCAACTTTCCAGTAGGCCCAACCTCCGAGATTAGGCTATAGAATTACGAAAAATCCCTTGAACTTACCTTCCTAGCCTTTTTTCATTGTTTCGATTTCTCTTTCGCACCGCTTGCATACTTTACCTGTAAAACACATAAGAGAAACACAAAATACGAAATACTTGCTAACGAAGGTTTGTAGCATAATTACGAGCTAAATACATATCAATTGCACCACTCGGGTTCACAAAGGTACCGAAATTAAGGGGATGAAAATACAATATTTATGCCCAATCAAACCCCCATAACTTAGAACTTTGCGCGTCCCGGGAATGTAAAAGAAAAAAGAATAACATCACAACTCTTCTAAACACTTTATTGGGATAGAATACATTTTTCATAGGCAAGCAATTGCATTTAGAATATGCAACAAGCCGGTAAACCCCTAGGTTACCCTAGTAGGACGAGTGGTGTCTCGTGAGGGTTTGTAGTGGATATACTTACAAAATTCGACTTAGACTCAATGAAAAATCAGAATACTTAAAAATTGTACAATTTAAACCTTTCGAAAAATAGTCATAAATTCATATTCAAAACAGTCTCAAGTTGTCGTGTGTGTGTGCGAAGCCAAAAACCGAACCGCTAATTTCTACCGATTGATCATTACGTTCCTTTTTGAAAATTCGCTTTGATTTCAAAATCTCACTGATACACTCACAAACGAATCACTCGGAAGTGTGTCTATTCTCTCGGTATGCGTAATTTATAAGAGTAAATGTAATGAAACGCGAGTTCACGCATACAATTATGAAAGACGGGATTACTTAGCTAAATGATCTCTTCATCGGATTATGGTAGTTAGAAAACTGGAAACATCGCCTCAATTCACACCATTTAATCTCTCATATTATTTTTTTGTATCTTAGCTCTCCACGCGGTAATAAATTTCGTAATTCGAACTCGGTAGGACTTTTCAGGTTAAAGGTATATTGGGTAACATTGGAATGGTTGAGAATTTCGGAATTGAAATTTTTTTCTTGTGATGTCCCTTAGTGCTTTTTCGGGCAATTGCTCATTTTTTTTTCTTTTTCTCTACTTGCTATTTCCGTTGAAAATTTTTCTACTATTTTTTTTCTTGCCCCTTTTTATGCACTTTTCGGACTTTATTTGATGACATTACCAATTTTCACAATTTCGGGCTACTTGATTTTTTTCGGGTTGCCAAACGAAAAGGAAAATTTTTATTCGGCTCAATTGGGTTAACAAAAGGAAAATTTTTTCACATCTTTTTATGGCTAATATTTTTGTGCAACAAACCATGGCCTACTTCATTGTCCGAATTATTTATTAATTTACCATATACGTTTCGAGATTAATTTAATTTAGAGATTTGTAGCGCGCATTTTTTCAAAACAACGTTCCATTTCCCGTAACCGATCAAAACAAAGAATCGAAATCATCAACGACTTATTTAAAACGTTGAATTAAAACCATGAGTTAACTATTAACTCATATTGATTTAAAAACTCAAAAAGATCGATAGGCTCGAAATCTCACCGGGTTTTGTTAATCTCCACACCTATTCCTTAAGTCATCAATTTTCGCACAATTTCCATATTTGGTCAATTTCGGTTTAGTGCAATAGAGATTTAACAATTTGAGAGTTCAAATAGAATAAAGGTGATATTTTTGAAAATTTTAAATTCCAATATTTATTTATTTTGAAGAAAAATCTTTTTGTTTTTTCAAAATTTTTCAATTTTTTTTTAGAATTTTTGAAATTTTCTAGAAAAAACACACTTGAAAAGAACATGTGATCGACTCAATGAATCTAAACAATAAAAGGAAAGAATATCCCACACCCCTAACTTAAATGTTGCATTGTCCTCAATGCGAATCAAGAACACAACATAAAGAGAGGAAAAGAAAGATATTACTCAAAATGGATCGATCCTCGAAAAGTACGAGTCCATTGAATCTACAAAACATGTTAGAGCCAAGCATAGCAAAAAGAATAACAAAAACTCTAAACTAAAAGAAAAAAAAGTTAACTATTGTACAACCTACGGTTTCAAATTCTAATAAGTTATACACTAGAAGTCCAAAAATTTGAGGGTCCACCCAAAATACAATATGACTTTGAGGGATTAATGGTGTACCCTCACTAGAAGGCATGCCTCCCAAAAAATAAGAATTACGTTTGAACAACGAAAGGCATGTGCAAAGTGGAAGAAATGAACCATCACCAATTAAAAATTTTGGGGGGATAATGACGGATTTGAGTGCACAAGGGGACAAGTACCAGTAGGATCCAAGAAAAATAGAATCACATCCCAAATATTTTTCAAGTAGTATGGGAAGTGGAGCACACAAACAGAAAGAGTCCGTCCTGGAAAACAATTCAAGCATAGAGTCCTTATCCTTAAAATCTTCTCCCCCCAAATTTTCAACTGGATCTGGTAGAGTGACACGTCTAAGTGTATGACCCGTAAGATGAAGAATCTCAAAAAAACATTCCCATACAAGAATTGAATCAACATCCTCAAGACATTCATCCAGTTCTTGTCATGGATTTAATGGTTCGATAATAGTGGGTACACAAGGAGACAAATGATCTTCAACCTCACTAGATTTTGGAATATTTATAAGAGGTTGATATTCAAAAGAACTTGGATTACTCTCAATGATTTCATCCTCAAAAGTGTTAGGTGAAGCACAAGTCTCGACCTTCTCTAAGTTGTCCAAATAATCATTAAACTCCTTGCAAGTTGCTCTAATTTTCAACTCTGTAGCAGCAAGGTCATCAGATTGCTTTTTGCTAATAAGAAAGAGTTGTTCCAAAGTAGTCTTCCTTACTTCTAGCACCTCAGATTCCTCATTTGGTTGAAAACATTCTTCAACTTCAAAAATATCGGAAGAAAAATCATCATTCGGTTCAAATAATGCATCTAACTCTTGCTCCCAATAATGATTTTTTCCCAATATTATTTTTCAAGTCTTTTTTCTTCAAGTAATTCATTTGATAAATTTGGATGGCCTTAGCATTGGGCTTGTATTTATGAGACTCATCTTTAGTGATATTGATCCAATGTTCATAAATCTTGAGAGCCTCCTCCTCCTTCTCACTATTATCATAACAATTAAACCCACCAAAGGAGTTAGAGTAAGACATTTCAAATTGGGCAATTAAAAAACGTGACACCCATATTTTTTTTATTTTTTTTAAGGACAAATTCGGGATTAACCAACCTAACCTAAAGTCTACTTAATTTCCGGTAACGGCGCCATTTTGATCGAGTTTGAAATCGAGCATCCGTGTAAATACGCTAATCGTTGTTATCGGCTTCCGACCACAATAAAAAAAAAAACTAAACTTTAACTACACTTTTACGGAGTATGGTGGCTAGTCTGGGTATCGAATCCTCAAGGAACTAAGACGAGTGAACGTGATGAGAAAGGTAAGACTGTTAACCCTAACTTGACTCTAAAAAGAAATAAAAAGATGATTGAGATTGGAAATAAATAATTAACCAAGTGCAAACTAAATTAAACTACTGCATTAGCTATGTGAGCAAAATTAACTAACTAAGAATGACTTGACAAGAATGAAGGGAAAACGGGTTGGGAATACAATCCCCCAACCCTAGTAAATTTACCCTATAGAATGCTAGAATTTTGAATTAGAAATTTAATTGAACCCGGTCTTTAGTACTCCCAAGGATTACATATATGAGGGATCGTAGTCCGTATCATACACAATCAAAGGATGAGTAAAGCAGTGTCGCAATAGGTACACGTGCATCAGATCCTTAAACACCACGGTTACCTAGGTTCAACCGAGGTAAAAAGTTCTATGATGGTTGTGATAACTGCACAACAAGATTCATTCAAATTTCAATTCAAAGCCTAGTTTCTACATGGCTAAATTACATCGGGTTGGGTTCATGCACACCAACCCTTAGAAATCTAGCCTAACATGGTGCAATTAATTAAAAATATGAATCCTACGTTGCATGTAATTGAATCAATAAGAAAACTATCTCTAAGCATGTATAAACGAATTGGAAACCCAAAAAATAAAGAAAGATTGTAAATAAATTAACTACAAGATTAAGAAAGAAAGGATCAAACTTTATTTAAAGAAAACTTGTAATTCAAACAATAAAAGTACCTACTTGATGGAGTATTGTTTCCTATGGTTCTAAGCTACTCTCCTACCTTCCTCTCCAGGAAAAACTACTCAAAACTCTATTTTCTTAGTCATTATAAAGATACAAATCCGTTTTAGAAGAGTTTGTTACATAATAGGACTCTTTAGACCAATCGGCATTATAGTGAAAATTTGCGCATCAGGTACCCCGAATCAATTCTGGTGTACCCCGAACCGGTTCATTATGTGGTTATTGGGAACTTGCTGGAAGTTCACATTTATAAATATTTTTATGCTTTCTTCTTTTCTTTCTTGGATTTTTTCTCAACTTCAAATGATCATAACTCCTTAACTGTAGCTCGGATTTGGGTGTAATTTTTTCCAGTGTTATCGTTGTTCTGAGATCTTCAAATTTCCAGTAGGCCCTTCCACTGGGATCAGGATATAGAATTACAAAAATTCCCTTGAACTTGCCTTCCTAGCCTTTCTTTCATTGTTTCGATTTCTCTTTCGCGCCGCTTGCATACTTTACCTGTAAAGCACATAAGGGAAACACGAAACACGAAATACTTGCCAACGAAGGTTAGTAGCATAATTAAGAGTTAAATCCATATCAATTGCACCACTCGGGGTCACAAAGGTACCGAAATTAATGGGATTAAAATATAATATTTATGCCCGATCAACAAGTGGTACACTTGGAGACGAGCTCCTCAATGTCTCTCTTTATTCCGCTCCACCAGTACTTCCGCCTCATATCCTGATACATTTTGTCCCCGCCGGGATGTACCACAAATCGGGACCCATGCGACTCCGTCATCACTGCATGTCGAAGGTCCTCCCCCTCTGGAACAATGAGTCTCCTATTGAAGTGCAAACCGGCCTCGGAGCTCACTAAATAAGACTCGGCTCCACCGGCTAAAAGCTACCTATTCTGATCCTGACAGAACGAATCCGCTTCCTGGGCTTGTACTACTGTCGTAACAATCTAAGGCGTAACTGTAATGACCCCATTTTCTTATGCCAATATATAATTGTCTCCTTTCAATTTCATCACACTTATTATCTAATAATGATATATTATTACATATATAATATTCTGAGTTCTTAATATGACAAAGACCGTTTTTAAATTTGAAGAATCAACGGTAAAATGGGTCAAGTTGAGATTTTATGGCACATCATAAGCTAAGTGATAAGTTTTGGGGTAAAAAATGTAATTTTATGAAACTTTAGGGACTTGGTTTTAATAAAGAAAGTTTTGGGGACCAAAATGAAAAATTAAATGGGCCTTTTCATAAATAAAATATTTTCATGGACCTATAAGAAATATTGAAAATATATGGTGTGAAATTACCAAAATTCCCTTCAGGTGCAAAATGACCCTTATACCCTTAATACCTTTCCACCTCATGCTTGACACCTCATGCTTGGTTTTGACACCTCCACCGTACACGTGTCGTCATTAGAGGAGAATCCAAAACACGTGTCGTCGTTAGAGGAGAAACTAAAACACGTGTCGCAGTTCGGTGAAATAAGACTGCAAGACCCCTCTGATACGCGACACTTCTACGCTGACTCGCCGTTGTAAAGGCTTGGTCAGGAAGACACGTGTCAATACCGTGATATATTTGGAAAACTATAAATAGGGCTTTTGGGATCATTTGAAACTCACACCAATTCCTTGAGAATTATATAAAGAAATAGTGAGAGAAAGTTTAAGAAGGAGTTCTTAGGGATATTCATCTTAAGGTAATCTTAATGTTATAATGCATCTTTATAGTTTTAATTTATTGTTTTATAGCTTTACTTAGTAGTTATGCTGGTAAAATACAATAAAGAATTCACTAATCAAAACTTAAAATTTAGAAGAAATCCAAGTTGATTTTACTTTCAATATATGTAAACTTGTTTGAAATTATACGCTTTTAAATATGATTCTTTTAAAAGAAATTTCTCTTTATTATGGAATCCCATTTAAGTAATTCCAAAGTCAGGCCCGGTGAAATTCTGCCTAGATGAGATGGTATTTAAGTGGTGCCCATGTGACCCTCCATCTCTACTGGGAATGAATCCAAAAATGTTCTGTCTAGATGAGATGGTATTTAAGTGGTGCCCCTATGACCCTCCATCTCTACGGGGAACCGACTGACGAGGAAGGACTATGAATTGAATTCTTCAATTATGATCAATGAGTTTTAAAAGTTAACAAATAGGGATTCAGTAATCCTTTAAAAGAAGAGGTTATTATAGTATAAACTGAACCTTAGAACGTGTACTTAAATCTTTATCAGATTAACGTGTGATCGAAGACCAATACCAGTAAATTTGACCTCCATTTTGGGTGAGTACTCTGACATTCCTTGTGTATTTTGATTATATGATATTATCCAAACTATATATATTTTGTGAACTGCTTTTATTCTCAAAATTCATGTGATACCGATGATTGATTCATTTGTGATATGTTTATATTTGTCCATATAAACATACCGATTAAAATGATTATTGAAAAGGATATTGAATATTGAAAATATGATTCGGCCTAAGGGACCTCTTTACTGACTGACCTTCCTAGCTGGATTATCGCTGGTGTGCCCTAAATAAGGTGTTGTGACGAACTAGTTCGATTGACCCTCAACTACCGGGGTATAATACGGTAGAAGAATACGGTACTAGAGTGTACTTGGCCATCAAAATGATATTATTGAAAGAAAATAAGATATCACATTTTATTTGTTGCATTCGTCTATTCTGAGCTATCCAATTGTGATATATATACTTTCATTTCAAAATATATATCTATTTACTGCAACTTCCTATCCATATATGTATATGCCTTCTCTTTTGACTTGAATAGGTATCTATTTTCTAAAAACCCTGGAATGTCTGGAGATTGAACCTAATTCGACTTTTAGCTGACGTTGTATAAATTGCCATTTTTCAGGATACGTTTAGGCTCACGGACGGAACAAAAATGGACTATTTTGAAGATTTAGCTTTTAGAGATCTTTTTGTAAAATGTTTATTTATAGCATGTCTGTCTTTGATGTAATAAGGTTTAAATTTTATCTTAAGTTATAACTCGTTGTTACTTTTAATATATACGAAGTTTCCTTTAGAAAGCTCTGATGACGTAATCCCTTTACTTTCCGTATTTTACGATTCATAACCATGTGATAATACTTTCGTTGCATTTATTTAAGGAAATAATTAAATTGGAATATTTGTTACCTTGGTATCATGTCAAGACATTCGTTCCCTAATACTATTTTGGGTTGGGGTCGTGAGAGTAGCTGTCATTGCAGACATAAATGATCGGGCCACGACATCCTGGTGTCCCAATTCCTTCCATTTCACTTTGCATACCTCGGCCCTCTCATCCACTGGCCTACGGTTCGACACGTCTGCTACCACGTTAACCTTTCCTGGGTGGTATTGGATATCGAACTTATAATCCGTCATGAATTCGAGCCATCGACTTTGACGCATATTCAGCTCTTTCTGCATGAAGAGTTACTATAGTGACTTGTGATCCGTGGATAAGCGAAATTTCTCCCCCAAGAGATAGTGCCTCCATATCCGAAGTGCAAACACGACTGCTGCTAACTCCAAGTCGTGGGTGGGATAGTTCCTCTCATGAGGCTTAAGCTTACGAGAAGCATAAGCTATAGCCTGATCCTCTTGCTAAAGCACACCCCCAAGTCCTAGTAAGGACACATCAGTCTACGCTAGATACTCCACTCCTGGCCTAGGCAGTGCTAACACTGGTGATGAAGTCAACTTGTCTTTCATCTCATCAAAAGACAACTGGTAGGCATCGTCCCAGATAAATGGCAACCCTTTGCGAGTCAAATGAGTCAATGGATCCGCTATCTTAGAGAATCCCCGAATGAACCTCCTGTAGTATCCTTCTAGGCCCAAGAAACTACGTATCTGTGTCGGCATCGCGGGCTGTCCTCACTCCCTAACCGCTGACACCTTCCCCGAGTCTACGGATATCCCTCTATCCGAAATAATGTTCCCCAAAAATTGAACCTCTTTCAGCCAAAATCCACATTTCTTATATTTTGCATACAACTCGTGCTGGCGTAGTGTCTGCAAAACCTGTCTTAAATGTTCGGCATGCTCCTCCTCAGTTTGGGAGTAAATCAGGATGTCATATACTCTGAACACCCTGTTCATTAAGTCCATAAACACGGCTGGGGCGTTGGTTATTCCAAAAGGCATAACCCTAAACTCATAAGAACCATATCTCGACAAGAAATCAGTCTTCGACACATCCTACTCCCCGATCCTTAATTGATGCTATCTTGATTTCAAGTCAATCTTCGAGAAGAAGGCAACTCCTCTCAACTGGTTGAATAAGTCATCGATTCGGGTCAACATATATTTATTTCGTATCGTGACCTTATTCAACTCTCGGTAATCAATACACACCCGTAACGATCAATCTTTCTTCTTAACGAACAGCACAGGGGCACCCCAAGGTAAAGTACTCCTACGAATAAACTAATGGCCCAACAGCTGCTCTATCTGATCCCGTAGCTCCCTCATCTCTGTTGTGGTCGTACGGTATGGTACGCGGGCTATCGTCCGAGTGCCTGACGTCAAATTTATAACAAAGTCTATCTCTATGCTAGGTGGCAATCCCGGAATATCCTGAAACACATTAGCGAATTCCCTCACCATCGGTATCGAATCAACCGATTTCACTACCTCCTTAGAGGTCTCCTCCTCTATATAATACAAATGAGTGGACGATCATCGCCACCAGGAACACTCCTGATCAGGTATGGCAAAAATAATAGTCCTACTAAAATAATCGATAATTGCCCTATATGCAACAAGCCAATCTATACCGATAATTGCATCATATTCGGACATATCTAATACAAGTAGGCAGGTAAAGTAAGTCTCCCAATCTCTATACCCACCCCTCGACATATAAAGAAAATCGATGAACCACTACCCAGAGGCGAATCTACATAAGTAACAGTACTCTCTGCTGTAACTAATAACCCCATAACACGTACAAACCTCGCGGCAATGAAATAATGTGTGGCCCCCGTATCAAATAAAATACGCCCCATAGTCCCCTGGATAGAAAACATACCCTCAATCGCGGATGGAACCTGTAGGGCTGTGACCTGATGGAGGTTATAAACCCGTCTATACTGAAGTTGCCCCTGCTAGACTGGGACTGCTGGAATGGCTGGCAGCGCTGGCATCTGAGGTGTTGCTGGGAGGGCGACGAGAAAAATCAATCTCTAGGGCCCTTGTCGAGCACCCTGTTGCTGCTGCTGTGGGGCCCTTCCCCTTTCAGGACAATCATGACGCTTGTGGCCAGTCTTGCCACATATAAAACACTTCCCACCAAAGTTTCCCCCTCGCTGCCCCTGCTGTCCTCAGCCCTATTGGCCGTTTCCACCTCCCCCTTGGCCATGTTGGCCCTGCTGGCCATGCCTAAAACCTCCCTGACCCTGACGGAAACCTCCTGACCTAAATCACTTATAATCCCCTTGCTAGGAACTCTGATCAAATTGCCTCTGCTGACCCTGAGCTGGCTGTGCCCCGCTGGCACCATTACTTCCTGTCCTGCCCTGTTGGTTGGACTCCCCTGCTCGTTTGCTCCCAGTCATATGGAAGCGGTGGTCCTAGCAATGCAGTAGTGCTTCATTAATCACATCAGTATAGATCTGTAATGAGAGGTTACCCATAAGATGCTGTCTGATCCTCCAGGTGAGGCCATCCATGAACATTTGTATCTTCTTCTCCTCGGTAGGTACCTCTGCTATCACCAGATTGACTAACATGGTAAACTCTTCTTCATAATCAGCCACGATCTTTCCTTCCTGGGTGAGGTTTAGTAGCTTCCACCTCATCTCAGTCTGAACGATCGAAGGAAAGTACTTGCGGTTAAATCGCACCCATAAATCGCCAATCGTCATCAGATTTCTCCCCTCTGTAGTAGTAGTGGACTCCCACCAGTGTAAGGCTGACCCTGTCAACTTAGAGGTAGCCAAAACCTTCCTCTGGACCTCAGTGCACTCATACATTGTCACTGTATGTCCTTCTTCCACAGGCTAGTAATCACCACATCAGAACTACCTGCGAACTCTGGAGGGTGCGCCTTCTGGAAGGCATCCCTAACTCTCTCCTATGTAGTAGGGAAGATGTGGACAGGTGATGGCGCCACTACTGGTGCCTGTGGTGGTGCCTGCTGTACCACTGCCAATGCTGTATTAACTGCCTATGCGACGATGGCAGCAACTTCTGTAGCATTCATCATTCCCTGAGCTAGAACTAGCGGTGGCTCTGGCTGGGCATTCATGTCCTTAGGTGCACGTCGAGGAGGCATCTGAGACGAGAAAGAATTATTTTAGTCCACAGTTATCGTTAAATCTCAAATAGCTGAAGACGTAAACGTACAATCAAGAATACAACAATCCTAAAAATAAGGCTCTATATCAAAGAACGCTAAGCTGAAAGCATGATAAGCCGTATAGATCCTAAAGGACTCTAGAACCTGATGCTCTGATACCACCTATGACACCCCGCCCAATTAAATATCGGGTGATCTGCCCTTTATAAAAATTAAAACAGAATGTTCGGTTGGTTCATTCTTATCATCACTGTCGAAAACATAATAACCTTATTAACCACCTATTAATTAATTAAGCTAGTGTCAAAATATTTTCCTTTTTCAATTTTCCAAAAACCATTCATTTTTTAAATCCAAGAATTGAAATATAATCCATCCACCACGTAAATAAATAATATGAATACTAAATCTGAATCACATACTGAAATAAATAAGATTGGATAAAAAATTCCAGTTCAAAACTTTAAACTAAGGACTATAGTAATAATAAATTCAACTGAATTGAAAGGAAAGTAAACTGAATACAATCTCTGATAAAATGTCTAAGGAATGGGCAACACATTCCCTAAATGGAAAGTCTATATAGAACTGAGTGAAATAATAGAGGCGTCTAATGCAGAGACCTACAGCTGCAGCACGCCAAGCAATCCAAATCTCTAAGTCTGGTGTCCCTGTGGTTAGGCACCTGATATAATACATATATATATAGCAAAAGAGAAAAGAGATGCAAGAAACGGGTCAGAGCCCTAGGTGTAAAAATATTTATTTTAGCAAGTATTCAAAATTTGCAATAAAGCAAGTATCAAATGCATGTTAGTTCGAACTCTAACATGAGATTCTCACATCTCAGCTAATATGCACGCAACGTACAACTAATCCACCCTAGCCATCTGTAACACTTCTAACTAGGTAAAGATTTATGCTCCTCGTTGTAGTAACTCGCAATTCCCAGCTTTCCACATTATTAATTTCATCAATTATTAATTTGGTTAAGTGTTATCGCACTAAGCTAAGTATTCTCTGTTGACGTGATTGAAGAATTTAATATCTTGGTAACCTACGATTATCTCACAATAGGAATAACATAAGTATATATATATATACTAGGGTATGCCCGTGCCTGAAGGCACGATGAAATTTTTTCAAAGTAAGTAATCGCGAAATGGCGACGATTTTTCAAAGTACGTAATAGCGAAACGCAAAAATTTCGAAGTGTAATTTTAAAACAATTGGCCATAATATCCTTTATTTATATGACTATTCGCCATGCTTAACAAACAACAAATAGTCCAATAACATTCAAATCGTCTAAATTCATCAAATAAATTCACATATAATACAAAATCTACAATATCCATCCATCGAATTCACATTGTGTCTAAAAAAAAACAAAGTGTCAAATTTTTAAAAAAATTGGGCATAATATCCTTTGTTTATGGAACTATTCACCCTGCTTAACAAATAAAATGAAATATACAATATTCATCAATCAAATTCACTGTCTCAAAAAAACGAAGTGTCAATTTTTAAAAAAAATTGGGCATAATCTCCTTTGTTTATTGGATTATCCAGCCTATTTAAGTGGTAACAACAAATCCAACAATAAAAAAAAATCCCAAATTCGGAGATGGGAGCTAGAAGGCCGGGAAATGAGAATATGAATTTATTCTTTCTGTGGGACTTCCTCAAAATGTCTGTGCTGTGGTGTTTGACCACCATCTTAGATGGGGTGAGAGAAACTGAGGAGACCTTTGCGGGAGCATCGGAGAGCATGTTTTTAGAAATTGCAATTCTTTTAAGTCTTTTGCACTCATCTACTTCTGGATTAGGTGCTACTGTTGCTGTCTTCCCATCCTTCTTCCCACCTCTCGCCATTATCACTCTCTCCCTCTCGGTTTTCTGTACGATTTGACAAACAATAAACATAATTAATCAGTTTCTCGAACAAAGATACAATCACATAAGTAAATATATAATCAATAACATACATAAGCTTTTTTTCATCCTAGTCTTACTTGCATCCAAGGAAAAGAAGACTGATAGTAATCTTTTTTTCATCTTACGCTTAGTTGTAATGATTACTAACAAATTTATCTAGGGAAATAATTAGCATTTAAGAAAAATGAATGATATCATTCATCGAGTTTCACAAAAAAACTAACTATTAGGGAAATATTAATTAAAAGAGAGGATTGTGTATTTATATTAGTTGGTCTGTATGTGATGAGTGTAAGATGATAAATAAGAACCATTTTAATCATTTTGAACCAAGATGAGTGTAAGAGCACAAAACCATTTGCATATTCAAAATCATGAAGGGAAATTTCAAACAGTAAGCAGTGGTTTCTACTTAGAACATCAACTTAAGAACAATACATTATCCAATGCTTACAGGCACAACCATCTTGGGATAGAACATCGCTTGCAGGCCACTACTGCAAGGATACGGGTTTCTCTTGCGGTGAATCCTCATTTTGAAAAGGGTGTCAACTTGTCCAATTTAACAAAACAAAAAGCACATTTACATCTAATCTGCCCAAATACCTGTCCAACAAAATGAAAAACATTTAGGTGGATTTTATTGCAGGCTATTTCACAACCAATCTGATTCCTAAGTTATTAGTGTGAAGTAGTGATTTAGGATCTACCCCTACCATTATATTTCAAACCCAGTTATAGATCATGTGACAAATAAATAGTAACTCAGTAAACTTCAATCTATTTGTTATAATAGATGTCAGGCCTTCTATCTGCAAAAGTTGTTGCCATGTCACAATAATAGAGAAGGTTATCCATTGTTGCAAAGAAAGAATGTATTCACGCCTCAAATAAAAAAAAGGAAAAATTATGCATTTAGGATGTGTGATGTTGAAATGTGTGCTGTTGGGACTATTATCCAATGCATTTGGGATGTGTGATATTTGGACTATTATCCAATATCTGATGTGTTTAGGATGTGTGCTATTGGGACTATTATCCAATGCTATTGACACAAAAATGAGAGAGACAAAGATATACCATACCAAAAAATCCAAACACAATTATGCGTTTGGGATTTATGTGTAGCGTATTTTTGTATTAAATCAATGATACTACACAGGTTAAAATACTTACACACAATTATACGTTTGGGATTTATGCGTCGTGCCTTAATAGTGCTGCTTATTCAAGTGAACTCCCTTCTAATAGTGCTGCCTTAACAGTGTTGCCTTATGCGTTGTGCCTTAACAGTGCTGCCTTAACAGCGCTGCCTTAACATGTGTCACTCTCCATAGAAGTTATTCAGACTATCATTAAAACTGCAAAAGCCTTTTATAAACTGCAAAATCAAATACATTAAAATTAAATACATTAAAAGTCATATTTATAAACTACAAAGCGGAAATTCCTTCATCACTGATCCTATTCAGATAAGGGACCATATTATTTTTTTATCCCTTGAAGTGGAAATATCATCATGCTTCAAACTAACATTTGAATGAATTAGACTAAAAAATAAAGTTTGTAGGAACATTATTCTACAATGAATCAAATTCTGATAATTACGCTACTTGAGAGTTGCTATTTAAGAAGTATCCTCAATTCATATGCTATAAGGTGTAAAACATATAACTTCTATAAGGTATAGCATGATAAAACATATAACTGCTAAGGTATAGGGTATGCTCATTTCTTATTCTAAGTATGACAGTGGTGGGTTGAAATTTTGTATAACAGTACACAAACCCTTATATTTGGTATAATAGTTCATATTCTACGTATGAACTGCTCAATTCACATTCTAGCAAGCATAATATAATAGTCAATGTAGCAGCAATTCACATTCTAAGTTAACCGGAGTCTTGCCCTGCGACCTGGCTTACCCAGACACTGCGAAACCAAAACATTAACATTATAAGTAATTACATCAATTTCAAACAATAATTAAAATGGTGAAAAATAGAAATAAGAGACTGAAGTTTAAAAAACAAATATGAAAAACCAATTCATATGAACTCATATTTCTAAAGAAAAAAACAGAATACTGACCCCAATTTCAAACAAATTAGCGAAGATTAAAAAATTCACCCAAAAAACTCTTATTTAAAAAAAATAAAGATCCACAATTGAAAAGAAAAGAAAACTAATATGAGAGACGGAGTTCATACCATATAGAATCAATGTTACTTTAACAATGATTTAAGCAGTAACTTACAAAGGAAAAGGGGATAAATCTATGATATAAAAATAAAGAATACCTTAGAGAGAGGCATGATGGGAGTTGTATTGATGCTTCCTATTTGAAAAAAAAGGATTTAAGCAGTTGCAGTAAACCTTATTTAGAAGAATGATGCCGTAAATGAACAATTTTATGAATAATCTGCAAAAAAAAAAACAGAAACCACAAATGAGAAATATGAGAGAAGGGTGAGAGATTTTACAGATGTTTGACGCCATTTTGAGCTGATAAGGTTTCAGATGTTGGATATTCCGAGTTTGAGGCTCATTTATGATTTGAGTAGTATTCGAAGCGAAACCATAGTGCGTTCCCAAACTCATCCACAACCAAATTAGGGCATGAATTTAAATCGCAAACTGCATACGCCGACCATAAACTTAAATCGCAAACTGCCTGAGTCCCAGCTTAAATCGCAAATCGTAAACTAAAATCGCAAATCATACACTCAAATCGCAGATCCTAAACTTAAATCACAAATCGCAAACTTAAATCGCAAATCTTAAACTCAAATCATAGATCATAAACTTAAATCGCAAATCGCAAACTTAAATCGCAAATCGTAATATATGAAGGATGAGCGGCGGAAGTAGCGGACTGGCAGCTGTGTTGAGATATGTGGTTAAAGACTTTAACCACATATAACCTTTGTGAGAGAAAGAGAGAGAGGGAGTGAGCAAAAGAGCCGTCTGTTAAGAGGGAGGGTCGATTTTGGGTAAATGTGGGAGGAGAGAGATGGGGTAATGAGAGTGAGAGTACCACTTTACCCTTTTTTTTGAATTTTGAAGATGAGTGGGATATAAATTTGAGGGTACAAAAAGAGGGGGAATCCAAATAATTAAGTGGTAAAATAAGTAATGCAAAAAAATTTAGAAAGATGACATCATCATTATATCTTATGACATACATAAGTTTCCTACTTTATTATATAGATACAGCACCCCAAGGCTAAACATGTAGTGCACTGCATACTCTGCTATCACGTCCCAGTACATCTCGTACTCCAATAAGGACAATCGGCTCGGAAGTCTCCCACGAACCATATACACAAAACACACATAGTGGAGGCGAACATAGTTCACATACCTATGGGTCACGCACATACCTACTCTCCCATAGTCAACTTACTTATCAACTCACAAATAAGTCTTCACAGACCTATGTTCTGAGATACAAGTCAATAATCCCCCCGACGGTCACCCAGGATAAGACTGTCTCTAGCAACCTCCCGCGATAGCAAGCAGTTAGGTATGTCATACACATAATATTAAGCATGTAATAGGTATCCACACATCCTATTAATATTCATTAGGTATACACCCAACCCAAATGTATTTTCCTCACTTAATGACATATCCCTCATTTTTTATTTATTTTATTATATAAGTATTTCAAGTATTCTCTCTCTCGAAATCTCCACGGTTTATTCACCTTTCTAATTATTCAATTCACTACACTTAAACATTCCCAAAAATTCTTCACTACTCTGGGAACATCGAACACTGCCTTTCCTCACTCAATTTGGCTATTTACTTAATTAGGGGTAAAATAAGAATTTCACTAAAAATCAGAATGTCGCTCGAACCAGAATGGATTCTCGCTCGAACAATTACACGTGTTGATTGATCCCGCTTCGCACGACATAACTTTCTCGTTCGAACGACTACGCGCAAGATGCAGGTCTCGCTCGAATGACTTCCTTCGTGCGACTTCGCGCGACAACGCGCGACCTGCGCTGTCTCGTCTTCAACCTTTGACAGCTCCGTTTTTCATCATTTTTTCAACCCTAAAACCTCTAAATTATTATCCCAGACTCCAATCAAGAAGTCCCAAATCAAATCCTAACAATTACACATGGATTCTAACATCCTAGAATCATTAAATCATTACAAATCATCAAAGAAATATGAAATCCCCAATTTAATTACTAAAACCCTAGTTCTTCTAATTCTGATTCAAGAACACATGATTTCCAGATTCTCTCTTCACATAAGTTTATCAAAACGTGATTTCTATTCTACATACATGAAGGTTTCAATATAATTAATCTCAGATTCAAATCATACATCCTAAATCTCCAATTTTCATCACTTTATGAACAATACATGTTTATATCATCCCTATACTAACATGAATATGGTTATTGCTAAAGAAAAGTGTGACACCCCGACTAATTAAATACCGGGTAGCTACTCCTTTATTCAAATTAATAAAAAATGTCAAGTTGATTCAGTTCAAAGCATCACTGTCGAAAAGCATTTTAACAATTACTAGCCACCTAATATTTAAAAAGTGAGTTGTCAATTTTAATTAAATTAGATTAACATACAACCGATTTAAATTAAGAAATGCTAATACCACAACCACATCACAATCACAATAGAATAATCAATGGAATAAAATGAATCTGGAGGAATAGTCCTCAGAATAATCCGAAATACTGAATAAAACCGAATATAAAGTCTGAATCACTAATTAATTACATCCAAAACTGAAATAAAACTGAATAAATAAACTGCCTCTAAGAGATAAGGGGCGACATGCCCTACAGATAAATAAGTCTGAAATGGAATCAAGGTAGAAAGTGGAGGCGTCTATAATCGAGGTCCTGTAACTTCCAAGTTCCACATAAGCTACAGCACGTCACCGGAATGAAACTTCTAAGCTTGGTGTCCTTGTGGCTGGGCACCAAAAAGGTTTTTACAAGAAAATAGATTTGAAAGCAAACGGGTCAGAGCCCGATTGTGAAAACAATTTAAAATATAACAAGTGTTTAATATCATTAAACAGTGAATATAGAATACATGATAGTGCGTGCACTGACATGAGTTCCTCACCTCTCATCTAGTTGTGCACTCTTAACGTACTCGTACCCGTTCTAGTTATTCCACTATCTAACTAGTCTAATTCATAATATGACTTTACTATACTATTCATGGTTTAATTCCCGACATCTTAATATAAACTGAGAGTTTTAATTTCGTTCCTCAGAATTAGTTACAATAATTATTAAGAGTTTTTCCCATTTTTAACTCTACAAAGATGATACAAATTATTCACACTTACACTTATATGAACAGTCCATTTCAATTTTTTAATATATCAATTTCATCATAAATATACAAATAATGGCACCCCTAGACTAAGCTGCGGTGCACACATACTCTGCTATCAAATCACGGTACATCACGTACATAAGGACCACGTATTCCGAATCTCTCAGGAACCGTTTCGATGAGTAACAATCACACATAATGGAGGCGAACATAGTTCACATCACATGGGTCACGCACATACCTACGCTCCCATGATCAGCAGACTTATTAACTCCCCAATAAGTCATTCTCTGACCTATGTCCTCGAGGTACCAATCTAAATCCCCCCCGTAGGCACACAAAGATTAGATGGCCCTGATCGAACGCCGACCTCCCGTGATAGCAAGTATGGTAGGTGTGCTATACACAGATAACCACATATACTAAGCATTCACACGTCTTAGATATCTTATAATATTAATAGAGGTATATTTTACATTCCTATACCGTCATTAATGTAGTACACTTACAAGTCTCCAAAAAATATACATTATAGATTATCAACTCTTCTCACGTCGCAAATTCAAGTACTTATATCCTAACCCCTAGAAGTCACCCGATCTATTTTATAATTCTAAGTTTTAATCCTCAACGTACTCGAATCTCACAACTATACCCACTAATCAACAAGGGAAGAATAACACTCAATTAAATAAGTTTACGGGAAGTTCGAAACTAAATCGGGCCTAAAAAGACCATTTTGTGAACTCGTTAGAAGTCACTGAAATCTCGTTCGAACGAATGGCTTCGAACGAACTATGAACTCGTTAGAAGGGGTACTGGAATCTCGTTAGAAGCTCGTTCGAACGAGGTCGTTCGAACGACCTGGGTTGGTCTTCTAACGAGATGGCAGAAAACGTCCAGAATTTTCCCAACTTCATTTTTTCACCAAATTCCTTTCTCCAAATCCATCCTAAGTTCATAATAACTACGTTTTTGTGTTGATAAACTACTCTAGGTCACCCTAAGTCATTTCTTAACATATTTTTGGGGTCAAATCTTATTAATTAACATGTAATCGCAATAAATTCCCAAATCTTGCCCCAAACCCTATGAACATGAACCCATAATTTAATTGAACATGGAAAATCCTTTTTAAATTCGTCTTTACATCCTCAAATGCTATGCTTTGGATACTAAATTCGTCCAGAACAATTCTACATGCAATCCCTAATAATTTCTTTAGGTTTTCATCAATTTTTCATGACATATGTTAATTTCTACACTAAAATTGAAGGAAATATTCATTGCGAGTAATGAAACCGAATCACTTGCCTTAGGTTTGCTGTGCTGAATCGTTGTTGGTGATCGAGGGTTGATACTCTCTTCTTTCTGGTCACAATTCCTTCCAAAATGATGGTGGTGGGTGGTGGTTTTGGTTTGAAACCTCTTGTAACTTCTCTCAAACTCCCGTAGCCCACTTCTAATGTTTTTGGCTGGTAATGGCCTTAGTGGCCTCACTAATTATTAATAAATAACCATCAAAATTCGTGGGTCTTAATTCCTCACTTTTTAAAATTACCAAAATACCCTTATGGGTTGCCGGTTTGGCCTAAAAATGCTCCGGGACCCAAACTAAACTCCCGGCTAGTGTTTTCTGACTATTTCTATCCTTCCGTACACGTTGGCACACTCAAAATGACCATTTGGTTGATAAAAATATAATTTACTTTTTAATCTAATTAATTTCATTCCAGACGCGACTGACACGCGCGTCCTAACTAAATTTTTCAAATTATCGTATTTCTGTCTCGTGATAATTTTAATATTTTCAATACTCATATATTACCATATATTCTCAGTAATATTTATTCTAACATCATAATCAGACACCAACTCACATCTTGCTAGTATTTACCTCCAGATTAATTTCCAAATAAATTCTCATTTAATTCAATTAATCCATTAAATAAAATCCATTAAATTCTCATATATTCTCAGTGATTATGAAGGTTTGATTCGTCTTTTGAAACTGGTATAGGTGCGCTCTCCTCGTTTCGATCTACGCGTTGATGGTGTTTTTGGTGAAGGATGATTGAGTTTGGCTTTAGAACTGCTCGAAACTTCTTCTTCTCCTTCTTCCTCTAGGACTCTTTCTTTTCTTTCACAGATGAAACCCTAACTATGACTACGTAAGGGGTAATAAGGCTTCCTAATTTTCGTCCATTAATTAACCCCAAAAATGCAATTTACCCAAATGCCCTCTCGGGATGCCGGTTAGGCCTAAAATTATCCCGGGACCCAAACTAAACACTCGGGTATACTATACTGACTATCTCGACCCTTCCGGACTCAACGGCTCACTCGAAATGACCATACGAGTTACTAAAAATAATTTATCTTTTTATTCCATTAAATTAGTCCCGACACGACTCACACACGCGTCTGACTTAGTTTACTAAACTGTCGTATTTCTTATTCTTGACAATTTATCAAAGTGTATAGTTCTATGTTACATATCACACAATAATATTTAATAAATAAGTATTAACCCTTGGCACGTTAGTTAATATTTATTTAAATTCGGATTAATTAACAATTAAATTCTCACATTTTAATTCAAATAATCTCACAATAATAATTAATCCCCTAATTATTTAAATCATTAAAAATATGGGGTATTACAGAACATGTGTTATTATTATTGTGGCCCAAATGTAGTTATTTTCCTACTCGCTATAGACTTGCTAGATTTAACTCTTGTTGTTGAACTACTTTTTCGTATATCTTAGGTCGTTGTTATTGTCGCAAACTTTATTTATTCATTAGTGGAGTATCTCCAGTGACGTTCTATTCATCATTCCTAGGTTGTAGGAGTCGAGCAATATAGCTCCTTTATATTTCTATATTGAGCTTATTTCAACTAAGTTTGTTGAATTTATTTTAGTTTTTCTGAGTCAAAGATTGTATGAGATGTACGCAGATTCAGAAATTGTTATTAAATTATTGAGATCATATATTCTAGAGTTGGAGTTTATTCTATTTTCGGTTGGACGGTATGAGATATGTTTTATTTTACTCAGCACTTTTATTTTCTCTTATTGCATTTACTTGTATCGTTTTATTTATTTCGTTATGTTGAAAATATTGCCAATTGTTTTTTATTCCCATGATTTTTGTATTAGACTCGATCAATTTATTTATGAATTTTACGGAGTGTCACCTAGGGTCTTGAGTGCGTCCGTCTCTTATCCGCACCGCGTTCTTTGATAGTTTAGAGCTATACCTTTTAGGGTTTGTACTCATTATAATGATAACCGCTTAGGAAGTTTTGTTCCATTGGTTCTTACTAGTAGTGGCAAAATGTGGCCCAAATAATAATACAATCCATATTAGTCCAGTCATCTAAATATGGGGCCCATATTTAAAAGTCATGAGTCAAATATGGGGCACATATTTGAAAGCTAGGAATCAAATATGGAGCGCAATTTTAAAAGATATGAATTAAATATAATACTCATTTTCAAAAGTTGTGAGTAAAATATGAGTGTTTTTTTTTACATATACCTCGAATTGTACTACTTACTTTAGTAGAAAAACAATGGGTTGGCGCAACCCATATTTGGCGCAACCCACATTTAATCCAATCCATATTTGGCACAACTCACATTTAGTCCAACCCATATTTGATCCGCCCAAATTAAGCCTGACCCATAGTTTTGCCGGTGCTAGTTCAGACAAATGACTCAGATCGACCAAAGTGTATCGGGAGGTTCCTTCTTTGAATTTTATTCGTGAGACATCTCACACATGAGGTTGATTCCTGGATAGACGTAACCAACAAAATACCTATATTATAAAAGAAACCCATAAAAATGTAAGGTTGTGGATGTAAATGGCCAAGAACGTCCCCAAACAAATGACTCAGCAGGTGACGTTATATCACCTATAAAAGTCCACCTCGTGCTTCCATTTCTTCATCTAAGAGCTTCACACACATTACTTGTAGAAAGATGGCATCTGATAAGTCAACTGTAGGTTTGGCCCTTGAAACTGGACCAGACAAATATCGGTCTTTCTTACATGATGCAGGAGAGAACACCCAGTGGAGACATGGTGTCCCTCCCACTTATGATTCTGTTAACCAGCTTTTCGAACAAGGCCGAACCAAGGTATACAACTCAGTTTCAATTTCAACAGCCGTACCCTATTTTTTATATATATCCAACCCTCTCTCGTATTACTGTAACATGGTCAGGTATGGCCTAAAGGATCTCTAGAAGAGACGGTTCAGAACGCTATAAAGTCATGGGAAATGGAGCTCTCTCACAAGACTCGTATACAAGACTTCAGGACTATTAACCCTGAAAAATTCAAGCTTATTGTTAATGGTAAACTTACCTATTATTCTTTTCGGTGCAATCACGTACCAAAGAACATATATAATTATCGTTGGGAACAAAGATATTAGGCCCAGCTTTAGATCTGCAGTTAAATTTAGGGCTGTGTTTTTTTTCCGATTTTTCCGAATTCCGATCCGATTTTTTTTCGATTTTGGAAAGATTTTTTTATTGCCGATTTCCGATTTTTTCCGAAAAAAATCGGATCGGAAATCGGAATTTTTTTATTTTCCGAATTTCTGATTTTTGCCGATCCGAATTTCCGAAATTTGTTCAGATCCGAATTTCCGAATTATTTTCCGAAATATTATTCGAACTATTTTCCGATTGTTTTTCCAAAATATTTTCCGAACTATTTTCCAATTTTACCACGAAATGTTTTCCGAACTGTTTTCCGAAATAATTTCCGAAGTATTTTTCTGGAAAATTGCCGAATTTTCCGAATTTTGCCGAAAATTCCGAATTCGAAAAAAAAAACATTTCCGAAAAAAATCGGATTCGGCTTTGGCATGCCGATTTTTTTGCCGATTTTTTCGGAAATTTTTCCGAAACATGCTTTTCCGATCCGATCTGGCCGAAACACAGCCGTAGGTAAATTTAGTACTATCGCACGTGAAGTCCCAAGCATAGACTGCTGGGACATCAAAGCCAACCGAGTAATTATAGATGAACCGCATGGGAATCGCCTGTGAACCACTTTACCCTTTTTTTTCCTTTTTTTTTTCAAAGTTTCTTATTCTTTTGTGTTGAACAATTAATATAAAAATAATTTCTTATATTAAAAAAAAACAGTTTTTCTATTAATATAAAAAATACAGTATTTTTTCTAAAGTAAAAAGTTTTTTATTAAAATTAAAAAATATTTTTTTCATAAATAAAAAAAATTATGTTTATTGACATGATTAGTGCCGTTGACGTGGATCCACATTTTCGGACCCAAATCATTTGTTGAATGTGGATCCGCGCCACCGGGGCATATTAGTAAACATATTTTTTTTATTTATGGAAAAGGCATTTTTTTTAATTTTAATAAAAAAATATTTTATTGACATGATATCCCAATTGACTAGTGTCGCTGGCGCGGACCCACATTCTCGGATCCAAATTATTTGTTAAATGTGGGTCCGCGTCAGCGCCACTAATCAATCGCGATATTTTATTGACATGATATCGCGATTGATTAGTGTCGCTGGCACGGACCCACATTCCCGGACCCAAATTATTTGTTGAATGTGGGTCCAAGCCAGCGCCACTAATCAATCGCGATATTTTATTGACATGATATCGCGATTGATTAGTGTCGCTGACGCGGACCCACATTTTCGGATCCAAATTATTTGTTAAATGTGGATCCGCGCCAGCGGCACTAATCAATCGCGATATTTTATTGACATGATATCACGATTGATTAGTGTCGCTGGCACGAACCCACATTCCCGGACCCAAATCATTTTTTGAATGTGACAGTGACACTAATCAATCGCGATATTTTACTGACATATATCGTGATTGATTAGTGTCGCAGGTCCGGACCCACAATTTCGGGCCCACATCATTTATTGAATGTGGGTCCGCGCCAGTGACACTAATCAATTGCGATATTTTATTGACATGATATCGCGATTGATTAGTGTCGCTGGCGCGGACCCACAATTCCGGACCCACATTATTTGTTGAATGTGGATCCGCGCCACCGACATTAATCAATCGCGTTATCATGTCAATAAACATTATTTTTTTTGTTATGAAAATAGTATTTTTTAACTTTAATTTTAATAAAAAAAATATTTAATTTTAATTTAAAAAAACTGTTTACTTTTAATTAAACAAAATGTTTTTTTATATTAATAGAAAAACTTTTTTTTTGTATAAAAAAATGTTTTATATCAATTGTAAAAACAAAATAATAAGAAACTTATTAAAAGAAAAAAGAAAAAAAGGAAGATGTGGTTTGTGGGCGGTTTTAGAGGCGGGCTATGCAGAACGACTCAAGCCAACCACGTACCTCAAGGATCTATAAGAAATCCCTTTCAAAAAAACTTCATAGCAAGAGTAAAAATATAGGCTACATGTAAGGGGATTTGTATCATCCTTTTACTTTTAAGGAATTTTTTGCAGCACAAAGCTTATTTTAAAATTAAAAAACAGAATACAAATTGATGGTTGGAACTTTACATATATTGAAGATCTTGAACATACGAACTAAGCAAATCATTTGGGAGTATGGGGCACTAGAATAATTTTTTATTGACTCTTTCTATAAGTAAATGATTCATAAAACTATAATGCCTAAGGGGCGGAATCTATACAGGAAATGTACACAGTAAAAAAATGGGTTAGTCAAACTGCACTCCCCTCCCAACTGAAACAAAAGAAACTAGTCTACCGTCTGTAACTCCTCCATAAAGTTTACGAACAAAGAAATGGACAGTCTATGACTTTTCTTATGCCGAATTAGAAGCGTACTCAAAAGGTTGTAACGAAGTCTAGATGGAGCAAACTCTTCCCCATCAAAACATCTCTAAATCCACTCATGCTAAGCCATCTAAAGAATACAATGAGGGACCATCCTTCAAACGTACCTCTTTCCCTTCCATCCCTTAGGGCTCCTCCATGCCGCCATCAACTCACTCATCGTTTAAGGAAAAACCCACTGAACATGGTATACGGATAAGAAAATAGTCCATAATCCCCTGGTCACCCAACAATGCACAAGCAAATGATTAGTCGACTATTTTGCCTCCTTACATAACCAACATCTACTAGCCATCCTTATCCCCCTCTTTTGCAGCCTTTATGTTGTCCATATAGCCTGTCTGACAGTGGTCGATACGAAGAAAATAATTTTAGGAGGCGCATTTACCTTCCATATTGCCTTCCACCGAGAAAGAAGAACTCTCATGCCCCCTTAACACTATATAATAGTTCTTTAATCGTGAAGCGTCCATTCTTCATGTTCGCCCATCTCAAACATTCTCCCTTCCTTTCGGAATCGGCGCCAAGTCCAACCAATCAAAGAACGCCTCTACCTCCTCCTCTAATTCCCAATCACGAAGAACCCTTCTAAATTTTGGATTCCACATCACACGATCCCTTGCCCTCAACCCATGGTCCTCCACTAAACCCTTTTTATCCCTACCAAGACGGAACATCCCCGAGAAAAGATCCTCCAAGGTGCCATCCTTCCCCCACTTATCCATCTAGAATCTAACTCTATTCCCCCTCCCTAATTGGAAGGTCATGAGAATTCATCCCATCCCTGTGTTATATACCTCCATAGCCCCACCCTATGAGCTAAGCTTCCCATTCTGGGGCCACATCCATAACGAGGCCCCACTCTAGGCCATCACTTCTTTCCTTTACAATTTGTTATCCTCTCTATTAAATCTTCACAGCTATTTTTCTAACAAAGCTTTATTAAAATTATCGAAACCCTTCACTCTTACTCCCCTCCTTCAGCGGCTTACATACCTCTTACCAACTCACCAAGCAGTATTTGAAGTTATCCCCATTTCCTCTCCATAAAAAATCCTATATCATTTTGTCCAGCAACTTATGCACAGAGCCTAGAAAAGGCAGGACCGATATAAAATAAGTTGGAAGACACAATAATACGCTTTTGATCAATGTCAGTCCCTCCCCTTTTGAAAGGTAACTATTCTTCCATCCTACCAATCTGCTTTTTACCCTCTCGGGAATTGGATCCCAAATCGATGTAGACTTAAATTTGGACCCTAAAGGGAGGACAAGATAAGTAGAAAGAAGCGAACCCACCCTGTAACCTAGCACTTATGCCAGAGAACCCATGTTCTCCACACCACGTACTACGATCATCTCACATTTATTGACATTCATATGCATACCCGACATAACCTCAAAGCACAGTAGCAACAACCTCAGTGATCTCACTTATTCCTCTACCACGTCACAAAAGATGATAGTGTCATCTAAAAACGGGAGATGAGATATCCTAACATAATAAGAGCTCGAATTTTCTATCATAAATCCAGTAATCCGTCCTGTATCAACCGTACAACCTATCATTCGAGTAAGGGTCTCCATCACAGGAATGGGTAAAGCGTGTGTCTCCTTGTCTAAGCCCTCTAGAACTAAAGAAAAATCGTTCTTGTACCCCATTCACCAGAACGGAGAATTTGACGGAAGATATGCAACTTTTCATCCACCTACGCCAACGCTCCCCAAAACCCATCCTCTTCAAAAGATATAAAAGGAACCCACAACTCACGTGATTATATGCCTTCTTAATGTCAAGTTTGTAGATAATACCTGTATCCCCACTTCTCATCCTAGGCTCAACACTTATTCGCCACCAGAACCGCGTTAAAAATTTTCGTTCCACCCGCAAAAGCATTTTATGCTTAAAAAATAAGAAGGTCAATCACCCTTCAAAGTTTGAGAGACAATACCTTCGAGTCCTCTATTGGTCCATAAATCCCTAAGAAGCTTCAAATGTGCCCATCTTCCACATTTCTAAACAAATAAGATAATGACCAAGTACCCTTCGCGACTTCTTTTAATTAGAGAGAATTTTATGTTAATGTAGTGTTTTTTTAACTTAAAAAATAAGCTCTTTGGATGGTAAAACATAATCCTCCCATTTATTAAATTTTAACACCCTTTGGTAAATAAAAATGAGAAATGAGATTCAAAATGTAAAAATAAAATGTGAAATTTCTTACCTATATTCCTTAACAGCTGTACCTTTACAAAAGCACCCAAAACAAGGTACCTTTACGAAAATTAATGGTCTCACCTGATTGTACTTCAAATATTAAAAATGCAATGAATAGGGCATGATTCAAACAGTGTATAGGCTAGAATCTCTTGGTTATGTAAGAAGAGAGGCCCACTAACGATCAAGAGAGGATTAAAATGATTCTATAAAAAAACTTACATCATACTAAGTGTAAAACAATTTTATATAAAGAAACACAACTTAGATATATGTGTTGATCACTTTTTATTAAACTTTTGTGTAAACATTATATTTCACATAGGATCAAATACATGTAAAATTGATTTTTTTTTCCTCGGTGTTTCTCGACAAAAATAGTGTATAAAATATGAATTTTGTTATATGTATATTAAAATTATTACTTCTTTTATTTAAAATTAACAAGCAGACAAAAATTTACAGAATAATGTAAATCAATCTATTTTAGACATATGTTTTACACAGAATAATGTAAACAAATATGTGTGTGTGTGTGTGTGAGAGAGAGAGAGAGAGAGAGAGAGAGAGAGAGCGAGAGAGAGTAACCTTTGAGTAAAATAGTTTATTTATTGTTATATTGGATCGAAGAACTAATAATTTCTTGATCCTTAATTGCCAAAACGACATTCACGTAATTATTGTTCCATGACTACGTGTTTCTTGTATAGCTGATTGTATGACCACGTGTTTCATGTATCTATAGCTTGACATAAAATATTACTGATTTGATTAATTAGATAAGAGAGAAAAGACCTATCTGGGCATTGGCAATTCAATCAAATCATGACACATTATGGTATATATTGACTTGTTATCAACCTTATTATTCTGTACTGCAACTATTTGTAAATATAAAATGTGTTGTCGATTTGTGCTATGCTTTTTTTATCATTTTTTTATATATTCTTTTTTTTCTTTGGGGTAGTTTGATCATGATTAATGCTAGTCAGGAGTGGCCGACATGTAACCATTCTCATCAATTGTGGTATCCCTGTCAATCTGTCGTGTCCATCTTAAAATACTTTTCAAATTTATATCTTTTTTCTGAGCTTTAATAGGTAGATCCCATTTTGTTATCCCCGATTTTAAAGTGTTGTATCTTCCTTTGTCTTTTATGTTCTGGCGGGACCCATACAAATAAAGACAAAGCAAGATACAATACTTTGAAGCCGGGGGTAACAAAAAGGGTCTCCCTAACATTACTCTTTTTTTATGTATTCAAATTTACATTTTTAAATTATTTATTTAAAGAGGTGTAAATTTATTCGCGTTCACTTTTTTACTCAAATATATATATATATATATATATATATATATATATATATATATATATATATATATATATATATATATATATATATATATATATATAGAGAGAGAGAGAGAGAGAGAGAGAGAGAGAGAGGCTCTCCAGCGGACCATAACTCATGGAGCAGATTAACGGACTAATTTTTAAAAATAATAAATAAAAAAAATTGACCTTAATTTTTTTTATGAGTTCTAAACATTTCAGAGTATCCCTAAAAAAAATTTAACTAAAAATGATTTTTTTTGCTATTTTAATAATATCGATTAAAAAAAACTATTAGTTTTTAAGTCCTTATAAACGGACAATTTTTTGACCGAAAATTTTAAAATAGCAAAAAAAATCATTTCAAGCTGAAAATTACCTAGTAGGCCAGATCTCGGTACCTTAATGGGTAGGACCATGGGCCCTATACCTTACCTGTTAGCCTTACCAACTCGGTCTGGCTTGACCCATTTATTAACCCGTTAGTCCTACTTGCTAACCCAGACCATCTAGCGCGTTTAAGTATTGAAAATGTTTATTTTTTTATTTTTTCTTCTAAACACTATTGTTCTCTCTTCATTACTCTTTTTATTTATTCAAAAAAATATTCAATATAAATACTTAATAGTATAATTTTATAAATTAATCCATATTTATACAAATTGATATTTTTGGCTCGTTTGGCCCAACCCATTAGACACGCTTAGGCCATCTGCAGTGGGATTGTCTAAAAAGATGTGAAGTTACATCTTTTGGCTTACGTTGGGCGAAGGATATACACACCAGGATAGGCTAGTTGGGAGTGTAAATGGTGACGTGGCAGGCTTGGACGAACGAATGTCAATCATCCAGGGCTGGACGGACGACTAACACCTATCTAGCGAGCCATTTCCTACCGTTAACAATCTAGTCGTTATAATCCGTCTGTTAACATTTTATCCGTTATAAAAACTACATAATTAAGAAATATCCCCTATAAATGCGAAACCTCTACATTCATATTTTCATACCAAATTAACTCCCTCTCCTTTCATATCAATTCAAATACCTTATTTTTTTCATACCAATTATAATACCTTTCGTACCAAATTCCATATTTTCATACTAATTTACAACACCCATATTTATTTATATTATTAATCAATTTTATTATCCAAACTGCATACAATTCAAAGGAAAATTTAATATGAATATTTTAACCATGTTCACATTCCAAATTTTACAACACCATGTAACTTTCGTTTCTATGTTTTTATTATGAAAATTTAATATTATATTTTGAGTTCTGAAAAATTGGTTTTAAATTATGAATATTTTAACCATGTTCACATTCTTATCTATGCAATTAAAATATTATATATTACCAATAGTATTCGACACCAATTGAAAAAAACTTAATAATTAATGAAATTGCTTAACATATAAAACCATGTAACTCTATTGTTGCGAGATGTTCTGATATGCTTGAGTACGACGATGCATTATCTCATTCATTCGCATCTCATTAAAGGTCAGTTTCCCGGGCGTGAAGTTACTAGTATCCTTGTACATAATTTGATCTTCATCACGTTGGAGTTAAGCTTCGTACTCTTTGTTGCGAATTGAAATTAAATTATCAATCTTATCATTAAGATTTCTTTTGATTGCTTGCGATCTTGCAAAATTTTTGGAATAAAGTGTGTTGAATTCTTCAGAGTTATCTAGCAAGGTCGTATGTGCAGCCACACTGTTGGCGGCCACTCTTTTCTTCCCTTTCAATTTCGCCTTTTTACGTCCCATCAGTCGTTTTAAGGCATTATTGAAGTCGCGTGCTTCGGGATCGTTCGAATAAATGGGACTCTCATTTATGTCTTCATTCGTATATTGTGAACCTGTGGTTGACATGGAATACTTGGGCAAATCCTTGAGCACCTCGTAGCAATGGTCGTACCCGAATTTATGACCCATAGTAGCACGAAAGTTATCACTAGCACGTTGTAGCTACAAAAATTATTTATAGCATGAGTTATATAAATTAAGAATATTAAATTTAAATAATAAACTAATCACAACTAAGTGTAATTACTCAAGTAATTTCCGTCGTGCCGTTATCTTTACCGTCTTCATATGCTAGAGACAACTTCACTGAATACAATAAACACTCTCTGTTTATTGTTCGAAATTTTCCCTGCAACACATTCTCACTGCGTTTGTAACTAACTCCCTCTCTAGAGTTACTAGAGTTATATTCTGTAATAATTTTTTCCCACATCGTTAATGTGGTTTGGTTTGTCCCGACACCCCCATCTATTATTCTATAGTACTTTGAGAGGAAGAATCCATATAATATATTTGAAAGGATAAATCTTGGATTTGTAATTTAAAACTTTTGGGGATACATATTTATATATAAGAAAAAATATATTCGTTAAGGAATTTTAGAGTCGTTATATAATAGCCGTTAGAATGCAATTTTTTTTAAAAGAAGCTTGGACGGATAAGAGGTGTCCGTCTGACGAGTCTGGACGTACGACACTCTCCCGTCCAGCTAAGGGCCCCACTTACACACCGTCTATAGACAATGCAGATTTACATACTCGTTACATTTTCTCTCACTGAAAAATGTATCTTTTTATACCCACTGTGGAGCCAAACGATATAAAATTAGACTTTAAGATCTCCCACTAGAGAAGGCCTTAGCACTATATAGTCCAGGCACTAGGTAAGGCTTAGCCTTGATATTTATGTTCTAAGTCGATCCAACCTCGCCCGTTAACAAGCACCAGCGCGCCAAACCGACCCTCCCCAACCCATGGGTCACTCATAAACGGGTATATATATATATATATATATATATATATATATATATATATATATATATATATATATATATATATATATATATATATATAGTACTACTCTTGTGCGGACTACGCGCGTTTTAACAGTTCGGACTAAACATGTGTCACCTGGCAGTGAGCCCAGAAAAAAGAGAGAGCGCCTATAATTAGTCGATAAATTATGGGCTCACCGTCAGGGGACACATGTCCGTTCGCACTATTAAATTGCGGGACAGTCCGCACAATCATATATATATATATATATATATATATATATATATATATGTCTGACGGTGAACCCAAAAAAGAGAGAGAGAGCGCCTATATACACACACACACACACACACACACAATACCGCTCTTGTGAAGACCAGTCCACATTTTAAGAGTGGAGACCGAACATGTGTCACCTGACGATGACCCTAGAAAATTATCGGCTAAATTATAGGCACTCTCTCTCTTTTCTCGGCTCACCGCCAAGTGACACATGTTCGGTCCGTACTCTTAAAATGCGGACTGATTCGCACAAGAGCATATATATATATAATAATGCTCTTGTGCGGACTAGTCCGCATTTTAAGAATACGGACCGAACATGTGTCACCTAACAGTGCGCGTAGCAATTATCACCTAATTTATAGGCACACTCTCTCTGTTTTCTGGGCTCACCGCCAAGTGACACATGTCCGATCTTCACTCTTAAAATGCAGACTAGTCCGCACAAGATCAAGACTGTATATATATATATCACCTAAAGCTTACATAAACATATATCAAAACAACATATATCCTCCTGAAGGACACAATAATTGTCATTTTGTGTGAACATTAAGAAGGATAACTAAAATAGTAATACTAAATACATGCAAAATTCTTGTAAAAAAAAATTCAAAATTTATCTTAATTGTACATGACTTATCAGTCATCACACTAGTAACGTTAATAAAATAAAAATTCTCTTAGTAAAGTAAAATCTAAGTGTCGAATATTTTTTTTTATCACACGTTCAAGCCTCTTTGGGCTGGGTTGGGGTGGGGTGGGGAGGGGAGGGGAGAGACTCGAACGCTTGACCCTTGCTAAACCCCTTTGATTCTAAGTGTCTTATATGACATGTAACATTGACATGAAAGTTGAAACAATTGTGTGGTTAATCAATTAATTATTTGACTTATGGGATTTCCGTTACAGGGAGGGAGGGACTAACAGCAGAAGAAACCCTAGGACTTGGGAGCTACAACGCGCTGCTGAAGAATTCTTTGCCAGAAGAGTTCAAATACTACAAAGCAGAAGAAGAGAGCTTTGAGTCGTCTCATGAGGCTTTTAGGTCAGCCTTACCACGCGGTTTTGCATGGGAAGTATTGAGTGTCCATTCTGGGCCCCCAGTTATTGCGTACAAGTTCAGGCACTGGGGTTTCTTTGAGGGCCCTTTTAAAGGCCATGCCCCTACTGGCGAGATGGTTGAATTCTTTGGGATGGGCATTCTCAAGGTCTCTCTCTCTCTCTCTCAATTGACTTTTAATTATAGATTATGTACTTTTAAGACTTAAAATAATATTGATTATGGATATAGGACAACAAACATTTCGTTTTCATTTTTAGTCCCTATTTTCAAATTAAAGGGACACGTGGCATGTTGTGATTGGTTGACGTTTTATGAATATGGGTCCGTGCCAGCGGTTTTATTCAAAAATAGGGAATAAAACTATAAATAAAATGTTTGTTGTCCTATTTCCAAAATACATATTACAATAGGTCCTAAATTTACAAAGCCCCTTTTAATTATATATTCTTGACATTATATTGAAGAAAAATGCCACGACCTCAAACGGCATCCCCCAAATTGAATTGATATTGTGAGACTTCAGTTAGGAGATTAATTGGACAATGTAATTGAAACTCATAGCATTAGTCTAAATTGAATTGATAAACTAATTTATTTATGCCTATTGAAGTAAAACAATATTTTGAATATCAACTTATCAAACTCTACTTTAGTTGAATAAAATTGTTTCTTAACTATTTATTACATTAAAGTTGATTTTTTTATACGTACTTATTTAAGACATAAAAATATTCTTGTAAGAATCATATTTTTCACCATTAAATACATTTCAAGACTGGAAGATATTTGCTTTGAATAAAATATAAGTTTGCCCAAGGTACAAATTCATAATGCATAGTTAGGATTTGGGTAAGAGACATTTTCCATGAAAATTTTTGCCACGAATTTTTTATGCAGTCTAGGAACATCTTTCATGATTGTGTATAATTTTAGTGTAAAATCGTGTGTAAAATAGAATTTACATGATATTTATGCACTACTTCATATTGTACCCAATGATATTTTTTAACTTTATGTGTAGAATTGAAAAGACTACTGAGACACAACACATATAAAATGGGTGTTTTTGGACTAATACTATCGTGTTAAGAGAAAGTAGACTTAGGTGGTACGGACATGTGTTGCGTAGACCAGCAGACCTAAGCTATCGTGGGAGTAAATTATTATGAGAGATCTTAAGGAATTGAACTTATATGATAATATTGTATATAATATATTAAAATGAAAAATGAGAATCTATGTGGCCGACCCCATGTGATGAGCTAAGGGCAAGGATGATGATGATGATGACTATTTGTAAAGAATTAAATTTTGAACATGAATTTAGTTTGCTAGATCTCGTACGATTAAAGATTTTAATACAAATTCTAATATTCAGACATATAAGGTCAAAAGTCAAACATTTTAAAGTTTTGAATGAGTGAAAAAGTTGATACTACATTGATGGTGTATCTTACTCTTACGTGAATCGTTGAAAAGACATTGGACTAATATATTATATTTAATGTAAATTTTACACTAAACCAACTTGAATAATGATATGAGTTCCAAACATATTCCACAAACCCTTCCACAAATTGTATTAAATATTTGAATATTGGGGTGAGTTTCACATATGGTACAAACACTTAGTGCATTTTGAGGACATGTTGGGAGATGTTTTGAAACACGTAGCATTACTCAACCGACTTTCATGCTAGTGTTGGTATCAAACACACCAAAACAATCATGTTTTCTTTTTTAATTTGTCCCAAATTAAGAGTCTTGTTTTTAAAAGTAGTATAATATCATGAAATTCTAACATCACCATGCAAATGAAAGCGCAACATATGTTGATTAATGAGTTAATTAAATTGGAACCTAAAATTGAACAAGAAAATATATTTCCTTGAGATTTGTGACTTTTTTTAGCGCGACTCTTAGACTGAGAGGTGATTTCTATATTAATGGGGATGAGTGGTTATACGTGTACCAAATATTTAGTACCAAAAGCGGTTCATCCTATGTGTCTTAGAAAAGATTCAAATAATTTACTAGATGTTCCAAATCACACAAAACATCATACTGGAACATGTTTGTAGAAACTAATATATTTGGAGCATTGGATGCAAAGTCCCATAATCAAGTTTGAACATTTATGTTCTCATGTGTGTTTTTTACAGGTTGACGAATCTCTGAAGGCAGAAGACGTTGAAATTTACTATGATCCAACAGAGTTGTTCGGGGGGTTATTGAAAGGACCACCCATCTCTGAGTCCCAAACTCAACAATCCAACCCTATGGTTAATACTACTACAACATCAACCGACCGTTGTCCTTTTCACTAGTATTAAAACTCAACTATGTGCGAAAACAGTTGCTTTTATGTTCAAAAAATGTCAAAATGACCCTCATATAACATATTTTTAATAAATGAAAAAATCACAACCAGAATATTTCCCAAATCGAGCCACAATATTGGAACGATTT
The DNA here is from genome assembly GCA_949130495.1 of Sambucus nigra. Lineage (NCBI taxonomy): Eukaryota > Viridiplantae > Streptophyta > Magnoliopsida > Dipsacales > Adoxaceae > Sambucus > Sambucus nigra. Next base: position 359,570,375 of record OX422214.1, read on the forward strand.
GTTAAATATGATTCTCCACAAGTGGTAATCGTTAGAAGCACTTGAAGAAAAATGTGCAAATGTTTTCAAATCGATGATAATTTGTCGATAGATTTGAGAAATCTTTTGGAGATAGACTTTCTTTGTTAAAACATATTATATAATGATCATTTTGACATTAACTAGTTTATGTATTTGTCTTTCAAGTTATTGATGTGTTTATATATGTCTTATTTAATCAGAATCGAAATGTGTGTGTTATTCGTACGACTTAATATGTGCTGAACGAAAACATTATCATATATCTCTAAATGGATCTTCGATATCAAATAAAGTGAGACATTATGAGCATCTCCAATGAAAATGTCTAAATTTAGTTTATGTGGAGTTATAATAAGACAATGTGAATATTAAGTGGACAAAAAATTAATTTACACATTTTTCATAAAATAAATCTTCTCCAATGCAAATGTTTAAAGTTTAGCTTGTATCAAATGTGGAAGAAAGGAACCACATTCATAGTTGCATTGGAGAAAGAATTTTAGATTTAATTGATGGGTATTTATACGGTAAGCCTTCATAATGTGAAACAAATCATTTATATTTAGAGGGACTATTTCACGTTGTGAATAATCATTATTGTCACATCACTTTCATATTCATCGTAGAGGGTTGCATTGGAGATCATTTCTTAGTATATTAATCTTTTGTGGCTATTCACATTATTTTAATCTACATCAGCATTGAAGGTTCTCTTATACGCAGAGGAAATGGTGCACATTAACCTAACACGCCAATTGGTGATAAATGTAAAACAATTTTTGCATCACCTTCTTAAATAAATATATTACTCCGTATTCATGTATATTTATATTCTAAAACTTCTTTAAACATATCCTAAAACATCCATTTTCACGAGAATTCTCACCTATATCATGTTCTATGCATCATTCATACATCACACTTAGTTGTAGGTCCTTAAAAACTTTTTTTTTGAAATTTTTAATTTTTCTCTTGAAATTAACTTTCCAATAAAATCATGTTAAAAAAATTAGGTCAAAATACAATTTGTAGCTATTTTTGAAAAAATCCAAAAAAAACTGTTCAAAATACTTTATTTATGTCAGCAGTTTTTTGTGGATTTTTTAAAAATAGCTACAAATACATTTTGACCTAATTTTTTGAATGGGTTGATTGGAACGTTAATTTGAAGATAAAAAAAATGTTTAGAAAAAAGGTTTCTTAGGGCCTAGAATTCGGTGAGATGTATACATCCTGAAGTAGGTGAGTCTTCCTCTCCATTTTCATACAAGCCTATAAGTTAAATGTTTGAATATGGATTCTAATAATACAAATGTATTATAGTTAGTACCTAAAGAATTCTTCAACATTCATACGATAACAAAATTACCCTATGAGTGTATATTATATTTTAGGAATTATAGCTTACTACAAATAAAACAGGGTTATTTGCATTGTAGGGGCCATTAGTTCTTTTCAAGGTTGGAGGTCAAATCTTCCATTACTAATATTTGGGGCCAAAGATGAAAAACATTTGTCAAACTCTATAAATGTTTTCCAAATGTCAATATAACGCTTAATATCAATTTTACCCCCTCTAACTTATCTATATCCAAACACAAACAAAAGCCCTAATTAATTAAAGGGGATCTTTTATTTTAATCATATTTGAAAAACTTTTATACATTTAACTCTCAATGACTAGTCAACCATTAAATAAGTTTTATTAGTTTAAATTAATATACAAGAGGAAAATTGGAAGGAAGAACAGAGAAAACGGGAAAGATGAGAGGAGCAGGTGAGGAAAGCAAGCGGAGCGAGGAAGCAGGGAAGGACAGGCTATGTGGGTTCCTTACTTTCTAGCCCACTAAATTGTATCTCTAAAAAAGTTGGAGAAGTGGAAAGAAAGAAAGATGTAGGAGCATTAATTACTCATATAGGCAATAATTATATTTTTACCCTTTTTATAACTTATGAAAGCAATTCAAGTAAACACAAGGAAGGATTGTTACATTCCCACCCATTTTTCTTCCTTCTTAGAAATAAAAAGAGTTTTCTTCTGTTGTGGATGGAAAAATTATTCATTCAATGGAAAATATTGTAGGATATTCTCCAAATAAAAGTAAAAAATATGGTTGTTGTTGGGGTGTGTGTGTGTGTTAACAATTACGCATAGTATGCTCAGCCCTTACCAGCGTGTTTTTTTGTTTTACGCCGCATAACTCTTCCTTAGCCAGACTGAGGCAGAATAGCATAACAAGTAATCCGAAGGAATAAATGTTGGACTTATTGGATCCTTGACAATTCATGGAGCCTTCCACTTTTGCTGCCTTTCTACCAAACATACCCTATATCCCTCTCCACCGCCATCTTATCACCACCACCCCTCCCCCACCCACATATACATAAACAGAGAGACATCATCGCATCGATGAGAAATCAAACCCAAAACCTCTCTCTCTCTCTCCCTTTCCACCGAATTCGATGCGATCCAAATTCAAACCTCTACCAGACTCCTTTGGAATCTTTGAAAAGTCTTTTTCTTCAAGTTACCATCTCAAAGCCATACCACGTGAAATCACTTGCCCCTAGATTCAACATGCATCATATAAAAGCCTGAAAGCCTCTTAAGCAGCGTCGACGTTGTCAATTGTTCCAAACAATCTTATGCATGCCCCCAGCGACTCCACTTGGTCAGTTGTTTGCGATATGGTTTCAATTTGTTCGTATTTATTTCAATCTGTAAAATTGGTTTAGATTTTGATTTCAAATTTAGTTTCAGATTCTACTCTGTTTGTGTTCAAATATATCAAAGGCAATTGGTTTGTGTTTTGTACAAATTGATTTCGATTCGTACAAATTGGTTAGTTATGAACTTTGTACAACTCAATTTCAGTTTGGAAAAATTAATTTCGATCCGGTACAAATTGGGTTGGATTTTGACAACAATTAGTTTTGGATTCCAACTAGGTTGTGTTTAAATTTGTACATATTGAATTAGCAAAAAATATGATTCAAAGCTCGGAGCAAATCTCTTTTTGTTTCATTCGCGGCATAAATTAGTTTTATTTGGTTTATCATTTGATATTAGAGTTAGTACTGTTGGTATGTGGTGGTTATGGAAAATTGTGGTCATTGTGATGGTATTGGTGGGGGAGGGGGTGGTGATTCGTATTAGATACATATACACTCACTATATATTTTTTATAAATCTAGTTCAGTAACCGTTGCTATTAGATATCTGAGGGGAAAAGAGACATTGTGTCGAAGACAGTCAGAATGTGAATTACATTTTCCATTCAAAATTGGCCCCCGCATTAAATAAGGAAAAAATTGGCCCCAAGTCTTGAAATAAGAACTTGTGGCCCTAAAATACAAATAACCCAATAAAGTACAACATAGTAATAACTTTGTCGTTCCAATGTTGACTAATAAATAACTTGCTTCGAAGCGATTCAATTGTGGGGTCAAACGCCACTGCGGCTCTCATCTCCAAGTGCCATAGTTAACAATTCTGTGCATAACTGGTCATCTGGATTCAACCATAGGGCCTAAAATAAATGAGACACACGCTTGACTAATGTTGCAAAAGCATAAGAATGGTCACAAAATATAAGTTATTCTTATGTTTCCAAAGTTTCGCATGGCTCGAAATATATAAAGTTTGTTAGTAATGTTCTTCATGTCAGCTCTCTAGTATGAAATAACTTACCTTGTGATAGTATGTAACCGCTGCTGTATAATTATCCTGCATACGAGATAATTTTAACAAGATCACAATCGACTAAAATAAACATTGATCAAATTTTATCCTAATACATGACATAATTCGAGTTTGAGATGAAATGCTAGTATAATATTCAAGAAAGAACATGACGTTGTGTTAATCTTATGTCACATGAAATTTAGTATTACATTGTGCTAAGGTTCTAAAAAATGCGGGGCGTGACCAAGGCGTGGAGGCCAAGCCTAGGTGGGCCTTAGGCTTAAAAAGGTGTGAAAAAGCGTTTAGGCATTTTTTTAATATATTTTAACGTTTTTAACTATAACAAAAGCTATTAAAAATACTAAAATGATACATATCTTAAAATACATCTAAATATATGCAAACTAAAATACTAATTTTTTTAAATACTAAGAACCCCCCCCCAAAAAAACTAAAATCACGCATATTTTTGGATGAGAGGTAGAGAGGTTCGAGATACCATTTGTCTTTTGATTATTTTAAATGAGATATTCGTCCATTTTTTAAAATAAAAAAATCTTTAAAAGGCGATATCGCTTCACTAAAGTATTTTTGTTTTGCAAAAAAAGTGCGACTTAAGTTTTTTACCAAGAATAAGGCGTAAAGAGCTCAAGGCGGGGACGTTTTCCCCAAGCCCCAAGCCCAGGCACGCCTTTTAGAACAGTGCATTGAGCAAATATGCCAGCAAAACCACCATATGTTTCAAACTGTTTTTAACGGCAATGAGAAGTAAACTGGTAAAATGATTTTTCATATATTTGAAATTAAATATTCCTACTTACAAAATTGAGAATAAGTGTAGATATTGTAGCAACTTTGAACAAGTATAGTGAACAAAATTTAACCCTAAATAGGTGAATATATATTTCACCATTTTACTGTTCATCACGGTCCATTTATACTTGATCTAGTTTTGGTGGCGAATCCTGAGAATTCCTAAATTGTGGAGGTTATGAATTATATATTCGGGCAAAACTATCAAATATCTGCCTTAATTGTTTTCTTTTGAATATACTGTACAACCCATTTGTTTTATTGATGAAATTTTACACTCCGAAAATATATTCATGTAAACATTTCGATGTACATAAAGAATAAAGAAAGGATAAACATACACGGACACAATTTCCATACCCGATTTCCATACCCACTGCTTTAAAATGCTATACCTTGTTGTTGTGGGTCCCATCAGGGTACAGATTACAACCCTTTACAACCTTGTCTTATTAGCGGGTATTAAAGTGTGTATGAGTAGTGTGTATGTGTATTGGTGTTCATAAAGAAATCACTTTCAAAGCTCTTAAAACAACTTATGGTAATACAGGACTTTTGTATGCACATAACGCGTAAGCACATACGTCACTAACATATATGGCACATTTTGCACAATATAAGCATATGTATGGACATATCTACATACTGAATAAGCATGCATAAATGCAGAGGCAGAGCTACCTATAGAATACTGGTGCAATTGACTCCCCGGATTTTACTAAATGCTTTTTTCTATTTGCTTTTAAAGAAAAAATGGGGTCAAGCGGTAATGCTACAAAAGCTTTGCCAACTTTATTCTAGGAGGGAAATCAGCATTAAACTTCGACCCACCCCCTTTTTTTATTTTTTTGAAGGAACCAAGTGAAACATTTTTTGCATATAATTCTTTGGACCACAAAAAAAACAAAAAAAAAATACAGGCTTCATCCCTGCGTAGATCCAACCTCGGCTGTTCATATGGAGTCTGGACAAACTGCATATACATAGAGGCACATAAAGCTTGTTTAGAAGTGTGTCTAGGAACATATATTGTTCACTAGTCATTATTTCAACACGAGTTCCAACAGTACCATGAAACTAACTACGGAGGGGAAGGGAGGAATAAGTCATTTTTAAGAGTTTTAAGCAATTACAAGCGACAAAATGTAGTAAAACGCTGAAACATTTCCAGATAATTATTTTATCTTGTAACTAAAAAAAAACTATTTTATCTCAAAATAATCCGAGCAAAAGTCGAATCCCAATCCCAATCGAATCCCAATCCCAATCGCCTACATTCATCATTGAATACTCAAGAGCAAAAGTCGTTCTAATACCAATTTGATGTGCAGTAGGAGCGGAAGTGATTAATTATTAACTACACAACAACAACAACATAATGTTTAAAGGTCCATGGCCTAAGAAATATCACTAAATCAACTCTTAAAATGTCGTATTGTACATGTCGTAGCTAGTCAAGGTAACTCTAAATGAGTAAAAGACAAAAAAGGGCAAAATAGTTATATGACAAAAAAAGGGTGTAAGGACACAAATTTTTAATTGAGTCCTTTGTAGTTTTGGCTCAATTCCGGACAAAAACATTTGAGTCATAGGATAGAGTTCAAGTTTATCCATTCAAGCCTATGACGTGTTGTTGAAGACGTAGCGGCCAAGATATTAAAACTTCATCAAATGCCGAGTTTAATGTGCCTCATTTCTACGTCAACAACAATGGTTCCATTACTCCTAAGGTATGAATGCATTTTGAATATATATATTGGAGCTTGGAACAATTTATATTGGGTGAATTTTTAATTTAAACTTTTGTTTATTTTCAGAAAGATTTTATTGAAACTTTAAAATAAAATATATAAAGTTTCTGGGCTAAAACTCAATTTTTACTCTTTCTGGAAGTTCGTTCGAATTGTCGTTCGAACGAGTTTGTCGTTCGAACGAGAATGTCGTTCGAACGAGTTTGCCAACGAGTTCCCACATTGGCCACTTGAACATCGTTCGAAGTGTCATTCGAACGAGAATTCCAACGAGATTTCTAACGAGTTCAACTTTTAATACACTGGAACTTCGTTAGAAGGCTCGATCGAACGAGACTTCGTTCGAACGAAAATCTCGTTCGAACGAGTTTTGGCTGGAATAGTTTATTTGACAGTTTGAGCAGTTTTTTCCCACTTCTTTTCCCACTAACTTTTTGGGCAAACTTAATATGTGCGGGAACCAACTTTTTCTAATTAACTTTTTCACTATCCTCCATCTCCTAGAGAAAGTTTTGAGAGTTTAATCTTCCAAGAAAAAGTTCATGTTTGTGAGTGTCTATTTTTAATTTTTTTTTTATTAAACACTCTTTTTTACACCCAAAGGTTGTTTATCCAAGTTCCTTTATATATATATATATATATACATTGCTTGAAGTTTTGTCATCGATTTACTCTACCTGTAGAAGAGTTCGTTTGGATTTTCTTCTAAATCCCTCAAAAAAGAAGAAGTTTGTTTTGCTGCGGCATTCTCATGTGGTGAAAGGCACCATGTATGGTTGACGGTGTACCTATGTCTCATTAATGATTCCAAGATTTCGGTGGAGCTCCGGGGTTGTCAACTAGGCGAGACGCGTCAAGGCTTGAAAGGGGTCGAGTCGAGGAAGTAAGTCATCTGTCTTGTAATTGTAAAACCATACTTAGTGGACTTAAGGCTAGGGCCGTCTGAGGTTTTCTCGTACATCGCGGCATAGTGATTCATTGTTTATTTTATCTTTCGCAAATCTCACATAGATCACATGCTTAGGTAAAAAGATAAAATTTGGTTTAATCACTACTTATGTTTAATTTGGTGCTACATAATTATTTGGGTCAATGCTAATTTGATTCAAGTCATCATTCAATTTGTTAAAATTGGTTTGGCCTAAATTGGTAATATTGAAAATATGACTTAGAAGGCAAGTTCCTAGGACTTGAGTTGAATTAAGTTGGTTTAAGCGAAATTAAAATTTGTTTGGATTTAATCTTATTTCACTTTGGTTTAATTTTATTATAGAAAAGAAATTAAAATTTGTTAATTTTGTTTAAATTGAACCATCTCACGCTTCCGCATCTATAACAAGGAAATTACTCTTTTTGAAGTAAAATGAATTTTAAAATTGGGGGTCTCGTGTTCCAACAAATGGTATTAGAGCATTGAGTGAGAAAAACTCTCGCTTTCAAAGGGCAAAATAACCCCCAACTACTATGCTCCTGCATTAATAAAACTAACATATTACTGCAACACTTGAGGGGAAACACAACTCAAAAACATACAGGTTAGCATCCACCAAGAAGAATGGCTTGGATTCATTTGAAAGTGTACAGTATTACCTAAAATAGCGGCGTGATTGATCATACTTCTTGATACAATAGTAGTAACAACCAACAGCAAACCATGATAGAGCCCTAGGAAAAATAGTAAAAACAAATTCCTAGTGAGTTAACTTAATAACAGCAGATTCTCTTTTCACACAAAACTACAGTATTGTTAGTGAGAGGCAATGCGATAAAATAGAACACCAAATACGTCAACAAATAATACAACAAAAGAAATACAAATATCATCTTTGTCTACATAACAGTCTCCTTCCAACTAGAAAAAAAGAGGGGAATCAAAATATGAAAAACTTGGGCATTAAGGGCCATGGAGAAGCCAAAAATTTAATTGTTCTCTATACAAACTCATCCTCCATTTTCATCAAAAATTAGTAGTCCTACTTGCCTTTTTGAGGAGTCCCAAATTAAGAGTCCAGTTTTCTTCTTTGCACGTAATCAGCAAACCAAATTCCACGTGAACAAGTCAACCACCGTTCTTAAATAGGAACTAATAATTTGGGATGGATGTACTCCAATTAGACACTCCAACAAATAGCGAATAATGTACCTTTTCGATGGACAACAATCATTTTCTAATCCCAATCAACGCCCCAAACTCCACCATTATCATTGCCACCTACCTTTTGGACAATGCCACACGACTCTTGAAACATCTTTAAGTTGATACTATGATAAAAAAAACTCACTTGAAGGGCAATTGAAAGATGCGTTCAGTTTCTTCACTCTATTTTCAACATAAAGCACACCAATGGGGAGTTTTTTTTAATCAGAACAATGAGGACATAAACTCGCACAAGACTTTTTTGAATCGTGTCACAAGTATTAATCTTTTTGTGAGCCACCAATCAAATCAAAAACTTGCACTTCAGAATGTAATCTTTCTTTCTATATCATCTACTTAAAATAAGGATCAGAAAAATCATCAGGCAAATAGTGAAAAAAGATTTGCAGGAAAAGGCCCTGAAGAATTAAAAACCAACCGCTTTTGTTTCAACTTCCTGGAACCACACAGACTTTCAAATAGACAAATTAGGCACCGAGCAAAAGATGAAAGACCCTGAGAATTATATTTCCAAGTACCGTAAAAAGATCCCCTGACTACCTTCAAAAAGTTCCACCCATTATCATGCAATCCTTACTTAGTCCTAATGATAGAGCACCACAATGGTCTATACTGAAGAGGGAATCCCCACAACCATTAGCCTAGCAAGGCTTTATTTCTCTAATCGAAATATCAAAGGTTAATCCGCCATCTTAGTTTTTGTTCCCCAGAAAAAAATTACAATGGAACTTCTATATGAAAAGGGAAAGATTTAGATTCTAATCATCAATAAATTTATTTGTTTTTCAGTAATACAACTCAACTCAACTTAACAATGCCTTTCCCAAATCACTTCAGAACGGATAAGTAAATCTTATTAATCCAATTAGTGCAATGTCATCGATTAAACCACATAATATAATGTCCTCCTTAACAATCTCCAGACAAATCAATTTCGGTTAACCTCTTCCCTTAGCATTACCTTCATTATTAACCATACCAATCTTCCTTACTAATCTACGTTTGACGTGGCCAAAGCATCCAAGTCGGTTTTCTTTCAATTTTATCTAATACGGGTTTATTTCTACTGCTTCACGAATTAATTAATTCTAGTTTAACCACACATCCATCTTAACATCCGCATCTCTGTCACACTCATATTATAAACATGTTGCTTCTTAGTGGCCTAACACTCTTGTCCAATATAACATGGTAGTTCTAATGCAGCTACTCGTCAACTTCACAGGTATACGTTTATGACATAACACACCAGTAGCACATCTTCAGTTAACCCAACTTGTTTTAGTGCATTGGGTAACATCTATCTCATATCTCCCCCTATATGGATGATCGAGTCTAAATAATGAAAATAATCCCTATCAAGTATCTCTTAACGTTAAGCTTCATTACATTCGCGTTTTTGCTCTTACTATTCCTAAAATGACACTCCATTCCATGTACTTAGTTTCCGTCTCATTCTTTTTAGACCTTCTTTTGTTATAGGGTTTCTCTCCATTACTCTTTGCCTTTGTCAATGTTTAAAATGACGTTTGAGGCTCGCCTCGAGGCTTAAGTCTCATGGTTGAATTTGAGGCTTACGCCTCAATGCGCCTCACGCCGTTTTGCTGAGGCGCGGGAAAAAAAAATCTTCTTCCATCAAGAAGTCTATTTTTTTACAGGTTTAAGTTCTTCTTTTTTTTTAAAATTTCCCTTAACTTATAAAAAATGTTGTTTTAATCTACTAACTCTTATTTTTTTTTCTTTTAAATTTGCACTTAACTTATACTATTTACTATTGTAACTTGAGAGAAATTTGTAAAAAATAACTAATATGTTAATGAAACTTAAAAAACTAACAAATTGATTTTGTCAATTTGATTTTGCATAGATTTATTTATTGTCATGTTATAAAATAACCAATGTGAATGAAACTAAAAAAATGATTTGGTCAATTTGATTTCGCATTAATTAATTTATTGTCATAATATAAAATTAACAATATGTAAAAAGTCATATCGGGGGAATAAAAAAATGTTTAAATATGTGAGAAAGTCCTTAAAGATGTTTGTTTTGCAGTTTTATTTTATATTTCTTTGTTACTTTAATTTTTATGATTTTATTAGTATTTTTTTAATATTATTTTGCTCCTTTAGGGGGGGGGGGGGGGGGGGGGGGGCTTACGCCTCAGTACGCCTCACCTCGCCTTTTTAAACATTGGCCTTAGTTTCATCCAGCAGAATAATACCATTCGCAAATTACAATGCCATGGCACCTCATCTTGCAATCATCTCAAAAATTCATCACTAACTAAAGCAAATACGATAAGCAATTAAAGTTGAATCTTGATATACGCCTATAGTAATTGAAAATTTATTATTTTCTTCTATTGTTGTTCGCACAATAATAATGACTTTATACATATCTTCAATTATGTCAATATATTAACTAGTAACTCCTTTTTATTTATAACTGTTATATGTTTGTATTTTAAAATACAAGTGGGAGAAATAATGCACCCACTATACCCACTCTTTCTCCAAAAGAAAAAAATAGGCACCCACTTGTTAACCCACTAGAAAAAGGTTTTGACTGTTATAAACCCACTATGTCACCCACTCTCCCACTTGAGTACCCCTTGGCTGCATTCATTTTATAAGAAGATTGGCTCATTCGGCCAAAGTTAGAAGAAAAGAGAACAAGAAAAAAACAAGGGCTCAAGTGTGGTTTTGAAATGGAAAAAAAAACTTAAGTTTAGTTTTGGAAGAAAGAAAAATCGGGTGTTTTGGATTCAAAACAAAAATACACACAACTCTCTTTCTAAGACTGAAAATATTTTCTTCATGAAAATATTTATTCCCCTAAAATATTTTAGAACAATTTATTCTCTTCAAACTGTAATTGCAGTATTGAGAAATTAATTTAGAATGGGTGTTAGAAGACATATAACTACGGTGCATGGTTATATGATACATATGTGATTCTGGGCTTGTTTTATCCTGGGGACGGCGTGACTGAATACTACCAGCACAAAGAGGGTAGAGCCGCGAAACGTCTTAAAGAGAGCGACCTAGTCCACGACTCAACCCAAGAATCGTCTACGGTGAATTTATAAACGATTGAGGTAATATTCTTTAAATTTATTGTGCAGTAAATATTTGGATTCAACGCATGCGGTTAATATTTGCGATAATCATATGAGGTGATAATTTAATTTTGAGCAGTAGACTTAAAATTAATTTATGATTTTATTTTTTGATTTCTCCATAAAACTCGTTAATGTGATTTTTTTTTTCACCATATATAAAGTGTACCAACAATTTTAAGACGTTTCATGTCTACCATGGAGATCGAAAAATAAATCTTGTGGGCATATATGATTATTTTTTATGATGTCGAAATGAAAAAGGCCAACTAAGTTTCTATGTCTAGAAATTATAATTTTGACCTTTTACCTCTAGAAATTACCATTTTGCCCCCGAACTTCCTAAATGTTATAATTTGCGAAGTAGATATATAAATTTCAATATTTTTTGGTCAATTCGGAATCGATCAATAATTTTGTGAGAAGTTAGAATTTGAACAAAAATGAACCCCTTCATGAAAAACTTTTAAATAGGTCAATCCTATTTTTTAGTTATGAATGTGAAATATTATTTTACATAAGATGTTATTATTGGAAATGGAATTGTATACTCTTTTTGGACAATTCATTTTGAGCCAATTGTGGTTAAGAAAACAAATTAAAACTTGTTATACAGAATCAAATTAAAAATTTGATATTTGGAAACAATGAAAATTTGTTATATGGAATCAAATTAAAAATTTGATATTTGGAAACAAATGAAAATTTGTTATATGAAAACAAATGAACATTTGTTATATGGATTCGAAGGGTAAGTTATAAATATTTGCGCCTTGAACTATGTTTACTGCAAAAAAAATTTGTTCAAATATTTTTTGAAGTATTTATGTGAAAGTTTAGTTGATATTTTTCAACCGCACTAAAGTGATCGATGATGAAAAAAAAATCTGAGATTTTTTTTATGAATTTTGTTGGAATATCATCTCAGTTTTTTGATGATATATAGATTGAAGTTTCGTGAATTTTGGCATGCATGTAATATGTTGAGATTATAAATATGGGGCTTTGGAATTTCTGAAAAACGAGTTGTATATCTTTTATTATAATTTTTACAAATGAGATGCGCAATGTTGAATTTTTTGGACACCTTGTAGTAAAATAAGTTTATCTTCACTTTTACTTAATATTTTTGAGTGATTCTAATTTTGGATAAGACTAGACTCATAAAGGATAAATTATGAATTTTTTTATAAATTTTCAATAAGCGGTTTGGTCGTGGTGAAATTTCAAACTTGAAGTTTTTCCGTTTGAACAAATATTTTGGACAACATTTTCTTAGAAAAAATTATCATGTAGTGTTCCCAACGGATTCAAAATATTTTGAAGCCTTTATAAATTTCTTATTCAAGGATTTATGAAGTACTTAGAAAAATTTGGACTCAAATTTATAGAAGATGAATTTCATAGAAATTGTATAATGAGTTATACAATATTTGAGTTTGGAGTGAACCGCTAGAATTTTATTTGACTAATTCCTTGTATTACTGATTTATACGAGTTGGAAAAGGTATATAATAAAATTGTATTCTGCTATGTTGGAATCAATTTGGTGTGCTTCATACGTGTGTAGAAATAATTTAGTTGGGTAAAATTATTTTGACCGTATGCTTTGATTTGGAATAGAGGTTTAAACTCTAATACGAAGTATTATTGTATACATTGTGAAAAATTATATATTATAATTTTTTATGAAATATATTGTATAATCTATATGTGACTTTCAGACCTTTGAAAATTTGAAATTATGACTCGAACGAATGAACTTGTATTTTTTGATTCGGCTATACCTGAAAGCATTAAGTATGTATTTATTTAAGAAATAAGATTAATTCTTATTTAATGTTGCAACTCTATAAGTTTAGATTCCATTTTATGAATTGAAGATATAGTGGGGGCACATTACATGTAGCTTCTCTACGCTATACCTAGAGAATAGTGGGGGCACTCAATCGAGTACCTCTCAACTATAATTAAAGAACATTTAATAGAATCTGAAACTTCGGTTTTCAAGAGAACTCTTATTTTTTGAGTTGTGAGTTAAAAATAAAAACTTGCTTATGTTATTGAATAGGACTTCAGAAAATCCTTAGAGAAGTCATGTCATAAATGATTTATTAAATTCCTTGAAATGAACTAGAAATTAGTTTATAATTGACTTATCTTATAACTTTAAGATAATAAGGTGTATACACACCATTTGAAGGAATATTGAGACCATTATCATTTATGAATATAAGCTTTGTTTAATAGCCGAAATTCATAAATATAACTTAGTTATACTTGTTGCACGTTAAATTATTCTCATGAAAATAAAGTAGCTTCATTTAATTGAATGCCATTGATATTATATATGATGTTGAGTTAAAAACTAAATATATATAATATAGTTTTTCGGATGGTGACCTGTGTAAGGCAACTTACATGGACCAACTTGAAGTTAAAAAATTAATGTGGAAGGCACCAATAAATGGCATGATATTTTTATAAATCATCACATGAGAATAATATGAATTGTGTTTATCAGTAAGCATATTGAAATATGAATGAACTCTTATTTATTATGCAAGAATGATTAGCTAATATTTGGTTATAATATTTTGTTACCTAAAAACCAAATTCACACTAAGTCAAAGTGTTAGCATAAAGAGTTTCAATGAAACTAGAATATTACTTGTTAATATTACGAGGCTATATGAATCAATTAATTGATCAAGTACATTGAAATACAAGAATATCTATTTAATAGATATATGATAATTGTGAACCATCTTGTACTCCACATGATCCAAGTATAAGAACACTATATATAGTGATAAGAAAAGATGAATATGTGAACATCTTAAGTAGTCTCATCTGAGCTACTAAATACGGTTGACTTGGAATTATTTTTTGTGGGAGTACTATTATGGTTTATAATTGAAAAAGTGCATTCTTATGCTATTGAGAAAGGTTATGTGTTTTTTATAAAAATCACGAACCTAGAATTGATTCTGAATCAATAATGGATATATGTCTAACACATATTATGATGCAATTTTTTGGAACTCCAAGAAAAATTAATTATTGACATAATTAAAGATGGAGTATGTGGTGATACCATTAGCTATGGCTAGTGAGGAAATGAAAGGTTGAAAGTCCTATTATAAAATACCATTTACGGTAGAGATTGACACCAGTCATTTTATCCACAATAATAGAACCATGGCAATTGTAAAATTTAAGAATCGTTATTTTAACAGAAAGAACGACAAATATGTTGTAAGCACAACATAGTTTGAGAACTTAAAACTAATAAGCTGTGAGTGTGGATTATATTCGGACTGATGAAAATAGAACCTGACTTATTCTTTAATGAAAGGACTAGTACAGGAGAAGTTGTTTAACACCTAGAAAGGGATCGGACTAAAGCCCGTTGATATTGAATCATTTGTGGTGGTAACCCAACCTATATACTGGAGATCCCAAGAAATAGGTTCAAAGGGTAATAACAAGTCACAGTGATATGGGTTGAATCATGCTAATTATTATTTACGGGGTTTTACTCCGAGTCTATCCCTATGGCGCATGATATCCGGAAGCGAGTTGAGGTTGAGTTAATTATAACTCTTAATGATGATCTATAGCTCTATTTTGAGTGGTGTGCCTAGCTACAATAATTGATAGAGTCATCTATGTGGATGTGGAAGTATGTCCGCTTCCTTTGGTAATTTTGGGAAAATTTCCTAGAGCGTTCACATACTGGGATATAAGCACTTGGCCATAACGTGCTGGCTTGAGGACTACACCCATGTAGGGTTGTGTGTGGGATGTTGTCAGAGATAGAGTTAAAAACTACGAGTTACTCTAGTATAATCTGAATCATCTTTCCGACGTAGTGGTTCAAGTCGAAAGACACCTTTACTTATGCACAATTCTATGGATTATTGCTCACTAATTTTGTAAATTTTACTAGCGGAGGATTGTTTCTGATGAGTGTGTTTTAAAATCCAAGTGGGGGGATTGTTGTATGTTTGTATTTTAAAATACAAGTGGGAGAAATAATGCGCCCACTATACCCACTATTTCTCCACTTTTGACTAAAAAAAAAAGGCACCCACTTGTTAACCCACTAAAAAAGGTTTTGACTGTTATAAACCCACTATGTCACTCACTCTCCCACTTGAGTACCCCTTGGCTACATTCATTTTATAAGAAGATTGGATCATCCGGCCAAAGTGAGAAGAAGAGAGAACAAGAAAAAAACAAGGGCTCAAGTGTGGTTTTGAAATGGAAAAAAAAATTGAGTTTAGTTTTGGAAGAAAGAAAAATCGGGTGTTTTGGATTCAAAACAAAAATACACACAACTCTCTTTCTAAGATTGAAAATATTTTCTTCATGAAAATATTTATTCCCCTAAAATATTTTAGAACAGTTTGTTCTCTTCAAATTGAAATTGCGGTATTGAGCAATTAATTTAGAATGGGTGTTAGAAGACATATAACTGCGGTGCATGGTTATATGATACATAGGTGATTCTGGGCTTGTTTTATCCTGGGGACGGCGTGACTGAATACTACCAGCACAAAGAGGGTAGAGCCGCGAAACGTCTTAAAGAGAGCGACCTAGTCCGCGACTCAACCCAAGAATCGTCTACGATGAATTAATAAACGATTGAGGTAATATTCTTTAAATTTATTGTGCAGTAAATATTTGGATTCAACGCATGCGATTAATATTTGCGATAATCATATGAGGTGATAATTTAATTTTGAGCAGTAGACTTAAAATTAATTTATGATTTTATTTTTCGATTTCTCCATAAAACTCTTTAATGTGATTTTTTTTTCACAACATATAAAGTGTACCAACAATTTTAAGACGTTTCATGTCTACCATGGAGATCGAAAAATAAATCTTGTGGGCATATATTATTAGTTTTTATGATGTCGAAATGAAAAAAGGCCAACTAAGTTTCTATGTCTTGAAATTATAATTTTGACCTTTTACCTCTAGAAATTACCATTTTGCCCCCGAACTTCCTAAATGTTATAATTTATGAAGTAGATATATAAATTTCAATATTTTTTGGTCAATTCGGAATCGATCAATAATTTCGTGAGAAGTTAGAATTTGAACAAAAATGAACCCCTTCATGAAAAACTTTTAAATAGGTCAATCCTATTTTTTAGTTATGAATGTGAAATATTATTTCACATAAGTTGTTATTGTTGGAAATGGAATTGTATACTATTTTTGGACAATTCATTTTGAGCCAATTGTGGTTAAGAAAACAAATTACAAGTTGTCATATGGAATCAAATTAATAATTTGATATTTGGAAACAATGAAGATTTGTTATATGGAATCAAATTAAAAATTTGATATTTGGAAACAAATGAAAATTTGTTATATAAAAAATTATTATATGGATTCGAAGGGTAAGTTATAAACATTTGCGCCTTGCACTATGTTTACTACAAAAGAAATTTGTTCATATATTTTTTGAAGTATATATGTGAAAGTTTAGTTGATATTTTCCAACCACACTAAAGTGATCGATGATGAAAAAAAAATCTGAGATTTTTGTTATGAATTTTGTTGGAATATCATCTCAGTTTTTTGATGATATATAGACAATTTTGACATGCAAGTAGTATGTTGATATTATAAATATTGGGCTTTGGAATTTCTGAAAAAAGAATTGTATATCTTTTATTATGATTTTTACAAATGGGATGTGCAATGCTGAATTTTTTGGAAAGCTTGTAGTAAAACAAGTTTATCTTCACTTGTACTTAATATTTTTGAGTGATTCTAATTTTGAATAAGACTAGACTCATAAATGATGAATTATGGAAAATTTCATAAATTTTCAATAAGCGGTTTGGTCGTGGTGAAATTTCAAACTTGAAGTTTTTCCGTTTGAACAAATATTTTGGACAACATTTTCTTAGAAAAAATTATCATATAGTGTTCCCAACGGATTCAAAATATTTTGAAGCCTTTATAAATTTCTTATTCAAGGATTTATGAAGTACTTAGAAAAATTTGGACTCAAATTTATGGAAGATGAATTTCATAGAAGTTGTAAAATGACTTATACAATATTTGAGTTTGGAGTGCAACTGCTAGAATTTTATATGAATAATTATTTGTATTATTCATTTATACGAGTTGGAAAAGGTACATAATAAAATTGTATTCTTCTATGTTGGAATCAATTTGGTGTGCTTCATACGTGTGTAGAAATAATTTAGTTGGTTAAAATTATTTTGACCGTATGCTTTGATTTGGAATAGAGGTTTAAACTCTAATACGAAGTATTATCGTATACATTTTGAAAAATTATATATTATAATTTTTTATGAAATAGATTGTATGATCTATATTTGACTTTCAGACCTTTGAAAATCTGAAATTATGACTCGAACGAATGAACTTGTATTTTTTGATTCGGCTATACCTGAAAGCATTAAGTATTTATTTATTTAAGAAATAAGATTAATTCTTATTTCATGTTGAAACTCTATAAGTTTAGATTCCATTTTATGAATTGAAGATATAATGGTGGCACATTACATGTAGCTTCTCTACGCTATACCTAGAGAATAGTGGGGGCACTCAATCGAGTACCTCTCAACTATAATTAAAGAACATTTAATAGAATCTGAAACTTTGGTTTTCAAGAGAACTCTTATTTTTTGAGTTGTGAGTTAAAAATAAAAACTTGCTTACGTTATTGAAGAGGACTTCAAAAAATCCTTAGAGAAGTCATGTCATAAATGATTGATTGAATTCCTTGGAATGAACTAGAAATTAGTTTATAATTGACTTATCTTATAACTTTAAGATAATAAGGTGTATACACACCATTTGAAGGAATATTGGGACCATTATCATTTATGAATAGAAGCTTTGTTTAATAGCCGAAATTCATAAATATAACTTAGTTATACATGTTGCACGTTAAAGTATTCTCATGAAAATGAAGAAGCTTCATTTAATTGAATGCCATTGATATTATATATGATGTTGAGTTAAAAACTAAATATATATAATATTATTTTTCGGATGGTGACCTATGTAAGACAACTTACATAAACCAACTTGAAGTTGAAAAATTAATGTGGAAGGCACCAATAAATGGCATGATATTCTGATAAATCATCAAATGAGAATAATATGAATTTTGTTTATCAGTAAGCATGTTGAAATATGAATGCACTCTTATTTATTATGCAAGAATGATTAGTTAATATTTGGTTATAATATTTTATTACCTAGAAAACCAAATTCACGCTAAGTCAAAGTGTTAGCATAAAGAGTTTCAATGAAAATAGAATATTACTTGTTAATATTACAAGGCTATATGAATCAATTAATTGATCGAGTACATTGATATACAAGAATATTTATTTAATAGATATATTATAATTGTGAACCATAATGTACTCCACATGATCTAAGTATAAGAACATTATATACAATGATAAGAAAAGATGAATATGCGAACATCTTAAGTAGTCTCAACTGAGCTACTAAATACGGTTGACTTGGAATTATTTTTTGTGGGAGTACTATGAAGATTTATAATTGAAAAAGTGCATCTTATGCTATTGAGAAAGGTTATGTGTTTTGATAAAAATCACTGTTGATACAAAAATTAGTCAGCTGACATGGATAAATTAGATAAAGACATGTGTCAACCTACGTGGCAAATACATATTTTCACCGGGCTACTCAGGCGGTCCGAGTTACTTAGCGTGCAGAGCATCTAACCAAGAAAACCAAAAGGCAACTACGCATTCAATAGACGTCAGATTTAATGCGCATTATTATTGTACATAAGTATATGTCTACTAGAGGACGACAAATTACCTTTTCATATGTACAACCTCAAGGCTATAAATATATTGTAACTCAGACATAAAAGGGGACTTTTGGCTCCCTTGGAAAACCCATTATCTAGTGGACGTACGCCATTTTAATAACCGAACCACTTTAAAAATCCATTGTCTTATTTATTTATTCATTTTTTCTGTGATTAATTAATTAGATTGCATCTAGTTTTTTACATCAACAGATTGGCGTCGTATGTGGAAAACGACTATACTAAGCGTTTTCACCAAAAAACTCATTATCTATGGCTGAGATCCCAGAATCCAGTAATCGAAACATTGTTGGGGTCCCTCCAAGCTCCTCTAATCCACCAAATATGCAAGATCAGGCTGGTATAATGGCTAATTTAGCCCAAGGGCAAATGAAAATGCAAGAAACCATGCGTCAACTTATACAGACTGTTCGAGATGGAGTGCTTTCCCAGTCAGGATAACGAAGCGTTCAGAGAAATACCCATCTGCCATCTTCAAGAACTAGACGAACGCTGTTCCTAGAGGTTTCTCAATCTAGGCGTACTGGCTCATATTGTACTGAGCGATCTAATGATCCTTGGTATCAACCTGGACGAACTTCTTCAGTACGAGTTACGGATTCTCAATAGAATGTCACTCTGACTCCAGAACGGGCTAGCGCTCTGGAAAGGTTGAGTAGAGTCTCTCCTTTTGATCGATTGGGCCCTAGGAGGAATATAAACCCTCCTAGTATTGCGTCGAGGAACTCTCAACGACCATCCGATCTAAGGTAAGGTTCTGCCCAATCACGCCCGACAGCCCGTAATAAAAGGTCCCAAGAGGAAAGCTCAGCGCAATCAGCTGCTCAGATAAATAGGTCCAAAGCGGGAAACGGTGCATGGAAAGGTTCTATTCAAAGCTTGGAAGACAGGTTAGGGGAAATGGCTAAGGCCAAGAATCCTCTACAGAGAACTTTTATCCAAGGGACACCCTTTGTGCAGGCAATTGTGGATTTTCCCACACCATCAATATTCAAAGCTCATATGGTGACGCCTAAATATGATGGAAAAACTGATCCTGTTGTCCATATAGAGCAATACCAAGCTGCTGCTGATATCTATGCGGTTCCTGATGAGATGCAGGGCATTTTTAAGAACTCTCACCGGGTCAGCCCAGATATAGTACAACAAACTTCCTCGGGGGAAGATTGCGACTTTCCATCAGCTGGCAGAGCTTTTCATAGGGAATTTATGCTTTGGAACGAAGCCAGTTAAAAGAGTAGCACAATTACTGAGTGATTAGGCATAAATTCTTCACATTTATCCCCTTAATTTCGGTATTTTTATGATCCCGTGCGGTGTAAATAGCTTGGATTTGTCTCATATTTATGCTACTAACCCTTTTTGGCAAGTATTTCGTATTTTGTGTATCTCTTATGTATTTTACAGATATTTCATGCTAGTGCCAAAGAGAACTCAAAATAGTGAAAGAAACCAAGAATCGGGGAGTTAAAGGGCATTTTCGTAATTTTTCAGTCATAGTATGGAGGTGGGGCCAACTAGAAAGTTGAATAGCTTTCAATTACAAGAACACTGGACAAAAATGGCACCTCAATCCGAGCTACGATGAAGAAGTTATGCCCATTTGAAGTTGAGAAGAAATCCAAGAAAAAAGCTGTCAGACCCGAACCGAACCGAAGCTGAGAAAAAAGAACCGGCCCGCCCATTTGTCACGCACCAGATCCGTTACAAAATTAGTCATGCTTCTCTAAGCGTGACAAATTGGCAGATACGGGATTTTTATTTTGTACTTATCTTTTAGCCAAAAGAGTTTTATGTTTTGGGAACTCTTCTAAACGACCTCTAGCCTATATATTTAGTCATTAGGACTCTTTTTATTCAGATTTCATTGATGTAAAAGCTCCATAATAAGTAGGAACATCTAGGAGAAAGATTCACATATTTTTCACCATTAATTCAAGAGCTTTTCCAGTTTTTCTTCAATCTTTGATTTCGTCTTACATGTTCTTATTCTTCAATCGTGGTAACTTTAATTTCCAGCACTTTTATTATTATTCACCATGTTAGGCTAGGTTTTTAAAGGTTGGGATGCATGAACCCAGCCTGATGTGTTAGTGCGTGCGTATAAAATTAATCCGCCGAATTTAGTGATTGATTATGACCGTATTGCGTAGTTACACAACAATTGTAGATCTTTATATCTCGTTTGCCTCTGGGTACTCGTGATGATTTAGAGTGCAGTTTGAGTGCTACTATCGCGATACTGATTTACTCATCCTCAGATTAAGTATGACGCGGGCTTGAACCTCGTATACATAATGCTTGGGAGTACAAAATTCCGGGTCAATCTAATCAGTTAAATTTACGATTAGTTTTATACCATCAATACTCTAGGGTTGGGAGATTGTGTCTCTACCTTAATTTTTTTAAGTAGTTTTAGTTAACTTCTTTATTTTTCCCCTTTTCCTTTCTCACTCAATCATCATCTTTTACACTTTATTTTTTGAAGTAATAAATCAATTAAAATCTATCAAACATTCCCTGTGGATTCGATACCCAGACTCGCCACTATACTCCGCAAGAGTGTAGTTAAAGTTTAGTTTTTTTTTTGTATTATGGTTGGGAGCCGACAACAACGACTAGCGTATTTACACGGACGCTCGGTTTTGCACTCGATCACTGAGCATTAGACATAAAACAAAAGAAAGCACCAGGGATTATATTACTCATTTCAATAACGAGAAACTTGAAGTGATCGATTACAAGGATAAGACATCAATTACTGCTCCGATGAGTGGTCTGTTACCGAATAAGTTGTACTATACTTTGGCCAAGGATCTGCCCAAGACCAGAGCAGAATTGATGGCGAAGGCAACCAAGATCATGAATGCCGAGGAAACCATGGCTACGAAGAAGAATACGGACACTAAGGAGACCAAGGTTGAGGGTAATAAAACTGAGAAGAAGGATAAGAAGAACAATGGTGGCAGTTAGCAGTCAAAAGGCAAACAAACGCTGGAGCAGATGAGGAAGTATGGAAATTATACTCCCTTGAAGGTAGATATAAATCACATTCTCGAAGAGATTAAGAACAACGAGGAGCTAACCTGGCCAGAGAAAATGAAGGCAAATCCTAACAAAAAGGACAAGTCCAAATATTGCGAATTCCACAAAGACCATGGCCACACGACCAAACGTTGCATAACTCTTCAGAATGAAATCGAAGCACTCATCAGGCGAGGAAAATTGACTAAGTATGTTGATCGCCAAAATGGTGGAAAGACCAGCGACAGAGGTAGGCAAAGATCTAAATCTCTTCGCCGAGCAAAAGATGACAAGAAGAAAGATCACGAAGATGATCCCGATCTCCCTAAAAGGCCAAGGCAGCCCGAGCGCGAGGTATTTTCAATCCATTTTGGATCATTTCAATGTAATGTCATTACAGGTGGAGATGCAGGAGGTGGATATCTTACTGCGGAGAGGAAATCTTACCTCAATGAGGCCCAAGCTTGCTCTTACATACAACGCTGAAGACGATCGCCCGAGGAAGGTGAATAGGGATAAACTGACCATCGACTTTTCTAAAAATGACCTAGAAGGTGTACTATATCCTCATAACTGCCCCTTTGTGATCAAGATGAGAATGAAGGATGTGGTGATTTCACGGGTATTGGTGGATAATGGTAGCTCGATAGATATCATATTCTACCCATGCTTGACAGCTTGAATCTGAAGTTAGCCCAGTTGGAGCCATATCATAGGACCCTCCTCGATTTCACCGGCAAAAAGGTTTTTCCACTTGGGATGATCAAGTTGGACATGCTTATTGGTACATGGCTTGCTTGCCGAAGAGAAAGAGTATGCTTTTTTGTAATGGATACAAACGTCCAATCAGCCTACATCATTATCATAGGGATAGTAGGTCTGAAGAAGTTTGAGGCAGTGCCATCTACGGTACATCATTATTTGAAGTTCCCAACCAATTTCAGAGTGGGAGTTGTGAAAGGCGACCAGAAAGTAGCTCAAGAAAGTTACTATTCATCTGCTGAATAGGAAGAACTGGAAGAAGCCAGGAAGAAGACTACTACGTATCAAGTTGATGAAACAAAAGATGCAGAGATTGAAACGTTGGATCCTAGAGATGAATCTTAGCTCGTGAAGGGTTAGGTTATGGAAGCTACGGAGAATATCATTCTGGACGAAGAACGCACAGAACGAATAATTCAAATTGGTGCGTCATTGGACCTATCAATAAAGCAGGAACTAGTGGCATTTTTAAGGCGCAAAAAGCAGACTTTTGCATGGAGTCATGAAGACATGCTAGGGATAAACTCGACTTTCCTATGCCACGAGCTCAATGTTAATATGGAGGTCAAGCCAGTAAAGCAACGAAGAAGAGTGTTCAGCCCAAAGAAGAATCAAGCCATATAGGAAGAAGTAGAGAAACTGCAGAATGCCTCTTTTATTGAGGATGTCAAGTATCCTGATTGGCTAGCAAATGTTGTGATGGTAACGAAGAAAACAATAAGTGGAGGATGTGTGTGGACTTCACTGATCTTAATAAAGCATGCCGAAAAGATCATTTTCCCTTACTCCGAATCGATCAACTGGTGGATGCTACATCGGGGCATGAGTTGTTGAGCTTCATGGATGCTTATTCCGGCTACAACCAGAATAAGATGAAACCAGAGGACAGGAAAAGTACCTATTTTATTACCCCAAAGTGAACTTATTGCTATAATGTTATGCCTTTCGGACTTAAAAATGCAGGTGCAATATACAGCGACTGATGAATAAAGTGTTCGCAGAGTAAATCGGTCATAACATGGAGGTTTCTGTTGATGATATGCTGACAAAGAGCAAGAAAGCTACTGGTCATTTAGTTGACCTGGGCCAGACTTTGATCAGCTAGAGAAATATCAAATGAAGTTAAATCCCACCAAATGCATATTTGAAGTACGAGAAGGCATGTTTCTCGGGTATATTCTTAACCAACGAGGCATTGAGGCGAACCCTAAAAAGATAAAGGCCCTACTGGAACTACGATCTCCAGCTACGAAGAAGGAGGTGCAAAGTCTTACAGGACGGGTCGGAACACTTAACTGATTTGTGTGACGAGCAATAGACAAATGCCTCCCATTCTTCAAAACACTTCGAAAAACTTTTGAGTGGAGTGAGGAATGCGAGGAGGCTTTTTAAGAGTTGAAGAAATATATGGCGACACCTCCATTGTTATCCAGACCGGTGACAGGAGAAAGACTATACTTGTATCTTGCAGTGTCAGAAAGAGTAGTCAGCTCGGCATTGATAAGAATGGAGGACGGAGTGCAAAAATCGATGTATTACACCAGTAAGGATTTTCGAGGAGCAGAGGTCAGATATCCAAGGTTGGAGAAGCTGGCATTAGCACTGATTAAAGCGAGAAGAAGGATGAGGCAATACTTCCAAGCCCATACTATAGTAGTGTATAATGATATGCCATTAAGACAAGCTCTGCACAAACTGGAGAAATCGGGAAGATAAATGTACTGGGCAGTAGAACTTGGTGAATACGACATAGTTTATGAGCCTCGATCGTCTTTTAAAGGGCAAGCAGTAGTGGACTTTATTGCATAATTTACTTACTCTAACATCCTCAAAAAATAGGAGCGTAATACAGAGCAACCCGTGGATATTACGGGATCATCGAAAGTAACCCCCGACCAGCTTCCACTAGTAGATCGCCAGGAAGAGATAGATAACGAGCAACGGGAAGTGTCGGGTAATTGCCCAAGGATAGAAGAAGATAAAAGGAAGTGTCAAATAATCCACCGAGGAACTCTGTCTGACCAAGAGTTTGATAATGATATACCTGTGTGGAATTTGTACATGGATGGCTCTTTGTGTGTCACGGGTAGTGGGTCAAGAATAATCCTAAACAGTCCCGATCGAGTTGATATTGAGTATGCTCCACGTTTTTAATTTAAGGCTTCCAATAATGAAGCTAAATATGAAGCTATGATCATGGGTCTTAGTTTGGCCAAAATCATGAATGCAGAGTAGGTTATCATATTCAGTGATTCAAAATTAATTATAAATCAAATTCTCGGGTTGTATGCACCGAAGGGAGAATTAATGTTCAAGTATCATACAAAAGCTATGGAGGTTGTATTAACTTTTTTCGCAGTCCAGTTGATCAGAATATCGATATTGGAGAATGAAAGAGCTGATGCCCTAGCTTGACTAGCCTCAGTAACACGTACCGAGCTATGAAGAACCATCCCAATAGAGATTCTGGCAGATCGGAGCGTAGAGGAAGATTTGATGGTAAAATTCATTACCCTAGGCTTGGGACCATCGTGGATGGACCCCATCAGGGCTTATATAAAAAAGGGAGCTGTACCAACTGATAAACTCGCAGCTAAGAAACTGAAGTTTAAAGCTTCTCATTACGTACTGACCAATGGTATTTTGTATAGAAGAGGCTTTATAGGAGTACTACAGAGATATGTGCATCCCTCCTAAGTTAAAGATTTGATTGAAGAGGTTCACGAAGGCTCTTGTGGAGCTCATATAGCAGGTCAGACGCTTTTGCAAAGGATAACAACACAGGGATATTACTGGCCAATGATGAGAGCTGACTGCACAGCTTACACCAAGAAGTGCGATGAATGCCAGCATTTATATTACATCCGAAGAACTCCCCAAGCATTGTTAACACAAATTACGCCCCGTTGGACATTTGCCATGTGGGGTATAGATTTGGTCGGGCCGCTCCCGACGACCAAAGGGAGATTCAAATATCTAGTAGATGCTGTGGACTATTTTACCAAATAGGTGGAAGCTGAACCTCTCATTGACATGTCGTATGACAGGGTCTATTAGTTTATTTGGAAGAAAATTATTTGCAGATATGGTCTCCCACATGCATTCATTACTGACCATGGAACCTAATTTGACAATGAGGAGTTTGCTACATATTGTCACCAATCCAATGTACAGAAGATTCATTCTGCACTAGGCCATCCCCAAAGCAATGGGGAAACTGAGGTGATGAACAGAACTCTGCTGAATGGTTTGAAAAAATGGCTAGATAATGCAAAGGGAAACTAGATTAATGAGTTACACTCTGTGTTGTGGGCTTATCGTACTACACCACGAACAGCAACTGGGGAATCTCCATACATGTTAGACTTCGGAAGTGAAGCCGTCATACCAGCTGAATTGGGTTTTCCCACACATAGGGTGCTTAATTTTAATTCCCCTGTAAGCGATTTGATGAGACGTTTAGACCTAGATATGCTAGAAGAAGTTAGGGAAGAAGCAGCGATCAGTAACGCAACCTACTAGCAGCGAACAACTTTATTTTACAACAAAAGGGTGAAGAAGTGTGATTTGAAAGAGGGAGATTATGTGCTGAAAAGGGTAATCCAGAAGCACAATAAACTCGAGGCTAACTGGCATGGGCCTTACCGAGTAACAGAAGTGATTCGTCCTGGGACATACATAACTGAAACTTTGGAGGGAGAAGAATTCAAGAACGCATGGAATGCAGAGCATCTGCGCAAGTATTATCAGTAATGAAAATTTATGTGTAACCCATTTATTTCAATATGAATAAAAGTGATGTTTTGCCCATTTCTCTCTTTTGTTAAATTTTTTTGGAGTATTCGTGCTGCACACTACATAAACCAGATCAGCAAACACAACCTCCGGTTGGTCGGTAATTCAGCAAAGACCAACTTCGGTTGGTCGGCAAGTCAACAACCACCAATTCCGATTGGTCGACAAGTCAGCAACCACCAACTCCGGTTGGTAGGCAATTCAGCAACCACCAACTCCGATTGGTCGGTAATTCAGCAACCACCAACTCCGGTTGGTAGGCAATTCAATAACCACCAGCTCCGGTTGGTCGGTAAATAAAAATCATACAAGGCAAAAGCCTGTTTGATCACGGGTGATCTCAAGGGACACCCCAAACTAGAAAAGAAGATGAGTGACCTCCCGGGGCATCCACAGTCTAAGCAACAAGGTAATCCTAACACGATTACTAAAACTAAGAAGGACTATGAGATGCAAATCATTCCATTGCTTAGGC
This sequence comes from Sambucus nigra, assembly GCA_949130495.1. Classification (NCBI taxonomy): domain Eukaryota; kingdom Viridiplantae; phylum Streptophyta; class Magnoliopsida; order Dipsacales; family Adoxaceae; genus Sambucus; species Sambucus nigra. The sequence goes on from OX422214.1 coordinate 359,597,850, forward strand.
ACAAAGAGTGACAAGTCACTATAATCAGGCAATAAATGGGATAAATTCCATTGTCTAAAACAAAACAGGATACTTTATCCTTCTACAATATATATATATACATATAGTCATCAGCAAAATTAAATGCACATAACAATGAAATTTCACAAAGACTGAATCTTTCTTTAATAAAACCAAGCAGATTACATATAAAATAAAATTTGATTCATTATATACAAATATCCTACTCTATGGGCTTCTTTCCTTCTGCTTTTGATACAGGTTCCATCCCAGCTGGAGGATCATCTAATGCATAGGGAGAGTTTATAAAATTCATATCTCGCAGCATTCTGATGTTAACTATGGATGGTCGATCAAGAAAATGTTCAGGACGAGATATCTCAAAATTCGATTGAAGACTATAAACACCAAGTTTGGAGGTCAAACACCGAGGAATAGCACGAGCTGGAATCCAACTAAGATCAAGTTTAAAGGGAGGCACGGGTAAATCAAGCACTCTAGGCTCATAATAATCCCACAAGAAGTGCCCTTGCTCCAGTTTCAACACACACATAGCATTCAACCATCCCTACTTGTACCCCTCATTATTTGACTGTTGCAACCGAGCATCAAGATGACACAGAGCTTCATTGTACCCTGCCATCCAAATCTCTCTAGACTGTTTGTGAAATTGATAAGTCAATCTTTCAAGCTGCTCGTGGATCTTATTCACCAGAATCTCTTTACTTTCCAGGGCAGAACTCTGATTGGAGAATTGGTCGGTAAAGCTCTGAATTTTTTTAGACATTTCTGCCAATGCCCGATTCTTTGTCGTCAATTAAACGACTTGATTTTCTAGGGCTAATTGAGTCCTCGTCTCCTCAATATTAACCCGACCAGCCCTTGCTCGCCCACGAGAAGAAGGCCTTTCTCTTCCGCGAGCAGGTGTGGAAAGTCCGACTCTTTTCAAAGTCTCTAACTCTTCTTTTAAGGTAGCATTTTCGATTTCTAAAAAGGAAAAACCACCATCATTAACTGGGATCAAGGCTCCCGAAGAAGAGGAGGCAGCATATTTGAGTTGTTTCATTTCCTCTTGTAATGCGATATTCTCTTGCTCTAACAGCTTGGCAATGTTTCTATGCTCTTCAATATCAAGCTTTAACACACTTTCCTTTTTCTCATGGGCCGAAATGTACTTATCATAACCCCTGTCAGCACTCAATTATTGGTACTTTTTCTCATAACCTTTATGCAAAAGTGTAGTGGTCTCTTTGTGTTGAAGTTGAAGTTCCTCGATCATGCCTTGAAGGTCTTCAATCATTTCGTAATAGGCCACATGGTTGGATACAACACGATCAAGTAGACACTTCAAGTATAGGTAAGCATAAATTACTCCTTTAGAGGCATCGGATCCGAGGATGTCTATTATTTGGGCCTCAGTAAAATCTGCATGACCACCTTTGAAATAATCGTTGCATTTCTTCAACAACTTTGTATCTTTAGCTGATAAGAGTTCCATCCTGGCCATAAACTATCAATGAGAAAATAAAATGCATCAATAATGATACAAGACAGGTCAAAGAAAGACGGAAGATAAATAACAAAAGTTCATTCTTATTCGTCATACAAAAGGAAAATACATTCCAAGTTACAACCGAGGAAAAAAGAAAATAAGATCCGAACAACTTTACACCTTCTCCTTATTTATTACAATATCTTCAGTTGATTTGGAGGGAAGAGCAAGTTGCTCGAAATGCAGTGCAGGTTGCTCGAAAGAAGTGCTTGCTTGATGAACTTGTTCGAAAGGTTGGAGAACGACAGTAACGGGTATTTGCTCTGCTACCATTATAGAAGACTCATCATATGGGGCTTCATCTTCTTCTTCTTCTTCTTCGTCGATGACAGGAGGAGGTCCATGAGTAAGTCTCAGAAATAATTCAAAATCGTCCGCAATTTTTAATTCTTTCAAGGCTGCAACCCATCCATCTCTAAATTATTTTAGACTGGCATATTCCATCTGAAAAGTAATGGCAGTTAAGGCCTTGTTCCATCCTTTATCCCAGCCAGAGCTAAAAGACTTCTTTACAGCAATTTTCTTCTTCACATTCTCCAATGAAGCATGTTCCTCGGCAAGCTTCACCTTTTCTTCCAGCTCTTTCTTACGCCATTTAGCCTCTTTAAGCTTAGCCTCAACCTCCTCGGCAGATGTGAGCTTATCCTCAATCTCTTTCTTACGTCGTTCAGGCTCTTCAAGCTTGCTATCAACGGCCTTCAATTTGTTCCCCAACTCTTTAGAATCACTTATAGCTTGATCTCGAGTGGTTTTGACAGATTGAAGTTCATTCTCCCAAGCAGTTTTTTCTTCCTCGTACTTCTGATGGGATTCATTTAAAGAGTGGGATAGACCACTAAAAGCTTCTTCCACTCCACCCGAGGAAGTGGAAGCCCTGATAGCTTCATTTTTCTTCAAGATGCTATTAAAGCAAGCCATAAACTGAAAAAGTCAAGAGTTCAGAAAATGTGGATGTGAAAAGTAGAAAATGATGGGATTTCTGTCGCTCTTAACCTTGCATCGGGAAAAGAGAAAATAAATAATTATCGGGAACGACGTTTGCGTTTTCGACGATTAAATCATGAGAAAGGAATACAATAAAAATTGAAAATATTTACAAGTTTGCCATTACGCGCTCAAATGGAAAGAAATACAATAAAAATGTCCCAAGTATTGGAGATCTGTAATCCAGGCATCTCTTAGGCAAAATGTTCCACACTTTCTTATTTAACTTCAACTGTGAAACATTGGGGGCTTCTGTTGATACAAAAATTAGTCAGCTGACATGGAACAATTAGATAAAGACATGTGTCAACCTACGTGGCAAATACATACTTTCACCGAGCTACTCAGGCGGTCCGAGCTACTTAGCGTGCAGAGCATCTAACCAAGAAAATCAAAAGGCAACTACGCATTCAATGAACGTCAGATTTAATGCGCATTATTATTGTACAAATGTATATGTCTATTAGAGGACGACACATTACCTTTTCATATGTACAACCTTAAGGCTATAAATACATTGTAATCCAGACATAAAAGGGGACTTTTGGCTCCCTTGGAAAACCCATTATTGAGATACAAGGCAAACAGTCAGCAATACAACAACAGTGGACGTAGGCCATTTTGATAGCCAAACCACTTTAAAAATTCATTGTCTTATTTATTTATTTATTTATTTTTATCTGCGATTAATTAATTAGATTGCATCTGGTTTTTTATATCAACAGATTGTCGCCGTCTGTGGGAAATGACTATACTTAGCGTTTTTCACCAAAAAACTCATCATCTATGGCTGAGATCCCAGAATCCAGTAATCGAAACACTGTTGGGGTCCCTCCAAACCCCTCTACTCCACCAAATATGCAAGATCTGGCTGGCATAATGGCTAATTTATCCCAAGGGCAAATGGCCATGCAAGAAACCATGCGTCAACTTATCCAAACTGTTCGAGATGGAGTGCCTGCCCAGTCAGGACAATGAAGCGTTTAGATAAATACACATCTGCCATCTTCAACAACAAGACGAATGTTGTTCCCATAGGTTTCTCAATCTAGGCGTACTGGCTCATATCATACTGAGCGATCTAATGATCGTTCATATCAACCTGGTCGGACTTCTTCATTACGAGTTACGGATTCTCAACAGAATATCACTCTGACTTCAAAACGGGCTAGCGCTCTGAAAAGGTTGAGTAGAGTCTCTCCTTTTGATCGATTGGGACCTAGGAGGAATAGAAACCCTCCTAGGATTGCGTCAAGAAACTCTTAACGACCATCCGATCTAAGGTAAGGTTCTGCCCAATCACGCCCGACAGCCCGTAATAAAAGGTCCCAGGAGGAAAGCTCAGCGTGATCAGTTTCTCAGACAAATAGGTTCGAGGCGGGAAACGATGAATGGAAAGGTTTTATTCAAATCTTGGAAGACAGGTTAGGGGAAATGGATAAGGCTAAGAATCCTCCACAAAGAACTTTTATCCAAGGGACACCCTTCGTGCAGGCAATTGTGGATTTTCCCACACCATCAAAATTCGAAGCTCATATGGTGACGCCTAAATATGATGGAAAAACCAATCCTGTCCTCCATATAGAGCAATACCAAGCTGCTGATGATATCTATGCGATTCCTGATGAGATGATATGCATGGCATTTTCAGGAACTCTCACCGGGTCAGCCCATATGTGGTACAACAACCTTCCTCGGGGGAAGATTGTGACTTTTCATCAGCCGACAGAGCTTTTCATAGGGAATTTCTGCTTTGGAGCGAAGCCAGTTAAAAGAGTAGCACACTTAGTGAGCGTTAGACAGAAAACAAAATAAAGCACCAGGGATTATATTACTCATTTCAATAACGAGAAACTTGAAGTGATCGATTACGAGGAGAAGACATCAATTACTGCTCTGATGAGTGGTCTGTTACCGAATAAGTTGTACTATACTTTGGCCAAGGATCCGCCCAGGACCATAGATAAATTGATGACGAAGGCAAGCAAGATCATGAACGCCGAGGAAACCATGGTTGCGAAGAAGAATATAGACACTAAGGATACCAAGGTTGAGGGTAGTAAAACTGAGAAGAAGGATTAGAAGAATAATGGTGGTAGTTAACAGTCAAAAGGAAAACAAACGCTGGAGCAGATGAGGAAGTATGGAAATTATACTCCCTTGAAGGTAGATATAAATCACATTCTAGAAGAGATCAAGAACAACGAGGAGATAACCTGGCCAGAGAAAATGAAGGCAGATCCTGACAAAAGGGACAAGTCCAAATATTGCAAATTCCACAAAGACCATGGCCACACGACCAAATGTTGCATAGCTCTTCAGAATGAAATCGAAGCACTCATCAGGCGAGGAAAATTGACTAAGTATGTTGATCGCCAAAATGGTGGAAAAACCAGCGACAGGGGAAGGCAAAGATCTAAATCTCCTCGTCGAGCAAAAGATGACAAGAAGAGAGATCACGAAGATGATCCCGATCTCCCCAAAAGTCCAAGGCAACCCGAGCGTGAGGTATTTTCAATCCATTTTGGATCATTTGAATGTAATGTCATTATAGGTGGAGATGCAGGAGGTGGAGATCTTACTGCGGAGAGGAAAGCTTACCTCAATGAGGCCCAAGCTTGCTCTTACATACAGCGCTGAAGACGATTGCCCGAGGATGGTGAATATTGATAAACTGATCATCAGCTTTTCTAAAAATGACTTAGCAGGTGTACTATATCCTCATGACGACCCCTTGGTGATCAAGATGAGAATGAAGGATGTGGTGATTTTATGGGTAAGGTGGATAATGGTAGCTCGGCATATATCGTGTTTTACCCATGCTTCGATAGCTTGAATATGAAGTTAGCCTAGTTGGATCCATATCATAGGCCCCTCCTCAGTTTCACTAGAGAAAAGGTTTTTCCACTTGGGACGATCAAGTTGGACATGCTTATTGGTACATGGCCTGCTTACCGAACATAAAGAGTACGCTTTTTTGTAATGGATAAAAACATCCAATCAACCTTCAACATTATCATGGGGAGAGTAGGTCTAAAGAAGTTTGAGGCAGTGCCATCTACGGTACATCAATATTTGAAGTTCCCAAGTAATTTCAGAGTGGGAGTTGTGAAAGGCAATCAGAAAGTAGCTCGGGAATGCTACTATTTATCAGCCGAACAGGAAGAACTGGAAGAAGCCAGGAAGAAGACTGCTACGTATCAAATAGATGAAACAGAAGATGCAAAGATTGAAACGTTGGATCGTAGAGATGAATCTCAGCACATGAAGAGTTAGGTTATGGAAGCTACGAAGAATATCATTCTGGACGAAGAACGTGTAAAACGAACAACTCAAATTTGTGCATCATTGGACCTATCAATAATGCAAGAACTAGTGGCATTTTTAAGTCATAAAAAGCAGACTTTTGCTTGGAGTCATTAAGACATGCCAGGGATAGACCCGACTTTCATGTGCCACAAACTCAATGTTAATAAGGAGGTCAAGCCAGTGAAGCAGCGAAGAAAAGTGTTCAGCCCAGAGAAGAATCAAGCCATACAGGAAGAAGTAGAGAAACTGCAGAATGCCTCTTTTATTGAGGACATCAAGTATCCTGATTGTCTAGCAAATGTTGTGATGGTAAAGAAGAAAATTAATAAGTGGAGGATGTGTGTGGACTTCACTGATCTTAATAAAGCTTGCCCCAAAGATCTTTTTTCCTTACCCCGAATTGATCAACTGGTGGATGCTACATCGGGGCATGAGTTATTGAGCTTCATAGATGCTTATTTCGGCTACAACCAGATTAAGATGAAACCAGAGGACATGGAAAGTACCTTTTTTATTACCCCAAAGAGAACTTATTGCTATAATGTTATGCCTTTCGAACTTAAAAATGCAGGTGCAACATACAGCGGTTGATGAATAAAGTGTTCGCAGAGCAAATCGGTCATAACATGGAGGTTTATGTTGATGATATGCCGACAAAGAGCAATAATGCTACTGGTTATTTAGTTGACCTGGGCCAGACTTTTGATCAGCTAAAGAAATATCAAATAAAGTTAAATCCCACCAAATGCATATTTGGAGTGCGAGAAGGCATGTTTCTCGGGTATATTGTTAATCAACGACGCATTGAGGCGAACCCTAAAAAGATAAAGACCCTACTGGAACTACGATCTCCAGGTACGGAGAAGGAAGTATAAAGTCTTACAGGACGGGTCGCAGAACTTAACAGATTTGTGTCAAGAGCAACAGACAAATGCCTCCCATTCTTCAAAACACTTTGAAAAACTTTTGAGTGGAATGAGGAATGCGAGGAGGCTTTTCAAGAGTTGAAGAAATATATGGCGACACCTCCATGGTTATCCAGATCGGTGATAGGAGAAAGACTATACTTGTATCTTGTAGTGTCAAAAATCGTAGTCAGCTCAACGTTGATAAGAATGGAGGACATAGTGCAAAAACCGGTGTATTACACCAGCAAGGCTTTTCGAGGAGTAGAGGTCAGATATCCAAGGTTGGAGAAGCTGGCATTAGCACTGATCGAAGCAAGCAGAAGTCATGACAACCCGGATATAATTATGATAAATTATATTTAAATCATGCTTATCTTATGTGATATGAATAATGTGATATTAGTATATCTAATGTTAAGTGATTTTGTTTATTATGATCCTACTTTCATAAATCACGAAAGGTCGAATTATTTACAAACACAAAATTTTATTATTTTCGGTAGAAATGTCCCTGTTAGAGACTAGTTTTGACCCTTATCACATTATAAATTACTTGAGGTGAAAACTAGATAGTTGTAGACATGTGAGTTAGGGTTGTAACACAACAAATGGATCATCAAATGGATGCACGAGTAAAGAGTTATACCGAATTTACGAACAAAGGGCAAAGTTGTCCATTCCCTTTAAGTGGGAAATTGTCTTTTATTAAACCAAATGTTTTAATTTAATTAGATGGCTTGGGAGGCAGCCTTGGCCGACTTAAACTTCTCCCTTTAATTTATTTCTTCAGTAAATATAACCCTAGGTTCAGTTTTTAGAGATTCAAGCTTAAGGAAAGAGAAAGTAGAAGTTTAGGAAGAAAAGTGAGGAGAAAAAGTGTAGAAAAATCCGTAGAAATTACGTAAAAGTCCCGAAGGTAATCCTAATTGCAAATCTTGTTATTTTTCATATATTTATGATTTATATGATATAAATCCTTGATTTTTTTATTTAACTTTCATGCTTGGGTGCATATGTATTGATATATGCAAGTTTAAGCTAAGTTGAATGCATAAACCCTTAAAATTTGCCTTGTATTGAAACCCCTTGTATTAAAACTTGTATATCTCTTTGTGTGCTTACTGGAATTGATAAATTCCAATTGGATATGAAATTAGACTCATATATTCATATCATATCTGAACATTAGAATTTATATCCTTGTGGTTAGGCCGTAATGATGATTTCAAGTTAGTACATAGTTTCTGTTTGTATACTTCATTTCGGTATGCCCTGAGTTTAGTCAAGCTTTTGAGATAGCAAATGAAGTCAAACAATTATGAAACTTTTATTATGAACTATTCAGTATGTGTACTGAAAATGAATTCAAAAATCATGGAAAGTTATGCTGTATAAAAATTATGAAAATTCTTGGAAGTTGAAGGAACAATAGAGGAGCTTGTAGGGAAGATTTCTTGGGTTGTAAAGAAATGGACATAACTTGCTCTAGGAAGGTTGAAAAATTACACCGTCACTTGTACTGGAAATTATATTCATATATGTTTTCATATTGATAAGGTTGGACCCCTGTATTTATACAATTTAGTAATATAGGATGGTTAAGTATGTAGTACAATAATTTCAGGCCATACTGGATACCCCTTGAATGAATATTTGTATTTCGTCCTTACAAAGGATATTTTGAGTACATGTTTCATGTGTATATACATTGAGAAGTATACTTTCATGTTTACTTGTCTTTGGTTATAAATTCCTTATGAGGTATTTCCTATAGTTGAATGTTCATAACTTTATCAACATGTGTACCATTGTTTTGTCTTTACTCATGTTTCATGGAATGGGACTGAAGTGGAACTATATTATTATTGTATAGTCATGGAAAGTTACATAATTATGTTATAATAATACTTATGATTGAGATTTAGTACTGATTTATTTGGATGGACAGGTGTAAGGTCTAATCAACCCAGTTCATCTCCACCCGAAGGAAATATAAATACATAGTTGACAACCCAAGGTGAGTGTACTCACTGGAATGATGTATTTGTATACTATTACGAATATGATCATAATGTTATGAATGTGAAATTGTTCATTTTGGTTTACCAAAATGGTAGGTTACTTCCCGACCCGTAATGGGGGAGATTTGTCTATTAATGACAAGGGGTTACTCCTCGACCTGGAATGGGGGAGAATTGTCTATTTAGACAGGATATGTGAATCATGATTCGAAAAAGTTGGTCATTCATTATGAATGAGCCGGATAAGTTAATACATAATGATATGAACATGATTTATTGCATTTAAATTCATGCAGTAGTATTGTAGTGATGCATTCACTGGGCTATTTTGCTCACGGTTCCTATGTTCACATTTTTCAGGTAACGCGATGTCACTGCCAAATCTAGGAAGTCGGGTTGTGTTAGCCAGGAACGGGAGAAACAATGATTTTGTGTAATGTAAATGATGTAATTAAGTTAACTTATCCTTCAATAAAGTTTTTATGGACATGACTACTCCGATGTTGTAAAAAGGCTTTCAGTTATATGGATTTATAATGACGACTCTGAAATTAAAACTCGTGTTTATGGTTTGGTTAGATTAATTATGATTTGACTCACTTTGACTTTCAAACTTAATTATAAGTAACTGGGTTGGGGTGTGTTAGCTTTTGGTATCAGAGCCTAGGTTTTAGAGATTCTGGAGTGAGAAGAGTCTAGATATGGCAGTGAATGTTAGAAATATATTTTATTTGATACTAACGATTATGTTAGGAACGATATGTATATCTGCATGTTGTTATATCTTTGATCCATTTCAGATATTAAAGAATGGAAGGAGGGAATGTGAATGTGAGAATAGAAGATGAGGCTTCAAATATGGCAGCAGAAACGGAGGTTGAGCAACCTGTTTATGGAAATGTAGAACCCGAGCCAGAATAATTGACATACATGCATAAAATTGCGCGTGCTATGACTCTAATGGCAGAGCAACAAGCTAGATTTATGGCTCATATGGAAGAACAACAGACCAGGCAACTGGAGGCACAAGCATTGGCTAGGGCTGAGGAGGTGATACACCAAGAAGAAAGGAGTACTTCACATGAGAAATTTATTAAAATGAATCCACCCTCATTTTCAGGAGCAGTTGATCCAGTAGAGGCAGAAGAATGGGTTAAAGAGACTGAACTTATCTTCGGGGTGATGAGAATGCCTGAAAATCAACGAGTGATCTTGGCGATGTACATGCTGAAAGGAGAAGCCAAATATTGGTGGGATGCCACAAAACATTTGTTGATTACTACAGGAGGTGGTAATGTGATCTCATAGGATGCTTTTGTCAAAGCTTTGTATGATAAGTATTTTCCCCCAATGTATCGAAAACAAAAGGAGAAGGAATATTTCATGCTGAATCAGGGGAGAATGACAGTTAGAGAATACGGAGCTAAACTTACAGTCTTATCTCGATTTTCTTCGAGGTTTATACAAAATGAGGAAGACATGTGTAGTCAATTTCTTGATGGACTTGAGTTAGTTATTAAATCAAGGTTGTCGACTTTAGAGACTGTTAACTATTCAGCCTTGGTGAACAAAGCCATGCTGGTAGAAAAGGACGTGAATGAAGCGAGAGGGAATCGAGAACGAGGTGTAAAGAGAAGTAGATTCGATCCAAACTATCAAAAGGGTAGCGATACCGAATATTCAAGGCTTGGAGAACAGAAATTCCAACAGGGTAGAGGTGGAAGTAGTTTACAAAGGGGTAAAGCTAGTGGTGGAAGAGGTTCAGGAGTTTCAGCACAAGGAGATCCGAATGTTTGTTTCTTTTGTGGGACATCGGGTCATGTAAAGAGAAATTGCCCAAAGCTACATAATATAGAATATTTTAACTGTCATCAGAAGGGCCATCTAAGAAAGAATTATCCTATGCTATCTAGAGCAGTTTCAGTTAGTAGTGTGGGGCCTCATAGAGGATCATCTCCAGCGAATGCAACCAGGGTAAGGGATACAAGACAATCAAGTGGATCAAAGGCAGGAGGAAGGGTGTTTGCGATGACATTACAAGATGCCCATGCTACACCAGAAGTGGTTACAGGTAAACTTTCTATTGCAAATAAAGATCTATATGCACTCATTGATCCTGGATCTACGCATTCATTCATAGCATTTCATATTGTTTCATATTTGGGTAGACCATGTTCATTTCTCAATTGTGCCTTCTATATTTCTACCCCAATGGAAAATGTGATTCTGGTTGAGCATGTTTATAAAGATTGCACTACACCAAAATGGGCAAATTGTCACCTTTCAGCCGGCCAGCCTTGTCAAGGTCATTGACCGTGACAAAAAAACACGCGTTTTATGTCACGGTCATTGACCTTGACAAGACCGTGACAACGACTTGTCACGGTCATTGACCGTGACAAGACCGTGACAATTCTTGTCACGGTCAATGACCTTGACACGACCGTGACAACTTTTCCAGCAAAAACCCTTTCCCCCTTCTTTTTTCCCTCCCACCGTTCCCTCCCTCCCTCTCTCTCTCTCTCGACTCGACGCTGCTCTCTCTCTCTCTCTCTCAGGTCCAATTTCTCTCTCTCTCTCTCTTCCATTTATATATATATTTGTTTGTATATTTATGTGTGTATGTGTATATATATATGTGTGTGTGTATGTGTGTGCGTGTGTGGGGGGTGGGGCGGGATGGGGCAGGGTGGTGGAGGGGGGCAGGGGGTGGGGCGGGGTGGGGGAGGGGGCGGTGGAGGGGGCAGGGGGTGGGGTGGGGTGGGGTGCGGTGTGTGTGTGTGTGTGGTGGTGTGTTTTGGGGGAGGGGGGGAGGGGGTGGTGGAGGGGGGCAGGGGGTGGGGTAGGGTGGGGTGTGTGTGTGTGTGTGGTGGGGGAGGGGGTGGTGGAGGGGGGCAGGGGGTGGGGTGGGGTGTGTGTGTGTGTGTGTGTGTGTGTGTGGTGGTGTGGGGTGGGGGTGGGGCGGGATGGGGCAGGGTGGGGGAGGGGGTGGTGGAGGGGGGCAGGGGGTGGGGCGGGGTGGGGCAGGGGGTGGTGGAGGGGGCAGGGGAGGGGGCAGGGGGTGGGGTGGGGTGGGGTGCGGTGTGTGTGTGTGTGTGGTGGTGTGTTTTGGGGGAGGGGGGGAAGGGGTGGTGGAGGGGGGCAGGGGGTTGGGTAGGGTGGGGTGTGTGTGTGTGTGGTGGTGTGTGGTGGGGGAGGGGGTGGTGGAGGGGGACAGGGGGTGGGGTGGGGTGGGCACACCTACGCACACACGCACACCTACGCCACACACACACGCACACCTACGCACCTACGGACACACACACACCCCACCCCACCCCACCCCCTGCCCCCCTACACCACCCCCTCCCCCATCATTGTGTGAATAGGCATGAGATCATAATTTGGAGGAATTCACGTCCAAGAAATAATTTGGATTCCCTTTAGGGTCTTATGTCTTGAATTAATCTGAGGGGGTGGGGGTGGGGGTGGGGGTGGGTGGAGTTTTGAATATTATTTACATTCAAAATAAATAATTGATAATAGTTGGATAATAATTGGATAATAATTGTTTTTATACCTATAGAACAGCTTAGATAGTGTGTGTGTGTGTGTGTGTATGTGGTCAATACATGAATTTATTTTTGTATTTGAATTATCCCATGAATTTATTTTTGTATTTGAATTAACCCATTATATGAAACATACTTGAAATTAAATATAGTGCGCATAGATACTAGCATTCTAGTTCTTATGCGTACGCATTCAATAACCCTTAGACCCGTTCGAGAGTCATTACCCCTGTAATGAGATCTCTCGAATTGTCCCGTTTGGACAGTTTGAGACTGTATAATTTTTGTATAATATTCTTATTGGCTTAAAGTTGTTACTTTTGAAGGAAGTTCTGCAGTCGTATCTTAATGTTCTCTGGGTACATACTAGATTGACAAGTGTGACTGTTATTTTAATTGACCAATTGAAATAACACTCACACCTGCCAATCTACGTCGTGTACTTGGAGAACTAAGGGGATATGCTGTCGAATTTTTTTCAAATCCTAACAATGTGCATGAGCTGTTAAGTATATTACAGGAAAATGCATTCTTGAATGGGATAGAGGATTTAGTTGATGACGCGTACGGAGTTTATGAAGCTGAGGAGAATGAGGTTACTGATGATGTAGAAGATTCAAGTGCTCGTGAAGATAACACGATAAAACTTGACGATGACTACCAAAGTTTAAAATTTAAGGCGACCCAACCGTTATACTCTGGCTGTGAGAAAGATCAAACAACTTTACATGCCATGGTTGGTTTGCACAGTTTGAAGACGCAGTACGGTTTGTCTGGCAATAGCGTGACGGGAATTCTGAAATGGGTGAAGGGCTTATTACCCAAGGTTAATACACTTCCAAATAGCTATCCTATTATGAAGAACAGTTTGAAACACCTATGCGACGAGGCACTTCTTTGTGGTCCAGTTAGATGTCGGTGGATGTATCCGTTTGAAAGATTGATGAAAGTTTTTAAAGATTACGTCAAGAATACGCGATATATTGCAGGATCAATTGCAGAGGAATACATCACCGTGGAGTCATCAATATATACTCGGGAATATATGACTGACTCTACCAGCGTTGATGACACTGATGAATTCCTCGATGATGGTGGTAATGTGATGGGAAAACGAGTGAAATTAACGAGTTTGCAACATGAACAAGTAGCTCGTTATCTATTTGACACACATGAAGATGTCGAAGAATGGAAAAAGTAAGTTTCGAATATTATAATGTTTAACATTATTTTAGATTATTTTATACATGATTAATTTTGTAATATGCAGTAAATATGAAGCCTGTGAGAACAATAAAAGACGAAAAACAGTGGTACAATCAGACAGCGAATTTAGGCTATGGTTGACACAAGAGGTAATTACAATGAAAACAGTCGTTATATAACGTTACATTACATTCAAATTTTACCACTAATATAATTAATTTATCTATATTCTCTGATCCTAAAGATGGGTGATGCGACATCAAGGCTTGCTCGTCTAGCCACTGGACCCTTGTTCGTGGCACAAGAGTACAAAAAATATCGATTGAACGGTTACATTTTCGGCGCTAAAGTGTACGAGGAAAGTACAAATGTACAGAACTTGGGAATTTCATACAAGGCTCTTACTTTCTTTCGAGCGAGCGCAAAAGATAAAAACCTCGTTGAAGCTGAAATGACTTACTATGGTGTAATCTAAAATATATTTGAATTGGATTATATAAGCTTCAAAGAGGTTGTATTTTACTGTGAATGGGTAAGAGTTGAGGATAAAAATGCTTCTAAAGTTGATCCTGTCACCAATTTGATCATGGTTGACTTGTCCAAGTTGAAGAGCAACGACCACGTGAGCGATGAACCGTTTGTTTGTGCAAGTGTTTTACTCAGAGTATATCAACAACGAGCCGTGGTCAATTGTCCAACATGCGCCAAGGCGTCTAAATAGTAGTGTGGATGACTTGGCTGTTCCTACCGAATATCAATCCATTTTTGATGATAACCCGAATTTGAAACAATTTTTCAATTTGTAATAATTATTTCAATTTGTACCGAAACATCCATTTTTAATGCTTTTACTTGATCTGCACTTTATCATTTTCACTCTTGTGTAGTGTGCGTGTGTGGAGAGGAGATTAATACATAAATATTCCAACTACATCTAAGTTTGGTTTATACTAATCCATGAATATACGCTTCTTACCTTTAATAGGTGATTAGTACATAGTTATTTGGGGTGTCCTATTTGTGATGAGGAGACTGAATCTCTTCGTTTATCCGAACACTAAGAAATGCCATAATCCTATGGAGCGATGCTCTGCAAATTCCTCCCAACCGTTATGTAGCCAAACATCACCGGTTGAAGTTGTCAATTCCACTTTCCATACCCCACCACTTTCCATACCCCATTCAAAGGTGGAGTTGACAACTTCAACTGCTGATTTTTGGCTACACAACGGTTGGAAGGAATTTGCAACGCATACCTCCATAGGATTATGGTATTTCTTAGTGTTTAGATATGAAGAGAATTATAATTGACACGATTTCCCGGGGTACATTAGTTGGAAGGAGGTGCCATATGAGCTCAAGTTAGCTGTTTGAGTGACACTACAGGTAATGTATTTATATTTATATGTCAATTTCGATTTCGATTTCAATTACAATTTATATTTATCTATATTTGAGGGGCGGATACTAATTTTACTTTATTTCAATTCAGGGGACAGGGAGTGGCCCTAAGGGTAGGCCACATATGCTCTATACTTATGTCGCTATTCGGACGAGAAGGGAAGGATAAGGAGGTGTTCCCGATCGTCGCGGTATAAAATCTCTTTTCCATGCAAATAGTTTGTAGATTTGAGATAAAATGATGGTGATGTTGTTTCTTTTTAAATAGTTTCTTATTTGAATATATATTTGCATTATCTTTAGTTTGTTCGGATATATGATGTGTGGAACAGGTACAACGTTGCTATAACAGGTACAAATATACTGTTGGGCAGTGGCAGTGGCCATACTGCCCAGCAGTTTTTTTTTAATTCTGCCCAGAATTGTCACGGTCATTGACCGTGACACGTCCGTGACAAAATTGACACGGGCGTGTCACGACCATTGACCGTGATAATTTTTTTAAAAAGGGTCACGGCTTTGTCACGGTCAATGACCGTGACAAACGTGTCACGGTCATTGACCTTGACACGACCGTGACACAAAACGCGAGTTTTGTGTCAAGGTTAATGACCGTGACACGACTGTGACAAAAAAAGTTGTCTCGCCTCGAAATGTCACGGTCATTGACCTTGACAAGGTGAATTTGTCAAGGTCAATGACCTTGACAAATGGGCAGATTTGGTGTAGTGTTGTGTCTTACGAATGCGTGAGCGAGATTTCTATGTTGATTTGATACCGTTGGCCATTTGGGATTTTGATATTATATTGGGGATGGATTGGTTATCATCGTATCATTCTTCCATTGACTATTTTCGAAAAGAATTTACGTTTCATCTGCCTGGTGAACCTAACTTCCAGTTTACAGGAGAAAGGAATATTGTCCCTAATTGTCTTATCCCAACAATTAAGAGCAGAAAGTTATTGAGTAAAGGTTGTACATGGTATTTAGCTTATGTTGTTGATACTAGTAAAGAGACAGTTAAAATTCAAGATATACCAGTGGTTAGGGAATTTTCTGATGTCTTCCCAGAGGAATTGCCAGGATTGCAACCCGATAGGTAAGTAGAGTTTTTTATTGAATTGATTCCAGGTACTGGTCCAATTTATCTTGCTCCATATAGAATGGCACCCGTGGAGTTGAAAGAATTAAAAGTATAATTACAAGATCTGATAAGCAGAGGTTTCATTCAGCCTAGTGTTTCTCCATGGGTAGCACTAGTGTTATTTGTGAAAAAGAAAGATGGGACAATGCGATTATGTATTGATTATAGCCAGTTGAATAAGGTGACCATTAGAAACAAGTACCCTCTACCTCGTATCGATGATTTGTTTGACCAATTAAAGGGGGCCACAGTATTTTCGAAGATTGACTTAAGATCGTGTTACCACCAATTGAAAGTAAAGGATAGTGATATTTCAAAAACAGATTTTCGGACTCGATATGGGCACTATGAGTTTTCGGTGATGCCATTTGGATTGACTAATGCTCCGGCAGTTTTTATGGACTTAATGAACTGGGTATTCCACCCTTTCATTGATTCATTTGTGATTGTATTCATAGACAATGTGTTGATTTACTCGCGTAACATGGAGTAACATGAGAAACATTTGAGACTTGTATTGCAGATTTTGAGAGAGAAGAAATTATTTGCTAAATTCAGCAAGTGTGAGTTTTGGCTGAATGAAATTGTGTTTTTAGGGCACGTTGTCTCGGGAAATGGGATATATGTTGATCCAAAGAAAGTGGAAGCAATTGTTGAATGGGAGAGTCCTAAGAATGTGACAGAAATGAGGAGTTTCCTAGGATTGGCAGGTTACTATCGCAGATTTATTAAAGGGTTTTCATCCATAGCATTACCATTGACAAAGTTGACTCGTAAAGAAGTGAAGTTTGTATGGGATGAAGAATGCGAGAGGAGTTTAAAAGAATTAAAGAATCGGTTGGTTTCAGCTCCTATACTTACTATTCCATGTGGGAATGAGTCTTCTGTGATCTATACAGATGCTTCATTCCAAGGGTTAGGATGTGTTCTTATGCAGAATGGGAAGGTAATAGCATATGCTTCCAGATAATTAAAGACGCATGAACGAAACTACCCTACACACGATTTGGAGTTAGTAGCCATTGTGTTTGCTGTAACACCCCACCCGCCCGGGGAGAGCGAACGGAGTGCTAATGCGATAAAATAAATCCAAATCCACAAGTGACAAGGTATAGAGCATCTAAATAAACCCACAATAATATAAATCCACTAATCTATCTATTCAATTACAACAAGTCTCTCGAATTACATACAACAACTAACTCGAAAATAAAATACAAATCTCCAAATCTCTATACATCAAAATAATACAAATCTTTCGCAAACAATCCTCGCTAAAATCAATCTCCATAGCGCCCCAAAATCCGCGCTAACCTGCCACTAAAAGAAAATATGGGGAAGTACACAATACGACAAGAAAAATTCTCAACAAATACATGTTAGCGATGAATAAAACGTAACAACACGAGTACGAATATTCAAATCGAAATGCAAATCTCAAAGCATTTATCAATATAATTTCTCAACAACACTTTAACCGGGTAACCATGCCTCATCCCATTCGCATATGCTTTATCAAGCCATAGTCAGGAATAAGTATTTTGGCGGGTACTCAACATCCATGCCATATTAAAATCTCATGATAACGTGCTCAACAATAATATAGTGATACCACATGAATCAAAATAATTTCAACAATTATTTTCCAGATTTCAATGAATTTATCAATTCAAATATGAGTTCAATTAACAAGAATTCAAAGAGAATGACACTCGCGAGATTTAAGGAGCATATTGTGTAAAACCCCATACCTCAAACCATGATGAGAAACCAATGATCTCATCCTCAAGATCAACACAAAAGATCTACAAAATCTCCTCCAAGAACCTCCAACAAAATAACCCTAAGAACACCTCCAATCTAAGGATGGAACTCACAAATCTCAAGGGCCAATGTGTATATAAAAAGAAGAGGAATATAAAATATATTTGCTACCAAAATTTGTGCCAAAAGTATGTTAAAAGGCTTGCCCACGACTTCCTTTTATAATGCAAAGAAATGAAGAGTTGGAATCCAAAAGACTCCTTTAAATAAGGCAAAGAAATGAAGAGTTGGAAGTCAAAAAAACTCTTGAAAATTACTTAATGTTCGCCGACTTAGAATTCCAAGAGTTAAAAACATTTAAAAATAATTTTAAAATCCATTTTAACTCCGATTTCGAAACCGTTTCAAATTCTCGCCTTAAAAAATAATAACCAATATATTTGAGCAATAAAAATAAATTTATCAAAAACTATATTTTCCTCCATTTTCCAAAAATTAATTAAAATAGCCCAAAATTATGCGGGTTGTTACACTTCCCCACTAACAATGGAATTTCGCCCTCGAAATTCGTCGAATGCCTAACTCTTAAAATCAGGCCACTACACTAACTCCAAAAATAAATCACGTCTCCTAAAAATAAATTCCTCACCTCTAATCTCGAAACCTAACACGAATATCACATAAAATTTTCTATCTCCAAAAATTGCTAACCACGCAATGAACCCAAAACTCAAGCCCCGAGGGTTGCCGTATACCTAAGCTCTGATACCATTTGTAACACCCCTCCCGCCCGGGGAGAGCGAACGGAGCCCTAATGCGATAAAATAAATCCAAATCCACAAGTGAAAAGGTATAGAGCATCTAAATAAACCCACAATAATATAAATCCACTAATCTATCTATTCAATTACAACAAGTCTCTCGAATTACATACAACAACTAACTCGAAAATAAAATACAAATCTCCAAATCTCTATACATCAAAATAATACAAATCTTTCCCAAACAATCCTCGCTAAAATCAATCTCCATAGCGCCCCAAAATACGCGCTAACCTGCCACTAAAAGAAAATATGGGGAAGTACACAATACGACAAGAAAAATTCTCAACAAATACATGTTAGCGATGAATAAAACGTAACAACACGAGTACGAATATTCAAATCGAAATGCAAATCTCAAAGCATTTATCAATATAATTTCTCAACAACACTTTAACCGGGTAACCATGCCTCATCCCATTCGCATATGCTTTATCAAGCCATAGCCGGGAATAAGTATTTTGGCGGGTACTCAACATCCATGCCATATTAAAACCTCATGGTAACGTGCTCAACAATAATATAGTGATACCACATGAATCAAAATAATTTCAACAATTATTTTCCAGATTTCAATGAATTTATCAATTCAAATATGAGTTCAATTAACAAGAATTCAAAGAGAATGACACTCGCGAGATTTATGGAGCATATTGTGTAAAATCCCATACCTCAAACCATGATGAGAAACCAATGATCACATCCTCAAGATTAACACAAAAGATCTACAAAATTTCCTCCAAGAACCTCCAACAAAATAGCCCTAAGAACACCTCCAATCTAAGGATGGAACTCACAAATCTCAAGGGCCAATGTGTATATAAAAAGAAGAGGAATATAAAATATATTTGCTACCAAAATTTGTGCCAAAAGTATGTTAAAAGGCTTGCCCACGACTTCCTTTTATAATGAAAAGAAATGAAGAGTTGGAATCCAAAAGACTCCTTTAAATAAGGCAAAGAAATGAAGAGTTGGAAGTCAAAACAACTCTTGAAAATTACTTAATGTTCGCCGACTTAGAATTCCAAGAGTTAAAAACATTTAAAAATAATTTTAAAATCCGTTTTAACTCCGATTTCGAAACCGTTTCAAATTCTCGCCTTAAAAAATAATAACCAACATATTTGAGCAATAAAAATAATTTTATCAAAAACTTTATTTTCCTCCATTTTCCAAAAATTAATTAAAATAGCCCAAAATTACGCGGGTTGTTACATTTTCTTTAAAGTTGTGGCGACATTACTTGTATGGAGAAACTTGTGAGATATTTACAGATCATCAAAGTTTGAAATACTTGTTTACACAAAAAGAATTGAATTTGAGACAGAGGCGTTGGATAGAGCTGATTAAAGACTATAATTGTACCATCCATCATCATCCTGGGAAGGCCAATGTAGTAGCAGATGCTTTGAGTCGAAAATCAGCAGGGATTCTTGGTTGCATACGGTGTGCCCATGTTGGAAATATTCTTGACTAGGCATCGATGGGGATTGAGTTGAAGTTTTCAAAAAGCGTGTAATACCCCGCATTTTTATCGATATTTATTTATGGGATTAATTAAATTAAATGTGAATTAATTGAGAACTAATCCGAATAAAATACTAACGAGATGTGAGTTGGTATTTGATTATAATGTGTATATATGGCAATATATGAATATTGAGAATATTACATTGTCGCGAGATAGAAATACGACAATTTGGAAATTTTGTTGGGACGCGTGTGACAGTCGCTTCAGGAAAATATTTAATTTAATTAAAAAGTGAATTTTATTTTTATTAACCGTATGGTCGTTTTGAGTGCGCCAACGTGTCCGGAAGGGTCGAAATAGTCAGAAAACACTAGCCGGGGGTTTAGTTTGGGTCCCGGGGCATTTTTGCGCCATACCGGCAACCCAAAAGGGTAATTTGGTAATTTCAGAATTTTAGTAATTAAAACCCACGAAAATTAGAGTTTAATTATGATTTATCATTAAACCCACAAACCCATTATCAGCACAAAACTAAGTAGTGGGCTACGGGAGAAGTTAAGGAAAGATTAAAAACTTACCAAAAACCAACCCCCACCTCCATTGTCATCTTGTGAGAAGAACTTGTAGAGAGAGAGAGAGAGAGAGAGGATAATTCTGCAGAGAGAGAGAGAGAGGAATCCAACCATCTCCAATATACAACAATCTGAAGAACGATTAAGGCAAGTGGTCTAATTACGTTTATTGCAACAAATGTTTCTTCCATGCGTAGGAATTTATGAAAATTTCATTTGTTTTGGGAGATTGATAACAACCCATTGAATTGGATTTAGAAATTTACTTTTTGGTAAAGAGATTGCATGTATAATTTTGTTTGGGTGATTATTATGATAGAATTACATCTTTTATACCACAAAAACGGATTTAATTATGTCTATGGATGACTTTAATTTTCTAGGGTTCATGTTCATCGGATTTGGGGAAAATTGGGGAGAATTGATGATTAGATGTGGTTTAGAATGATTTGACCCCATATATAAATGTTGTGATACGATTAAGTATGTTTAGGGATGATTAGAAACCTTAAAATACTGTTGGGATAACGTTTAGATGAGATTATAGGTGAAGAAAATTGGGAAAAACGAAATAGGGGAATCTGGGCTTGAAACTTTCACCTCGTTAGAAGACCTGCCCAGGTCGTTCGAACGAGCTCGTTTGAAAGAGCTTCTAACGAGTTGACAGTTTGACTTCTAACGAGTGGGATGTTCGTTCGATGCCTTTCGTTCGAACGAGATCTCGTTAGATGGCCATTTCGTTCGAACGAACTCTCGTTCGAACGACCTCGTTCGAACGAGACTTCTAACGAGTTGACAGTTTGGCCTTTTTGGCCTGGTTTGATTTCTAGTGTCCCGTAACCTTGGTTAATGGTAGAGATAACCTTACCTTGATGACTAATTGATAGAGTTGGGATATTCGGGATATATTGGGGAGTAAAATATAGAAGAATGATTTGAACCAAATGGTAATTGTGGGTTAGGACGCGAATAACTAATTACGACGTGAGGATAATGAATGATGTGTATATATAAACCGGGGACACGTGTATTGGTATAAGAATGAGAAGTATACCACTAATAAATTATGGTAATTACTAAGATGTGTGCATGCTTAGTATATGTATATGATTTTTATGTGCATGACATACCTCTCATACTTGCTATCACGGGAGGTTTACGTTCGCTTAGGGCCACCTAATCCTTGTGTTCCCGGATTTAGAATGGTACCTAGAGGACATAGTTCAAAGGAATGACTTAATTGTGAGTTATTAAGTCAGCTGACTATGGAGCGTAGGTATGTACGTGACCCATGGATATGTTGAATTATGTTCGCCTCCATTTTCGTGTATTGTGCTTATTCTAACAATTCCTGAGAGATTCGGAATTTGTAATACTTATGTACGTGATGTACCGGGATGGATAGCAGAGTATGTGTGCACCGCAGCTTAGCCTCGGGGTGCTTGTATTGTATATTTATGATGTGAATGATATACGGTTAAATGAACAGAATTGTTATGTTTAATTATGAGAATAATTTATAGTAACTCCTTGAGAAGATAAATAAGGGGATAACCTCCAGTAAATGGAAATGCTAATAATTGAGAATCCGAGTTTAAGTAAAGCTATCTATTTAAGTGATAACATTGGGAATTCATAGTTGTGAATTGAGTATGAAGGTTAGAACTTATGTCGGTTTAGCTAGATATGAGAATCACTTGAATGGGTACGGTACGTTAGGAGTGCTCAATTAGTCGAGAGGTGAGTATTTCATGTGAGAGCACGTCCTAACATGTATTTTGCATTCATTGTTTTAATGTTATTAAAACACTTGTTATTTTTAAAATACTCTCCACTTTCGGGCTCTGACCCGTTTGCTTTCAAATCTACTTTTTGTAAAAACCTTTTTAGGTGCCCAGCCACAAGGACACCATGCATAGTATTTCCAGTCAGGTGACTAGCTGTAGCTGTTATGGAAGTTATAGGGCCTTGCTAGTAGACGCTTCATTTGCCTTGACTCTATATTCAGATTTCATCAGTTGTAGGGCATGTCGCTCATTTCTTTTAGAGACATTTCATTTCTTTCAGTTATTCAGACTTTTGGTTTGTAATTAATTCAGGATGCAGACTTGTTTTATTTCTTTCCATATTGGGATTGTTGTGAGGAGTATTTCCTCTAGACTCATTTTTACTTAATGATTTACTATAGTTGGATTTTATCGTGAATGGTTGTGTTACATTTCTATATTTCATTTATTGCATGTTAATCAGATTTAATTTAAAATTTGGCAACTCACTTTTTAAATACTAGGTGGTTAGTAATCATTAAAAATGTTTTCGACAGTGATGCTATTAACTGGACCAAGTTGGCATTTTGTATTGATTTAATAAAGGAGTAGCTACCCGGTATTTAATTAGTCGGGGTGTCACAGGTGGTATCAGAGCATCAGGTTCTAGTGTCCTTTAGGATCTGTACGGCTTATTATGTTTCCGTTGAGCTTTCTTTGATATAGAGCCCTATGTTTTAGGACTGTTGTATTCCTTTATGTATGCTTCGCTCTTCAGCTATTTTAAGTTTATAACTGCGAACTTATAGACTTTACTCTTATTTCAGATGCCTCCACGACGTGCACCACGGGTTCCTAGGAATGCACAGCCCGAGCCACAGCCAGCTCCAGTACAGGGCACCATGAATGCCGCCGAGGTTGCAGCCATTGTAGCCCAAACGGTAAATGCCGCTCTCGCCGTGGTACAGCAGGCACCACCCCAGGCGCCAGTAGCCGCGCCAGTTCAGGCACATGCATTCCCATCTGCTTGGGAACATGTTCGAGATGCTTTTCAGAAAGCATACCCTCCGGAGTTCGCAGGTAGCTCCGATGTTGTTGTAGCTAGTCAGTGGAGGCAGGATATTCAGAGGCACCTGAGGATGTATGAGTGCACCGATGTTCAGAGGCAGATACTAGCTACTTTCAAGCTAGTGGGATCTGCATAGCAGTGGTGGGAGTCTATTACCACCGCAGAGGAGAGAGATACTCTCCCGATACAGGAGTTCTGGGTGCCGTTTGACCGCATATATTTTCCGTCAACTGTTCACACGGAAATAAGGAGTAAGTTGATGAGCCTTAGACAGGAGGGTAAGACTGTGGCCGAGTATGAGGCCGAATTCACAAATTTGCTGAACATTGTACCGGATGAGATACCGACGGAAGAGAAGAAGATTCAGAAATTCACAGATGGATTGACTTGGAGGATCCGTCAGCATTTATTGGGGAACCTCTCGTTGGCCAATTATTCTGACGTGGTTAACGCTGCATTGCTCCATTGACAGGACCACCGCTTTCACTTGACAGAGGGGAAGCGATCAGGAGAGTCCATCCATCAGGGCAGGACAGGGGGAAATGGTGCCAGCGGGGCACAATCAGCTCAGGGTCAGTATAAGCAGGGTGATCAGGGTTCCCAGCAGGGGGATTCTAAGAGATTCTGATCAGGGGGTTTCAGGAATGGTCAGGGAGGATTCCGAAATGGCCAGCAGGGTCAAAATGGTCAACAACAGCAGTTTCACCAGGGCCAACAAGGCCAAGGCAGAAATGGTAACGGTCACCAAGGCCGTGGTTAGCAAGGGCAGCGAGGGGGAAACTTCCAGGGGAAGTGTTTCATTTGTTGTAAGATTGGCCACAAATGCCAGGATTGTCCTGATAGGGGCAGGGCCCCGCCGCAGCAGCAGCAGGGTGCTCGACAGGAGCCGCAGAGGCCTATGTTTCCAGTCGCCCTCCCGGCACCACCGCAGATGGCAGCATTACCACCCATTCCAGCAGTCCCAGTTCAGTAGGGACTGCTTCAGTATGGGAGAGTGTATCAGCTTCACCGCCAGCTATTGAGGGTATGTTCTCTATTCAGGGGACTCTGGGGCGCATCTTATTTGACACGGGGGCTACACACTATTTTATTGCTATGAGATTTGCATGCACTATTGGGTTATTAGACACCGCAGAGAGCACCGCTACTTGTGTAGACTCACCGTTGAGTAGGGGTTCCATGATTTCGCTTATGTGTAGAGGTGTGGGTATAGAGATCGGGAGGTTTACTTTACCCGCTGATATGTTAGTGTTAGAGATGACCGAGTATGATGCCATTATTGGTATGGATTGGCTAGTTGCGTACCGAGCCATGATTGACTGTTTTAGTAGGAGTATTATCTTTGCCATTCCCGGGCAGGAGATGTTTTTAGTGGCGATGCCTCGCCCTGAGGGAGGATCGTCCACTCATTTGTACTACATAGAGGAGGAGACCTCTAAGGAAGTGGTGATACCACTTGATTCGATACCCGTTGTTAGTGAGTTCGCCGATGTATTTCAGGATATACCTGGACTACCTCCGAGTAGGGAGATAGATTTTGTGATTGATTTGACGCCGGGAACTCGGCCTATTGCCCGCGCACCTTACCATATGGCTCCAGCTGAGATGAGAGAGTTACGGGATCAAATTGAACAGTTGTTGGGTCAGGGGTTTAGACGGAGGAGTACTTCACCGTGGGGTGCCCCTGTATTATTTGTAAAGAAGAGGGATGGATCGTTGAGATTGTGTGTGGATTACCGGGAGTTGAATAAGGTCACGATACGGAATAAGTATCCGTTGCCCCGAATCGATGACTTATTCGACCAGTTGAGAGGAGCTTCTTTCTTCTCAAAGATTGATTTGCGATCGGGATACCATCAGTTGCGTATCAGGGAAGAGGACATCTCGAAGACTGCTTTCTTAACGAGATATGGTTCCTACGAGTTTCGGGCTATGCCTTTTGGCTTGACCAACGCTCCAGCCGTTTTTATGGACTTGATGAATAGGGTGTTCAGAGAGTTCCTGGACCAGTTCGTCATTGTTTTCATTGATGACATTCTGGTTTACTCCCAGATAGAGGAGGAGCACGCCGAGCATTTGAGGCAGGTTTTGTAGACGCTACGTCAGAACGAGCTGTATGCAAAGTATGAGAAGTGTGGGTTTTGGCTGAAGGAGGTTCAGTTTTTGGGGCATATTATTTCCGACCGGGGGATATCTGTTGATCCGGGGAAGGTATCCGCGGTGAGGGAGTGGGGACATCCCACGACACCGACTGAGATCCGTAGTTTCTTGGGCTTAGCAGGATACTACAGGAGGTTTATTCGGGGTTTCTCAAAGATAACGGGTCCTTTGACACATCTGACTCGTAAAGGCGTGCCGTTCATTTGGAGTGATGCCTGTCAGTTGGCATTCGATGAGTTGAAGGACAAGTTGACCTCAGCACCTGTGTTAGCATTGCCGAGATCGGGAGTTGAGTATCTAGTTTACACCGATGCGTCCTTACAAGGACTTGGAGGTTCATTGCAGTAGGAGAGTCAGGCCATAGCTTATGCTTCCCATAAGCTTAAGCCTCACGAGAAGAATTACCCCACCCATGACTTGGAGTTAGCGGCAGTGGTATTTGCCCTTCGGATTTGGAGACATTACCTTTTGGGGGAGAAGTTTTGATTGTTCACGGACCACAAGTCCCTACAGTACCTATTCACGCAGAAGGAGTTGAATATGCGGCAACGGAGGTGGCTTGAGTTTGTGAAGGACTATCAGTTTGATATCCAATATCACCCGGGGAAGGCTAACGTGGTAGCAGACACGTTGTGTCGTAGGCCAGTAGATGAAGTGGCGGGGGTGTGGAAGGCAAAGTGGAAGGAGTTGGGACACCAGGATGCAGTGGCCCGATCATTCATGTCGGTGATGATTGTTACATCGCAGATTGTCACGAGAGTGGTAAAGGCACAAGCAGATGACTCGTTCTGTCAGGAGCAGATAGTTCGATTATTAACAGAGGGAGCCGAGTCCTATACCGTTAGCTCAGACGGAGGATTACGCTTCAATGGGAGACTGGTAGTTCCGAAAGGGGAGGAATTGCGACACGAGGTGATGGCAGAGTCGCACGGCTCACGGTTCGCGGTACATCTCGGTGGGGACAAAATGTACCAAGACATGAGACGACAGTATTGGTGGAGCAGGATGAAGAGATATATTGTCGTGTTTGTTTCTAAATGCACCACTTGTCAGCTGGTAAAAGTGGATCATCAGAGATCGACAAGACTTCTACAGCCATTAGAGGTCCCGATGTGGATGTGGGAGAGCATCTCTATGGACTTTATCACGGGGTTGCCTACGTCACAGAGAGGTCACGACTCCATTTGGGTAATTGTGGACAGGTTGACCAAAGTCGCTCATTTTTTACCCGTAAGGACCGACTACACTATGGGACAGTATGCCCAGCTTTTTATTGCAGAAATAGTGAGACTTCACGGTGTGCCCCTAAATATCGTGTCCGACAGAGACAAGATATTTGTTTCACGGTTTTGGGAGAATTTTCAGGAGGCCATGGGCACGGAATTGCGGTTGAGTACGACTTATCATCCACAGACCGATGGGCAAACCGAGCGTACAAATCAGATGTTGGAAGACATGTTGCGTATGTGCATCATTGATTTCGGGGGTGGATGGGAGCAGTATCTTCCACTGGTGGAGTTTGCTTACAATAACTCCTACCAGTTCACTATTGGCATGGCTCCATTTGAGGCGTTGTACGGTAGACCTTGTCGTTCCCCAGCATGTTGGTTGGAGGTGGGGGACAACAAACTACTTGGGCCGGAAGTGATTCAGGATACTTCGGCGAGGATAGAATTGATACGGAGTCGCATTCGGGTAGCTCAGGATCGGCAGAAGAGCTATGCTGATGCGAAGAGGTTCTTCAGGGAGTTCCAAGTGGGGGACCAGGTTTTACTCAGAGTATCTCCTATGAAGGGGATTATGCGATTTGGGAAGAAGGGGAAGTTGACACCGAGATATGTGGGACCATTTCCTATCATCGAGCGGATTGGGTCTGTTGTGTATAGACTTGGGTTACCGGAGCATTTGCACAGGATTCATGATGTGTTTCATATTTCCTCGCTAAGGAAATATCTTAGAGATGATTTGGCTCATTCTCACATTGCTTTTGAGGACATCAAACTCCAGCCCGATAGCTCCTACGAGGAGGGGCCGATTGCTATTTTGGACCGAAGTGAGCAAAAACTGCGGTCAAAGATAGTTTCGTTAGTGCGTGTTCAGTGGCGACATCATAATGACGAGGAGTCCACATGGGAGCGCGAGGATGAGATGCGCGAATGTTATCCAGAGTTATTTTTACCAGAAACTTTTTAGTTCCAAATTTCGGGACGAAATTCTATTATTAGGGGGGAAGTATGTAATACCCCGCATTTTTATCGATATTTATTTATGGGATTAATTAAATTAAATGTGAATTAATTGAGAATTAATCCGGATAAAATACTAACGAGATGTGAGTTGGTATTTGATTATAATGTGTATATATGGCAATATATGAATATTGAGAATATTAAATTGTCGCGAGATAGAAATATGGCAATTTGGAAATTTTGTTAGGACGCGTGTGACAGTCGCGTCAGGAAAATATTTAATTTAATTAAAAAGTGAATTTTATTTTTATTAACCGTATGGTCATTTTGAGTGCTCCAATGTGTCCGGAAGGGTCGAAGTAGTCAGAAAACACTAGCCGGGGGTTTAGTTTGGGTCCCGAGGCATTTTTGGGCCATACCGGCAACCCAAAAGGGTAATTTGGTAATTTCAGAATTTTAGTAATTAAAAACCACGAAAATTAGAGTTTAATTATGATTTATCATTAAACCCACAAACCCATTATCAACACTAAACTAAGTAGTGGGCTACGGGAGAAGTTAAGGAAAGATTAAAAACTTACCAAAAACCAACCCCCACCTCCATTGTCATCTTGTGAGAAGAACTTGTAGAGAGAGAGAGAGGAGAATTCTGCAGAGAGAGAGAGAGAGGAATCCAACCATCTCCAATATACAACAATCTGAAGAACGATTAAGGCAAGTGGTTTAATTACATTTATTGCAACGAATGTTTCTTCCATGCGTAGGAATTTATGAAAATTTCATTTGTTTTGGGAGATTGATAAAAACCCATTGAATTGGATTTAGAAATTTACTTTTTGATAAAGAGATTGCATGTAGAATTTTATTTGGGTGATTATTCTGATAGAATTACATCTTTTATACCACAAAAACAGATTTAATTATGTCTATGGATGACTTTAATTTTCTAGGGTTCATGTTCATGGGATTTGGGAAAAATTGGGGAGAATTGATGATTAGATGTGGTTTAGAATGATTTGACCCCATATATAAATGCTGTGATACGATTTAGTATGTTTAGGGATGATTAGAAACCTTAAAATACTGTTGGGATAACGTTTAGATGAGATTATAGGTGAAGAAAATTGGGAAAAACGAAATAGGGGAATTCTGGGCTTGAAACTGTCACCTCGTTAGAAGACCTGCCCAGGTCGTTCAAACGAGCTCGTTCGAACGAGCTTCTAACGAGTTGACAGTTTGACTTCTAACGAGTGGGATGTTCGTTCGATACCTTTCGTTCGAACGAGATCTCGTTAGATGGCCATTTCTTTCCAACGAACTCTCGTTCGAAAGACCTCGTTCGAACGAGACTTCTAACGAGTTGACAGTTTGGCCTTTTTGGCCTGGTTTGATTTCTAGTGTCCCGTAACCTTGGTTAATGGTAGAGATAACCTTACCTTGATGACTAATTGATAGAGTTGGGATATTCGGGATATATTGGGGAGTAAAATATAGAAGAATGATTTGAACCAAATGTTAATTGTGGGTTAGGACGCGAATAACTAATTACGATGTGAGGATAATGAATGATGTGTATATATAAACCGTGACAAGTGTATTGGTATAAGAATGAGAAGTATACCACTAATAAATTATGGTAATTACTAAGATGTGTGCATGCTTAGTATATGTATATGATTTTTATGTGTATGACATACCTACCATACTTGCTATCACGGGAGGTTTACGTTCGCTTAGGGCCATCTATTCCTTGTGTGCCCGAATTTAGAGTGGTACCTAGAGGACATAGTTCAAAGGAATGACTTAATTGTGAGTTATTAAGTCAGCTAACTTTGGAGCGTAGGTATGTACGTGACCCATGGATATGTTGAATTATGTTCGCCTCCATTTTCATATATTGTGCTTATTCTAACAATTCCTGAGAGATTCGGAATTTGTAATCCTTATGTACGTGATGTACCGGGATGGATAGCAGAGTATGTGTGCACCGCAGCTTAGCCTCGGGGTGCTTGTATTGTATATTTATGATGTGAATGATATACGGTTAAATGAACAGAATTGTTATGTTTAATTATGAGAATAATTTATAGTAACTCCTTGAGAAGATAAATAAGGGGATAACCTCCAGTAAATGGAAATGCTAATAATTGAGAATCCGAGTTTAGGTAAAGCTATCTATTTATGTGATAACGTTGGGAACTCATAGTTGTGAATTGAGTATGAAGGTTAGAACTTATGTCGGTTTAGCTAGATATGAGATTCACTTGAATGGGTACGGTACGTTAGGAGTGCTCAATTAGTCGAGAGGTGAGTATTTCATGTGAGAGCACGTCCTAACATGTATTTTGCATTCATTGTTTTAATGTTATTAAAACACTTGATGTTTTTAAAATACTCTCCACTTTCGGGCTCTGACCCATTTTCTTTCAAATCTACTTTTTATAAAAACCTTTTTAGGTGCCCAGCCACAAGGACACCATGCATAGTATTTCCAGTCAGGTGACGAGATGTAGCTGTTGTGGAAGTTACAGGGCCTTGCTAGTAGGCGCTTCATTTGCCTTGACTCTATATTCAGATTTCATCAGTTGTAGGGCATGTCGCTCATTTCTTTTAGAGACATTTCATTTCTTTCAGTTATTCAGACTTTTGATTTGTAATTAATTCAGGATGCAGACTTGTTTTATTTCTTTCCATATTGGGATTGTTGTGAGGAGTATTTCCTCTAGACTCATTTTTACTTGATGATTTACTATAGTTGGACTTTATCGTGAATGGTTATGTTACATTTCTATATTTCATTTATTGCATGTTAATCAGATTTAATTTAAAATTTGGCAACTCACTTTTTAAATACTAGGTGGTTAGTAATCATTAAAAATGTTTTCGACAGTGATGCTATTAACTGGACCAACTTGTCATTTTGTATTGATTTAATAAAGGAGTAGCTACCCGGTATTTAATTAGTCGGGGTGTCACAAAGCGGAGGATTATTAGCACATGTCACAGTGAGACCTTTATTGGCCGAACGCATACGAAATTTGTAGATCAATGATCTGTTCCTTGAGAAGAAGAAATAAGAAGTTCGGGATGGTAGAGAGAGTGACTTTGAGATTAAGAATGATGAATCGTTGTGTTATAAAAATAGAATTTGTGTACCGAATGATCCATCCTTAAAGAAGGATATATTAGAAGAGGCATATAGTTCTATTTACTCTATGCACCCGGGAGGTACCAAAATGTACAGAGATTTGAAAGAGTATTACCGGTGGAACAATATGAAACGTGAGATCGCATAATTTGTAGCCAGATGTTTAGTGTGCCAACAAGTAAAGGCAGAGCATCAGAAGCCGGCGGGATTATTGCAGTCGTTGCCTATTCCGGAATGGAAGTGGGAGCATATAACGATGGACTTTGTTACAGGATTACCCCGGTCACCAAAGGGGCATGATTCTATTTGGGTGATTGTAGACCGATTGACGAAGTCAGCTCATTTTCTTCCGGTTAAGACCACCTACACTGTTGACAAGTATGCACGTATGTACGTTAATGAGATTATCCGTTTACATGGGGAACCAGTGTCAATTGTATCAGATAGATATCCAACAATGACTTCTAAGTTTTGGCCTCATCTCCAGAATTCCATGGGCACAAGTTTGAAGTTCAGCACTGCGTTTCATCCACAAACTGATGGGCAATCAGAAAGGATGATTCAAATATTAGAAGACATGTTACGAGCCTGTGTATTTGACGTCAAAGGTAGTTGGGATGATCATTTGCCATTAATGGAATTTTCATATAATAATAGTTATCAGTCGACTATTGGTATGGCTCCTTATGAATCTTTTTTTGGGAGGAGATGTAGAACGCCTTTGTGTTGGGATGAATGGGTGAAAGGAAAATATTGGGTCCTGAATTAACATATGTGACGACTAAAAAGATCAAAATTATTCGGGAACTGATAAAGATAGCGCAAAGCAGGCATAAATTTTATGCAGATAAGAGGAAGCATCCATTGGAATTTCAAAAGGGAGATTTTGTATTCCTATGTATTTCACCATGGAAAGGCGATATGAAATTCGGGAAGAAGGGGAAACTAAGTCCAAGATACATTAGACCATATGAGGTATTGGAAAGAATTGGGAACCTGGCATATAGATTAGCATTACCTTCAGAGTTGTCTCGTTTACATGATGTGTTTCACGTATCAATGCTTCGTAAGTATTTGGTGGATCCATCTCATCAGTTGAAAACTCAACCAATTGAACTGAAGGAAGACTTGTCGTACATCGAGGAACCAATGGAAATTATTGATCGTAAGGAGAAAGTATTGAGAAATAAAGTTATTCCCTTAGTTAAAGTTATGTGGATGAGCCATGGAGTTAAAGGAAAAACTTGGGAAACGGAGGATAACATGAGGAAACAGTATCCCCATTTGTTTGGTAAGTGACCTTTATATTAAATTTCGGGGACGAAATTTTCTAAGGGGGGAAGTTGTGACAACCCGGATATAATTATGATAAATTATATTTAAATCATGCTTATCTTATGTGATATGAATAATGTGCTATTAGTATATCAAATGTTACGTGATTTTGTTTATTATGATCCTACTTTCATAAATCATGAAAGGTCGAATTATTTACAAACACAAAATTTTATTGTTTTCGATAGAAATGCCCCTGTTAGAGACTAGTTTTGACCCTTATCACATTATAAATGACTTGAGGTGAAAACTAGATAGTTGTATACATGTGAGTTAGGGTTGTAACACAACAAATGGATCATCAAATGGATTCCCGAGTAAAGAGTTATACCGAATTTACGAACAAAGGGCAAAGTTGTCCATTCCCTTTAAGTGGTAAATTGTCTTTTATTAAACCAAATGTTTTAATTTGATTGGATGGCTTGGGAGGAAGCCTTGGCCAACTTAAACTTCTCCCTTTAATTTATGTCTTCAGAAAATATAACCCTAGGTTCAGTTTTTAGAGATTCAAGCTTAAGGAAAGAGAAAGTAGAAGTTTAGGGAAGAAAAGTGAGGAGAAAAAGTGTAGAAAAATTCGTAGAAATTACGTAAAAGTCCCGAAGGTAATCCTAATTGCAAATATTGTTATTTTTCATATATTTATGATTTATATGATGAAAATCCTTGATTTTTTTATTGACCTTTCATGCTTGGGTGCATATGTATGGATATATGCAAGTTTAAGCTAAGTTGAATGCATAAACCCTTAAAATTTGCCTTGTATTGAAACCCCTTGTATTAAAACTTGCATATCTCTTTGTGTGATGACTGGAATTGAGAAATTCCAATTGGATATGAAATTAAACTCATATATTCATATCATATCTGAAAATTAGAATTTATCTCCTTGTGGTTAGGCCGTAATGATGATTTCAAGTTAGTACATAGTTTCTATTTGTATACTTCATTTCGGTATGCCCTGAGTTTAGTCAAGCTTTTGAGATAGCAAATGAAGTCAAACAATTATGAAACTTTAATTCTGAACTATTAGGTATGTTTACTGAAAATGGGTTGAAAATCATGGAAAGTTATGCTGTATCAAAATTATGAAAATTCTTGGAAGTTGAAGGAACAATAGAGGAGCTTGTAGGGCAGATTTCTTGGGTGGTAAAGAAATGTACATAACTTGATCTAGGAAGCTTGGAAAATTACACCGTCATTTGTACTGGAAAGTATATTCATATATGTTTTCATATTGATAAGGTTGGACCCCTGTATTTATACAATTTAGGAATATAGGATGGTTAAGTATGTAGTACAATTATATTAGGCCATACTGGATACCCCTTGAATGAATGTTTGTATTTCGTCCTTACAAAGGATATTTTGAGACATGTTTCATGTGTATATACATTGAGAAGTATAATTTCATGTTTACTTGGATTTGGTTATAAATTCCTTATGAGGTATTTCCTAAAGTTGAATGTTCATAACTTTATCAACATGTGTACCATTGTTTTGTCTTTACTCATGTTTCATGGAATGGGGCTGAAGTGGAATTATATTATTGTTGTATAGTCATGGAAAGTTACATAATTATGTTAGAATAATACTTATGATTGAGATTAAGTACTGATTTATTTGGATGGACAGGTGTAAGGTCTAATCAACCCAGTTCAGCTCCACCCGAAGGAAATATAAATACATAGTTGACAACCCAAGGTGAGTGTACGCACGGGAATGATGTATTTGTATACTATTACGAATATGATCATAATGTTATGAATGTGAAATTGTTCATTTCGGTTTACCAAAATGGGAGGTTACTCCCCGACCCGAAATGGGGGAGATTTGTCTATTAATGACATGGGGTTACTCCTCGGCCAGGAATGGGGGAGAATTGTCTATTTAGACAGGATATGTGAATCATGATTCAGAAAAGTTGGTCATTCATTATGAATGAGCCGGATAAGTTAATGCATAATGATATGAACATGATTTATTGCATTTAAATTCATGCAGTAGTATTGTAGTGAAGCATTCACTGGGCTATTTTGCTCACAGTTCCTATGTTCATATTTTTCAGGTAACACGATGTCACTGCCAAATCTAGGAAGTCGGGTTGGGTTTGCCAGGAACGGGAGAAATAATGATTTTGTGTAAATGTAAATGATGTAATTAAGTTAACTTATCCTTCAAGAAAGTTTTTATGGACAAGACTACTCTGATGTTGTAAAAAGGCTTTCAGTTATATGGATTTACAATGACGACTCTGAAATTAAAACTCGTGTTTATGGTTTGGTTAGATTAATTATGGTTTGACTCACTTTGACTTTCAGACTTAATTATAAGTAACGGGGTTGGGGTGTGTTATATGAGGCCATACTTCCAAGCCCATATTATAGTAGTGTATACTGATATGCCATTAAGACAGGCTCTGCACAAACCGAAGAAATTGAGAAGATTGATGTACTGGGAAGTAGAACTTGGTGAATACGACATAGTTTATGAGCCTAGGTCGTCTCTTAAAGGGCAAGCAGTAGCGAACTTTATTGCAGAATTTACTTACTCTGACATCCCCAAAAAATAGGAGCTTAATACATGGCAACCTATGGATGTTACGGGATCATCGAAGGTAACCCTCGACCAGCTTCCACTAGTAGATCGATAAGAAGAGATAGATAACGAGCAATGGAAAGTGTCGGGTAATTGCCTATGGATAGGAGAAGATAAAAGGAAGTGTCAAATATACCACCGAGGAACTCTGTCTGACCAAGAGTTTGATAATGATATACCTGTGTGAAATTTATACGTGGATGGCTCTTCGTGTGCCACTGGTAGTGGATCAGGAATAATCCTAAATAGTCCCGATGGAGTTGATATTGAGGATGCTCTACGTTTTCAATTTAAGGCTTTCAATAATGAAGTTGAATATGAAGCTATGATCGTGGGTCTTAGTTTGGCAAAAATCATGAATGCAGAGCAGGTTATCGTATTCAGTGATTCACAATTAATTGTAAATCAAATTCTCGAGTTGTATGCAGCGAAGGGAGAATTAATGTTTAAGTATCATGAAAAAGCTATGGAGATTGTATCAACTTTTTTCGCAGTCCAGTTGATCAGAATACTGAGATTGGAGAATTCAAGAGCTGATGCCTTAGCTCGACTGGCCTTAGCAATACGCACCGAGCTCCGAAGAACCATCCCAATAGAGATTCTCGCAGATTAGAGCGTAGACGAAGATTTGATGGTAAAATTCATTACCCTAGACTTGGGACCATCATGGATGGACCCCATCAGGGCCTATATCGAAAAGAGAGTTGTACCAACTCATAAACTAGCAGTTAAGAAACTGAAGTTTAAAGCTGTTCGTTACGTACAGACCAATATTATTTTGCATAGAAGAGGCGTTATAGCAGGACTACAGAGATGTGTGCATCCCTCCAAAGTTAAAGATTTGATTGAAGATGTTCACGAAGGCTCTTGTGGAGCTCAAATAGTAGGTCGGACGCTTTTACAGAGGATAACAACACAGGGATATTACTGGCCAATGATGAGAGATGACTGCACAACTTACACCAAGAAGTCAATAAATGCCAGTGTTTTTATTCCATCTGAAGAAATCCCCACGGATTGTTAACACCAATTATGTTCCCTTGGCCATATGCCATGCGGGGTATAGATTTGGTCGGGCCGCTCCCGATGACCAAAGGGAGAATCAAATATCTAGTAGTTGCTATGGACTATTTTACCAAATGGGTGGAAACTGAACCTCTCATTGACATGTCGTATGACA
Source organism: Sambucus nigra (assembly GCA_949130495.1). Lineage (NCBI taxonomy): Eukaryota > Viridiplantae > Streptophyta > Magnoliopsida > Dipsacales > Adoxaceae > Sambucus > Sambucus nigra. Next base: position 359,633,997 of record OX422214.1, read on the forward strand.
GGGTCTATCAGTTTATTTGGAAGAACATTATTTGCAGATATGGTCTCCCACATGCATTCATTACTGACTATGGAACCCAATTTGACAACGAGGAGTTTACTTCATATTATCACCAATTCAATGTACAGAAGATCTATTCTGCACCAGGCCATCCCCAAAGCAATGGGCAAACTGAGGTGACGAACAGAATTCTGCTGAATGGTTTGAAAAAATGGCTAGATAATGTAAAGGGAAACTGGATTAACGAGCTACACTCTGTGTTGTGGGCTTTTTGTACTACACCACGAACAGAAACTGGGGAATCTCCATACATGTTAGCCTTCAGAAGTGAAGCCGTCATACCAACTGAATTGGGTTTGCCCACACATAGGGTGCTTAATTTCAATTCCCCTGTAAGCGATTTGATGAGACGTTTAGACCTAGATATGCTAGAAGAAGTTAGGGAAGAAGAAGCGATTAGGAACGTAGCCTACCAGCAACGAACAACTTTGTTTTACTACAAAAGGGTGAAGAAGTGTGATTTGAAAGAGGGAGATTACGTGCTGAAAAAGGTAATCCAGAAGCACAATAAACTCGAGGCTAACTGGCATGGGCTTTACCGAGTAACAAAAGTTATTCATCTTGGGACATACAGAATTGAAACTTTGGAGGGAGAAGAATTCAAGAATGCGTGGAATGCAGAGCATCTGCGTAAGTATTATCAGTAATGAAAATTCATGTGTAACCCATTTATTTTAATATGAATAAAAGTGATGTTTTGCCCATTTCTCTGTTTTGTTGAAATTTTTTGGAGTATTCGTGCTACACACTACACAAACCAGATCAGCAAACACCAACTCCGGTTGGTCGGCAATTCAGAAAAGACTAACTCCGGTTGTTCGATACGTCAGCAACCACCAACTCTGGTTGGTAGGCAATTCAGTAATCACCAACTCCGGTTGGTCGGAAATTCAGCAACCACCAACTCCGGTTGGTCGACAATTCAATAACCACCAACTCCGGTTGGTCGGTAAATAAAAATCATACAAGGCAAAAGCATGTTTGATCACGGGTGATCTCAAGGGACACGCCAAACTAGATAAGAAGTTGGGTGACCTCCCGGGGCATCCACTGTCTAGGCAACAAGGTAATCCTGACATGATTACTACAACTAAGCAGGAATATGGGATGCAAATCATTCCATTGCTTAGGCACAAAAAGTGACAAGTCACTATAATCAGACAATAAATGGGATAAATTCCATTGTCTAAAACAAAATACGATACTTTGTCCTTCTAATATATATATATACATATAGTCATCAGCAAAATTAAATGCACATAACAATGAAATTGCACAAACTCTAAATCTTTCTTTAATAAAACCAAGCATATTACATATGAAATAAAATTTGATTCATTATATACAAATATCCTACTCTATGGGCTTCTTTCCTTCTGCTTTTGATACAGGTTCCATCATAGCTGGAGGATCATCTAATTAATAAGAAGAGTTTATAAAATTCGTATCTCGCAGCATTCTGATGTTAGCTATGGATGGTCGATCAAGCAAATGCTCAGGACGAGATATCTCAAAATTCGAATGAAGACTATAATCACCAAGTTTGGAGGTCAAGCACCGAGGAGTAACACTAGCTGGAATCCAACTAAGATCAAGTTTAAAGGGAGGCACTGGAAAATCAAGCACTCCAGGCTCATAATAATCCCATAAGAAGTGCCCAACACACACATAGCATTCAACCATCCCTTCTTGTACCCCTCATTATTTGACTTTTGCAACCGAGCATCAAGATGACACAGAGCTTCATTGTACCCTGCCATCCAAACCTCTCTAGGTTGTTTGTGAAATTGATAAGTCAATCTTTCAAGCTGGCCGTGGAGCTTCTTCACCAGAATCTCTTTACTTTCCAGCGCAGAACTCTGATTGGAGAGTTGGTCGGTAAAGCTCTGAATTTTTTTAGACATTTCTGCCAAAAAAGGTTTTGACTGTTATAAACCCACTATGTCACCCATTCTCCCACTTGAGTACCCCTTGGCTGCATTCATTTTATAAGAAGATTGGCTCATTCGGCCAAAGTGAGGAGAAGAGAGAACAAGAAAAAAATAAAGGCTCAAGTGTGGTTTTGAAATGGAAAAAAAAACTTGAGTTTAGTTCTGGAAGAAAGAAAAATCGGGTGTTTTGGATTCAAAACAAAAATACACACAACTCTCTTTCTAAGACTGAAAATATTTTCTTCATGAAAATATTTATTCCCCTAAAATATTTTAGAACAGTTTGTTCTCTTCAAACTGAAATTGAGGTATTGAGCAATTAATTTGGAATAGGTGTTAGAAGACATATAACTACAGTGCATGGTTATATGATACATAGGTGATTCTGGGCTTGTTTTATCCCGGCGACTAGGGGCGTTCAAAAAACCGATTGGACCGATGGACCGAACCGGCCTATTTTTATCGAGTTTTTTATATCACCGGTCCGGTCTAGTTTTTTTTTGCAGACCGGTCTAATCGGTCCGGTCCTCAGTCCGTCGCATTAAATAACCTGTTAGGACCGACCCAGACCGGTTGTTCATATTAATATATATTTTAATTATATTTTTTCATAAAACATAACTTAAAAGGCAGGGTACGATCGTTATTTAAAAAAAAAATCTAATGTCGTTTGTGCCCCGAAACTGGAAGAGTTATATCCCTCTTCTTTTCTTTGGTTTTCCATCTGCCATTAGTTTTTCTCCCCTCTCGCTCTCTAGGCCGTTTCATCTCTGCCTTCGATTATCCTCTCAGTCGTTGCTGCCGTTTATTACGCTGTTGCTGTTTCTCCTCTCCGCCGCCGTTGGCAGTGGTTTGATAACAGCTATAAGTTAAATCCGTTGTGATTCACTTTTATCAACTCTTTTACCAACTGATAATAGGTACAAGTTACAACTTATGAATGAAATGTTGGTTTGGTTTAGTGTTTGTTTGATAACAGGTACAAAGAAAGATATTCCATCAGAATAAAAAATTAATTCTGAGATTCCAATTTTTTTATTTTTCTGACCTGACTTTTCTGAATTTGAAATATTCCAAAGCTTATGTTGATATATTCTCATGTTGTGTTTCAAAACCTTATTTTCCATACAAAATAATGAATATTTCCTATTTTCTAGCCTTTTGGTGTTAAAATTTAGACAAGTTTGGACATGTTTTAAAGGTGATTTTCAATTTTAAAATGATTAATTTAATAAGATTAGGACCGACAAGTTGGACCGGACCGACCTTGTAAAAAATCGGACCGACTAGGGCCGGGTGACCGATACAATCGGTCCGGTCTTGGTCCGTTTTTTTCTAGGACCAGTTTAATCGGTCCGGTCCTTAAAAATCCTAAAAATCGGACTGGACCGGACCGCGAACACCCCTACCGGCGACGGCGTGACTGAATACTACCTGCACAAAGAGGGTAGAGCCGCGAAACGTCTTAAAGAGAGCGACCTAGTCCGCGAACCTAAGAATCGTCTACGGTGAATTTATAAACGATTGAGGTAATATTGTTTAAATTTATAGTGCAGTAAATATTTGGATTCAACGCATACGGTTCATGTTTGCGATAATCATATGAGGTAATAATTTAATTTTGAGCAGTAGACTTACAATTAATTTATGATTTTATTTTTTGATTTCTCCATAAAACTCTTTGATGTGATTTTTTTAATCTCAATATATAAAGTGTACCAACAATAACCCACCATGTGCGGCTATTCGGGTGGGCCCGATGGAGGCTATTCGGGTGGGCCCGATGGAGGCTGTTGTGTGGCGCATGGGAGTGTGGTGCACGGGTATGATTGGATGATGGAGGAGCATCTTAATGATGTCAGGTGGTTTGATTCCTCACTTATTGCCTTTATGTGATTTTTTAATGGGGTTTTGTAAATTTAGAACTTATTGTAATATGTATTTTGAAAATAGGACAACAAAAATTTTATTTATAGTTTTAGTCCCTATTTTTGAATAAAGCCGCTGGCGCGGACCAATATTTATAAAACGTCAACCAATCACAGCATGCTACGTCTCCCTTTAATTTGAAAATAATGACTAAAAAGGAAAACGAAATGTTTGTTGTCCTATATCCATAATCAATATTATTTTAAGTCCTAAAAATACATAATCTATATTTTATTTACTTTGACACCACATTTGTGCTCTCTCAAACATTCTTAACGATGCTATGCCACTTCAAATTTGGAGGGTTCCTTTTCGATGCTGGGTGGATTGCTGTCATGACTATTTTTGTTCTACTTTTTGTGCCAGTGACCAAAGGGATTCCTTTAAACTCAATGTATGAAGTGTGGGAGCAGCATTGGTTTTAGCACATATTTGTTTTTTTTTTGGTGAAAAGGGGAAGCACATATTTGTTAAGGCTCAACCTTGAGGTCAGTTTGTTGGAGTAGATAGATTTGTGATGTTTGTTCCCTTGTATTTGTAGGTGTGGCCCCCTATGACAACTTTCCAATTTCTTTGGTTCCATAGCTAATCAACCACTGCGATCTTTGAAAAAAAAGAGCAAACTAAATGTGTAACTTTCTTTACATCACAACACAAATAGTGGCGGACCCAGGATTTTAGCGACGGGTGGGCGAAAAATAAAATAAAATAATATAATAAAATAATATTTAATTAAATTAAATAATATTAAAAAAGATATTGGGTGGGGCCGACGGTCCTGGCGGAGGTGTTAGGGCTGGGGTTAGGGGTGACAATTTTAGAAAAGACACGAAAAAATGACACGGAACGACACGAAATTGACCCGAAATTGACACGATGTTTCGTGTTCGTGTCGTGTTTTTTTTACACGAAGTCGTGTTGTGTCGTGTTCGTGTCTTAATTATGAGTCGTGTCGTGTCATGTTATCGCATTATCGTGTTTTTTAGGCGTGAAATTTAAGAAATTCTGGTATTCATGTCGTGTCGTGTTATTTTTTATTCGGATCGTGTTCGTGTCAACTAAAAAAAACACGAATTCTTGTCGTGTCATATCGTGTCGGCCCGAAACACGACCCGTTGCCCGAATTGCCACCCCTAGTTGGTGTTGGTGTTGGTGTTGGTGTTGTATGACTTTGACTTCTCTCGCCTCCTCCGCGTGTATTTTTTAAATATTTTAACATATTGCCCTATATTTCATAAAATACAACAAACTAATTTAACAACGTTTTTACAATAAACTATTTTTTTTCAATAAACTAATTTTTACAACAAACTAATTTTTTTCAATGTTTTTACAATAAACTAACAATTTTTTGACAATAAAGTAATTTGAACAATCTAATTTTTACAGCAAACCAATAATGTCAAAAATTAGTTTTTTCAATATTCTAATTTTTACAACAAACTATTTTTTTTAAATATTTTCATATTAAACTAATAATGTTTTTACAATAAACTATTTTCAACAATCTAATTTTTAGATTAAACTAACAATGTCAAAAATTAGTTTTTTCAATAAATTAATTTTTACAATAAACTATATTTTTTCAATTTTTTTATAGTAAATTAATAATGCCAATAACTCAACTCAAGAATGTCAAAAAAATGACAACTTCAACAATGTAAAAAAAATTACGTGTTTGCTTCTCAGAACTGGAGAGAGAGTTGAGGCCGGAGTGGATGGATGCTTGGAGTAGCTGAACACACACCAGGTTAGCAGCAGCGTGCACACAGCAGAAGAGAACGAGCGGGCGGAGGCTAGCGGAGGCCGGAGGGAGACGCAGGAGGCTGTGCCATTGCGTGTGCGCCGCTGGAGAGGAGAAAGAAGAGGACGGGGCAAGAGAAGAAAGAGGGATGACTGTTAGGGTAAAAAAAACATGTGTGTTGGTTGTGTATGTGTAGAAATAAGAAAAGGGTTATTTTCATTTCTGCCCCCAAAACATTACACCTTCTACTGTTAAATATTACACATAGGTAAAAAAAACACACCCTATACTCGGATTTTTTTTTTGAAAAACCTAGGTGGGTCGGGACCACCTAAGTCCACCCCTGAACACAAAATATAACTAAATTTACTGTGTAATTTTGTAACCGTGTAGCTTTACTAATTGTGTTCAGCAGACTGTGTAATTTTGTAACCGTGTAACTTTACTAATTGTGTTCAGCAGACTGTAATTTTGTAACCGTATAACTTTACTAATTGTGTTCAGCAGACTGTGTACATCACAACACAAAGTCAATAGAAGCTAATTATGTAACTTTGTTCAGTAGACTGTGTAAGCTTCTAACTTTACTAATTGTGACTAACTGTATAATTGTATAATCTTTTAACTGAGATCTTCTACTCACTTTACACAAAAAATAAAAGTTACTCTCACTTTATTCTCTTTATATCAGTTTTATTGAAATTATTTTGATAAGGCAAATTAGTTTAAACCAAACCAAACTAAAGCAATACACACACACACACACACACACACACACACACACACAAAACAGACTAAATGAAGGCAATATAAACACATGGCTGCATTAATTACTAAATACTAATCCCAATTCAAATGAAATACATTACATCACAAATTGCATACTTAGTTACATTACAACAAAACTAATGAAAATACTTAAGGCAACAAGTGAGGAATCTTAGTAGGTTGAATTACAGGCAAAAAATGAAAAGCAGTTCTTTGCATACCTATTAGCAGGTATTTGATTTTTTAAAAAAAAATTAGGGAAGCAGGTCTTAGGTATTTCGCAGGAAGCAGGTCTTTGCTACAAAATAGGAGTAGGCTTAACAAAAAAAACAAGCATGTATGTGGCCGCGGTCGACCGGGCAGGATCGAAGGTTGCGTGCATCCCATTCTGTTCCAGTACCAAGTCCAGTTTGCAAATTGCGATCTACCGGGCCCCACCTGATGTCGACCGGGGTAAGCAAGATAAGCCAAGTTCAGGTTTAGTTCAGCGCTGCCTCGTTTTTTCTCCTTAAAGTTCCTTTGTTTATTACTTTACAACTTTTGTCAGACTCATGACAATGTTGTTAAAAAATTATGTTATACACTAAAACTTGTTTATACACGATATGATCATCTATATGCATAAATGAGTCATGAATGGCGAAAATGGGAAAATTTCACATTTCTTTTAATGTTTAGAAAAGATTTTATACTAATTAAGCTTTTCCAGTTATTTCTTTTAATTTCTTATTGCTTGATTTTGATTGGGTTTGTGCTTGATATGAGGATCAGTTATGTGGTTTTAAGGGTCCTAGACAAAGATTAAAACCTTGGCCCTTATACACATTCACACATGCCTTATAAAATGTTTAATAAATATACCATAATAAAGCATTCGTGATTTGGAACATATAAGAGCTTGTTTATTGGGTACATTTAACTTTACTTATATGTCCATTACTCATACATGTGCGTCTCAACCAATTTATACTTTGTGTTTATAATTAAACATACAATTTGCATTGGGCCAAGAAGGACAAGAATGTCAATATTGAACACAACAAGCTCATATAAATTCAGTAGTGATAGAATAATTCATGAATATGCTCGAGAGATATGGAACATTCAACCTCTTAAATTATCTTGAGGATGAGGTATCCTGTCTATCTCTATTTTAGATTGACTGAATATTGATGCTAAATATTAGAATCAAATTTTACCATGTTGACATACACTATTGCTTGAAATATTATTATTTGGTTATAACTCAGTAATGAGCTTTTAATAAAAATCATGCTACAAATCCCATATTGGTTTTGATCAACTCAATATTAACATTAGAGGTTGCTATTAATGTTTGTGTGCCTACTTGAGTAATGTTGATGCCAATTACTGTGATACAGAGTAATGTCCACTGTGTGGTATGTATGAGATAATGAGGTTATTATCAAAATTTTATAATGAAAGAATGATGTGGAATGCAATAAAAAATGAAAAACCTTGAGTACTCAATATAGATGTAAACTAGCATTAGAGTGTTGTGTAATTAATTTTACTGGTGGATAATTCACTACACCAAAATGGGAGATTTATGAGTGCTATTAGCACTCACAAATGACCTTTATAACTGCTATTTATCGTCATAATTTAGGGGGTGACAAAAGAAAATTTATAACTCCTAACAGCAGTCACAAATTTTTATAACCCATATGGGGTTATGACTGGTGACCCCAATTTGTAACTGTTATTTGCAACTGCTATTAGCAGTTACGAATCTAACATTTGTAACTGCTGCCAGCAGTTACAAATCTAATACTTATAATTGCTGTCAGCAGTTACGAATTTGTGACTGTTGTCAGCAGTTACGAATTTGTGACTGCTATTAGCAGTTATAAAGGTTGAATTTGTTAAATGTAATAAGAATTGTTCCAAATATATTTATATTTTCATAAAATGATGAGAGTAGAATAAAAAAAATAGCCTAAAATAAAGTAGATGAAATATCATGAACATGCAACAAGTCTAAAAAAATTCAACAACATTTCATTTATATTTTCGACATTCCAAATGTCTGGTACACATAAAACTTGTTTAGACTTAATTTAACATCAAACAAACCCTTCTTGGGCGCTAAGTACAAAATGAACATAGAATAAAAAAAAAACTAAAAAAATAACAACACTTTGATGATATCAAATGTGGGGGATATTGATGCTGTAACATCCTCCCTCGTGTACTCGGAGTAGGTACGCCTGCTGAGCAAGTTCAATGGACTCAATTTTTTTTATATGCGGTGTCCCGGTATCCATTGACATGTGCTTGTATTGCTTGCCACGAAATGTAAACACCTAGATTTAGGCCTTTGAATACTACGTATGTCGGGTATGCCATGTGTATACCTGCAAACAATAAAATATAATTGTATTCAAAATTGTTGCCATCAACATCTTTTAAGACAAAGGTGTAATTAAAAATAAACACGGTTTCATGAACTAGCCAAGTTTCCTCAAAAAATATTTAGAACAAATAGGATATGGGATCACATATAAAGTATATTAAATAAAAGACATTCATAAGTGCATAAACGATAATAGGGGCAGTATAAGGAAATGTTTGAACAGTTGTAATTCATAAGTGCATAAATGATAATGGGGGCAACATAAGGAAATGGGAGCATCGTTTAAGTTGTAATTCTCAAATAATAACATTGTTTGAGAGTTTAAGCATTGCTTAAGCTGTCAGCCATACATGTTGACAACTTAAATAATGTTTAAGGGCTACGTGACATGGTGCCGTATATTTTGACTCATATTAAGATACACTTAAAGCAACTCCATTTAGAATAAATAAAACCTATTAAAGTTTACATGTGTTTTTATTTAATTAAAAATCCTAGGACAATTTTTATACTCACCAAAGTTTACATGTCACAATCAAACTATTAAAATTATACTCACCAAAGTAAACAATTTTTCACACAAATATAACCAAAAAAAATTATAACACAGACCTTCTTAGAAAAATAATCAAGACGAGCATCGTTAGCATCTACTATCGAGTCCGTATGAAAATGTTCATATATCTGTAAGGTTGGAGATAGAAATAATGTATAAGTATTTGAACAGAAAATCAATGTCTACCAATAAGAGATGACAACCTATTTGCTATCAATGAGACAAAACACATACAAAAGAGATGTGCAAATCACAAGTTTATTGGATAGATTTTTTTTATGAGAAAGTTTATTGGATAGGAGTTGATGGAAATATAAAACCTAATTAAGTTTGCCGAAGGGAAATCTATTTTATTTCTCAAGAAAGTTGCCCAAGAATTGGACAATGACAAAATCTAATTAAAATATAAAAAATGAGAGGGACATAACCAGATTTTAGTTTCTCACAATACATCGTATATCAACTAGGTCAATACTAAGCTAATAAGGTAAATCAAAAGTATGGGGACATACACACCTGTCTCACTTGAAGTAGTATTTTGGGTAGAACACCTTTATACTCACATACCAACTTCACCTGCAAATATAACATCAAGATTGAATATCCTTATAGTTTACAAAAGCAAAGCAATATAATATCTCTTGTATTCCATGTGATTGCATAAACAACATATACTAGTTGCACCTATCCCCAAAGGGCCAGAACCCCTTTGTAAAGTGGAGGGAGCTGGTCCTGGAGCATGTAGATGCATTGGGGCACTAAAACGGTTTGGCATGGGTCCCACAACACGTGGGACCTCATGGGAAGGAGCAATATGTTTCCCAATTTCCCACTCGACATGAGCAAAATTGCATTTGCCGTCGAATTTGCAGTCTTTGGCAGTGTCGTATTTGTTGTAGAGCTTGCTTTTTACAGCAGGGGTTGAGGAACGGTTAGGGATGAGAAGCTGTCAAGCGCAAGAAAGAAGCTTTCATGGTCATCCTATTACCAAGCCCAAGAAAAAACCAACTAGAGACATATGGTAAGCTTATTACCAAGTCTCCCAGGTTCTGGAAATAATTCTAGTAAAATCATGGCACCTATGTTTCCTTAAGAGACATTGTCCTGTAATAAGAAGAAATCCATTTTCAATGATGAATCGTATAAAGTTATGACTATTGGATGGAAATGATAAGATAAATGTATTAGCACATATTCTGAAAGATAAATACCATAATGGTCACACGGTATGAATCCTTTAAAAGCCACAACGCAGCAGGAGAACCGATATAGCCTGCAATGCATGTTAATAAGACACGAGTAACGCATGTTAATAAGACATGAGAGAACGGGGGAGGGGGAAGAAATAATATAAGAACCATATGTGAGACAAATAGCACCATTAAGATGTTTGAAAACATTGAATTGAAAAGGAAAAATAAAAAAATTAAGTATCAACAGACTTCAAACACACTGCTTTGCTTTCCTAAGAAGGACGACTCTGCTTCACAGCTTACATATGTTGCTACCTTAAGGCCACTGAAGCTCTTCAAATAGTTATTGGAGTTCAATCTCACACCAATGGCCCTTGATTGTGAAAGAGGATTCGCTTTGGAGCCACATAACACTGTAGATCCGGGGGAAAAGGTAGGTGCACTCACATGTTGCAGCCATCTTTGAGTTTGAGGAACAAAAAAGATTATCAATATCTTTTCCACACAATATAACTAAGTAGGCACCAAGTGAAGTAAGTTAGAAAAAAGATATGAAAAGAATAACCACAATATATACAAAGTGTATTGAATTCTAGTACCAAGTGAACTACCATAGCTGGCAGTGGTGCATAACACGAAATCTACAAATTTAACCTAAACCTTGCAGAAAAATCATATCAAGAATTCATATTTTCTTAGTAAAAAAAATGGTCACTGTCAACTGGAAATGGGACAACTTAAAAACAGTGATATTAATTTGCACAAGTCAGTATTATTTTATCAGAAGTTTCTCTCCTTGATAGGCACTTTAAAGACAATAAAATTACAATAAAGATTTAACAATGATGACATTATAACATTAGAAAATCGAATTTCATTTTTAGTCAATTAATAGATCTGGATGGGAATTAAACATGGCATCATTAATACGTCACCAAAAAAACATACAATAGGTTTAACTATCAGACGTAACCATTTACCATGTTACAACCACATGAATCGAAATAGAATATAGAAAAAGACCATTTTACTGTGAATTTTCCTCATCTATCATGAAAGAAGTACCGAAAAGAAGCAAAAGGAAAGGAAAATACAACCGATATATAACCACTGCTTTGTATCATCCCCAACACAAATAAAGAAATCAACAGCCTAATTTATGCCAACTCTAATTGAAGGCATTTATGCCAACTCCAATGGAAGTTAGAAGGGCTCTTATTCAAATTAATGAGGGTAATCGGAAGGCATTTCAGAATGTAGGACGCGAAGATTGTATACTTCCACTTGAATCAATATCTATACAAGAAGATGGAGACACTAGCCTTGCTACAGGCAAAGAGAAATAGGTGTATAAGAAAGACATTTAGGTCCCTAAAGTCAAGTGTAACGGTGGGCATATTTCTCCATCACTTCCTGTAGTTTTAATTCGAAGAAATCAAGGAAAAAAAAAGGTATCCTCATATCAGAATGCAGAAGAAAGGGGGGGGGGGGGCATTGCAGCAGTTCCTTTAAGCCAGAGGGACAAGAGGGTACTCCATCAGAAGTTGAAGGGCACAATAGCTTTCAATGCTTGCAGAATGAGTTAATCTTTGTGAGTGAAGAAGAATTAAGTGAGGAAGAGGTCTCAAATGAGGAGTTTGCAGAAGACTCAAAAGAAGATTTTTAAGTTCTCAACTCAGGGCAGAGGAAATTAATTTCATTAACTGGTAAGATTCACCATCCTCAATAGTATGTGGATGATGCACAAGTGGTTCATCAAATCAATCTATCACCAAGAGGAACTCAACTCCCAGCTTCCTTATCCTATTTTCTTAATGAATCAAAAGTTGCCTCTAATATAATGAGGATGAATGACTCTAAAGTGCAATATGATCCAAAAGTTGCCTCTAACTTAGTTATGAAACTTGAAATGGAGAAAGCATACGATAGATTGGAATGGATAGTCCTCATTCCAAACATTGAGAGCCTTTGGTTTTAGTGAAACTCTAATAGATATAGTTTGGAGGCTCATCTCAAATAATTGGTTTTCTATCTTGATTAATGATCAGATGGAGGGTCATTTCTCTTCTTTAAGAGGTATTAGACAAGGAGATCCAATATCTCCTTGCCTATTCGTTATCATGGCTGAACTTTTTAGTAGGGGCTTAGAGGCCCAATTTCACAATGGTTTTATCCTTCCATTTTATCATCCTCAAGGTACTAAGATTCTTTCCCATCTCTTATTTGCTGATGACCTTATGGTATTTCTGAGAGGTGATTTGAGGAGTATAAAGACCTTGCTCAATTTCCTCTCTACATACGAATCTATCACGGGTCAGAAAATTAATTTGAGCAAAAACACATTTATGATTGAAGATAAAGCCCTAATAGGTAAGAGGAGGAGAGTGTCTCAGTTGTCAGGTATGGTGCATAAATCCCCCCACCCCTTTATATACCTAGGATGCCCTATTTTTAGTGGGAGATGCAAAGTGGAGTACTTCAGTTTCCTGATTCAGAGCATCAGGAATGGAATGTTAAGTATCTCTCTAAAGGTGGCAAAATAATCCTCATCAAAGTTGTACTCCAATCAGTTCCATTACATGTTTTTGCAGTAGTAAAGCCTCCTAAATCAGTTATTAATAGAATTCACAATATTCTGAATGCTTTTTTCTGGGGTGGCAATGAAGAATTAGGATGGAAGCACAGATGGAAATCATCAGAAAATATATGTTTTGAATGCAAAGAAGGGGTTATAGGAATGTTGAATTTGTTTGACTTGGTATTTGCCAGCTCAATTAAATTATGGTGGAAATCGAAGGTGGATAACAACCGTTGGTCTAACTTTATGCAACAAAAATATATAAGAGATCCTAAGTTGGTTTCAGTGACTAAAAAAAGGATACAGGAAGTGGAGACTTGGGCAGGGCATCATACTGAAGTTGAGGGAGACGCTTTAAAATGGAAACTTTCTAACTCAGGGTTATTTTCCCACTCTTCTTGTTTACAGGAGCTCAAACTTCATAGAATCTCTTCTCTAACTTGGGATCTATTTTGGAACAACAAAATTCCAAAGAAAATCTCTACTCTATGCTGGAAGATGGGGGAGGGTTGCATTCCTCTAGATATGAGGCTGAAAAAATTTAAAATCTCAATTTGTTCATGGTGTAGACTTTACAGGTCATAAATAGAAGATGTTAAACACTTGCTATTTGAATGCCATATTGGTTTTCATCACCAAACTTCAGGATTTAGAACCGAAATAGCTTCAACTGGACTAACAGGATATAACCGTGTGTCTACAATACTAATCACAATAATCAAACCTAAATACAATCCAGCGTTGTAACTTAGGACCATAAACCAAGGAATATCATTACTAACAAAATATATAATTATCTTAAATGTCTCCAAGTAGCGAACAATAATTACTCCGAAACACTCTGTATTAGTTCTTCCGGTGCCATCTTGGAGATCATGGAGCCTTTGGAGCATCTCCATCTTCAAGAAAGTATTGACCATTTGTTTGTACTCTGCATTTTTAGTGAAAAACAACTGTAAATTTAAATTCGATGATAATTTTTTTTAAATAAATAGCCACTATTAACTTCTAAATCAAACATGTAATTCAAACTAAAATAAAATTCTCCAATATTAAAAGTAAAGAGACAACGTAAATCTAAAAAAGAGGTAGATACCTTACGGTCTAAATGTATCAACAGCAACTCTAATATGCACCTTGGAAGGGGCTGAGGTGAGGGGGGCATGGCAGTGAGCACTGAACTATTGCTATGGATCGACACATTCATTTACGTCTGTAATACACACCTGTGTGATATCAACAGTCAGTTGCAATTCTCATTTTGAATAAACAAAGCTCCACTTTTAGTGGCAAGCATACACCACAGGAAGACCTGATGACATGCCCATAAACAATTTTTCTAGATCCTCCATGTTAGAAAGGAACCACGTGGCTTGAGTATATATGTTGATGATTATTAATAAGGAAAAATAAATTCATATTCATTCCTCTCGATAATTATTTAGCATTTTATGGTGTGTGTAAATGTGTGTGTGTGCGTAGGTTGTTTTGGACCACCAGCTGGGAAATAAAACTTACATGTGATTTAAAGATTGGGAATCAAGCACATGAACCAGCATAAGCATATACTTTAGAATGTACAAGATTCATAACATACTAAGAATCTAATAAAATTATCAAATTTTCAACTAGTTGTCTATATTCCTCTCCATAAACACAACCAAACATTATTGATACTAATTGAATATCTCCATTTAGTTCAGTGTCAGGGATGAGTCCAAAACCCCTGAAAACTATTGAGTCTTCAGAACAAGAAAAAAGTAGAGAAGACCATAAATTCAGGGTCAGAGTTGAGATAAAAGTGATGAGCAGTTGATCTTGAGCAAGAGAAATAAAGTTACCTTTGATTCAAATGTCCAAACTTATGGGCATGTTACAGTGGAAGAAAGTATTGATTCATTACTGATAAATAACAAAGTCAGTGAGAAAGAAAAAAAAGAATATCATAAATTAAATCAATCTAATTATAATAGTGATTCAATCACCTCAAGTGTTGGTTCTTACCCTCCTAATCATACGTACCAAAACTGCGAAGACAGTGACAGTCAAGTTTAAGAATTAGAGAACGAGGACAGTGGTTTGAATGAAAAAGATGATGGTTATGGAAAACGTGAGCAGCAGGTGTCCCGATGTTGATCGGAGCAGTATGTTTTGGAGCGCGGAATGGAATGTTAACTCTATTTTAGGCCATCCCTAAGAAACACCAAAATTAATCAGTTATTCAACTCTGTTTTGTGAATCAAATGAATCAATAAATCAAGACTAAATCAAGTGAATCAATTGAATCAATAAATCAGTTACACAACTCTGATATCTGAATACAAGTGAATCAATAAACAAGTGAATCATAAGTGAATCAAGTGAATTGTTCAACTAAATACAACATCTGTGAATACAATATTGATATTACACAATTAAGTGAATTATTCAAGTAAATTGATATGACACATCTGTGAATCAATATTGTATTCAACATCTGTGAATATAACAATCAGTTATAAAATACAATCAGTTGTCATTCAGTTATCTGATACTGTCCAAAATTGATATCTGATACAAAGACAATATGTGAATTCATCTATGAATCAAATTGATAATCGTGATACAAATACAATTTACTTGTGAATCAGTTATCAAGCAGTTATCAATTATCAAGCATGTGAAGCATGTGATACAAATACAAATACAATCAGTTATCAGTTAGCAATCAATTATCAAGCATGTGAATCAATCTGATATCTGATACTGATACTGTCCAAAATTTGAATTATTTCCATGTGAATTATCATATCAGTTATCCAAGTATGTGAATCAATGAATCAATTATCATATCTGTGAATCAATGAATCAAGTATGTGAATCGATTATCATATCTGATACTGTCTAGTTATCATATCAGTTATCCAAGTATGTGAATCAATGAATCAATTATCATATTTGTGAATCAATGAATCAATGATTCAAGTATGTGAATCAATTATCATATATGATACTATCTAGTTATCATATTAGTTATCCAAGTATGTGAATCAATGAATCCAAGCATAACATGAAAATTGAGGTCTGTGAATCAAGTCTTTGAAGTTATACAACATCTATAAAACATACATCTGTGAAGCATACCATAAAACATATGTGAAACCTTCAAACCTAAAATATCAACAACCATGGACGGATTTTGAAAGCATAACACTCGATGAAACTGTTGGTTTAAGCTATAAGAAAACTAATAGTGACATCAAAATGTAATACATATACTCAAATCTATTCTTGGCCATAGAGTACATATATTATTACGTAATAGTATAAAATGATAATATTTCCCACACTTTAGTAAGTTGTAGACAACCAACTAGTCATCACTAATTAAATAAAGTTATATATGTCAAATATACACCACCGCCAAATCTAAATATCATCAAAATTTTACCAACGCCAATATATCCTAAAGAAAGTGAAATTGGGAGTAAAAACACAACCTTGTGAAGCTCACTCCCAGAAAAGAGACGGTCAATTTAATCCAAATATTAAAGGAAAGGTATGCACTCGTTGTCGGGAATTAACTGAAGATTACAAAACCAAGGAGAGTGTGGGTCCAAGATCTTCTCATACATGATTATAAATGAGAGGGCCAATGATTCTTCCAGACTGGTGCATTCGATGACATGGCGAGCACGTAAAATTTACATTGTAAGGCAACTCTATTTTAATATGGTGGCAACACTATAAGGAAAAGTATAAAGGATATATCACTTTGTAAAAATCCATAAAGGATATAAAAGTGTACCCATGTTAGCAATGGTTCAAGCCGTTTGAATCCAAACGTACCACCTGTTAGCAACACAGCCAAATGGACAACATCGTATAAGAAATAATTAGGGCTTTTTTTTGTTTAACAACATATAAGAAATAATTAGGGCTTTTTTGTTTAACAGCGTATACAAAAAGTATAAAATTTTCGTTTAACAAATAATTAGGTCATGTACCTAAGGATAAATTTACCTAAGAAATCAAGAAATCCAAACGTACCACGGCTTATAGGTTTTATAGCTTATATAAAACCCATAACCTATTTACCTAAGAAATCAAGAATCAATAGAACAACTTATATATATTTATAGCTTATATATATATATATATATATATATATATATATATATAACCATGATTTGCCTATAAGCATTTACCTAAGCAATCAAGAATTAATAGAACCTATAAGCTGTTTACCAAAGAAATCAACAACGTATACAATAAATTAATCAACCCTCGAAAAGGAACAAATAGACCCTTAACAACGCATACTACAAAGATAAAAAAGGAATTATACTAAATTAATCAACCCTCGAAAAGGAAATATACTACAAATTAACATTGTGTCTCTAATTTGAGAGAGAGATTAACATCGAAGTATACTACAAATTAACAACGAAGTATACTACAAATTAGCAAATATCTAAAGAACGTAACTTAGAAACACAACAAAGAGAGAGATTTACAGCAAAGCCTAAGAGAGAGAGAGAGGGGGGAGGGCGGGAGATTGACGAGAGAGTGAGGGGCGGGAGCCTCTAGAGGAGAGAGGAGATAGAAGAGGGAAAATAAACATAGCCCAAAATAAATTTGTGACCCCTCATAGGAGTCATAAATTAAGTTTTTGGCCAAAATTTATGACTTCTATGAGCAGTTACGAATTTGTGACCCCTCTTAGCAGTTAAAAATTAAGTTTTATTCTAAAATTTATGACTTCTATGGGCGGTTACAAATTCGTGACTGCTAATGGCAGTCATACAATAAGTCTTAGGTCAAAATTTGTAACTGCTCATAGTAGTTATAATTTTGTGACCGCTCATAAGAGTCATAATTTAAGCCTACTAATAAACTTATGACTCCTTGTGGCACTTACGAATTTGTGACTGCTTATAGCAGTCACAAATTAATCATATGGCAAGATTTGTGACTGACATTAGCAGTGACAAAACAATTGACTCAAATTTTTCATTACCCAATGATTTTATTACTCCTAATGGCAGTTATAAATAATTTTGTGAGTGCTCCCGGGAGTGATAAGTTTGTCACCCCCATTAGTAGTCACAAAAAGACAGTCACAAAGTTGGCATTTTGGTGTAGTGATGATTTGTACTAAATTAATTTTGTATAACTAAAAGTTGATATTATAACTAATATGACAATTTTATTTTGTTTGACAAAATGTCCTTTTTGGATCCTCATAAAGTTTCCAGCGTTACAGGTTACGGCGTTATTGGCGATGGTAAGAAAACGGAAGTTGATAGTCAACAACAACAAACTTCTTTTCTATATTTCAATTGATTGGTTATAATATAAAAACATCTCATTTTGGGATGATTGTATTAAAATGTTATATTGGATGCATTTATGAAAATAATGTAACTTTCGGGGTGATTGTATTACGATGCTACACTTGTTTGGTTTAAGTTTCTTTTGTAAATAAAGAGTGGAGACTAATATAAAATTTAAATGTTTAATATAATGCCCTTGTTTATGTGAACTATTTTTGTATATGTTCATAGGATTCGAATTGTGTTGTAAGAATAGTTGAATTTGTTTAAATAAAGGATATTGGATCTTGAAAAGTATATATTTTTTAAATATGTATTAGTATTACTAACGGACCTTTATCGTTATAAAATCAGACAAAAGTGTTATAAAAAGTATGTAATAAAGTTAAAATAGTAACACAAAAGTCCATTACTAAATCAAAATTAGTAACGATAAAATACTGTTGGTAATTTTAGAATTAGTAACAGAATTTTACTGTTACTATTAGTAACTGTAAAATTCTATTACTAATATCGTGCCCCACGCCTTTTTTCTAATGGAAATTTTTTGTTACTAATAATGGTAAAATTGTGTTACTAAAGGCGTGTTTGGGTGTTGTGTTTGCATTTAAGGGATGGCCCCGAATAGAGTGAATGTCCCTTTTCGACCACCAAAAGCCAATGTTCCAATCGATCTCGAAAGACCTCACTTAAAAGTGGAAGTACCTTGCAAGAAGCCACAAGTGCGTTGGACTGATGCAATGGATAGTTACATGATGTCTGCTCTTATGGGTGAGGTTCTTGCTGGAACCAAAAAGATTGATAATGGTTTCACAATGGAGCTTATAAAAATCGTGATCGATGCTGTCAGGAACGCCGGTCATGTTATAGTGGGAGTCCCACATGTCCGCTCACGTTCGAAGACTCTTAAAAAAGAGTACTTGGAAGTGCATGAGCTACTACAAGTTAGTGGATTTGGATTTGACTCAACTACGTCCTCTATAATTGTCGATCCTAGAGTGTGGCATGATTACGTCAAGGTACGTATTAAAATGCATATTCATGGTATACCTAAAAAAAACTAATGGTGTCTCAAATGTTGGTAGGACAAGCTGGAGGCCGCGAAGATGAAAGGAAAATGTTGCATATATTATGATGAGCTTGCCACCATATATGGCAACGACACCGCAATGGGGTCAAACTCTCAGTTTGGTGGTGATTACTTCCCATCAATGGAAGGTAAATGCATGAGGAAAGCTGTAGTAACTAAATTCATTGTCACCTCGTAAATGGTAATGACTAAAATATTTATTATTGTACCAGTAATACTTGATCCAGACGAAGATTTTGTTAACGTAACTGACAATGAGTTCCTGAATACTAAATCACATAGCACCTCACCCCAGCTAGGGAAACGTAAAGCTCCCAGACAAGTACCATGACATGTGGCTATGCCAAGGCCAAGACGTAAGTGCAAAAAAGTCTTAAATTAGAGTGCATGTGCATTGGCCATTTTTGCTGAATCGTCGCGGGTGATAGCAGCTGCTATAGACTCAAATGTGAAGTTGAATACCCTAGAGCATATGAAGTGGCAAGACATTCTTGCTCGCCTTGAAGCAATAGTTAAGTGAAAGTGATATGTTGCGATTGCTTGTTGTGTTTGAGGAGGATCAAGGACTGGGACTCATCTTTATGGGTATCACGAATGAGCCGTTTGGGGCAGGCGACGGTGCATTTGTTGGATTTCTCTTTTCAAAAGGTGGAAAACTTCGTCCTGCTTTGTTATGTCATTCAAGTGTATGGTCGACCTTGCTTATGGGACTCGCAGTTCATGCCATCTGCAACAAACTTCAAGATCACATTTCCTGTCAAACAAACGCGACCATATTGTGTAACCTTCGAAAATGGTCGGAAGCTTATGCTTAACTTCACATGACCAGCATAGTCAGAAAATGGACTACTTATGTCGAAGGGCTTGTTCTCAAACTTTCTTTTCTCATCATACCAAGTTATACCAGACGGATCGACGTACGCACCGAGATTTGTCATCAAAATTTCTGGGAGGAAATCTTTTACTTTCTCCCAACCATCGTAAAAACCACTTATCAATTTTTTTCCTTTCTTATGTGGAGTAATTTTTTGCTAACTTATGACATACTTGCCAACTCACCCCTTTTATAGAAAGTATTACACAAGGAGGGTTTGAACAAATTTCAAATTTTAAATTTTAGATTTTAGATTTTAGATTTTGAATTTTGAATTTTGAATTTTGAATTTTGAATTTTGAATTTTGAATTTTGAATTTTGAATTTTGAATTTTGAATTTTGAATTTGAATTTTGAATTTTGAATTTTGAATTTTGAATTTTGAATTTTGAATTTTGAATTTTGAATTTTGAATTTTGAATTTTGAATTTTGAATTTTGAATTTTGAATTTTGAATTTTGAATTTTGAATTTTGAATTTTGAATTTTGAATTGTGAAAGTTCGAATTCAAACCCATGAAGGTCAAGCGTAAATCTATAATTTCAACATCATTTGATGTTGTCCATGTTGAGGATGTTGCACCTGTTTTGACAAATCCTCGAATCTACAAAGATCCTCATAGAGGAGTTGGTTAGGGAGAAAATGAGTTTTGAAAACATTCCTATATGCACATTACATTCGTTAGGTGATGTTGTCCATGTGATGAAATAGTTACCTCCAACAAAAGTAAATATTCCTTGTGATGATCATTTGAAATGGTCTAAGTTATATGATAAATGCTACGATTTAGAGTGCTACTGTAATTGGCTTGGTTTACCTGTGCCACAAGCAAAATCTGTAAAATATTGCAAAGATCCAACCAAAGGCAGTGAGAAATTTATTCGTCTACTACAAAGACAAATTGACCAGGTGGAAAAAAGATTACAGTGTTGGCATTATAAACATTTGATAAATACGGAACTTGATGATCTAGTGTATGCATCGGATTTAGAACTTTCGAACTACAAAATGGACGATTCCGATATGGATTTTATTCAACATCTATCAAACATGTTGATGGGTGATGGGAATGCATACTGTTACGATCCGTGGTTGGCCAGGAAACCAAGAAGTAGTTAATATGTAACTTTATTTTATATGTGTTTATTCGGTAACTTTTAGTATTCAATTTTGAGTTCTGAAATTTGCTTTTTATTTTTTGAATTTTTGATTTTAAATCTCGTTGTATAACACAATTCTACAACATTATCAACGGGTCATTTTAAATTATTTTTTTCCACATTGTTTCATCACCGTTCAAGTACATTCATTCAATTTTAACACATTTTTTTCAAATAAATATGCTCTCATCCGAAACAGATTTTGTCCAAATAAATGTCATTTTAAGATGTTTATTTAGTTAAAATAAATATAAAAGTACATGACAGTAAGTATGCCCAACTAATTTTTTTTTAGTTTATCCACATGCAAAGGAGGCATCCGACTTGACTTGCATCCGAAATTACATTGTTAATCCTGAAAATGAAAAAAAAAATGTAACCTGAATTGGTTATAACGCAAATGTGAAAAATGGCAAGATTTTGCCAACATTATATTGGTAAAGTTTGTATTTACCAGGATAAATTTTGTCTATCAAACAACATGAGTAGACAAATAAGTGTCTTTCAGCAGGCAAAATATGTCTATTAAACACGAAAAGTTGGCAAATACAATTTTTGCCAGCTTGCAAATAAAGCCTATCAAACAGCACGAAGTTATCTTTGCCAAAGCAAAATTTGCCTAGACAAAATTTGCCAGCAAATTTTTCCATGCCAACCCTTTTGCCCAACATCAACCAGACGGACCCTTAGTATACCATGCAATGGTGAAAATCGAGTGTAAACTTTACCACCTGCAATCTGTCTCATAGTCTGCCAACTAATCTAAATATCAGAAACGAGTAAACAAAAATGAATGTAATTTGATCCATAATATGATAATTAATGCATATAAAAACTGCATAAAATTTCAGTCATAATATGAGGATTATTGCACATAAAAATTCCTTAATTAAAGTGGGTTTACATCAAGGATCGACCTTAAATACTTATTTATTTGTCGCAGTTTTGGATAAGATTACTAAAGACATACAAGAAGATGGCTCATGGTGTATGTTGTTTGCGGATGATATAGTTAGTATACACTTTAAAGAAAAGCTTAGCGAAGAGAAAATCCTTAGAGTCCAAGGAACTAAAAATCAATAGAAATAAAAAGGAATTTATGGAATGTAAATTCAATAATGAGGCATCGAGTAACATAATGTTAAAGATCGAAGAAAAAGTGATAAACCAATCTAAGAAATTTCATTATTTAGGATCAATGTTACAAAGTAATAAGGATATTGATGAGGATGTTACAAGTAGAATATCGAATGGTTAGAAGAAATGGAAACAAATGAGTGGGGTGTTATGCGATTAGAGGATATCTAATAAATTAAAAGGAAAATTTCATAAAATAGTTGTTAGGCCAGCGACCCAATATGGAGCGGAGTGTCAGGGGTGACAGAAAAAATATGAACAAAGTCTCCATGTTAGTGAGATAAGGATGCTCTGGTGAATGATATGAATTACTAGAAAGGATAAAATAAAAAACAAATACGTGTGAGCAAAGTTAGGAATAGCTCCCATTAGCGATAAATTAAGAGAAAGTAGACTTAGGTGATACGGACATGTGTTGGGTAGATCAGTAGATGCCCCTATAATTAGAGGAAGATTGTTAAAAATATATGGTAAAAGAAAAATAGGTTTCCCTAAGCTATCGTCGAAAAAAATTATTACGAGAGACCTTAAGTAATTAAACTTGAATGATAATAATGCATATAATAGATTAGAATGGAAAATGAGAATCCATTTGGCCGACCCCATCGGCAAGGATGATGATGATGTTAATGAAAAACTCCAAATAACCAAATAACAATGTCAACTCTCATGAAGAAAAGTTACAAAGATTTCAAAGAAATTAGTAAAAATGAAATAAATACTTTGTTGATCATTAAAAATCAACATTAATGTTAAAATTTTCAAGTTAACCTAAGAGAATCATTTAATTAACCAATTTATAGTACATAATGACCTCTGAACCTCATATTACAATGTATCTCATTGTCCAATAAATCAAATTGCATATACCCATCAACTTAACAACTAATCAGTAACGAGAATATAATTTCATCCTTGAGATTATGATTAATGTAGATAAAACCTCCAAAAATGCAAATCTACAGAGATACAAATGAATTAGTAAAAAATACAAAAAAACAACAATGATGTCAAAACTCTAAAATTAACCTAACAAAAGCAATTAACTAACTAATTTCAGTATATAATGACCTCTTAACTACATGCGCCAAGCAATTAAAGTGAAACTAATCAGCAAAGATAACATAATTTCAATCCTAAGATGATGATTAATGTAGATAAAATTCTCAAAAAAAATGAAAATATACAAACATACCAATATACAAAGTAAATATGCAGTGATACATATACACAAGTCAAAAATGCTAAAAAAATAACATTAATATCAAAACTCTCAACTTAACTTGAGAAAATCAATTAACTAACCAAATTCTAGTATGCAATAGATTTTTAACCTTAATTTATAATATGTCTCAGTTTTTAAATTTACCGAATAACTAGTATCAAAGCCTGAAACTAATCAACAAACAGAATATAATTTCATCCATAATCCAGACTTTGTTATATAAAAACTCTAAAATTAAGTCAGAATTGCAACAATAATTAATTCAGACTTTGTTATATAAAAAAATCAACCATTAAAACACTACAAAAAATCCATTTCAAAACTAAGCAATGATGAAATTTAAATTAAATGTAGCAAACAAAGAATCCATTTCAAACCCCAAAGAAGATAAACAAAGTCAGAATTGTAAGAGTAATTAATCATACCTAATAATAAAAAAATTAGCAATCAAAACAATAGACAAAATCCATTTCACACTTAAGAAATAATCCAATTTAAAACACGAGCCCTAAAGAAAATGAAGGGTAAGTAAAAAAATCTCATCGTAATAACCAATGTACATTTAAAAAAATACTAAGAACCTATTTAAAACCCCTAAATTTTGGAAATGAACTGACAATATTTCATCCTAAAAAAGGATCGATTTAAAAACCCTAATAAAAATCATGGGTAACTTAAACAATCTAATCAGGATGATTCGTTTACTCCATGGATGTGAAAGGTAAGTCCTTGATACCAAGGAGGGTAGTCAGGCATTGACATCCTAAAGGATTATTGATTAGTAAATTGTGTTCGCATTATGAGAATGAATGGTTACGCTTCAATTTGTCACATCTAGTGACCCAAGCCAGGGTATATGGCCAGAAGTGGTACTCATGAGAGTTTTGAGAATGAGTGGCATGACTTCTAGTATACAGTGTAAGTTCACTTCCATAAGTCAGAATCAGATGCATATGGGAAAATTTTCTCTAGATAGTTGTTTCTCCCTTATGATTTTCCCGTATTCCTTTCAGTTTCGATAATTAGGAATCAGTATTCACACTTATGTGGTGACTCAGATTAGTGCCATGTCATGGTACGACGCAATTAATCCCGAGAGAACACGGAGGATCGGGTTGCTCAATGTAGATAGATAACTGGGTGCGCTTATCTGAGGTATTCTTGCTATTGCATGCAGTTTTACGTACGGGTGGCTATGATTTCGGCTAATTGGTTTACTCATAATATCAATCTCCCTTAGACTAAGGGACTCTCGACTGGTCGACTCGACAGTCAATGGCTCGAGTTATGAAGAATAAAATAATGGTTGGGGGTACATTATAGTGTTAGACATCGAGGAAAACTTAGCACACGAGGTTTCTTTGCCACAGTGAGTGGATTAGAGTAAGACTTTAGTAAGTACTCAAGGATGAGACGCCTAAGGTGGTACTAGGTTCATCAGAGTGATGCACCAAAAGGTATAAACCGGGAGCGCGATAATGATTTGATGGGATTATTCCTCAATGGAGTGGGAGACAAGCACAATATGGTTCCCGACAAGCTCATGCGGGTTGTGTAGTAGGATAACATGAAAGTTTGTTGAAAATAATATGTACGGTCCAAAGTTAGAAATTGAATTTTTGTGATATATACGATGGTTGGTTGTATCATGAGTTGCTTTGGGTGAGCGTTGATCGCTAGAATTGGTTTGCTCGAGAAGGCACCGGTATGCCTTAGATACTAGCATATATAGTGATAGGAATGGTTTGACGGGTGGAGACTCGGAGTAAATTATGTAGTGTCATGGTCGACGAAATGGTGAGCATTAAAGCGTACTGCATGTAAAACATTTAGCGACTTTAGTGCCAAGGACTTTGATGAATTGTCTTGGAGATATTTAGGACTTAGAATGGAAGTTGGTGGACCCCATGAGTTTGAGGACCCAAGGAGGGAAGTTTGTAATATCCCGCATCAATAAATTAATTAAATTATATATTGATTATAATTGAGGGGGAGTTGTTAGGGATGAATATTGGAGAAAAAAAAAAGAAATATGGTCGTTCAAACGACATGGAACTATCGTTCGAATGATAGTGTAAAGATCGCGAGATGGGTTGCGAGTAGTAGGACATTTAACGACATGCGACTGGTTTACAGTAGTAGGTCGCGTGAAGCGTCGCTCGATCCTTAGATCGAACGACATAGGTGGTGTCATTCGAACGCCATAGGGGAAGTCGTTCGAATGACCTTAGTCGAGTTTTTAGATCTGATTGCCCATGTGCACTATCACAATTTGGAGCGTTGATTGTGTGTGCTGTCGAGCCCAAAACAACCCAGATTGGGCAAAACGTGTATTTGGAACATTAAGGAGAGTTTAAATGGTATTGTTTGGTTGGTTTTGGATTATTTATGGGTTGGGAGAAATTGAAGAAGTATAACGAGAGTGAGAGACAAGGAGAGATGTGAGTGGTCTTCCACCACCAACCACCACCAAGCCACAACTCTTCCATCATGGTCTACCCATAAACCATTATTTTTATGATGTATGTATCCATACTTGAACCAAATATACCCATTTCCACCATAGATATAGGAGAGATACGAATTTTGGAGGTGTTGTTCGGAGTTTTTGGAGATGAAGATGGAGCTCTCATGGAGGATGAAGTGGGTTGTGAAGGAGGTCTTAGCTTGGAGCACATTTTGGAGCATTTTGGAGGATGCTTTTGGTAACCCCTTGAGGCCACCTTTGGAGGTAGGGGTTATTCCTCCTACACCAATATTTCCACCACAATTGAAGCCATTAGTTGTGGAAGAAACCTTACTCTTAGTGTAAGATGTTGTTTTACATTTGTATGTAGTCTTGTAGTTAGACTATTTGAGTAGGGTGTATTTAGTTAAATGGTATAATTGTTGTCTAGAAGATAATGAATATTGTTATGAAATAAAAATACTGAAAAAATAAAATTGTATTAAAAATAAATAATGATTAAATATTTTAAGGTTTTGCAATATTAAAGATGGTGTTTTGTGAAATGGGCATTTTCTATAAATATTGGTGTTAAACATTTTATGAAATAAAATATTTGAAAGTAATGATTTACTTTGGTAAATATTTGGTGAAATAATAATATTTCAAAGTTCTTGCAAAAATGAAGGTTTTGTGAAAAATAGACATTTGTTGAGGTTGAAGAAATAAAAATGCCTTTTGTGCCTAAAGAAATTTATTTTTGCAAGTATAATGATTTCTCTCGATGAAATGTATGTTTAAACCATTTAGTAGGATTTTGGGGTTTAAAATACATCTTCTAATGCATATAAACTTGTAGTATTTTGGTATAAAGTTTATAAACAAGTTTAAAGAAGATTTTGTTGGATTTAAATATAAAATAAGAAAAGTTAGAAAATAGTCTTCAAAGTGTGTGAAATTGGGACTAAATGATGTAATGAACATGAGATCATAAGACTTGTAAGAACATAATTCTTATCAAGTACTTTTGTTTTAATTGGATTAATTTCGGACAAAATAAATAATGTCTAGGCATGTTTTTATTATGGAGTTTAATTGAGCCTACGACAAAGTTCAAGTCCAAGAATGTGCAATCTAAAGCATTGAAGAAGATTTCAAGTCAAGAGGTGTTGCATTTGTTTAAGATCACTCAGGTATGAATACTTATAAGCATTTGAGTAATTTTGTATATTGATTAAATGCTGGGTGATTTAAATAACTGGGAATTAAATCTTTATGTTTTAAAACTATTTCTGAGTTGCAAAAAGTTTAAAGAAAATTTGAGGATTTATTTAAAAGGAAAAATATTATTTTTTATATCTGTCGTTCAAACGAGACTAGGATTCATTCAAACGATATCCCTATGTCGCGCGAACGAGATCCCCATCTCACTCGAATGACATGCCGCCTCGATTTCCGTGTTTTCATTTTCTTTGACTCTGTGCTGCTCAGTTATAAATAAAAAACGTATCTGCGAAAGTTTTATAAGGCAGAACAATTTCGAAAACTTATTCCCATACAGTGTTTCATTCATCCGGTGTTTATTCAAGATCGTATTACTCAATTCCAAAGTTAGTGATCTTAAACGCGTTAACCGAAATATAATTCATTCACTAAACCGTGTTGCACTTTGTGAGGAGAACTCTATAACCGAAGAGCTGCGCGCTATTGTAGAGGGAGTTCTTATGAAGTAACTTGTGGAGAAGCCGTCTTCTTCTCTCCTGTTGACCTCCTAGAGTTCCTGCGGGATATTTCAGCCGAGACATCGAAACCGACACCTGTGGGTATTTCGTATGTTACACTTATTTTCATTATAATCCGTGTAACCGTATCCTATAAAATTATAGTTAAAATAAAAAGGTTTTGCCCTTCGAGGATTTTTCCTGATATTATTTATTTTACCGCATGCTTTATTCATGGAATGGATTTAATCACTTAGATGCATGTTTAGGGTTTAAGAAGTTAAAATTGGTTTTAACTAAAAATTGGAACAAAGTTGTTTTTTACCTAAAGTACACACTAAAGGGTCGTTTCAAATTGGTATCAGATCTTGTTGAACTATCTTATTGTGTTTGATCCCATGTCTTTAACTATGCCTTTTGGTGGTTTTGATGATTTTAGAATTCACTTGTTTGAATCATCTACTTGGAAATCTCATATGAAAATTGCTCTTAAAAAACTGGTTAATAAAGGTGATTGTGAAAAATGTCTTTGCTGTGAAGGGCTTGGTCACAGGATAGATGAGTGTCCCACTAAACTTAGGGAGAATTTTAATAAATCGATAAATCGTGTTTCTACCCTTAGTGATAGTGACCCAGAAGAATTAAACTTTTTTTACTAGTAAGCTTGAACTTCCCACCTTTGTGGCTAGTCATGTAAGTGATAAAGACTTACCTTTTCTTGATTCTTTCGCAGCCACAGAAGTTGATACACTTGAGAGTGAGGGTGAGGTGAGTGAGGATGAGAGCGAAGACGAGAGAGATTTGCGAACCGCTTTCAAATAATTGTATGAAGAAACTTTAAAAACAAAGAAAGCAAACGTGAAATTAGGAGCTATGTTGAAAGAACGTGCCATAGAAATAAATAATTCCAATGCTTTAATTGAGGATCTTAGGGCACACGAAAAGAAAATCCGAGAGAAGCTAGAATATGTCGAGGGTGAGAGAGATAGAATTCGGGGGTTGATGGAGTCTATGGAAAAGAAAATTATGGAGTAAAAATTCTATGCGTTTACTTGAGTCAATGATAGGTGAGCTTGAGGAAAAACTGAGAGATTCGAGTAAAGTTAAGCTTGATTTGGAGGCTAGGCCTGAAAAGTTAGACAAAATCTTAGGCACCATCAAAATCAAAGATAATCGGCGTGGTATTGGCTTCGTTAATCATGTCGCACCTGCTCCCAAAGCCAAAACCGTGCAAACAAGAGAGCCATCTAGGAACGTGAGGTATAATTGGCCTATAGGACACGCTCCTCACCGTATCTACACTTGCACTCATTGCGGTAGGAGAGTTCATCTTAGACGGTTTTGCTATGATCTTAAGAATGCTCCTAGAAATTCTAAAGCCATTCCGTTTCCCAATGCCCCTACTCGTCGGTTCACACCTACTTGGGTTAGGAAGTTGGATTTTGAAGCGTTAGGTGTTAGGCTTGGTGATTCTCGCATCATTGCTCGTGGTTCTCCTCATCTTTCATCTTTCGATTGAGGTTATTCGTTGGTTTGTCATACACTAGTATTACATCATGCGTTATATTTTGCTAGTGTTATGGCATGTGTCTAGTTCTTGGTATGTATTTGAGTCTTTTTGAAAAATACAAAAACATTTTGCTTTTTATAAAAACTTTTGAAAATACAAAAAGAGTTTTGGTTTTTGAGTCGTGAGGTTATATGGTTGATGTGGGATATTTGTGTGCTTGATTCCCCCCTTATTTCATTATTCATGTCGCTAGGACTTTTGGTCATTATTTTCGATGCCTAAAATGATCTTAACCTTTGCACTATGGGGTTGTTTCGAAGTTGATATGCATTTTGATTCGACTTTGCTTATATGCCATCCTTGCACACATGAACGATTTTATATGAATGTTTAACTTCTCTTGTATATTTGAGTTTTGTGAGACGTTCTTATTTCAATTTTGTCATCTATGTGTAAGTAAACTTAAGGAGGAGGTGTGCTTGTAAGAATCGTTTTTTGTGAGAATTGATATTTAAAAATATGATGAGTGCTCACGGGAAAGGGCTGTGAGAGTATAAAATTGACTCGTCATGAAAGCCACCGTTTAAAAGAGCCCAAAAGAAAATCATGGCAATAAAAATTCATATGCTAATACCTGGGGCCAATAGGACTTTCTCTAAGTTGAGATTGATAGATTTTTCTAAAGATCTTGAAAAATTCATATATATGAGGGAGTTTGGTTGGAAATTAATTTAAACGGGTTTGCACCAAGAATCCTATGTTGAAACATCGTATCATGATGCTATTGTTTGTAGAATCGTCAACAATTCGAACTTGTATGCATGTGGATTAGGTTTAGTTCATCAAACTCACACTTATTTTGTCACACATGGCTTTGATGAAGTTTGATGATTCCTTGCTATCAATTAGAACTCTTTGATTGATTCGACGTATTGAAATGATGACTCATTTGTTGTAGTTCACTCCCAATCAACCCACTTTCATAATTGAGCACATTAGTACCATGTTAACATGTAATTCCCATTGGTCGCTTTTTACACTATTTTCTGTTTTGCAGTCTGTTTCTGTGTTCCAGCTACTGTTTTGGGATAATTTTTTCGCTGGGCAAATTTGAAATATTTTTGGAGTGTTTCTGGATTTTTAAATTTTCTCGTTCGAACGACATGAGTTATCGTGCGAAGCAGTCGTTCAAGCGACATCCTCAAATCGTTCAACCGACTTATCCAAGTCATTCGAGCGACATCTAACGAGATGAGGGTTTCCTTAAACATCAGACGATCTCTCTTCTCTCCTATCGTTCTCACATACCCCTTTCTCTCAAGTGCCGCAACAGCTCCAGTTTGTTCAAAAACTGCCATTTTTGTTCAAAAGCTTCGTTTTGTCCAGCTTGGATTGCGCGTGGACTCAATCCACTGTGTTTCAGCCCTTGTTGCTACTGGTTCTTCGGCGTGTAAAACCCTTATTCCCCCCTAAAATTTATTCTAAGGAAATTTCTCTTTTACAGTTGTTCAGCCATTGTTGTCTTCTCCGACAACTGACCCAGTACACAAAAATCGCCTTTAGCTCTTTAGTGTGTGTTCTTCGCATTGGTTCTCTCAAGTTCAACCCAATTCTCCAGCATTAGTTCTCCGGCGAGCTGTTCCCATTTTTCGGAGATTTCGAGGTAATTCTGTTCATGTTTTTTTTTCATCATTTGTTTATGAAAAATTTGGTTGCTATTTTTAGAATTGTTTTTCTAATTTTGGTTATTGTTGTGGTTGGTGATTCGCGGTGGCTCGGTTGGACTATTTTACGGAGATAGGTTCTTAGGTGTGCGTATGTTCCTCGGTGACTATTCCCTTTCACTCATCACACATTACACTTTTTTGTCATGCCACCTAGACGTCGTGGTGCTCCGACAGGCCGACTCGATGCTCCACCACCCTCTGCTCGAGCTCAGGCTAGTAGGCCCCCGTTTTCCCCAGTGAGATGGGCCACTCATGCTGATAATGATCATTAATGTTTATTGGGTCTCCATATTCGGTCTATTATCCCGGAGAGGGTGTTTCGGTATTCTGAGTTTCAGGGGTTAGGTATTCAGCACTGGTTGTCTAATAGGGGATGGGATTATAGGCTCATGGGGTTGTTTATCCGGACATTGTCCAAGAGTTTTTCTTTCGCGCTCTTCCCCACGCTGAGGGGATCTTGTCTACTATTCGTGGTGTTCCTGTTCTCGTCACACCAGATCTCATAGCTGCCTTTTTGCACCTTCTTCGTGTCCCTGACGCTATATTTCCTCGTTATACCGACGATGGACCTACATATAATGATATTCTGCGTCATTGCTTCTGGAAGATTCCTGAGGCAGGTACTACTATGTACCATCGCCAGCTTTTTCTTGCCTTTCGTGTACTTAATAGGTTTGTGTCAGCATCCATTTATCCTAGGATAAATCATACTCAGATTGGATCTAACATTGTCTATTTCATGTATCACGTCTCTCAGAGGTGGGATATCGATCTACCGATGGTCATGCTTCGTGTTATATCATCTATTACCATCAGTGGTACCATTCCAGTCTGCTTTGCTTTATTTTGTATGGGATTCTTATCTCCATCATTTGCACTACTGCTGGGGTTCCTGTTTTAGAGGGTGATCGGCATCTCCCTTCACCTGCCGTTATTGATCATAATACTTTCACTTGTTTCGAGCGTCATTGGCCACCGGCAGCGAGAGCTTGTTCTCCACCCCCTGAGGGAGCCTTCCCTGATGCTGATCCCTGTTAGCCCGGTGATCACACTGTCCCAAGCTCCTCTGAGTTTTCTCAGCCACCACCCCCCACTCCTGCTCCCACTCGTCCTATTGAGGAGGAGATTTCTACCTTACAGGTACAGGTAGCTGCTAAGTCCAGGATGTATGACTCTATCATGGCCAGATTTGATGCTGAGGCCGAAGCCCGTGTTCTTGCAGAGTCCAGGATGATAACATTTTTGATGAGATGAGGCAGAGAGAGCAAATGAGAGGCGCAGGTTCTTCTGGATTATGTCATATTCCATCTACATATTCTGATGACACTTCTGATGCTGCTGCTGATGATGATGCTCTTGCCGATGCTTAGTTGTATTTGTTTTATTGTATATGAGACATTATGATTCCTAATGTATTTATTTATTCTCAGATATGATGTACTCTTCTGGACCGTTGTATCACTCTTGGTTTATTTTATGTCATGAATGTACAATTTCGTTTGCAGTTTAGTGATTCTCTTATTATGCTTCAGATACTTCTCTTTTCTTATCCATTGACATACTAATATTGTTTCTCTAGCCATACTGTTCATTCTCCTATATTCATGCAAAACTTTGTGTGTTTGTCCCACCTTTTGTCTATTCCAGGCAAAAAGGGGGAGAGATATGTGATGTAGGGGGAGTATATATTTATATATTATGATATTTTTTTTGTTCCTCCATACTTCGCTTGGGTATTTGTTTGTGTCTTGTGTGTGTAGGTATTATTTTTAGAGATTCAGATATTTATTGATACATCACATTCTGAGACAGATTCATATGATTGCCATTCAGAGACAGAATCAGATTTAGATGCTTGCCGTTTATTCAGTTTCACTATGTTCTGT
Organism: Sambucus nigra; assembly: GCA_949130495.1. Taxonomy (NCBI): domain Eukaryota; kingdom Viridiplantae; phylum Streptophyta; class Magnoliopsida; order Dipsacales; family Adoxaceae; genus Sambucus; species Sambucus nigra. The sequence continues at coordinate 359,667,224 of OX422214.1, forward strand.
ATATTTATATTTCTGAGTTTTGGGATAGGACATGTATTTGTTTATGGCATATAGCATATCTGTTTAGTTTTGTCCCGGAATAGCCAAAGGGGGAGATTTGTAAGAACATAATTCTTATCATGTACTTTTGTTTTAATTGGCTTAATTCTGGAAAAAATAAATTAAGTCTAGGCTAGTTTTTATTATGGAGTTTAATTGAGCATATGACAAAGTTCAAGTCCAAGAATGTGCAATCTAAAGCGTTGAAGAAGATTTCAAGTCAAGAGGTGTTGCTTTTGTTTAAGATCACTCAGGTATGAATACTTATAAGCATTTGAGTAATTTTGTATATTGATTAAATGCTGGGTGATTTAAATAATTGGGAATTAAATCTTTTTATGTTTTAAAAATATTTCTGAGTTGCAAAAAGTTTAAAGAAAATTTGAGGATTTATTTAAAAGAAAAAATATTATTTTTTATCTCTGTCGCTCGAAAGAGACTGGGAGTCGTTCAAACGACATCCCTATATCGCGCGAACGAGATCCCCATCTCATTCGAATGACCTGCTGCCTTGATTTTCGTGTTTTTGTTTTCTTGGACTATGTGCTGCTCAGTTATAAATAAAAAATGTATCTGCGAAAGTTGTATAAGGCAGAACAGTTTCGAAAACTTATTCCCATACAGTGTTTCATTCATCCGGTGTTTATTCAAGATCATATTACTCAATTCCAAAGTTTGTGATCTTGAACGCGTTTACCGGAAGATAATTCATTCACTACACCGTGTTGCACTTTGTGAGGGAACTCTACAACCGAAGAGCTGCGCGCTATTGTAGAGGGAGTTCTTATGAAGTAACTTATGGAGAAGCCGTCTTCTTCTCTACTGCTGACCACCTGGAGTTCCTGCGGGAGATTTCAGCCGAGACATCGAAACCGACACCTTCGGGTATTTCGTATGTCACACTTATTTTCATTATAATTCGTGTAACCGTATCTTACAAAATTATAGTGAAAATAAAAAGGTTTTGCCCTTCGGGAATTTTTCCTGAAATTGTTTCTTTTACCACATGCTTTATTCATGGAATGGATTTAATCACTTAGATTCATGTTTAGGGTTTAAGAAGTTAAAATTGGTTTTAACTAAAAATTGGAACAAAGTTCTTTTTTACCTAAAGTACACACTAAAGGGCCGTTTCAAGACTACATATGTTGATAAAAGGAAATGTTATTTTCTTATAAAAGCAGTCATAAGGGTAAATGGATTTCTTGAAGGAAGAAAGTAAAGAAATGTGTGTCTTGAAAAAAGGTTGAAAAAAGTTTTCATTAAGTTTTAACGGATAAATATTTAAAAGTTAATAATGTTGCACAAGATTAACACTCATGAAGTTGAAAGAAATAATGAGGTAAAGGTGTTTTCAATTAAGTAGAATAATACTCCAAAGTTAAAAAGGGTGTTAATGTGTTAAAACACTAAGGAAGTTAGTGTGGATAAGTTAATAGTGTTTTTGAAAAAGTTAACACTTGTGAAAAAGGAGTAAAAGGTGGTTTTGAAGAAAATGGGTAAAATGGGAGTTTTAGTTACGTGGAACATTTTTATAAAATAAAAATATTGGAATAGATGTTACATAAAGTGGTCCTAAACGAATATGATTTTTGAAATTAAATCAAGCTTAAAGTGTAAAGGACATGAAATGGTAAATTTCGAAGTGTAACACAAATGGGGCTGTAAAAAGAAAGTGGAATAATGTTGACATTTTTAAAATGTTATAACACATAAAAGGTAACTCCGATGACATCTGGATAAAAGCAAGAAGGGTTCGAAGCCCTTGGATAAAAGCCCTAAAATACTGGCCAGAGCATATGGTGCGTAGCTGGAGGTTTAGAGCCCGTGAAAGTATGCGGTATTGGAAGAATCCGAGAAAATATAAAGAAAATCTGGAACATGTCAAAAAATGGGTTGTGTGATAAAATGTGTTAATATAACCTAATTTAATGAATGTAATAAATGTTTCGGTAAAGGTTAAATGGACAAGTAAATGCGTAAGTCTATTAATGTCCATAAATTAAGTTAAAAGGGTAAAGAAAGTGGGTAAATGAGTGATTAAGTAGCCTAAGTAGTTAAATCCATAATTTGCATAAAATGTATTAAAAATGATTTCAAATGACAAATAAGTATATTCTAACACGGTGAATGTGTGTGTCAAAATGGTGATTTTCAATGAAAATACTATAGTGTATTTAAATGAACGAAAATGATAATTTTGGTAAAGGAATGTGGTTGGATAATTCAAGTGTAATCATTTCAAGTGTTGAATCGGGTGTGTTAAATAAATTGAGAAATGCTAAGTATGAGTAAAGTGAGTTTTTATATGATTAAAGTAAATTAATCTGTACAAGTAAGGTTTTCGAAAATAAAACGGTTAATGCATTGGGACATGTATTTTCAAAGTTATACATACATATATGTAGATACTTACATATTTTCGCATGCATGTGGTTGTAATGTATGAGTATCTTATACTGCTTGTATATTTCCACTGGGCGTTGGCTCACACCCTCGCTTTGTGACGACAGGTTGGGTGTGGATTCGTATTTTGAGGGGGCTATACAAGTAAGTATACTTTATTTATTTTATGGTTGTAGCTCTGTTTACTTGGACTTAGGGATGCTTCCCATGGGTCTTTCACGTAGTTTACTTTAAAACTGGAATCGCATGCTAACAAGTGAAATGTTAAATGAAATAAGACTGGACTCGCAATATTATTTGGTTTATTTCATTGCACTTCACACCTAATGCTCGGGACGGACCAAGTTGACTCACGGGTGACCCAGAAATCCGGGTCGGGGCGTTACATGTGGATTGCTTTAGAGCTAAGTAGTTTTCTTTAGCTAAGTTTTATAAGTAAGTCGTCTTGTAAAACTGTCTAAAGTGATGATATAGGTTTGGCCCTTTTTAGGGATTTTTTTAAATATTTGTTTGCTTTTGCATACAGAGTTAATTTATTGTGTTTAGAAAGATCATCTCATGCAAACTTAAATTAATCAGATTAAAATTTGGTAATAATTTGGATTTATGCTTGGTGGATATTTAATTATATAAATATTCCATTAAGATCGCAAGCGCACTCTCAAATTGATATTGGAGTCGGTTACACAAAAATACTGTGCGATCTTTTTTCTCAAAATAATTTTTTTCTTTGATATTTATATTTTTTTAAAAATTGTTGATATTTGAAAAGCCCAATTTTAATGGAAAATTTGTATAATTGAGTTCCCATCTTTCATGGTGCCAACTCTGCATATTAGGAAGCTAGGATGAGATTTGTTTCAAAGGTCATAGATGAATGTATTTTGGTAGTTTGTGTAAGAGGGTGCACTCCTCCCACTGTCACTGTTGATAATGTTGTTAGCCTTAAACCTGTCTCTTCATGGACTGATGAGGAATTTAAATCGAGTAATTTTAACTCTCATGGACTTAATGCTATTTTTAGAGCTATCACCCCTGAGAAGTTTCGTCGCATCATGAAATGTACTATGTCTAAGGAAGCTTGGGATACCTTCTAGCTCACTCACGAGGGTACCAATGCAGTAAAAGTGTAAAAGCTTCAAAATTGGACCACCTAATTTGAGACCATCACTATGCTAGAGTTTGAGTCATTCGATGAGTTTTATGCGCGTTTATCGGACATTGTTAATTCTAGTTTTAATTTGTCTTAGAAAATTTCGGAGACGAGAGTTGTGAAAAATATTTTGAGGTCACTTCCTTCCCGATATTATTCCTAAGGTCATTGTGCTTAATTCGTTAGGGATCCTAGAGACTCTTAGGTTAGAAGAAATTTTAGGAGGTCTTCAAACATATGAGATAAATATGTTCCCTATAACAATTAAACCTAAGAAAGTAAGGATTGCTTTAAAGACTCAGACTAATAAAAGGAAGAAAGTAAAATTTTGTGAGTCTGAATCTGAGGTTGATGTTGATTTGATGACTTGGACCTTTTTACGAAATTTTTTAAAAAGTTTCTCAAATTTTCTAAAGAAAATTCTTTTAAATAAACGATTTTTGAGAAAAAAATAGGAATGAGGGAACGAGCGGGGGAGAGAAAGTGGAAGAGATTAGGTGTTATGAATGTGAGGGGAACTGGGACAAGGCACATGAGTGTCCCGCTAGGCTACAGAGAAAGGGCAAGAAAGCTGAACATAAAGTCACTCTTAGCGATAGTGACATCGAGTTGATTGATTTAGGGGAGAATCACCACATGAACTGTGCATTGCGTTCATGGGTAGTCACGTTAGTACTTCTAGTTTATTCCGCACTGAGAAGGACATTTCTAAACATGAGAGCCTCGATGAAGTTTCGATTCATTCGAAAAATAGTGAGAGTGGGGATGGTATTTTGAGTGAGGGAGAAGATGGTATCCAAAATGCTTTTAGTGATCTTTAGATCGAGACTTTGAAAACTAAAAATCTAAATAAATATTTGTCTCTTAGGGTATTAGAATTGGAAAAGGAGGTAAAATTTTTGAGAGAGTGTGAGGCGTCGGTGAGTCAACTAAAGAAGGTGAAGGTTTATTTACGTGACCAGTTGATTGTTTTAGTCCGAAAAAAGACCGATTTGACCAACATCATGGCTAGTCTTACGGGAGATCTTCAATCTTTATTAAAGACTTGTGAGAAACATGAAGCCCGTGTATCCCGATTCGAGATTGATCTTGAACGTTCTCGGGAGGTCAAGGTTATTTTAGAGGACACAGCTAATAAGGTTGGAAAGATGATCCTCGGTCCGAATAGGTTATGCCGGTGCATCCATTTCTCAGACCGTAATCGAGCCGATTTCCAAGTATGTTTTGCATCCTCATGGCCCTCGATCGAACCCACATAGGAGAGCTCGTCCTAGACATTTTGAGAGAGGTAGACCCAAGATCTTGTATGTATGCTCCCATTGCAAACAAAGAGGTCACCTTAAAGAGTTTTATTTTAAGCTAGGGAGAGTGTCTTATAGGTATGCTCCCAAATTTACTCGCACACGAGTTCCCACACCCACTCCCACATATGTTACTTCACATGCTCCCGCAAACCACATGAGAGATTTTGAGAGTTTTTGAGAGCAAGTAAACTACAGCAAAATTGTCGGATTATCACGGTCATTGACGGTGACAAGTCCAAATTGTTAAGGTCAATGACCGTGACAAGTCTGGGGGTGATAATTTTTGTTGTCATGGACTTATCACGATCATTGACCGTGACCAGTTCATTAGACTTGTCATGATCCTATCACAGTCTTTGACTGTGACAAGTTTTTTCACGGTTAAAGACCGTAACAAACATGTGAAAAACTCTAAAAATCATCACGGTCAAAGATCGTGACAAGTTGTATTTGTCACGGAGTTGTCACCGTCAACGACCGTGATAAATCTGGGCAGAATTTAAAAAAAATCTACTGGGCAGTTTGGCCACTGCCTAACAGTATATTTGTACCTGTTATAGCAAAATTGTACCTGTTTAAGCAACATACATCCAAATAAAACAGAAATAATGCACCAAGTCATTGCATATATAATTCCATATCCAAATAAAATAAAAATACAATCCATATCCAAACCAAAATGTAACAAATCAAAAAATTCAAATATAATCCAAGTGTACAAATAAAAATAGATACAAATAATGTCACGCCATAGAGTCTGGGATAGGTTCGAGGAGGAAGGAAGGCCACACGATATACAATTTGAGACACCCCTCAATATGCATCACGCCTCATTGTTCGCTCCACCACAATGCGGAGTTCTCCTTCATGGTTATCACATGCGTGACGAGCACCTTGGCCTCGATATTTTGAAGGGTACGTCCATGAACTGATATGCCCGGGATGGTATTCGAGTCCCTCAACCCACAAAATATTTGATGGCCATCATATATGTTGCGTAAAAACATGCTCGACCAATCGATTATTGATATAGGACAATGGATGGGAGCAATGGATCATCAAACGATGAGTCCGTGCATATCGGTGATGAAGCAACGACGTCCATGTCCACCTTCTCATCCTCCTCCACCTCCACCATCTTTTCCTTCCCCTTGCCCTTACCCTTTCCGCCCAACTGGTGCTTCATGAATGAGTACATATCCAGGACCGTCACTTCCAACCTTGATAGCTTCGCGTCATGCGTGTTCACCTGACGAGCCAACCCGGTGTTGCTCGTCTCCATTCCGATGATACTAGATTTTCCCACCCGCGAGCTCACTCCCTAGTCCTCTCCTTGCGATCAGCGCCAAACACTTGGCTGAGTGCGTCTGTGGAGAAAGATACCTTGTCGGCATCAGACTGCGACTCATGCATTTTCTTAAGCTTTTTCGAAAATGACAAAAAGCATACAATTAGTTAAATAAGTCAATAGAAAAATTATAACGTAATTCACAAAAATTAAACTGTCAGATTACTTATAATCGTGGTCGCGACGCTCGGGAACACCTCCGCATCCTTTCCCTTATTCGTCCGAATTACCACATTGGCATCGAGCCTATGTGGCCTACCCTCAGGGCCACTCCCCGTCCCCTGAAAAAATAATGCAAAATTAGTATGTACGTCTTCACTAGCTCATTTGGCACCTCAATCCAACTATTGTACCTCGGCCCGATAGTCGTCTTCACCAACTCGAGGGATCTGGTCAATATGCCCGTCTTGTTCTCAACGACCATTCCAAATTTGACCCATTTGAGGAGCCTAGGGGCCGAGGAGCCCTCATCGCCTCCGATACCGCCGAGCCCTGCAGAAGACATCATCATCATCCTTGCCTTAATCCCTGAAAGAGACATTTCCTGTAAAAAAATGTTGTTATTAGTAAAAATTTAAATGAATTAGAAGAATACAAACACACCTGCATACACACACACCTGAAGAAGACATATAAACACTTTATATGGTCGTGTCACTCTCGAATGGGTCGTGACACGATGTAATTTTAGAAAAAAGTTAAAAATTCCCCCCCAACACTCCTGCACACACACACACACACACGTATACAAAGGAAAGAGAGAAAAAGAGAAAGAGAGAAAATGATTAAGTATAAATGAATTAAAATCATTAAACTGATGTCCGATAATAATAAAACACAAAAATAATACACCCACTATACATGGACTTTGAATTAATGCTTAAGAAATAAATCTAAATAGTACATGCACTAAACTAATCAAGTACAAATGAATTAAAAGCATTAAACTATTGTCCGATAACTGGAATATTTATTACAAATCTAAAAATTGTTTTAAATTCGAGTTATCATAAAAAATGGATTGATATTTGGTAATAGCAACCAAGTCATCCACACTATTGTTTAAACGCTTTGGCGCATGTAGGACGATTGACCACGACTCGTGTTGATATACTCCGAGTAAAACACTGATAAACGGCTCATCGCTCACGTATTCGTTGCTCTTCAAATTGGACAAGTCAACCATGATCAAATTGGTGCCATTATTAACTTTACAAAAAAATTATCCTCAACTCTTACCCAATCACAGTAAAATACAACCTCTTTGAAGCTTACATAGTCCAATTCAAATATATTTTGAATTAGACCATAGTAAGTCATTTCAGCTTCAACGCGATTTTTATCTTCAACGAGGTTTTTATCTTTTTCGCTCGCTGGAAAGAAAGTAAGAGCCTTGTATGAAATGCCCGTGTTCTGTACATTTGTGCTTTCCTCATACACCCTTGCACCGAATACATAACCGTTCAATCGATACTTTTGATATTCTTATGCCATGAACAAGGGTCCAATGGCGAGACGAGAAAGCCTTGATGTCGCATCACCCGTATTTAAGAGCTGAGAATATAGATAAATTAATTAGGTTAGTGTAACACCCCGTATTTTTGACGATTTAAATAATTATGTGAATAATTATTATTATGGGAATAAATAGGCGATTAATTATTGTTGTTGGATTAATTAAATTAAAATGTGAGAAATTAATTTGTTATTAATCCGGATTAAAATAATTATTAACTAGCGTGCCAAGGGTTAATACTTATTGTTGTGAACTACTAAATATTACTGTGTGATATGTAATATGGAATTATGATATTTGATAAATTGTAGAAAGTGAGAAATACGACAGTTTGGTAATTTAAGTCTGACACGTGTGTGAGTCGTGTCGGGACTAATTGAATGGAATAAAAAGAGAAATTATTTATATTAACTCGTATGGTCATTCTGAGTGCGCCATTGAGTCCGGGAGGGTCGAGATAGTCAAAATAGTATACCCGAGTGTTTAGTTTGGGTTCCGGGGCGATTTTAGGCCTAACCGGCACCCCGAAAGGGCATTTTGGTAAATTGTATTTTTGGGCTAAATTAATGGACGAAAATTAAGAGTAATTATATCAGCCTAGGAAAGTCTATTAGGGTTAATAGGTTACACAAATCAAGAACAACCATGGAGGGTGTGAGGGAGAACCAATTTCCAAGAGAGAAGGCTCGATTAGCACCACCTTGCATAACTGTGACCACCAACGCGTAGATCGCGAAGAGAGGAACGCGTATATACCAACTTCACCAACGGATCAGACCATCATATTCGAGGCAAGTGCTTATTACTTGCTTTCTTTTAGCAATAATCATGCTCATGTTAGTATAGGTGGAATTAATTATGATTTATATGTTAATTGGGTGAAAATTGGAGATTTAAATTATGATTAAGGATTGATTTAATTAGTGGTTGGAATTCCTTCATGTATGTAGAGGATTAATCATGGAATTTGATTATATATTGATGAACGAATCTGGGTTGATTAGGTTCTTGAATTGGAATTTTGGAAACTAGGGTTCATGTGAATTAATTTGAGGGTTTTATATAATTATGGTGATTTATGACGAATTAATGATCCTAGGAGGTTAAGAATTACTTATAACCTGTTAGGTGTTGATGGGTATTGATGATGAGTTGTTGGGAATTGAATCTTAGAGGTTTTTAGGTTCAAAAATGGTGAAAAATGCTGAAGTTTGGTGAAGAAGACGAACAGTGCAATCTCGCGCGATCTCGCGCGAAGTGGTTCAAACGAGATGGAGATCTCGCGCGAAGTCGTTCGAGCGAGATGGAATCTCGCATGAAGTCGCTCGAACGACACGTGGAAGTCGTTCAAACGACAACCCTTCTGGTTCGAGCGACATAAGGAATTTTTGGGTATTTTTCTCAAAGTCTAATTTTGAGTTGCCGGTTTATTGGAGTGAGAGAAACTGCCAGATAGTAAATTTAAATAAGATAGAATTTCGGGAAAGTATGTGAGAATAAATACTTTAATTATTTCGGTATAGAGAGAGTATACCTTGGAGATTATGAGAGAGATAGTAATCTAAATATTTACACAATACGTAGAGATGAGATTAAAATACGTATGAAGAGTATATATATAGGTTGGAGAAATACCTATAATTTATAATGGGATGTGTGTATGCCTATTATGTGATATTATTGTAAGAGAACTAATGGGTGATAACCCGGGGGTGCAAGAACCTTATAGTTAAGCGCACTAATGAGTGATAACTCGGGGGTGCAGAAACTCTATTGTTAAGTGTACTAATGGGTGATAACCTGAGGGTACAAGGATGATTATTGTTAGGCGCACTAATGGGCGATAACTCGGGGGTGCTGGATTATTATTGATAAGTGCATTTATGGTTGCTAACCCGGGGATGCAATATTCTATTGTTAGGCGCACTAATGGGTGATAACCTGGGGGTGCTGAATTATTATTGATAGGTGCATTAATGGGTGCTAACCCGGGGATGCATGATCTTCTATATATGTGCACTAATGGGTCTTAGCCGGGGGTGCAGGATTAGTATATATATATATATATATAGGGATGATGTGACTATATAAATATATATGGACTTGTGAATATTGATACTGTGTGAAATTAGTAGAATTGGTAATAATAATAATCATTACATTGCACCAAGCAGTCTTAACCTAAGTGTGCAGGATTAATGTATATATATAGGGATGACGAGACTATATATATGTATGAGTGTACTTGGGTAACTTTCTACTTTGTGAGACTAGTAGATAAAATGAAAATTAGAAGTAAGATAATCTTAGTGAATAAAAGATTAACCATTCAAACGATGTATAATGAAACTTAGTATGTGAGATAAACTGTCTGAATAGCGTATTGTATGGGCGATACGGGAATACTACTAGTGAGCATAATTAGTATTAGTATGGTTTCTGACTAGTTAGACTGGGAGGTATAACTAGGGGAAGATTAGATGTACGTTAGGCATGCACAATAGACGAGAGGTGAGAAAACTCATGTGAGAGTTCGATAACTAACATGCATATAAGACTTGTTTTAAGAACCAGTTTTAAATACTTGCTAAATCATTTTTACACATCGGGCTCTGACCCGTTTCTTGTATTTCTTCTCTCTTTTGCTATATATATGTATTATATCAGGTGCTCAGCCACAGGAGTATCAGATTTAGAGATTTGGATTGCTTGACGTGTTGCAGTTGCTGTGGAAGCTGTAGGTCCTTACAGTAGACGCATCTATCCTTTCCATTCAGTTTTATCTAGACTTCTTTTTTAGGGCATATGTCGCCCACTTCTAGTTTTTTCATCAAAGTTATTGTATTCAGTTTAGTTGATGTTTGGAGTTTTGAACTGAGAGTTTTACTCAGTCTTATTTATCGCAGTACTTGATTCATGTTCAGTATTTATTTACATTCCTATGTGTGGTGAATGGTTTATATTTTAAGATGGAAAGAAATGGATTTACTTGGTTTTATTAAAATTGGAAATGTTTTGACACCTAGCTTAATTTTATATTAGGGGATTAATATGTTAAAAAGTTTTTCGACAGTGATGCTGAGAATGAACCAACTGAATATCCTGTTTTAAATTGGTAGATGACTGATCACCCTATATTTAATTGGGCGGGGTTTCACAGTTAGTTCTAAAGTTTTATTGTATGTAACGTTATATAACAACCATTTTCATTATAATTACCTCGTGTGACAACCACAACCTAAATTCGCTGTCTTATTGTGCCGTTGTTTTTCGTCTTTTATTGTTCCGATAGGCTTCATATTTTTTGCATAAAATTAATGTGACGAACGTATTACAAAATTAATCATGTATAAAAAAATCTAAAATAATTTAAACTTACACTACAAAAAAAGTTGCTTTTAAGACCCTATTTTTTGAGATAGACAAAATATAGTCTTTAAAACATACTTTTTAAGAGAGATAAAATTGGCCATCTCAAAAACTATTATTTGTTGAGACTGCTAATTATAGCCGTCTAAAAAAGATCACTTTTTAATACGATTAATTCTTTCCGTCTTATAAAGTAAACCAAATGATACAGTAAAATATTTACTGTCTCAAAAGATATACCAAATATGATGGCTAAAAAAAATAACCTCCCACCACTAATATTTTCATCTCCCGCCTTAACCTCCCACCCCAAAAAAAAACAAAAAAAAAAGTCACTCAACCATCCCAATCAGCTAAAACCAAAACCCTATTACCTGTATAGTGGGTGGTCATCCCCCCTCCCCCTTCTTCTCCACCGCCCTGATCTCATTTTACTCAGTTGTTCCCCCCCCCAACATTTTTCTCCTCCTTGTTCTCCCCATCTTTGGACGTTTTCGCTCTCAAGTTAACTTTTCATCTTCTCCACCCCACACAAAGTAAATGTTCCTTTGTCCATGAGATTTAGGGTTTCTTAGTTAATTAATTAGATGCATGAATGTATATGAGTAATTAAATACTCAATGGTATTTGTTAATTTTAGAGTAAAAGTATTTGTTTGGCCATCATTTTTTCCTTATTCAATAATATCTTTGCTACTATTAACATGAATAGAGGAAAAAAATGCATTTACAGTGAGAAACATGATCTGGAAAACTCTTTAGTACATGTATGTTATAAGAATGTTTAGTATGTGTATACTTTGGTTCTACACATTTCTGTTCTATTTGATTTATGCAGAGAAAATATTGTTGTTTTGTATGTTGCATTATTTATTAAAATAAAAAAGTCATTAAAGGGTTATCATGTCATGGGCCGTGTCAATCGTGTCTAATTGGCACGATTTTTTTAATTATGCTACTCGTGTTGGGTTGTGTTCGTGTTAGCAAAAAAAATGATATCGTGTCGTGCTGAATAAAATTATGTTGGGCCATGTTGGACCAGGTCCCAACACGACCGATTATCGTATTGATATGATATGTCATCTCAGCTACTTTTATTTTATATATATGTTTATATCAGATAAGATGAACGTGTAGCCCGTGAAGTGTTCAACATCGACAAATGTTTCGACTATCTAAATTTTGGGTAAAGTTTTATTTATTCTTATTTCAGTTGTAAAGGCATAGTATAATGTATCAACTTAACTCTGTTGAAAATGGATAAATATAATCTCATTTTAACTTCTTTTATAGTTTAGAAGAAAAAATGAAATAGTGTTATTTGAATGTACAAGGTGTTATAATCTGTGCACCTCTATATTTTTTTATTAATTTAGTTTAATCATCTCCCCCTCCACTTTTTTAGGATCCAAGGATGAAGATTTAATTTCCGTAAGACTCTTTGAGAAAAGGTTGTCATAGCCCTGAGTGATTTGATCTATGTCTTCTTGAGTTAATTCAGCTTTAAGTTTGGTCCCATCATGTAAGGCAATGTCTTCTTTGGCTTTCAAATTGATGGCTCTTTTCTCTGACCTACTTAAGTTGAGGGAGATAAGATTGCACTTCTTGTATAATTGAGCTTTAACTATGAGGTCTTTAGGGTTAATGGAAATTAAGTAAGGACTAAAATCATTACATTCCTCACTGTTTTCACTCTCCTCATCTTCAGAAATGCGCCTTACCATTTGAGATATTAAATTGCAATTTTTATTATGAGAACAATTGTTAATATCCTCAAAGTGTATTGGAACAATAAATAATTGGTTAAGGTTCACTGAGTAATTTTGCTTCTTAAATGTGACAGGCTTTAGAGGATACGACATAGAATTTTTGGATTTTAGGCTTGAGTTGTAGAAATGAAATGAAATAGACTTTTGTTAATGTCTTGAATGACTCGCTGTATATGGTTTTACAAATTTAAATTTTCAAGAAGCATTAACACTCGGACTAAGCAAATAGTATAAGAAACTATGTTTGGCAGTGTATGTCAATTACATTCTAAATTCCAATAACAATACATTCTAAAAAGTAGGTGTCATGTACATCAAAATGGCCTAAAGCACATATTTTGCAGCTTGCAGCTTCCTGTAAGGAGGATGGGTTGACTTGAGGTAAAGGGAGCTGATCTCGGCCTTCTTAACGGGGCATGCTGGCGCATTTTTAAAAAGAAGGTTTTTCAGAATTGTCATTTAAGGCCATTCCATATGTGTTTTTTAGGAACGGTGGTGCAAATATTAGTTTCCCCCCTTACATTTCACTTTCCCGCTCACTTTTTCACTACCCCCACTGAATCCTCGTTATCACTTTAGTTTCCAAAGGAAAACCCCTCTCTATAGACATTTGATTACAAATGCTAATTTTATATTTTTGTCTTAATGAATATATGTATAAATATCACCTAAAACCATCACACATCTCCCTTATTAACATGCGTCATCTCTGTCTTAATGACCCCCTCTCTCTCATATTTTTTCCTTAAACTTTTCCTCTCCCTCATTAACATGCATCCTCTCTATCTCTCATCAATATGCATCCTGTCCATCTTCTCTCTCTCGCTCTCGCCTATAGACATTGCGCTTGCACTGGTAAATACTACCCCTTTCCCGAATTAAGAGTCCACTATTACTTTTTTGGGTTGTCCCAAATTAACAATCCACTTCATATTTTTGGACATAATCAACAAACCAAATCTGATGATAATGATTAAGTGTTGATTTGACCAGAGATTGATTCTATCCTTAATTTATACAAAAATTGGATAAGAACTCTTAATTTGGTACGGAGGTAGTATGTGGTTTTCCTATCACCCATTAGTTTTGTTAGCAAATTTAAAACATTTTATTATATCACCAAAAAAAAGAATACATACAAGAATAAGAAAGGGAGAAAAAGCATAAAATACAACTCCTAAAATAATAGAGCCTAAAAATACAATGGAATCTAGTTAGTCAATGAAATCTATAAGAGGAAAACCACATAAAATCTTTGAAGACAAAACTTGCAAGCTCAATAGGGCAGTGATTCTACCAGTCGTCGTCGGCAAACATCAAACCCGTATTTTATCAATTTACCAGCTGAACTATTGCCCTTTCGGAAGATTTGGGAACATTTAAAGCTCATACAAGAGATTTGATAAAGACATATAATCCAAGTAATCTTAAAATGCCAATGAGGAATGAAATATTTTCTATTAAAATAGGACACCACACTGTGAGAATCACACTCAAGCCAAAGATGAAATCAGCCTCTAGATAAAGCCATATTAATAGTAGAGATAACACCAAATAATTCAACGATGAACGAATTGTTCACACCAATATCTTTGTAATAGCATCCCAAATATTGCCCTTTAAGGTTTTTAAAATGACACCGAAGGCAGCAGGAAAGACATTCTCAAGCACAAACGGATACACAAATCTAAACTAGGAAAGATAATGGTGATTTTGAGAGCTCTTCTCAAGATATGAGAGATATCAAATTTTTTTAGAATACGCAAATCTAAACTATTATTATAGTACCCAAGCACAAAAGGACTAATGAATTGGATCCAAACTTTAATACTGTTGCAAATCACGACTTTGTTAGCAGAGACATTCTCAAATCTAAGCTTGTTTCTAGCACAATGAATTTTATACAAAACATATATAACAACAACCTTCCAAAGTTTTTTTAACTTGAGGACCATGATTAGGGTGATTGAAAAAACTCCAAAACTCCTTAACATGATCAGTATAAGGAATCACTGGATTAAAGAGGGAGGAAGTCCATCTCCACAATGATCTCGCAAAATTGCATTCGTAAAGAGATGAATGGAACCCTCTTCATAGTTAAAGGAATCACATAAGAGACATGGGGAGAATACATGAATATATCCAGCCTTACGATTATCATCAATTGGGAGGACATTGTGCTATAATCTTCAACTGACCAAAGAGATTTCAGTAGGCACAAACTTAATCTGTAGACTTTTAAAATCAACAGCTATAGAAACATCACCTTTAAAACACTTATAAGTTTTAGTAAGAGAGAGGTCACCAAAAGAAGAGAATTCCCAAATATGCTTATCTTTGGTTAGAGAATAGGAAGTTTTATTTTTAAAATAGAATCACAATTATAAGGGAATTATTTAATATAGCAATTAGGCATCTTCTAATTGAAATCAACAATGAGGTCCGAAACATTACACTTAAGAGGAGATAAATAATTAATGTTTAGAGAAGCTACAATAAGAGTGCCAAGCCCATTATCAAACCAAACATTAATGGACTTCCCATCACAAATAATCCATTAAGAGTGCAGCTTAATGAAGGGAATTTAGGACAAAAGGCCAGGACAAATAAAAGATTTATAGAAGTATTTGATGTCGGAGTTAGCAAAAAAATTAAATTTGCTATTAAATAAAGAGGCACAAAGAGAAGACATGTTAAGAAATCCCCAAGAGATCGTAAGAAGGGTAGATTTATTCAGGTGTCTAGAATATTGTATCCCCAAACCTCAATCACATTACACATTCCTAACTTTGATCCAAGAAACGTAACAATCTTTTTAGTGCTAACATCACCACTCCAAATGAAATTTTTTGCACAACAATTGAGATCTTTAAGAAAAGAAGTTGGCCACTTATAAACTTAAAAACTATAGAAAACGATGCTTTGAAAAACAAATTGTACAAGCTAAACTCTCCCAGTCATGGACAAAGGAATACCCTTCCCACTGCTAAGCTTCAATATCTTTATCATCCAGAAGTTGAAGGACTTTATTGGTGGGGCTTCCAACAAAGATAGGAACTCCCAAATAAGAAAATGAAACACTGACTTCTTTAATGCCAAAAAAATCACTGACTTTATTCCTCCTATGAGTTTGCTTTTGTTTTGATAAATTTGTCAACAACCTCTCTCTGTGAAACGAAATAGAGCGGTATGCATATCAACTAAAACTACCATTGTTCGTCAAATTTATATGTTTAATTATTAAATTTATTAATTTTGACGCATTTTTCTTTGATTGGTAATTCTTGAAAGACGCTGATGAGCGGGATGTTCGACATCAGCCTGACATTGAAGATCAAGATGCTCGACATCGACATGAGCTCGAATAATTAAAAATTATCAACCAACAATCTCTACTATAGATGCAGACTGACATGAGAAGCTAAATGCAATGTTTATTTCTTAGTATTATCCCACACCATGCTTCCAGAATCTCAACGACTCGTACCGACTAGGTAATACTACATCTTTATTATTATAAGATTGATGTAGCTCATACTATTTAAAATGGGAAATTCTCCATTTTAAAGTTACATATTACCGTGTTGTGGCAATTGATTGCTGAGATGTTTGAGTGAATTATAACCTATAAACATGTTGGTATTCATGAATAAACAAAGGAGATTATGTCGATTTTTTTTGAAATAGTAGTTATTGGTCATTGTAGGTTTGTTGTAGTTGTTTAGTCGTCGGTGGAAAATTCTCTCTTTTAAAGTTAAATTTTCAATGGTGGTGGTGAAAATTTGATATGGTAGTGGTGAGAGTTTGTTATGGTGGTGTTGAGAATTTGCTATTGGTTGGTGTATAGTATTCTTAGAATCAATTTTAATGTTTAAAATAGGCTGCCTACCTATGGTTTTCATGAATAAACAGAGGGGACTCTGTCGATTTTTTTAAAAAATATTAGTAGTTAAATATTTATTAAAAAGATATCGTAGTTTAAAAGTTATATTGTTTATGATGAGAATATACTATATTGATTCATTACACAATGTATTGTTGATGAGTGGGATATTAACTTTGATATAATTGACGCCAATTATTTTTTTTTGCAGGTGATAATTTTTGTAGAACAAGCAATGATAATCAGTGATTTGGGAGGTTGTATGCTTTAAGATTGCGGGATTACTTTGATAAAAGCATTTTGCGCTTTGGAGTATAAGAAATTAATGTATTTTGTTGTCAAGTCGAATATTTGAACTTAGTGTTAACATTTTTGTTGTGATGAATATTTTGAGATGTTTGTAAGAACTCTTAACTATTGTTGAATGAAAATGATTCGTTGTGTTTGTTGGAAATCATCTTATGTATTATGTTTTATGATTATTAGTTGTGTTGTGTTGTGTTGTCTCAGATGTAATTCAAGTATATATTAAATTTAGACATAGATTTTACTGTCCACAATATATTGGCGTAAAATTTTTAAAATCCCTGAACCCCTTTTGGGATGCTTAAAACTGTCTCAAAAATATATTAAAGATGGCTATGCTGCGTCTCAAAAAGATCTTCTAAAATAGTATCCTTTTGAGACAGATTAATTCCCGTGTCAAAAGCACTTTTTTGGGACAACTCTCTTGCCATCTCAAAATAGTTATATAAAATGGTGAGATTTTGAGACGGATTTGTTCCCGTCTCAAAAAATTCTTTTGAGATGGCAATGGCGTCACAAAAAGTATTTATAACTCCTATAAAAAAGACCCCCCCTAGCCGTCCCAAATAGCATCCCATAAATTATTTGAGACGGATAAACCATCTTTTGGGACTGTTAGGCCACCGTCTCAAAAGCTACTTTTTTTGTAGTGTTACCTTTTGCATTCTTTGACATCTTCATGTGTGTCAAATAGATAATGAGCTAATTGTTCATGTTGCAAACTCGTTAATTTCACTCGTTTGCCCATCCCATGACCACCCTCATTGACGAACTCATCAATGTCATCAACGTAGGTCGAGTCAGGCATATATTCTCGAGTATAGATTGATGACTTCACGGTGATGTATTTCTCTGCAATTGATCCTGTAATGTATCGTGTATTCTTGACGTAATATTTGAAAACTTTCATCAATCTTTCAAATGGATACATCCATCGATTTCTAACTGGACCGCAAAGAAGTGCCTCGTCGCATAGGTGTACCAACAAGTGAACACTTATGTCAAATAATGATGGAGGAAACTACTTATCCAACACACAAATCGCTTTGGTCACCACCAATTTTGTGGCCTCTATGCGTTCTCTATTGACTACCTTCTCATACAAAAGTTAGAAGCAGAGACTAATTTGCATAATAGCCCTTCGCAAATCCTTGTGCTTGGAGAAATAATGCTTAAACAATAGAGGAACCAATTGCATGATCACATGCCAATCGTGGGACTTACACTTATGTAAATCATGGGTAGCATAATTCACAATCCTTTGCAGGTTGACGAAAAATTAGATGGTACCTTCAAATTATATATTGTGTCTAAAAGCACATTCCTTTCCCCGCTCGTCAAAGTAAATGCACCAGGCGGAATTATTGTACTTCCCCTACTATCTTCTTTCAACCAAAGTTGTGGCTTAAGTTTCAACGATTTAAGGTATTTTCTTGTATTTTCTCCATCCTTCGAATGACTCCCCCCAAGGCATGTTCCCACAATATGTTCAACGACGTTCTTCTCTGCATGCATCACATCTAATACACGTCGCACGAGGTTTTCCTTCCAATAAAGCAAGTCAAATAAAATTGACCTCCTAGACCATGCCTTTTTTGTCTCAGTTTCATTTCCAGTTGGGGTCTTCTTATGCTTGACATTCTTAAATTTAGGATTCTTACCTGGAATATGAGGGCCAAAATCAGAAGATTTACTTTCAATTTTTGAACCTGAAAGTTTTCTCAGCAGTAGCCTATGTTCAACCCCTCCCCCCCCCCCCCCCCCCGATAAAAATATGGAACCTTTCTCAAATCTGAAACTATGAGCGGGGGATAAAAACCTCTTATGGCAGTGGTATATATTTTTTGAACTAGCGGAGAGACGAAGAGATTCAGTCTCCTCTCCATAAATAGGACACCCCAAATAACCATGTACTACACAACCGGATATTGTCCCATAAGATGGAAAATCATGAATTGCCCACATCAACATATCTTTCAACGTAAACTCTTCTTTTTTAAAAGAGTAAAATGCTTGCACACCCTTTTCACACAACTCATTTAATTCTTCTACCAAAGGAGCCAGGTAGGCATTGACTTCATCACTTGGTGCCTTTGGCTCGGGTATCAATAAAGACAACATGGAAAATTCAGGTCTCATACACTGTGAAGGAGGGAGGTTGAGTGGAGCTAGGATCACTGGCCATACACTCTGAATTGTGCTTAGATTTCCAAATGGATTCAAACCATCTGTTGATATAGCCAAACAAATGTTACTCTATTCTCGAGTAAAATCGGGATACTCATAACTCATCCTCCTCTAAGCTGTAGAATCAATAGGATGACGCATATGATTATACCCTACTTATGCCCTAGCATGCCAAGTCATTGCCTCCGTTGTCCACGGTACTGTGAAAAACAACTTTATTCTAGTCCCAACAGGAAAATATTTTAACACTTTTTGAGGTACTTTTGAGCTTGTGCCTTCCTTGCCAGTAGATTGGATATATCTAGGTTCATCGCATACCGGACACCGATCGATATTTTCATACTCCTTTAGGTATAGTGTGCAGTCATACACATAAGCATGAATCGATTTATACTTCGTTTCTAAACCTTTCAGATTGTTCTTCATAACATGATAACTATTTGGAAGCATATTCTCCTTGGGTAGAAAGCCCTTCACCCAATTCAGAATTCCTGTCACGCTATTGTCAAACGAATCGTATTGGGTCTTCAAACTATGCAAACCAACCGTGGCATGTAAAGTTGCTTATTCTTTCTCACAACCAGAGTATAACAGTTGGTTCATCTTAAATTTTAAACTTTGGTAGTCATCATCAAGGTTTATCCTGATATTTTCATGAGCATTTGAACCTTGTACATCGTCAGTGACCTCATTCTCTTCCACTTCATGAACTCCGTACACATCATCAACTAAATTCTCTAACATATTATGATCTACGTCGTCCCTTTCTACATCTATTCTACTTGTTTAAGGTTGTTGTGAAGGTTGCTCGGGGACAAAAGGAACTTTCGATTCCCCGTGAAAACTCCAAAATTGATAATTATCATGCATACCCAATATTAACAAATGTAGTTCAACTGGTTTTCACTCAAACAACATACCATTCTCACACCTAGCACACGGACACGGAAACTCTTCATCATTATGATATCTCTTTGCGTATTTCACAAATTCATTAGCACCTCTGTGAAACACATTCCCCAATCTATTTATCTCACCCATCTACTCTTTGTATTTAGGATATCCCATCACAGCTACTACAAACAATAACCTATTAAAGGTAAGAAGCGTATATTCGTGGATTAGTATAATTAAAATTTAGATTTATAGTGTGTTTCATTTAATTATATCTTATTTATATTCAATTTTTAAATTTCAATTTCAAATTCAAATCAATTTATAATATTAATTCCTATTTCATCTATCTCCTATAAAGGGTGAGTGGTCCCATCCCATTCAAGATCGCATATTTCTATAATATACTTAACTGCTCATGTACATTGTTACAATTTGAGAAAAATTCGGCAGCATATCCCCATAGTTCTCCAAGTACACGACGTAGATTCGCAAGTGTGAGTGTTATTTCAATTTATCAATTGAAATAACACTCACACTTGCCAATCTAGTATGTACCCAGAGAACATTAGGATACGACTGCAGAACTTCCTCCAAAAGTAACAAGTTTAAGCCACTAAGAATTTTATTATACAGAAATTATGCAGTCCCAAACTGTCCAAATGGAACAATTCGAAAGATCTCATTACAGGAGTAATGACTCTCTAATGGGTCTAAGGGCTATTGAATGCGTATACACAAGAACTAGAAGGCTAGTATCTATGCGCACTATATGTAATTTCAAGTATGTTTCATTTAATTATCATAAATGAAACATACTATATATATGAATTAATAATATATTATTCGTGACACAAAGTAATTTTAGAAAAAAGATGCCCCCCCCCCCCCCCATTTGGACAATAATCCAGTGGTCATGTCACTTTCAAAATTAACCAACCCAACATCGGTCCACTATAATCCAACAACAACAAACCAACAAATGTGTATCACGTACTCCTTCTAATTCATCTACTCAATTAATTCATTTCATCACGTCTTATAAATATATCATCATTAAAGCTATACAATTAAAGTTATATTTTATTAATCAATTTGTGTGTTTCAACTATCACGGTGTAATATTAATGTTTAACAACTTAATTCTGAATTCCAAAACAACAACATCTAACCCATAATATGTACAATTACTAAAAATCCTAAACATCAATTCAAACTAACTACTTACTAATTTAAAACCAATAATTAATAAGGCGAATCTAAAGGCTCCTAACTCATTTATAACCAATTAAAGTCATAATTAAATTAACAAGAATAATTATAAGCCCTAATTTCAATTCCTATTATGACTATTCCATGAGAAAAATCTCAAATTGAACTTTAAGCCTCTTACACATTTACGTATGAAATCAAGGGTTAATTACTTATCATTATGTATTAGCCAACAATATTTGGGTATTTATACTTAAGGGTACAACATATATTTGGGTATTTACACATTTACACATGAAACCCTAATTGTTCCATTACCTACACACACGCGCACACACATGCACACTACACACACACATGCCCTGCCCCCCACCCCTACTGCCCATACACTCCACACTACACACACACACACCCCACCCCCACCCCTACTACTCCCCCCCTCCCCCCCCACACCCACACCCACACACTCACACACACCCACACACGCAACACCCGCACCCGCAGCACACCACACACACGCACACATACACACATATTCATAAACACACAAAGGAAAGAGAGAGAGAGAGCAACACCGTAGAGAGAGACAAAAAAGGGGGGAAACAAAATGGTGGGAAAAAAAAGAGGGAAGGATTTTTTTACTGAGAAAGTTGTCACGGCCTATCAAGGTCTTTAACCGTGACAACTTTCTAACGTTGTCACGTTCAATGACCATGACAATATCTTGTCACGTACATGTCACAGTTAATGAACGTGATAAAAAACACCCACATTTTTATCATGGTCATTGACCATAACAAGGGTGGCCGGGTGAAGGGTGGCAATTTGGCCTTTTTGGTGTAGTGGTAGATTATTTAGTCGATACTTCACAAAAATTGATGGAAGTTTTTCATAGGATGTCATCTCCTTTGTAGAACTCCTTCGGGCCTAATGATTGAGGTTGCGACTTTTTTCTAGCATCGAATGCTTTTCATATTCATATTTTACATGCCTTTTGCTAGATTGTACTACCATTGTATGTATATTTATCGAAAAATTCAGAAAGAGTTTTGTTTTTTTGAAAAATTTGAAAAATACAAAAAGATTTTCATTTTTTAAAGAAAAAATGAAGATGACAAAAAAATTTATTTTTTGAAAAAATCAAAATAGAGTTCGTGTTTTTTACACCTTATAGGGATGAACATTAGAGATGTCCGAATCATCCATTCATTCCATATCCATGTGACTATTTTGTAGTGTTTTGAGATGTGACATCATTTTATTTACGTGTTTTATAATGTGTGGAGTTATTAAGATGTGAATTGATGATAACTTGTTATATGTTTGATTCATTGTCTCCTTTAAAGCACACGAGGACGAGCTTATTTAAGTATTGCACTTACTTGTCACATGTCGATTATAGTATTTTTATTTCAATTTTTCTTTAAAAATAATCCAAATATAAAACACGAGATAATAAAAAGTTGTGCATGTAAGAACCATTGCCCGAATTAAAAAAATTATTTTTCGGTAAAAGTGTTATATTTCAAGCAATGGAATCGAGCTGTGAAAGATAAAGTTTCTGCTCGAAAAGCCACCATTTGCAATGAAAAGGCCAAAAAGATTAAAGGCATATAAAAACAAAAGTACCATGCCATTTACTTGATCATTGATGCTTCGATAGTTATTTGGTTAAAAAACAACTATATGGGAATCAAATCACCGCATACAAATTGATGAGCCTACGTCCACTCTTCAAGTTGACCATATCTTGTTGAGTTCCACTATCATGATCTGTTGAGGATGGGATCAAATCACCGCATATAAATCGTGTAGCTGAACTGAGCTACAAAATATACGGGAAGCTTATAGTCGAGCTTCAATATTTTCAGATGAATGTGTTAATTTATGTAGGATGATAACCTACTAGACATACAAGTTTAAATCCTAGTTTATCTCTCTTTCAACAAGACTTCAAAATATTCTGAGTATATGTCTTCTTCTTGTAGCCGTTGAGTGTACTCTTGAATGCATTTTTTAAATCTACATAGTGTGTTTCTATTTCTCTTGGTCTTCTATTTGTAAACACCAAAGAAAATATATTCGTTGGAGAAGAATGAGTCAGCTTTAATTAACTCCATGATAACATACTCAGAAAAAATTTAGGCGTGATTATAGACCAAAGAAAAAATAAGGAGCTGATGTCTGATGACTAATTCTACGTAAAGTGTCTTGACTCGATGTCCTTATAAACTCAAAGAGGACAGCACCCCATAAAATCTGCAAAAGATTAGTCCACAAAACAAGAATATATATATATATGTATGGTGCTAGTGTCACTTTATATTATGATCAGTGTACGAGATTAATGATATATTTAGAATACAAATAAATAATATACACACACACACACACACATACACACACACATATATTTATATGTGTGTGCGCGCGTGTGTGCATGCAGTATTTGATAAATAAATTAAGAAAAAATTGATTTAAAAATGTAAAGAAATTGTATTAGTCAGTTTTATAAAGCTATTAACATATGTAATACACAACTGGTATTATAAGCTAATAATATTAATGATAGAGTAACCTTTGTTCATATTTATGTCCATACATATTCATAAGTCAAATGTCAAACTCTTTTGAATCATGTTGGACTAATCTTAACTTACAAAACTATGTGTCAGTGACTTTTAGAGTGCCACAAACCACGCGTGGCATAGGCATATACTCTATGCATATAGTTTTGGGTTATATATATATACTAGTTTTAAATCCCGCGCGATGCGCGAGCGTAGTATAATTTTATTCGTAAAATATATGCCACATAAATAATATTATCATTACATTTAAACTAATGTTAATATAAGATGAAAAATGAATAAAAAATTTGGGACATATGAACATGCCTTTATTTTAAAATTACAAATTAACTATATATTTATATTTTTTAGTATAGATGGTAGTTCTATGATTAGTATACACTAAATACCGAGATACTTTTTTTATTTAATACATAATTATATTTTTATGTCTATTTGACACATTATATAAGTATTAATTAATAATAGATGGAGAGAAAATGGACACTCATATATAATCACGATAATTACTATCATATATATATATATATATATATATTTCAAAATATTTTACTTAGGCACTTAATCAACTTTACATAAATTATACTTTAACCCCTAATTTTTAAAAAATATAATGAATAGTATCATGGATATGATAGACAGAAATGACAAACAATTAGAACTTGTGTGTTAAGAAAATAAAGCATAAAGGGTATAATTTGTATAAAAAAATCTGAAAATGAGTCAAAATAAAAATATCAAACCTTATAACAAAGCACAAAAATAATTGTGCAATCACAATATTAAAAGAAAAAAATCCAAAAAGGAATATTATATATTTTATTTAAAAAACAATGTTATTAAACATGGAAGTATACCTCACTTCCTTTAAAATAGAGCAACATACACCATATGCTTCTAACTAACTAAATTCACAGCATATGCTTCTAACTAATTAAACTCACATTTCTATATAAAGATTCAATCGAAATTATCTTAAGAAAAACACTATTTTAATCTTCACATAACACTTTCTACTTAAACAAAATCACAGTCTATTCTATGGCTCCTTGTCAATTTTGTAAGGATTTTTTACTATTTGGGGTCCAATAGTTATTTAGAGTTTTATTCCATTTGTTTACATTCTACTCGTTTGGAATTCAAAATCGACAAAAAACGTTAGTTAGCGAGTTTGATGGTCAGTTGACTCATTTTCCAATAAAAAAGACTATTTTACCCATTAGTATAAGTATTTATTAGTGTATTAAAACAAATTTTACATTATATCTTATTGTTTTAAATAGTAAAACTTTTTTTACTAACACTTTTTTATAAAATGAGAAAGTTTTATAAAATGAAAAAGTTTTATACACTTTTTTTATTAAGTATTTTTTTTAAATCAAAAAGTTTTACAAAATCAAAAGTTTTTTTTATAAACTTTTTTTAGCACTTTTTTTTACAAACATTAAAAAATATTGTTTTTAACTGTTTTTATAAACGTTGAAAAAACTTTATATAAAAACAATCTTATAAAAAACAGTTTATGAATGTCAAAAGTTTTTTTGTAAATTGTTTTCAACTTTTTTCATAAAACCAATTCTTTATATGAATAAATTAAAAACGTAAAAAACACTTAATATAAAAACATTAAAAACACTGTTTTTTTAACAGTTTTTTGTATAAACGTTAAAAAAATTTATGTAAAAACACTGTTCTTAAAAAAAAAAAGAACTCTTTTAAAAAAATATTAAAAAATGGTTTATATAAAAACAACATTTTTTTAGAGAGAATTATAAAACTGTTTTTGAATGTTTATAAAATACAGTTAAAAATTCTGTGTTTTGTAACGTTTTTTAAAAACAATGTTTTTTTCCTTAAAAAAATAGTGATTTATATAAACAGTTTTTTAACATTTATAAAAAATAGTATTTTTAACATTTTTATATCAACTGTTTTTGAATGTTTTACGTAAAAAAATAATTTTATAAAAAAGGTAGAAAAAATTGTTTATAAAAAACCTTTTAACGATTATAAACTGATTTTTTTTAAAAACATTGATTTTATATAAATTGTTTTTTGGTGTTTATAAAAAACAATTTTTTTTAACGTTTAAAAAAAGTGTTAAAAAAATAATCCAAAAAAGAGTGAAAGTAAGAATAAGAGAGAGAAAAGCTCTTATACTTTATATAAAAACACTTTTTGGTAAAAACACTGTTTTTTAAAAAGGTTAAAAAAACACTATTTTTTTTACTGTTTTTTATATACGTTAAAAAATTGCTTTTACAAAAACCCTTTTTTTTAAACAGTTATAAACATCAAAAGGTTTTCTAATAAACCCTTTTTAACTGTTTTTTATAAAATCAATTTTTTTTTTATAAAAAGACATCAAAAATGTTAAAAAAAAGTTTTTATCAACTATTAAAAACAACTTTTTATATGAAGAGTTTTCATATAAAATGTTAAAAACATTAAAAAAACAGTATTTTTCAACGTTATTATATAAACTGTTTTTTAATTGCTTTTGACTTAGTTTCGTAGTTGGATTAAATTGAAGGAGAGAGAGAGAAAACTCAATAGTTCAATGCATCTATTAAATTACTTGTCTAGTATTTTATAGAAATATAAAATATAGAGTGCCACGTGGACACTCTCAATGAGGAGGAGTCTTAAATGCTCATAAATGCCTTGTTTTGCATTTTATAGTATATATATATATATAGAGAGAGAGAGAGAGGCAGGCTCCTGTGCACACTAAGTTTGCACATTACCTTTTATATATAGTAAAAAAAATATTTTTGAGTTGATTTTTTTTGTGTGATATTTAAACATTTCAAGGAACCCATATAAAAAAAATCAGCTCAAAAAAACTTTTTTTGCTATTTTTAAAAAATCGGTCAAACTTTCGCAGTTTTTAAGCGCTTTAAAAACTGCGAAAGTTTGATCGATTTTTTAAAAATAGCAAAAAAAGTTTTTTTGAGCTAATTTTTTTTATGTGAGTCCGTTGAAATGTTAAAATATCACATAAAAAAATTGGTGTGCGCCAGCACTAAGTTTGCACACTTTTAAAAGGTAATGTGCAAACTTAGTGTGCAAACTTAGTGTGCACAGGAGCCTGCCTCTATATATATATATATATATATAACATACAAATGAAGAGATGTATGTATATACATGTGGACAAAAAAAGGTAGGAACAAATTTACTGAATGGTTGTTTATAGGCTCCAGCAGTTTCAAGTTTATGTTCAAAATAAAATCATCCCAGTGGAAGTGGTAGTATATGGATTAAACTAAGGACCCAGGTTAGACATTGAAAGAAACAATAAGCATAGGTTGAATAAAAGGTGATTTCGGTCAACTGATAATTTAAGCAGGTATGGGTATATTTTAAAAAGAAAAAGTCGTTAGGTTGTAAAAAAAAACTATCATCATCATGAGCACGGGTAGTAGTTATAAAAATAGATAGGATTTATCAAACTGTTGATCGAGAAAACCTAGTTGTTATAAATATAGGTTGTATATTATATGTGTAAAAGTAGGGTAGGTATAGGTTGTTAGATAAAAAAATATTTCAGTGGGTATAATAGGGGTGTGTTTTGAATGAATCGGATCTGAATAGGGGTGTTCGGAAAAAAATTCAAAATTTTCGGAATTTTAAAATTCTTTCCAATTCTGAAAAAATAAAACTCGGAATATCATTTTTTTCCCTATTCGGCTGATTCCGGATATTGGAAAATTTCGAAAATGTTATTATCAGTAAAAATATTGGAATAATCGGAATTATTAGTTATAATATTTTTGAAAAATATCGGAAATGTCATTTTTGAAAAGGATATTTTTAAAATAAAAATAAAAATCAAATACTCCACTTTACATCACCTATGCAATAAACTATGGAGCTATGTGAATGACAAGGCTATGCATATTATACTATTTTGAAAATGCAATAAACTACAAGGTTATAGATCTCATACTATTTTGAAGAAAGATCAATCAAGGCTTGGTTACGATACTAAGAAACTATAAAGCTATGTGGATGAAAAAAAATATTGTTTACCTACTTAAAAAATGAAATGCAAGAAAGGTTAATAACTTTAGCAGAGAGTCTGCATCAGTATTTCAGATGCAAAAAATGAACAAAAGGAAGATGAGGAAAACTTAATACAAATCATCAACGGAATCTAAATTCGCATAACAATTTAATATAATTCTGGATGTTGTCTTTCCATTTAGGGTTAGTGTGATGTAGAAGGTTAATATATATGGGTATATATTAATGGTTGAGATGGTTTTAAATGGAGGGTCAAGATTAAACTAATAAATAATAAATTTTATATATAAATAAGGGTAGTAAAAATCTATT
This sequence comes from Sambucus nigra, assembly GCA_949130495.1. NCBI lineage: Eukaryota > Viridiplantae > Streptophyta > Magnoliopsida > Dipsacales > Adoxaceae > Sambucus > Sambucus nigra. Next base: position 359,695,541 of record OX422214.1, read on the forward strand.
AAAATAAACAAAAATATTATTATTTCGTAAAATATTTTGGATGGATCGGATCGGCGTGATATTGGAAAATTCGGAATCCATATATGATTTTCAATTCCACTCCAATGTTTTACGAAAAATTCAGAATCAAAAAATTTGGAAATCGAAAAATTAAAGTGGTGCCAAAATTGAAAAAATTCGGATCGAAAAATGAAAAATTCGGAAGTTCGAAAATAAATGACACCCCTAGGTATAACGCATAGGTATGGGTTTGTTTAAGGTTTCTAAAGGATAAAAGAAATATATAATCTAAACGTTACTGATTTAAGAGCAAATAATGGCTTCATTGAGAGAGGCACAATACAAAAATAAATATATATATAATAATAACAGATAATGGAATCGATAATAGAACACATGATGGAATCGATAATTAACATATCTCACCATCCACTCTTTATACGAAAAAAATAATGAGTATTTGTATATATATAAAGAGAGAGATAGAGGCTCTCATACATACCAAGTTTACATACTTGCTGATGCAAATCTATTTTAATAAAATATTAGAAAAGTATTTTTTAGTTAAATTTTTTATGTGATATTAAAACATTTCAAGGGAGCAACATAAAAAAATCAGCTCAAATTAACCTTTTTTTGCTACTTTTAAAAATCCGGTCTAACTTTCATAGCTTTTAAAGTGCTTTAAAAGTTGTGAACGTTTGACCGATTTTTTAAAAATAACAAATAATGTTATTTTGAGCTGATTTTTTTTATGTTGGTCCCTTTAAATGTTTAAATATCACATAAAAAATTCAACTCAAAAATAATTTTTTTACTATTTAAAAAAAATCGGTATGTAAACCTGATATGCATGAGAGCTTGACTCTACTTATATATAGATGTCTGTAACAAGTTTTTATATTACGAAAAGAATAAATATTTATATGTAAAAGATTATGTATATATGAAAGTAATGGATCCAAGAAAAAAATATTAATAACAAGGAAGTTTGTTATCATCAAAATAAACAATTAAATGGATAAAAAAATAAATAAAAAAATAATCTTATTTCAAATATGCTTTACACCCATGGATGTCCAAACCAAGCTTTAAAATCACCATAAACCTCAGTGTCCAACGTAAAAACTTACATGATCAATATCCTAATTTATTTCTAAATGGTTTAGCATTTAATAAACATGATTACATGTTCAATTCTATAAATCTCCAAATTAAACAAAATTTTCATCTGTAACATACAATGGAATCATATAACATGTGATCTCAAATCTAAACCTTAAATTAACATGAGGATTCGATTAACATATGAAAATCAATACTAAAAATGAGTTCTAATCACATAATCATATTTCAAATCAATTAAATCTAAGCTTTCTCCTAAAAAAGCTTAAGTCTTTTAAATTAAAATAAATTCATTACTAATCCTAATTAACCCATTACCAACATATGATTAAGATGTCAAATTTCAATCCTAAGCATGCATCTAAATTAGAACATATGCTACGTAATATGAAACTACAAATAAGTTGCAAATTATACGTGATAAATTAAGAGATTTCTTGCATGGGTGATACGAACTGTTGATCCTTACACGTTGATCTTTGTTCTTCTTCTTTCAAATTATTCTTAAGCCATTACAGGAAAACAAGTCAATTGTAATAGGCAAATACAGGTACAAAAACATATGTAATGGATTAAATCCATTTGAAAATTAGCGCTATTTATTTTAGTAACATAATTTATAATGGATAAAATATGTTACAAATTTAATATTTGTGATGGACTAAAACCATTACAAATTCTTTTATAACGGACTTGGCATTAGTACACATCCCATATATTAGTAACGGATTTACTAAATTGTAATATTTTATACCCGTTAAAAATATAGAATCTGTAACGGATGAAAACAATTACAAAATACATTGTAACGGATTCAATGCCATATAATTCCAAAACACATGTGATAAAATGAATTACTACATTTCGTTGATATTAAATTGATCTAAAACTATATTTCATTAATAACTATTAAAATTCCTAAAATAAAATGTAGTACAAGATAAATCATCTAGCTTTTGATAATAAAATCGAAACTAAGTCTAACATCATTAGAGTTCTAAACATATTATTTTGCCTAAAGTAGTCTTTATGATATTCCTTGCAAAAGTAGACTTCATTCTCCCAAAAGTAATCTTCATATATACCCAATAAAAGCATGTTGTGTGACTCAATCTTAGTATACGTGTAAGCATAAATGAGTAAATAACACAAAATACCAGTACATTCCCATGTCATTGGCACACGTGTAATTTAATTGGGGAGTAATCGATACATAACAAACAATCATACTTGATGAGAATACGGTTAGATTCGACAAGTTACGTTGGTATTGCTTGATGTGTTTGTACCTATTTTTAGGCTGCTAGGTTGATGTTTTCAGTTTTCGCCCCCGATCACCCATTTTTACCCCCCCCCCCCCCCAAAAAAAAGTGTATACTAGTTAATTAAGTCAACCGAGAGTCTGATGAGGACACGATTAGCATAGACAAGTTGCTTTTGTATCACTTGATGTGTTTGCACCTATTTCTAGGCTTTTGGGCTATTTTTTTAAGTTTTCACCTCCCAAAGCTCATTTTAACCCCCAAAAGAAGTGTATACTAGTTAATAGGTCCATCGAGAATCCGATGAGGAAACGGTTAGTTTAGACAAGTTAATTTGGTATCGCTTGATGTGTTTGTACCAAAATCTAGGCCATTAGGTTATTGTTTTCAATCCCCGAGCCATTTTAACCCCCAGAGAATATATATAGTCAATTAGGCTAATCAAAAGTCTAATAAGGATGCGGTTAGGTTAGATAAGTTACTTTGGTATCGCTCGCCTAAATTTATATCGCTAGGTTATTGTTCTCAGTTTTTTCCCTCTCCCCCCTCCAACGCTACTTTTTAACCCAAAAAAGAAGCATATACTAGTAAATTAGGCCACTCGAGAGTCCGACGGGGATGCGATTGTAAGGACAAATTTTCAATGTGTCAATATTTACTGTAAAAATTTGTAATATTGGTTATATTTCGTTTGGACTAAACTTCTTGTATCATGTTTTAGGATTGTGTTCAGTTTTTTCGTCAATCATATGCACTCGAAGACACATAGTGACCGAGTTAAAAGCGACATCAAGTTTCGTGCCGAGTTTCGTCTTCATCCATGGGATCTCAAGAACGTTTAAAAAAAAGCCTATGCACTCTAAAACACATAAAGGCTGAGTTAAAGCGACATCAAGTTTTGTGCCGAGTTTCGTCTTCATCCATGGGATCTCAAGAAAGGTATGAATGGTGTATTATGTTGATCACTGGATTTTGTTTCGGGTGTTTTTGTTTTTAAAACTTATTAAGGCTTATTTTTTGAAAAAGTTTTCTAAAGAAAAATATTTTTAGTTTTTTAATGTCATTCGAATGAAGTATTGGCTTTCGTTCAAATGAGTTTTTAGTATTCGTTCGAACGAGTTATATTTTCGTTCAAAATTAAACAAGCTTTGAATGAGCATCAAACGAGAACATTATGTCTTGGCAAAAACATTTCATTGGAAGCTCGATGCAATACCCCGTATTTTTATGGCTTTTAGATTGAGAATTTATTAAATGTAATTGAGATAAATTAATTTAGTATTAATCCGAAAATTATTTTAAATATTTACTAGCGTGATGAGAGTTAGTAATTATTGGGAATCTGTTGAATATTACTTAATGGGTAAAGTGATATGTATAATTAAATTTATTAAAATTATCACGAGTGAATAATATGATAATTATGGAAATGAAGTCGGGATGTGCTTGTGTCATGTCGAGACTAAATTATTATTATATAAAGTAATTAAATTATAAGTCACCCGTATGGTCATTTCGAGTGCGCCAACGTGTCTGGAAGGGTCGAGATAGTCAGAAAAAGGTACTCGGGGGTTTAGTTTGGGTCTCGGGACGTTTTCAGGCCTAACCAGTAACCCGGGAGGGCTTTTTAGTATTTCCCCTTTTTAAGGTTTAATTATGGACAAAAATTAAAGGGATATATCGGATGGGAGTTAAAGTCTTCGAGGATTATAATTGGTAGAGCTGCAGAGAGGCTAAGGAAGGGAGAAGGGAGAAGGGAGAAGGGAGAAGACTCCAAAGGGGAGAACCACCCTACCTACACCACCTTTGCCATCTTTCACCACCAACGCGTAGATCGGGAAACGAGGGACACAACCATACCCGTCAACACCTGATAATCAGACCTTGGAATCCCAGGAAAGTATCTATCTTGCTACTTTTATAGTTAATATTTCACCCATGTTAGAGTGGGATTGATAAATATATGTTTTATTGAAAAAATTCATGAATTAAGAGATTGGAATCACATGTTTTAGGAATAACACATGAAATCTGGAAACCTTGTTATATGTATAGGATTACCCACGAAATTAAGTTGGTTTAAAAGAAAGAAATCCAGAAAAAGAATTAGAATGTTGGAAATTATGATGAAATTAGGGTTATTGACAAATATAGTGAATTGGACCTTTAATTCGATACCTTTGATGAATTCGTACATGCTTCACGTAGAAAATCATGTATATAAGTGTATTTAATTAGTAGTAAACTTGTTTGGGAATTTGGGAATCATTAATGGTGTTTTGGATAATTTTCTTGGATGAAACCCGTAGGTTGGATTAACGGTTCTGGGCAAAAACTGCTTGATCGATTGATCGACCCAAGAATATCGATCGATCGACTAATCGATCGATCGACCCCTCCTGAAAACTGCATATTTTTCCTCTTTTTGTTTAATTCCGATAAAATACGTGGGAACACTTAAATATCATTTAAAGAGAATAATGGGCCATGAAGAGGACCAGTAGGGTCTAAGTAGATTCCGTTGAAGTAAATGTTATATGAGATGTAACAGTGGGTTAACGGGGGTCTGACACATATTGGAAATCCTGCGTACGTTAACTACGAAATTGAGAGATTCGTGAATGACTTAGACCAGTATGTTAGAGAGGGTGTACCTACTGAATTGATTTTTAGGAAGAGAGAATACTTCGAGGGACGAGAAGTAATTATGAAATGATTATAATTAAGAATAAATGAGATGAGTTCTTTATGCGTAAAGATTGGGTAAAATTGTATTAAGTACGGTTAATTAATATTATTATGGGTCGTGGCCAAACCAAATTGGAAATGTGAACATTTATATATATAGTCGTGTGGCTATGTGCATATACTAAATATTATATTTGTGAATAATCATACCTGCGCTATTTGCTATCACGGAGGTTGCCGTGCCGGGACAGTCTTATCTCAATGGAACCTTTATGGGAGATATTGTCTTGTACCCTAGAACATAGGATTCCTTGGTACAAGCTATCTCAGAATGATAGTCAGATGGTCCTAAGAGATGTGAGGGGTATGTGCTAACCTCTTAGTGACTTGGAACTATGCTTCGCCTCCATTTTATGTGTATTGTGTTAATACAGTTTGACAGTGATTCCGAACTAGAATATCCCTTAGTACGAGTAATACGTAAACTTGATAGCAGAGTATGCCAGCACCATAGATTTTATGTGGGTGCCGATAGTATATATATATATTATAAATGTGATTGATATATATATATATATATATATATATACGTATATATGGAATTCTTCTACTGTGCGTACAAGTAGTTAAAAATAATAAATGCCCTATTTATAGTAAGCATTCGGGAACTTTGTAATAGTATGGAGAAATACATAAACGACGTAAATAATTATTAAGAGACTGATCTCTAAACTAAAATCATAGTCTTGTGACTTTGAGAAATAGAATGTATGGGAGACGAGTTAGATAGACTTATGAGGCTTAGTAGTACGGTAGGCGTGCATACTAGATGAGAGGTGAGAATTCTCAAGAGAGTGTTGCGTACTAACATGGTCGTTATATTAACTAATAAGCATTTTAAATACTTGCTAAACTAATTTTAAAATTATTTTACACTCGGGCTCTGACCCGTTTTCTGTCATTTTCTCTCTCTCTCTCTTGCATATATATATATATATATGCATAAATTACAGGTGCTCAGTGTGACACCCCGCCTAACTAACCCCGGGTGATCAGTCCTAAATTAAATTAGAACTGGGTTTCTCAGTTGGTTCATTCTTAGCATCACTGTCGCCTTTTTAATTACTAACCACCTAAGTGAAAAAATTAGATTGGCGCCAATTTTTATCTTTCATTAACTTAAAGGGAATATTCATACGGAAACAAAATATTATGACAATCACAATTTATTTAATTCAACCATTCACAATTAAGCAACTGACCGAATAAACCATCGGTTCAAAATCCAACAGAAGTAAAGACAAGAAATTAAATCTCAACAAGTCTGACATAAGTACTGAATAAAACATTGAGCAACATGCTCGAATAATTATTAATAATAACATCCTCCCGAGTAATAACTCACCGAATGTGAATTCTCTAAAGTGCTATCCCACTAGGTATTTTCACATAACCTAGTTACCCAAGTTAGAATCGCTCACTAACTTGGTTAAAACATATAATTGGAGGCGGTCATATTCCTTCCCTGAAAGTGAGATGCCCCTCACCCATATAACAGACGCTATGACCAGGGAATATACTCGCCCTACTCCTCAAGCTAGGGGATTCATTCACTACGCGCAACCCCCCCCCCCCATAGCACTAGAGCATACAATAATAATATCTAGCCACTGATACTAATGCAGACACCATATATATATATATATATATATATATATATATATATATATATATATATATATATATACTATCGCACACCGTATATATAAATAATTAATTATCCCGACTATGACGTGTACTAAGTCCGTAACACAAGCCTATTCAGATTATTTTGAGTTTATGGTCCAACTCTAATTGTTAATTAATTTCCACATTAATTAATTAAATTATTTTTGGCGTCGTTCTAGCCAATACATTCGGACTTACTCTCGTGGCCCGAAATAAAACAATACCTGAGTCTAAATTTTCCGACTCTAAATTATTTAGCCTTCACTCTAAATAAAAATAACATCTTGGTATCGCCCAACCAATATCCCCAGACTTAGCCATTCAATCTGGATTTAATTATTTTAAAGTATTATTCCCAAAATTTTACCATAATGTGTCACCCATAAATTTCCTCCAAATTCCAATTAATTAATCATGATGTGACACACAAAATCTCCTCCAAATCCTAATTAATTTTACTCATAATTAATTAGCTTGGAACCCCTATATTTATTTTTCATTAAATAAGGCATAGAAGAATTTAATTAAATTTTCTTTTATATACATAACTGGGCGAACTGTCAAAATTCTCGGACCATCGATCGATCGATGGTCAACCCTCGATCGATCGATCGAGCAGGTCTGCGTCTTCTTCCCCTTTCTATTTCAGCCATGGACGAAAAATCTCCAAACCCTAACTTCTGATATAGTAGAAACCAAGCCTTCCCATTAACAATATATACCAAAAACCTTATAAAGGACCCCCATAAAGTCCCCAAATACTAATTAATTTGCGTTCTCTACTATTTTCATGAATTAGGGGAAAATCCGATTTAATCTTTAACCCATTTAAATATCAATTCCTTATCTCAAATTCGTTTCTAATTCCTGCGGTTTACGCATCATACCAGATATATATGCTAATCTCAGAATCTAGATTAATTTCTACACAATTTAGAAATCAGAATAATGGTTTACCAAACCCCATGTTTATACCCTTTAAATCCCAAAATGAATTTCTTTGATTCCACACATCACATGAATATGAATTGAAATACAATTTAAATGATACAGCAAGTTAACCACTTGCCTTAAGATTGATAGGGTCTAATTTTAGAGTTGTGAATGCCCAAGGTTGAAGATGAACTCCTTTGTTTTGGCTCTCCTTTGTCCCCCAGATCTGTCTTTTAACTGCTCTTAGGGTTTCCTAACCCCTTAAGTATTTTCTAAACTCAATTCAGTCATTCCCTTATTTCTTATAATTGTTTAATTAGGCTAAATCCCGTTTTTTTCCTAGTGGGCCAAGCCCAAGTGACCCAAATGCCCCCGTGTGGGCCTGGCTATACCTAAAAACGTCCCGTGACCTGTTTACTACCCCCGCGTACACTTTTCCGACTATCTCGGCCCATCCGAACTAAACCGTACACTCATAATTAACATCTGAATTAATTTATAAAAATCCTTATCTCACACCCAAATTAGTCTATACCAACTCCCGGGTGAGATAAGTACATACCCCATCATAAATACCCGAAATGATGTAAATCAATTGTTACTATTCACTTAGTATTTAAATTTCTCTAAATATTAATCATTTACTCCCCGATTAATATTTAAATATATATATTTCCATTATTAATTCATTTAAAATTATGACACATAAGTAATTTTGAATTCCCGAATTAATTATATAATAAAAGCACAAAAATACGGGGTGTTACATACTCCCCCCCTTACAAAGGAATTTCGTTCCCGAAATTAGGTCGTACCTGTGGTGAAAAGCTGTGGATATTGTTCCCACATATCCTCCTCCCGCTCCCAAGTAAACTCGTCAACGTTGTGATGACCCCATTGTACTCTAACTAGTGGAACAACCTTGGATCGTAACTTCCGCTGACTACGGTCCAGAATAGCCACCGGTCTCTCCTCATATGAGATATCTGGCTGTAAGTTAATTTCCTCGATTAGAATGTGCCAGAAGGCCCTCTCGCTCCTTCGATATTTCTTCAGTGATGCCACATGGAACACGTCGTGTATCCGCTGAAGATTCTCCAGTAATCCCAGTCTATACGCTACCTGCTCCACCCTCTCAATAATAGGGAAAGGTCCCACGTACCTCGGTGCTAACTTTCCCTTCTTGCCGAACCACATCACCCCTTTCATAGGGGACACTTGGACTAATACCTGGTCCCCAACCTCTAACTCCACATGTCTCCGTGAAGCATCATCATAACTCTTCTGCCTATCCTGAGCTATCCGAATCCGCCCTCGGATCAACTCTATCTTGGCAGACGTCTCTTGGACAATCTTCGGCCCCAATAGCTTATTGTCCCCCACCTCTAACCAACAAGCGGGTGAACAACAAGGTCTCTCGTATAGTGCCTCGAACGGTTCCATGCCGATCGTAAATTAGTAAGAGTTGTTATACGCGAACTCTACTAAAGGAAGATATCTCTCCCATCCTCTCCCAAAGTCTAAAATGCACATCCTGAGCATGTTTTCCAGCATCTGATTAACTCTCTCAGTCTTCCCGTCAGTCTGTGGGTGATAGGTTGTACTCAGACGTAACTCCGTGCCCATGGCCTCCTGAAAGCTCTGTCAAAAGTGGGCCACAAAAATTTTATCTCTATTAGACACAATATTTATCGGCACCCCGTGCACCTTAACAATCTTTGCTATGAATAGCTGCGCATAACGCATAGTCTCGAAATCCGCATGGACCGGCAGAAAGTGGGCCACCTTGGTCAATTGATCCACAATAACCCATATGAAATCGTGACCCCGCTGTGATGCAGGTAACCCTGTAATGAACTCCATTGAGATGCTCTCCCACTTCCACACGGGAATCTCTAGCGACTGTAGCATCCTTGATGGTCGCTGATGGTCAACTTTCACGAGCTGACGTGTGGCACATTTCAAAACAAACTCTGCTATGTCCCATTTCATTCCTGCCCACTAATACTGCCTCTTCATATCCTGGGACATTTTATCCCCACCGGGATGTACCACAAATCTCGACCATGGGACTCTGTCATAATAGCGTGCCTCAACTCCTCATCCTCTGTCACACTTAACCTCCCATTAAGGCGTAGCCCCCCTTCCGAGTTGATCGAGTAACCCTCTGCTCCCTCAGCTAATAACTGACTCACTCTATCCCGGTAGATTTGATCCTCTACCTGATCCCTCACCACCCACATAATGATCTCAAGTGTGATGGATAATGCTGACATACAGGCCCTGGCTACATCATCCTCATATCGAAGCTCTCTCCACTTTGCTTTCAAGACTTCTGATATTTCCCCAGTCGGTCCCCGGCTCAATGCGTCTGTTACCACATTAGCCTTACCAGGATGATACTGAATATCAAACTGGTAGTCTTTCACGAATTCTAGCCACCGCCTCTGCCTCATATTCAGATCCTTCCGTGTGAAGAGATACTAAAGTGACTTGTGAGCCATGAATAAAGTGAACTGATCTCCTAGAAGATAATGTCTCCATATCCTCAAAGAAAAAATGACCACTGCTAGCTCCAGGTCGTGAGTGGGGTAATTCCTCTCATGGGGCTTTAGCTTTCTGGACGCATAAGCTATAGCCCTTTCCTCCTACTTAATCACACCCCCAAGTCCCTAAAGGGATGCGTCAGTGTAAACTCGATACTCTAGTCCTCCCTTCGACAAAGCAAACACTGGTGCAGATGTCAACTTGTCCTTTAGCTCGTCGAAAGCTAATTGACAATGATCACTCCAAGTGAAAGGCACCCCTTTTCGAGTCAAATTCGTCAAAGGGCCCGCAATCTTTGAGAATCCTTTAATGAACTGCCTGTGATACCCAACCAATCCCAAAAAACTATGCACCTCAGTCAGTGTCGTGGGCTTTCCCCACTCCCTCACCGCCGACACCTTACTCGGATCCACCGCAATACCCTAGCCTGACACCATGTGGCCAAGAAACTGTACCTCCCACAGCCAAAATCCACACTTCCCGAATTTGGCATAGAGCTGATGATTATGTAGTGTCTGTAGAACCATACGCAGATGCTCTGCGTGCTCCTCCTCGGTGCGTGAGTAGATCAATATGTCATCAATGAACATGATGATAAATTGATCGAGATACTCCCTGAAAACTCTGTTCATGAGGTCCATGAACACTGCAGGTGTATTGGTGAGCCCGAATAACATCACCCTGAACCCGTAAGATCCATACCCTGACCTCAAATCAATCTTGGATAAGTAAGATGCCCCTCTTAATTGGTCAAAAAGATCATTGATCCTAGGTAATGAATACTTATTCCGTATAGTCACCTTGTTCAACTCCCTGTAGTCCATGCACAATCGAAGTGAACCATCCCGCTTCTTTACAAATAACACTGGTGCACCCCATGGCGATGTACTCCACCGAATAAAACCATGACCCAGGAGCTGCTGAATATTCTCTCTCAACTCACGCATCTCTGAAGGGGCCATACGATATGGGGATCGAGCAATCAGCCTCATCCCCGGAGCTAAGTCGATTATAAATTTAATTTCCCTATTGGGTGGCAACCCTGGTATTTCCTGGGACACATCCGAAAAGTCCCTCACTATTGGGATTGAGTCCAACGGAACCACCACCTCCTGTGAGGTTTCCTCCTTGATGTAATACAAGTGGGCGCGCGACCCTCCCTCTGGTAGCGGTATTGTTATTAGGAACATCTCCTGTCCCGGAATGGAGAACACGATTGTCCTTTCGTAACAATCCACAGTTGCTTGATAACCTGCCAACCAATCCATACCCAGGATGACATCGTACCCCTCTATATCTAACACTAAGAGGTCTGCTGCTAAGCTAAGCCTCCCAATTAAAATGTCCACCCCCCGACAAATCGAGTGAATCAAAGCCCCGCTGCCCACTGGTGACTCTACACACATACGAAGACTACCCGCGGTCTCTAGTAATCCGACCCGTTTAGCAAAATTAAATTTAATGAATGAATGCGATGCTCTCGTGTCAAAAAGTATATTACCCTTATGACCATGAATGAGAAACATACCCTCAACTGTCGGCGGCGCCTACTGTGCTGGAGGATTGGGAACATCCCTGACGTTATACACACGCCCGTAGTGCATTTGCCCCTGCTGCTGAGGGGCGGGTGGAGTTGGTGCTGCTGGCGGCATCTGCCCTGTTGCCCCTATTGGGCACCCTGATGATGACCTCTGCCCCTCTGCGGGCACTCCCTCTTAAAGTGTCCTGTCTGGCCGCATACAAAATAGCATTTTTGACCGTCCCCCTGTCGTTGGCCCTGACGGTGCTGATTTGGGCCTGGTTGCCCCTGCCTGAACCCCTGTCCTCCCGGTCGGAACCCACCAGGCCTAAATTTCTTAGCCTAATTTCCTTGATGACTTCTAGTCTGCTGCTGAGTACCACTCGTGTCACCACCAGTAACTGCCTTGCCCTGCTGGCTCGGCTCCCCTACTCTCTTGCTCCCCTTCGCATAGAAGCGATGATCCTGGCAATGTACGAGGGCGGCATTAACGACATCTGTATAAGTCACTAGCGTCGGATTCTCAATCAAATGCTTCCTGATCCTCCAGGCCAAGCCATCCATGAACCTCGATTTCTTTCTCTCCTCATCGCTCACCTCATTTGGCACAAAGTTTGCCAAACGGGTGAACTCTTCCTCATAGTCTGCCACTGACCGGTCACCCTGCACTAACTCAGTGAACTTCTTCCTCATCTCAGCCTCTACAGCTGGTGGGAAGTATTTACGATCAAACCGTACCCAGAACTCGGATATCGTCATCAAATCCCTCTCCTTAGTGGTGGTAACTGACTCCCACCACTGTAAGGCTGCCCCCGACAGACGAAAGGTAGCAAGCATTTGTTTCTGCACATCGGTACACTCCAGCATGTGCAGATAGCGCTGAGTATTCTTCTTCCAGTCACATGCCTCTACTATATCGGTGCTACCCTGAAAATCGAGTGGGTGACCCTTCTGAAAGGTCTCCCTAACTCGCTGCCAAGACGATGGCCCCACAAGAGCCTAATCTGCTGGTGCCACAGGAGGTGCTGCCTGGGGCTGTGGAAAATGAGCTGCCATAGCTCGTCTCGCTATCTCAACTGCCTGGGCCACTATCACGGCCACCTGAGTACTAGAGATCAACTCGAGCGGGGGTGGTGGTGGCGGTACCTGTGGCTCCTGTCGAGCCTCCCTTAACTCATCCCTAGCCTCAGCCCTCTCCGCTCTCTGCCTCTTCGGTGGCATCTGAAAATAGATAGAGTCGTATAAGTACACAGTTTATACAAAAATATCTAACAGCAGAAATTCGATAACTCAAGAGCGGAAAATGAATCAACAGTCCTAATAATATGGCTCTATATCAACCAAACGCTACGCTGAAACGTAGTAAGCCACACAGATCCTAAGGACACTAGAACCAGACGCTCTGATACCATCTGTGACACCCCGCCTAATTAACCCCAGGTGATCAGTCCTAAATTAAATTAGAACCGGGTTTCTCAGTTGGTTCATTCTTAGCATCATTGTCGCCTTTTTAATTACTAACCACCTAAGTGAAAAAATTAGATTGGCGCCAATTTTTATCTTTCATTAACTTAAAGGGAATATTCATACGGAAACAAAATATTATGACAATCACAATTTATTTAATTCAACCATTCACAATTAAGCAACTGACCGAATAAACCATCGGTTCAAAATCCAACAGAAGTAAAGAAAAGCAATTAAATCTCAACAAGTCTGACATAAGTATTGAATAAAACATTGAGTAACATGCTCGAATAATTATTAATAATAACATCCTCCCGAATAATAACTCACGGATGTGAATTCTCTAAAGTGCTATCCCACTAGGTATTTTCACATAACCTAGTTACCCAAGTCAGAATCGCTCACTAACTTGGTTAAAACATATAATTGGAGGCGGTCATATTCCTTCACTGAAAGTGAGATGCCCCTCACCCATATAACGGACACTATGACCTGGGAATATACTCGCCCTACTCCTCAAGCTAGGGGATTCATCCACTACACGCAACCTCCCCCCCCCCCCATAGCACTAGAGTATACAATAATAATATCTAGCCACTGATATTAATGCACACACCATATATATATATACTATCGAACAGCATATATATAAATAATTAATTATCCCGATTATGCCGTGTACTAAGTCCGTAACACAAGCCTATTCAGATTATGTTGAGTTTATGGTCCAACTCTAAGCGTTAATTAATTTGAACATTAATTAATTAAATAATTTTTGGCGTCGTTCTAGCCAATACATTCAGACTTACTCTCGTGGCCCGAAATAAAATAATACCTGAGTATAAATTTCCCGACTCTAAATTATTTAGGCCTCACTCTAAATAAAATTAACGTCTTGGTATCGCCCAACCAATATCCCCAGACTTACCCATTCAATCCGGATTTAATTATTTTAAAGTATTATTCCTAAAATTCAACCATAGTGTGTCACCCATAAATTTCCTCCAAATCCTAATTAATTTTACTCATAATTGATTAGCTTGGAACCCCTATATTTATTTCTCATTAAATAAGGCATGGAAGAATTTAATTAAATTTCCTTTTATATACATAACTGGGCGAACTATCAAAATTCTTGGACCATCGATCGATCGATGGTCAGCCCTCGATCGATCGATGGTCAGCCCTCGATCGATCGAGCAGATTTGCATCTTCTTCCCCCTTATGCTTCAGCCATGGACGAAAAAGCTCCAAACCCTAACTTCTTCTACAGTAGAAACCAAGCCTTCCCATTAACAATATATACCAAAAACCTTATAAAGGACCCCCATAAAGTCCCAAAATACTAATTAATTTACGTTCTCTACTGTTTTCACGAATTAGGGGGAAAATCCGATTTAATCTTTAACCCATTTAAATATCAATTCCTTATCTCAAATTCGTTTCTAATTCCTCCGATTTATGCATCATACCAGATATATATGCTAATCTTAGAATCTACATGAATTTCTACACAATTTAGAAATCAGAATAATGGTTTACAAAACCCATGTTTATACCCTTTAAATCTCAAAACGAATTTCTTTGATTCCAGACATCACATGAATATGAATTGAAATACAATTTAAATGATACATAAAGTTAACCACTTGCCTTAAGATTCGTAGGGTCTGATTTTGGAGTTGTGAATGCCCAAGGTTGAAGATGAACTCCTTTGTTTTGGCTCTCCTTTGTCCCCCAGATCTGCCTTTTAACTTCTCTTAGGGTTTCCTAACCCCTTAAATATTTTCTAAACTCAATTCAGCTGTTCCCTTATTTCTTATAATTATTTAATTAGGCTAAATCCCGTTTTTTGCCTAATGGGCCAAGCCCAAGTGACCCAAATGCCCCCGTGTGGGCCCGGCTATGCCTAAAAACATCCCATGACCCGTTTACTATCCCCGGGTACACTTTTCCGACTATCTCGACCCATCCGGACTCAACCGTACACTCAGAATTGACATTTGAATTAATTTATAAAAATTCTTATCTCACACCCAAATTAGTCTATACCGACTCCCGGCTGAGATAAGTACATACCCCATCATAAATACCCAAAATGACGTAAATCAATTATTACTATTCACTTAGTAATTAAATTTTCCTAAATATTAACCATTTACTCCCCGATTAATATTTAAATATATATATTTACATAATTAATTCATTTAAAATTACGACACGCAAGTAATTTTGAATTCCCGGATTAATTAAATAATAAAAACACAAAAATACGGGGAGTTACACTCAGCCACATGGGCGTCAGGTGTAGAATCATTTGACTAGATTAGCTGCAACTTGTGTGGTCATTGCAGTAGACGCTTCCTCCCTTGGCTCCTCAAACTTTTGTTTAGCTCTTTTAGTTAGGGCATGTGTCGCCCATTTCTAGACTTGTTTAGTATTGATAGGGATTTTATAATTCTATCATTTCAGTACTCTGTTTTCATTTGGGATTATTTTATCTCTCACATTATCTGTAGTTTGTGGTTAATTATTTGGATTTGAGTAATCTAGTTGGCATGGTTCGTTGGATGATTGGTATCTTTATAATTTGTATTATTCAAATTTGTTTATGTTTAAAAAGATTTTTACAGCGGAATTAAATAAATGAAGACTTTAAATTATTTTGACACTTGGTTTAATTATTTAGGGTGTTTAAATTGGAACTAATTAGTTTGTGACAGTGATGCTAAGAATGAACCAACCGTTCACCTTGATTTTAATTTAATAAAGAACTGATCACCAGGTATTTAATTAGGTGGGGTGTCATACTCGATCGATTCTCGTTCAAAAAAGATTTGTGGTATCGTTCGAACGACCTTGAGGTTCGTTCAAACAAGGTTTCAGTTCTCGTTTGAATGACCTTGAGTTTCGTTCTAATGAGATGGCTCGAAGTTTTTTCTACCGCCTTTTCACATTTTTCTATATATACAGGGCTTGGCAAAGTTATTGTTAGTTTAAGGGTTTCAAAAATTGATTTACAAAGAGAAAACTTAAGCCTCTTAAACCCTAGTTTTGAAATCCAAGAATCATAATAACATGTATGTTTGAGATTTTGAGTTTGAGTACCAAGATCAAGTTTATTCTTCATTGAGTATTATTTTGTGCGGTGGATTCCGTGTTTGTTGCGATGTTGATTGACTAGATAAAGTAAGAAGATCGGTGGATACCGATATGTGGGAGACATTTGCATTGTGAAGGACATTGGAAGGTGTCTAGGGGTGGTTGTAAAGAAGATTCAAGGAGCGAAGAGTGCATCAAAGCTTGGAGGTGTCGAGTCTGTGAGTAAGTTTAATTCGTCCTTATATGATACCTATATCATAGTTGATTTGTGTAAGCTAGGTCGTCTAAGGTTTGTTTCGTTATGGGTTTTCTCGTACATCGCGATGTTATGGATTGATCTTTATTTTATTCTTATAAACCACCTCGATACATGCTAGAGCAAGATAGAATTGGTTAATAGTTTACACACATTTATTTAATTGGTGCTTGATTGAAATTATATTAATTGCTCGATCGGTTAAATTAATTGGAAATTTAAAATTGATGCTTGGAAATCCATTACCCTACTAGCACTTGGCGTCTCTTAAATTAGCATTAGAGCACGTTACATTAATTTATTGTGTTGATTATATTTTTGTGCATTTAGGGTTGTTTTATTTGGTTCTCTCGATGGATCCTCAAATTGATAACTATATAAATGATTTTAGAGATGAGGATGGTTTTGATATTTGATAGGAGTTTAATGAACTTCGTAATCCCGCTAAAAAATTAAATCGTTTGAATTTAAAATTTGCAAAAAGAGTTAAATTCCTTGAAAAGGAAAAATTATTTTTGAAAGATGAAATTGAAATTTTGCGAAATATTCAAAGTCAAAGAGATATTCTTTATAAAAAGGTCAATGAATTGAAACGTCGATTCCTTAAATCATAAAAGTAAAGGAAAGAGGGTGGGGCTAGAGCTTGTATTTTAGATAGTGAATTAGAGGACTTTAAGAATATAGAGTCTAAGTTTGAAAAGCGTGGCATAAAAAGAGATTGATAAATTAATTGAAGTTTTGAGAGCCCATGAGAGGACTCTTAGGGATAAGTTCATTTGCAATGAGGGAGAACGAGATAACCTTCTAGGAATGGTTGAAAATATAAAGAAGGAGTCCCTAAATTTTGATGAGTTTAAACTTTTTCTTGAGTTTAGGATTGTATAATTAGAAGAAAAATTAAGAGACCCGAGTTGTATCAAGTTTCAGTTGGAATTTAGGTTGAAAAAGTTGGATAAGATTTTTAACACCGTCTAAATAAAAAATGAAGTGATGGGAACTGACTACGATGTTCTGAATGCTTCTGTTTCTAAAGCCAATAACAATATTTTGAAAGAATCGAATGTTGTCAATGATGTTAGAAAAGATCAATCTAAAGGTAACATTCACACATTGTGGTAAGAAAGATCACCTTAGGAAGTTTTGTTATGATGTTAGAAATGGTCTAGGAAGTCTAAGTTCCGTGTTTCCATGGTTCCCAAAACCCGAGGCATCAAATCATCATCTATTTGAGTTAGGAAATCCAATTTGTAGACTTTGAATATTCGACTTGTGTATCCTCGCATGCTTTCACATTATTCATCACATGTTATATCTTATGAGTGATTGGGTTTGCATGTTTTTATATACTAGTTTTGTGCTCCATGATATATGTCATGACTAGTTGTATGAGGTTTGCGTTTTTTGTATTTTGATTTCTCATTTGTTGAGTCTATGTAAAAAATACAAAAAGATTTTGTTTGTCTTTTCAGTCATTTTTTAAAAATGTTTAAAAACTCAAAAAAAAATTATTTTGTGTAAAATGAAGCTTATTGGGTAGTCCGGTTATATGGTCAAATGTAGAAATCGTAGAGTAGGTAACAACCAAGACAAATTCAATCCTAATCCAATTTTATCTTGATTAATTAGGTGGACCTAGACAAGCAAGATATAGGATGTAAATCAAAGAAAACAAACCACAGGACAGGATATGAGGAAAAAATCCCTTACATGAGAAACCTTTTTATTTTTCAGCATTGTTAGAACTAGGTATTATAGAATGAAATGGACAAACTTACAGACTTAAACTCCGCTAAGTATTGCAATTTATATTTTCCTTCCTTGTTATTGTCAGAAAGAAATACAAATCTAGTAACGCCCCACATGACAAGCTCCACTTATCTTTGTGTTCACCGATCAACCTCATGGTACTCCTTTTCTATCTTTAGCAGTGAAGAATTAATCCACAAGGATTAGAACATATGATGATAAAGTGGTCACAAAACATTCAAGGGGTTTGAATTTATAAAACCAAACTATTTGATCACAAAAAGATTTACCTGTACGATCCTCTCTGAACTATAATCAGACAAGTTCTAGATAGGTTCCTTTAGTGCAAATAAACTGTTAAGATTGTATTCACAGCTTTATCGATAGGATGTCAACTCCCTACATAGGGTGCGAACTCTTAAATTAAACTAGAATTTGAATTCCAATCTTTTGTGATCGAGCAGAACCTGAATCATTAGAATCCGTATTAAATTCAATTGACCGATATTAAGACAATATGTTTAAACATAAACACAAGACATTCTCACAAACATGGTTATCATTTCAGAATGAACTTAACACACCTTTATTAATTAATAAACGCCATACATGGGTTTACGAATAAACCCCCAACAAAATGACCATAATCACATCCTTAGGTTTTATAACACCAACTATAAAGATAATGATGCAAGAAACTATTGAAACAGTGGTCTAAACAGAGTCTGGTGGGATTGAATTGTTCCTCAGGTCAATATATAATATGATTCAAGAAACTTTGAATTGATATTATATATTCCCTAAATCGATAGCTCTACAATCTTCCACAGGGTCTAAATAGAGTCCCTTAAATCCTGGACCTCGGTCCTTCTTTAAGCATTGATCAGAGAATAATAATGTCGTATTATGGCCCCATTTGACTTTGGTAAACTCTCGAATCCGAGAGTCTGTGACACCCCATAAAATTCATAAATGGATTGATCAGGTCCAATAATAAAAAATACGAGAGTCAAGCCAATTTGTGTCATTCTTAGTGATTAGGCATAAATTCTTCCTAATTTATCCCTTAATTTAGTTACTTTTAGCACCTCGAACAACGTAATCGATTTGACTTTATCTCATAATCTTGCTACTAACTTATCCTAACAAGTACACCGAGTTTCTGGTATTTCGTATTGCTTTTACAGGTATTTGATGTCAAGAAACGAAAGAAGGAAACCAGAAGAATTAAGAAACACAAGAAGGAAAGTCAAAAGGGGTAAAAGTGTAATTTCTACCCAGAATTCGGATCAGGCACCTAAAGAGAAGTTGAAGATATCACATTCATGAGCACATAAGAAGAAACGACACCTCAATAGGATTCCCGGAACAAAAGATATGAGCAGTGAAAGTTGAGAAAAAAAGTCAAACAGGCAGACTGGTCCGCACCAGACCGGTCCGCCAAGAAATAAAAAGAACCGATCCACATCAGGAGGCAAACCGGTTCCCCTAAGCCTCGGATCGGTCCGGCTATCGAAATTTTGTAAATCTTATCCTCCTATGAAGAGTCCTAGTGCAGCTACAACTCCTGAATTTTTATAGGGTTTAAAAACTCGATTTATTATCATTATTTGCACGGATAATTACGGAGATTTTAGTTAATTTTTCATTCTTTTTCAGAAACCCTAGTTTAGATACAATTTACAATTTTAATTCCAAAAGTTGAAGATTGTTCAAATAACTATGATTACAAGTATTATTAATTGCTTCTGTTACTGCTTTGCTGAGATTAGTGAGTTGTTTCCTCTCTTAAATTCCTTTCTACATCAATTCACAAGTTTTCCTTATATTAATCATGGTTTTCTGTACATCAAACACTGTTTTCATTACTTTCAGCATATTAGGCTAGATTTTCTAAGGCCGGGATACATGAACCCAACCTGATGTGATAGTTGCATGTGTATAATATTAGTCCACTGAATTTAGTGATTGATTACGATCGTATCACATAGGAACACAATAATTGTAGATCTTTAGATCTCGTTTGCCTCTGGGTAACCAGGATGCTTTAGAATGCAATTCGAGTGTCACTATCGCGATACCAATTTACTCGTCCTCAGATTAAGTATGATGCGGGCTTGAACCTCATATACGTAATGCTTGGGAGTACTAAATTCCGGGTCTAATTAATCAGTTATATTTACGATGAGTATTAAAACTACAATACACTAGGGTTAGGGGATTGTATTCCCGTCCTGTTTTTCTCATCACATAGTTTAAAGTTTTAACACATTCTTCATCAATATTTTAGGTACATTAGTCTAATCGCATATTTTCATAATATCATAATTTCACTTAGTTGTAGTCAATTCTTGAAACCAAGTCATTTTTTTTTTCTGTTTAGAGTTAAAGTTAGGATTCCTTCATCTTTTCCCGTCGTTACAACTTCGTTGTCTTAGTTCCCTGTGGATACGATACCGACTTACCAGGTTTATTACTAACGCGAAAGGCTTGCACTTGAGCCTAGAGTGAATGCACATTAGAGACACTTTCTGAGTCGCGTCAAGTTTTTAGCGTTGTTGCCGGGGAACTAGGTAGACTTAGGATTAGATCAGTCAATCTAAAGCTTTGACCAAAAATTTCAAAAATCCAAAAACATAAAAAAAATTCAAAAAGCACAAAAAGATTTACCACCATCTCTCATAAGATTTTAATGAAAAATTCTGAACTCACTCCCACACCCTATAATACTCCAACCATCATTCACGAAAATCCAATAGTTGAGTATAACCCCGATAGCCACCACACTCCTAACGCCCCACAGTTCTGGATTCCACCTCCCACGCCGTTACACTCAATCTCCAATAACACTCCGTTTTCCTTCTTAGGACACACCTTCGAGAACACTTCGAGCACACCAAGTGAGAGCACCGAGTCGTTAAGTGAGAGAGAGAGATGTCACAACACAGTAATGTACCTGCTGGTGAGGAAGAGTCCCCATATCGCCCGCTGAGAGAATTCTTATATGCCGACCGCACTGTCACTCCGGGATGCATTATACTCCCGTATAATGCCGGGCAATTTTTCTTTAAAAACGAAATGATCCAGATATTACCCCATTACCATGGTATGGATTCTGAAAATCCATACCTTCACATTAGGGAATTTGAGGATGTGTGCGATACTCTCAATGATCAAACTTGCACACAAGAGGTGATCTGCTTCAAACCCTTCCCTTTCTCGCTCAAAGATAAAGCTAAGACCTGGCTATGGTCTTTACCTCCAAGCTCGATTCCATCTTGGAACGAGTTGCAATCGAGATTTCTCAAGAAATTCTTCCCACCACATCGAACAATCTACATAAAGGCTCAAATTCAAGCATTCAGACAATCTGAAAATGAGCCATTTCATCGATGTTACGATCATTTCAATGAGTTAGTTACTTCATGCCCCCATCATGCATTTGATTCATCGCAAATCATTTCTTTTCTCTATAATGGGCTGAACCTTAACTCCAAGCAACTCGTTGAAACCATGGGAAGTGGTCTGTTTATTGACTTAGACGCCCACGATGCTGAGCTTCACCTGAGGTATGTCGCCGAGACTACCCAATCCTGGGATACATCTGACCCTAATGCTCAAAATCGAAATCATCAAGTGATCGCCATTCCTTAGACGTCCAGCCTATTTCATGTAGAAAAGAGTTTTATAGCGGACAGTCGAATCGATATACTTGAGAAAAAAGTGCGAGACCTACGTGGGATATGTGGAAGAGGACCAACTGGATCCATACCAAACCCCATCGATAAGGTGTGTGCGATTTGTGAGGCTAGTCATTCAACTGAGGAATGCTCGACTATATCCGCCTACAAAGTGATGCTTCAAGAGCAAGTTAGTGGTATAGGAGGATTTAAGGGTAATTTCGGTGCACCGCACGAGAATTCTTACAACCCTTCATGGAAAAACCATCCTGGTTTTAGCTATGGGCACAACATGCTACGATGAATCCTACTTCCCATGTTGCCCCTCCTCCACCACAACACTTTCAACAAGCCCCACACATGCAAGGACATGTGCAAGCACCACCACCTCAAGGAGCTTATATCCTGCCTCCGTGGAGAACTCTCGAGGATACCATGAATCAATTTATCACAAGCCAGACTGCAACCAATGCTAGATATGATCGCCTAATCAGCGACATCAATACAAGTCGGTCAAAGATACAATCCTCGTTGAGTGTTCAAGAGAAGGGAAAGTTTCATGTCCAAGTCCAAAGACCTCCCCAAGGTCAAACTAGTGTTAGCTCCACTTCTAATCAACATCAGGAGCAATGTCAAGCTGTGACCACTCTCCTTAGTGGGAGAGTCGTTGATTTATCACGTCCCCCACTCGACACAACGAAAGACAAGGAGATTTTTCCCGGCACGAAAGAGGCCGAAGATGTCGGCTTGAATGAGAGTGAAAAAGAACATACTAGTGAGCCCGAGGTAGTAGTGAAACCACTCGTGGCACCATTTGCTCAAAGTTTGATTCCTTCCCATAAAGGAAACCCACGTGATGACGTGCTAGAAGTGCTTAAACAAGTAAAGCTGAATTTACCTTTCCTTGATTCCATTAAGCAAATTCCAGCTTATACAAAAGTCAGCAAAGACTTGTTGACGGTAAAGAGAAAAATGAAGGTAAAGAAAAATATTTTTCTAGCACAGAACGTGAGCTCCATTCTACTAAATGATCTCCCACCTAAATTCAAAGATCCCGGTGCACCCATCATTTCCTGCATCATTGGAGAAAATAAAATCGAAAAAGCCTTACTTGATTTGGGAGCAAGTGTCAATATCCTCCCTTACTCCATCTATAGGCAACTTGATTTGGGCGACCTCAAGCCCACAAAGGTCACTCTCCAACTAGCGGATCGAATCGTAAAGATCCCGAGAGGCATAGTCGAGGACGTGATCGTCCAAGTTGACACTTTCTACTTCCCGGTAGATTTTGTCATTTGGGACATGGATCCATCCTTCACCTCAAGTAACCATGTTCCCATCATCTTTGGGCGCCCATTCTTAGCTACGGCTAACGCAATCATTAATACTCGGAATGGGCTAATGCAGCTCACCTTTGGGAACATGACCTTAGAGACCAACATCTTCCACATAGCCCAACATACGGGAGAAGAAGATGATCTTCAAGCGGTGAGCTTCATAGATGAGATAGTAGAGGAGTGCTTTGAGGAGAATTATTGCGGAGATGCCTTAGAATCCTGTCTAGTGGCGAGACACGAGAGTGAGGGTATGTACACCGACTACGAGAGGGAGGTTAAGGAGTTGAGAGAGTTACTCGATGAGAGAGCGTCGAACGAGGACGCGAGAGATGTTAATTGGGTTTCTAGATTCGAGGAGTTACCACCGAGGGATACACGCATGGTTCCCTCTGACGAAAAGTTTCCAATCCCTTCCATATTAAATATGCATACCTAGGAGATGATGAGATATTTCCTGTTGTTGTGTCCTCTAGCCTAGACGAAGAGCAGGAGGGTAAATTGTTAAAAATTCTGAGAAAGCACCAAAGTGCTTTTGGTTGGTGCATTTCTGATTTGAAGGGGATAAGTCCTTTGATTTTCACTCACAAGATCCATCTCGAAGAGGATGTTAAACCCTCAATATAAATTCAAAGAAGGCTAAATCCCAACATGAAAGAAGTAGTGAGAACCGAGATTATCAAGTTATTAGATGCTGGGATTATCTACCCAATCTCGAATATCAAGTGGGTGAGCCCCATTCAAGTCGTCCCGAAGAAGTCGAGCATGACAGTGATTGAGAATTCTAAGGGAGAGCTAATTCCCCAACGTACTACCACCGGGTGGAGCGTTTTCATTGATTACGGGAAACTCAATGCGGGAACTAGGAAAGACCATTTCCCCTTACCATTAATTGATCAAATACTTGAGAGAGTAGCGGGCCACCCTTACTATTGCTTCCTTGATGGTTATTTCGGATATAACCAGATTGAGGTAGATATACTTGATCAGGATAAAAAGACCTTCACTTGCCCTTTTGGTATGTTTGCCTACAAACGTATGTCATTCGGCTTGTGTAATGCACCCGCGACCTTTCAAAGGTGCATGTTGAGACTATTTAGCGACATGGTCGAGAGAGGACTCGAAGTGTTCATGGACGATTTCAGCATTTTTGGCACCTCTTTCGACCTTTGTCTAGAAAAATTGGAAAAAGTACTTTCCTGGTGTGTGGAAAAAAACTTAGTGTTGAATTAGGAGAAATGCCATTTCATGGTCACCGAGGGAATAGTTCTTGGCCACATAGTATCATCCAAGGGAATAGAAGTTGATAGGGCGAAAATAGATGTCATAGCTGATCTTCCCCCACCAAAATCGCTTAAGGATGTGCGCTCTTTCTTGGGCCACGCGGGGTTTCATCGAAGGTTCATTAAGGACTTTAGCGCCATCGCTAGGCCCTTAAGCAACCTACTCATGAAGGACACCCCATTCAAGTGGACGGAAGCATGCCAAAGCTCTTTTGAAAAACTGAAAACCATGCTTGTGTCCGCTCCCATCATGCAAGTTTCGGATTGGTCTTTACCATTCGAACTTATGTGTGATGCTAACGATTATGCGATAGGGGCTGTTTGGGGCCAAAGAAAAGATAAACAAGCTCATGTTATCTACTACGCTAGCCGGACTCTTACCGGACTACAACTCAACTACTCTACCACGGAGAAAGAGTTGTTAGCAGTAGTCCTCACCCTTGATAAATTCCAGTCATATCTCATCAGTTCTCCCATTACTTGCTTCACCGACCACGCGGCTTTAAAATACCTACTTTTAAAGAAAGATGCAAAGTCGCGCCTCATAAGGTGTATCCTACTCCTACAAGAGTTCAATCTCTCCATTAAAGATAAGAAAGGAGTAGAAAACATCGTTGCCGACCACTTATCACGGCTTTCGTCCGACGTACCTAGCGATCCCATACCCATAGACGAATACTTTTCGGATGAGCAACTCTTTGTTACCTCTTCTTTGCCCTGGTTTGCGGATATAGTGAACTACCTTGTCACGGGAGCCATCCCTCCCGATTGGACACCGCAAGATAAGAAGAGGTTTATTAATTGGTCGCGCCTGTTCTTCTACGATGATCCTTTTCTTTTTAAATATTGCGTCGACCAAATCATCCGACGATGTGTACCGGATGACGAGATCCCCAAGGTCATCCAGTTTTGTCATTCGAAAGCTTGTGGAGGCCACTTTTCGACGAAAAAGACGGTCGCTAAAATTCTGCAATGCGGCCTCTATTGACCCACAATATTCCAGGATGTGAACGATGCTTGCAAATCTTGCAATCGGTGCCAACGGATGGGAGCCATTACTCGACGAGACATGATGCCTCTTACCCCCATACTCATCATTGAGATCTTCGACTGTTGGGGTATTGACTTCATGGGCCCTTTCCCCCCCGTCCTTTAGTTTCCTATACATCCTTGTCGCGGTAGACTACGTTTTTAAATGGGTGGAAGCTATAGATACCAAGACAAATAACAACAAAGTGGTGATAAAATTACTGCAGGAACACATACTTTCCCATTTCGGTGCACCGAAAGAGATAATCAGCGATAATGACACACACTTTTGCAATATACCATTCAAGAAGCTAATGAGAAAGTATGGTGTCGTTCACAAGGTTGGAACGACTTATCACCCACAAACGAATGGGCAGGACGAACTATAAAATTGGGAAATCAAGAACATTCTTGAAAAGACTGTCAATCCTACCCGGAAAGATTGGTCACTTAGATTGAACGATTCGCTATGGGCCTAGCGTACCGCATATAAAAATTAACTCGTCATGTCCCCTTTCTGCTTTGTGTATGGCAAACCTTGCCATCTTCCCGTTGAATTAGAGCACAAGCCGTATTGAGAGATTAAGTAATTGAATTATGCTATCGATAAGGCCGGTGAATCCCGCAAGCTTCAATTGAATGAGTTAGAAGAACTACGCAATGATGCGTATGAGAATGCTAAAATTTCCAAAGAAAGGATGAAACTCGCTCACGATAACATCATTCGACGCAAAGAGTTTCTTACCGGGCAAAAAGTTCTTCTCTATAACTCTCGGCTTCATCTATTTCTGGGCAAGTTGCGGTCACGATGGTCTGGCCCGTTCGTTGTGAAGATTTTTTTCCCTCATGGATTTGTTGAAGTAGACGATTTAAAAGGGGGAAATACATTCAAAGTGAATGGACAATGCCTAAAGCCATATCTAGAGGCGTACGTGGAAGAAGTCGACACCGTCTGGTTATCGGACCCCATTTACGGGGTAGAGTGAGCTATTATAGCGAGGTCGTCGCACCCCCGATGCGTATGGGGTGAGAGTCGTGTGTGTGGTGAGCGTCGATAGGATTAGGGTACATTCGGGAAAGATCATTCGCATGTTTAGGGAATATTGAGTCAAGTCGCATTGACCATTGGCATTGAGAGGTTTTGATCCAAAATTGATCGGGAGTATGTTGTGAAAGTGAAAATTTTCGGAGAAGAGTGTTCGAAACCAAGTTAGGGGGTAAATCCAGCTCAAATACAGAAGCCGGACCGGTTCCTTTTTTTTTAAGGCCGGACCGGTCCGTCTCGGATCGGTTCCTTTAATTTTAAGGTGGACCGGTCTGCTAGTCGAATTTGCCTGAATATTAAAGGACCGGTCCGGTCCCCAGGCGGCCCTGTCCGCTTTCTGCAGGTCTATTTTTTCCCCTTCCCTAGATTCACCCCTTTATCCCCAATCCCATTCATTCCCTCCAATTCGTTTCCCCAACTCCCAACCCTAACCTTTCCCTCCCAAATTCACCCCCTTTTCCCTCCAAATCCAACCCCTACCCCCACCCTTTCACCTATAAATACACACCCAAACCCTCCCTTCACTCCACACCTTCAACCAAACTATTCTATTCTCCCTCCCTAATTTTCCAAGCAAAAATCGCTCTTGTTTCCATGGCCCAAAGAGCTGCCCCCACCAAGTACGACTCCACCGACATCCTCCCCTCCTACCATGGGGAATTCTGTTCCCGCCAAGAGGAATGATGGTGCCATCGTTTCTTCGGTTCGGATCGCAAACTCCATTTGGAGTGCGCTGTCCAATGGATTGGGTTGCCCCAATCCGTCATCGCCCTTTTCATGGCTAGGGGTTGGTGCCGATTCCTCAACGAACCATATGAAGCGGCTTGGGCGGCCGAGGTGCGCTCCTTTTATGGCTCCCTTCTTAGGACGGGCCAATTCGAGGCCCAAGCTTACGTGGATGGGAACGTCGTCCCATTTTTATTGGCCCTTCTCACGGTCAAATTGGCCGAATATGATGTTCCCGACGTCCAATAATTCACTTACCCTCGAAACGTCACCCCGGTTGCCAAGGAAGTGATCATGGACCGCATCGCCCCCGGTGTTGCATGGACGGGGCAAACTTTCGTCGTTGGATGCCTTAATGAGACGGCGCGCCTCACTTTTCAGATTGTGTGCGCCAATATCTTGCAAACTTCCAACGACTCATCGATGCGGCCCCGTCAAGTCACCTTGACCTACCACCTCTTTGACCCGCACACATCCATCCACTTGGCCCGCACCTTATACGCCGACATCATGGTCGCTACCCTGGATGAGAAGGGTGCCGCCCCACTTCCCTATGCCCGTTCGATCACTTCCATTCTCAAGGACGCTGGAATTGCGGCGCCGCTCGACCGAATTCACCTCCCCGATCCTTTTGGACAAGGGACTCGCACCAAGAGCGCCAAACAGCTAGCTGTCCTACGGGCAAGGCAGGGAAGTGATAGTGAAGAGGAGGCTGCCTCGAGTGAGAGAGACGAAGAAGAAGAAGAGGCAGCCGGTGCGGATGTCGAAATGGGGGATGTCGGTCCGGATGAAGAGTCGGCGGACGAGGAGGATGATCCTGATTTTAAGTGGGCAGGAAGCGACCTCACCAATCGTATGGCGGCACTTGAGACGAACTTCGACAACTTTTTGACCGATTACCGTCGCGATACGAGTTTAATACTCCGGTTCCAAGCGGACATCTGCCGACGCCAAGGGGATCCTAATGAACAATTGCCATCCTATTTCTATGATCCCTATGGCCCCGATGAGCCCGGTTCCTCCCAACCCCCGCCCCCGTGAAGCTTGATGTGGTTAAGACAATTTTTATTTGTTTTTCCTGTTCAAATGTTTGTATGCTTCTCCTTGTAATTGTACCACAGTCTTGTTTGCTATAAAATCTGCATTTTTCTCCATTTGTTTGTTTTATTTATCACACTAATTATGTTGCGTTGTTTAGATTTTAGTCCTTTTTGCTTGAGGACAATGTAAAAGTCTAAGTTAGGGGGGGTCACAAGTGTGTATTTCTAAAACTTCACAAATTTTCAAAAATGCCCAAAAATTTCAACAAAAAATCATAAAATTTTGAAAAATCCAAAAATATTTTTGTTCAAAATAAGTAAAAATTGGAATTCAAAATTTTCAAAAATATCATTAAAAGTCGGTTTAAAGTCTCAAGTTTTAAAATTCAACAAACACAAAGCCAAAATTGACCAAAGATGGAAATTGAGCAAAAATTAACGACTTAACGAATAAGTGTGAAGATTAACAAACCCGGTGAGATTCGAGCCTATCACTTTTTGCGAGTTTTTAAATCAATCCGAGTTGATTGTTAACTCAAAGTTCTTTTCAGCGCCTAAAAAGTCGTCGAGGATCTCAACCCTTTTATTTTGATCGGTTATGCAAAACGTGTGCGATATTGCTTTGAAAAACGTGCCAAAAGTGATCTCTAAACTTAAATTCATCTCGAAATGCATATGATAATACAATCGGCATTTTGGACAATGAAGTAGGCCCTCGTTCGTCACCCAAAAATATTAGCCAGAAAAAGATACGAAAATCACCCCTTTTGCAACCCAAATTGAGCCAAATAGATTTTCCCTTTCGTTTGACAACCCAAAAAACCCAAATAGCCCGGAACTGTGAAAAATGAAAAAAAAATCAGAATTAAGTCCGGAAAGTGCAACAAAAGGGGCAAGAAAAAAATAGATATGCTCAACAGAAATAGCAAGAAAATAAGTGAAAAATAGAAAAAATAGAGAAAAAGAAGAAAAAAAATGAGCAATAGCTAGGAAAAAACACAAATGGACATCATAAATGACTTTTCCAATTCCAACATTCCCTACCTTTTTCATTTTACCCAATATACCTTAAACCCTGAAAAAGTCCTAACCGAGTCTAAATTGCGAAATTGGGTACCGCGTGGAGAGCTAATACACCAAAAGATAATAAAAGAGATTTAATGCGCAAATAAGAGGCAATGCTCCCATTTTAAAATCACAATCCGTTGATGAGATCCTATCACTATAAAATTTCCGTATTTCTACTTGTATGCGTGACTTTTCGTCCATTATATTTACTCTTTATATCACGCATACCGAGAGAATAGCCATAATCCGAGAGATTCGTTTGTGAGAGTATTCTGTGAGAATTTGAAATCAAAACGAATTTTGGGATAAGTAACGTAATGATCAATCGGTGGAAATTGGCGGTTATATTTTCGGCGTCGTACACACGCACTATGATTTGAGACTTGTAAATATGACTTGATGATGACTATTTTCTGGAAAAGTTTGAATTGTACAATTTTTAGGTATTTTGAATTTTTTGTTGAGTCGAATTTTGTGGGTATATTCATTGCAAACCCTCACGAGACACAACTTGTCCTACTAGGGTAACCTAGGGCTTTAAAGGCTTGTTGCATATGCTAAATGCAATCGCTTGCCCGCGAAAAAGGTATTCTATCCCAATAAAATATTTTTCAAGAGTTGAGCCTTGCTAGGATTCTTTTACATTGCTCGAGAAGCACAAAGTTCTAAGTTAGGGGGTTTGATTAGGCATAAATTCTTCCTAATTTATCCCTTAATTTAGTTACATTTAGCACCTCGAACAACGTAATCGATTTGACTTTATCTCATAATCTTGCTACTAACTTATCCTAACAAGTACACCGATTTTATGGTATTTTGTATTGCTTTTACAGGTATTTGATGTCAAGAAACGAAAGAAGGAAACCAGAAGAATAAAGAAAGACAAGAAGGAAAGTCAAAAGGGGAAAAAGTGTAATTTCTACCCGGAATTCGGATGAGGCACCTAAAGAGAAGTTGAAGATATCACATTCATGAGCACATAGTAAGAAACGACACCTCAATCGGATTCCCAAAACAAAAGATATGAGCAGTGAAAGTTGAGAAAAAAAGTCAAACAGGCAGACCGGTCCGCCCCTACCCCGGACCGGTCCCCTGTGCAAAACTCCAGAACGCCTCGGATCGAAAGAAAACCGAAGAAGGGTAAAAAATAAAAGAATCGATCTGCACCGGATCGGTCCACCAAGAAATAAAAATAACCGATCCGCATCAGGAGGCAGACCGGTCCGCCTAAGCCCCGGACCGGTCCGGCTATCGAAATTTTGTAAATCTTATCCTCCTATGAAGCGTCCTAGTGCAGTTATAACTCCTGAATTTTTGTAGGGTATAAAAACCCGATTTATTATCATTATTTGCATGGAGAATTACGGAGAATTTTAGTTAATTTTCCATTCTTTGTTAGAAACCCTAGTTTAGATATAATTTACAATTTTAATTCCAAAAGTTGAAGATTGCTCAAAGTTCTGTGATTACAAGTATTCTTAATTGCTGCTGTTACTGCTTTGGTGAGATTAGTGAGTTGTTTCCTCTCTTAAATTCCTTTCTACATCAATTCACAAGTTTTTCTTAGATTAATCATGGTTTTCTACACATCAAACACTGTTTTCATTACTTTCAGCATGTTAGGCTAGATTTTCTAAGGCTGGTATACATGAACCCAGCCTGTTGTGATAGTTGCATGTGTATAATATTAGTCGTCTGAATTTAGTGATTGATTATGACCGTATCACATAGGAACACAACAATTGTAGATCTTTAGATCTCGTTTGCCTCTGGGTAATCGGGATGCTTTAGAATGCAATTCGAGTGTCACTATAGCGATACCGATTTACTCATCCTCGGATTAAGTATGATACGGGCTTGAACCTCATATACGCAATGCTTGGGAGTACTAAATTCCGGATCTAATTAATCAGTTAAATTTACGATTAGTATTAAAACTACAATACACTAGGGTTGGGGGATTGTATTCCCGTCCTGTTTTTCTCATCACATAGTTTAAAGTTTCAACACATTCTTCATCAATATTTTAGGTACATTAGTCTAATTGCATCTTTTCATAATTTCATAATTGCACTTAGTTGTAGTCAATTCTCGAAACCAAATCATTTTTTCTTTCTATTTAGAGTCAAAGTTAGGATTCCTTCATCTTTTCCCGTAGTTACAACTTCATTGTCTTAGTTCCCTGTGGATACGATCCCGACTTACCGGGTTTATTACTAATGCGACAGGCTTGCACTTGAGCCTAGAGTGAACGCACATTAGAGACACTTTCTTAGTCGCGTCACTTAGCTTGAATGAAATAAAATAAAATGATAAACATGCAATAGTAATAAAATGTAATAGAATACAACACATTTCTAATACCAATCCCAAACCATAATAAATAAAGCTCCATACTGGAATAAATAACTGTCTTAATAAAATAAAATATTCAACTTTGAATACATACGTTGACTCCAATATGAGAAATCTGAAATATAATAATACGACTCAACGAACTCTGAGATGGAAATGCAATAAATAAATGTGAGCAAGCAAGCTCGACACATACATCCTATGAAGGGAAACGGGAAATCTAGAAAGATCAGTTAATGCTGCCTAAGACCTGAAAAATAGTTTCACACATATGATTAAACTTAACAAATCAACAGTGAGTAAGAATGTAACTAAATTTTGGCTATAATCACAACAATGAAACTTCTTCCCATACATGAGTTGTTTTTATGTTAATTGAGCCCAAACAACCTGTATATAACATGCAGGTCTAATTCCAAACCTATATGAACCCATGTTACATAAGTATATCTCTCCCTAAGTGTTCAATATTTACATGCTTCCAAAAGCTAGTATCTCATTTGTACACCTCTACTTAAATCTTAGTAAAGGAAACATAATCACATAATCTAATAACCAAGTGAGTATGTCCCACTCATATACAGAACAGATAGACTGCTTAAACTCGCAAATACAAGCACAAAGATATATCCTATTGCCTTCGGGGATCAATCGTGCATACTAGGTATAGCTATAGGTCGTCCCATCCCTATAACCCCAAAGTACCAACCAAGGAAAATCACAATGTCTTCCCGCCAGTCTTACGTCCCTCACACCCAAGACTATACGAAAGGACTCCCCATGTTTGTCCCACTCAGGATAAGGGTACATCAGTAGTAGGATTAGGATAAATAGGACCAAGATAAAGCATGCGTCAATCATCGGGGTACCTGCGCGATCAACATCGTACACGCCCTATTAAATCCCTTCTAGTATGTCACCCACGAGCACACAAACCCTTGGTATGCTTGCACATAAATCAAGTAAATAACCATCAATCTTACTTTAAGGATTACCAATACAATGTCTTAAGTCTCGGTTTAATAATATCTAATTGAATAAAAGTTAGGATAAAATGACATTTAAAACTGAAGTTTGGGGTCAAATTAAATTTGGACCCAATATTTTAAAATTTTCAATATTAACCATGATGGTTTAAAATTTGAACATTTTTTTGTACTTTTCACTAAAATTTATTTTTGTATAAAGTTATTTTTGCAGTTTTCCCTAAAAGTTAATGTAATACCCCGTTATTTTTTAAAGTTATTTTTGAAATTTATTTCACGACCTCCTTACCAGCAGACATCTTAGTCTTAGATATGCATGAGCACGATGTTATTATTAGCATGGATTGGCTCGCAGCATACAGAGCCATGATAGATTATTTCGGTGGGAGTATTATCTTTGCCATTCCGGGGCAGGAGATGTTTCTAGTGGCTATGCCTCGCCCAGAGGGAGGCTCTTTCACTCATTTGTATTATATAGAGGAGGATACCTCTAAGGAGGTCGTGATTCCCTTAGACTCGATCCCAGTTGTTCGCGAGTATTTTGATCTATTTCAGGAGATACCAGGCCTACCCCCCAATCGAGAGATAGATTTTGTCATAGATTTATTACCGGATACTCGACCGATAGCACGCGCTCCATACCGTATGGAACCATCGGAAATGAGGGAGCTACGAGATCAGATAGAGAAGCTGTTAGGTCAGGGCTTCATTCGTAGGAGTACCTCACCTTGGGGAGCTCCAGTTTTATTTGTGAAAAAGAGAGATGGTTCACTGAGGTTATGCATGGCCTATCGGGAGCTGAACAAGGTCACGATACGGAACAAATCTTCGTTGCCTCGAATCGATGATCTGTTCAACCAGCTGAGGGGAGCAACTTTCTTTTTGAAGATAGATTTGAGGTCAGGATACCATCAGCTACGGATTAGGGAGCAGGATGTTTTGAAGACTACTTTCTTGACGAGATATGGGTCCTACGAGTTCAGAGTGATGCCATTTGGACTCACAAATGCTCCAGTCGTATTCATGGACTTGATGAACCTAGTGTTCAGAGAGTTCTTGGATCAGTTTGTCAACGTCTTCATAAATGACATTCTGATATATTCACACACTGAGGAAGAGCATACTGAGCACTTGAGGCAGGTTATTTAGACTCTACGAGAGCATCAACTGTATGCTAAGTACGAGAAGTGCGGATTCTGGTTACTGGAGGTGCAGTTTTAGGATATGTTATTTCTGAACTGGGGATAGCGGTTGACCCGAGTAAAGTGTCAGCAGTGAGGGAGTGGGAACAACCCACGACACCGACGGAAGTGCATAGTTTGTTGGGGTTAGCCGGGTACTACAGGAGATTCATCCGAGGGTTCTCCAAGATAGAGGGTCCATTGACGAACCTGACTCGTAAGGGGGTACCATATGTTTGGGATGATGCTTGTCAATTGGCTTTTGATGAGCGGAAAGATAAGATGACTTCGACACCCATTCTTGCTTTACCCAAGTCGTGAGTGGAGGATCTGGTTTACACCGACGCCTCCTTACGGGGATTAGGGGGAGTACTTCAGCAGGAGGAGAAGGCGATAGCTTTTGCCTCCCGCAAGCTTAAGCCGTACGAGATAAATTATCCCACTCACGACCTAGAATTAGCAGCGATCGTCTTTGCATTGAGGTTATTGAGACATTATTTATTGGGGGAGAAGTTCCGCTTGTTAACAGACCATAAATCACTGCAGTACCTGTTCACTCAGCGAGAGCTGAATATGCGTCAGCACAGGTGGTTAGAGTTTGTGAAAGACTATCAGTTCTACATACAGTACCATCCGGGGAAGGCCAACGTGGTTTCTAATGCATTGAGCCGTAGACCGATAGACGACGTAGCGGACGTCTGGAGATTAAAGTGGAAAGAGTTGGGTCACCAGGACGCGGTAGCCCATTCCTTCATATCTGTCATGATAGTGACACCTAAGATTGTTACGAGGGTAATATAGGCACAGACAGCAGACTCATTTTTCCAGGAGCAGATTGTACGGCTTTTAGTTGAGAGTGTTGAGTCCTATTCAGTTGGTTTCAATGGAGGTTTGAGGTTTAATGGGAGATTAGTGGTCCCAGAAGGAGCAGACTTACGTCATACAGTGATGACACAGTCTCATGGGTCCAAATTTGCAGTGTATCCCGGGGGAGATAGGATGTACTAGGATATGAGGCGACAATACTGGTGGAGTGGGATAAAAAAGGACATTGCTGAGTTCGTGTCCAAGTGTTCTACTTTCCAGATGGTAAAGGTAGATCACCAGAAACTGTATGAGTTGCTTCATCCATTGGAAAGGCCTACGTGGAAGTGGGAGAGTATTTCCATGGAATTTATTACTGGGTTGCCTACATCACAGCGGGGTCACAACTCCATCTGAGTGATTATGGACCGTTTGACAAAGGTGGCTCATTTTCTGCCAGTACGAACAGACTATACCATGGGCCAGTATGCTCAGTTGTTCATTGTTGATATTATTAGATTACATGGGGTACCCCTGGATATTGTGTTAGACAGAGACAAGATTTTCGTGTCACGTTTTTGGGAAAGCTTTCAGGAGGCAATGGGTACAGAGTTGAGATTGAGTTCAGCTTATCACCCACAGACAGATGGAAAAACAGAGCGTACCAATCATATATTGGAAGATATGCTACGCATGTGTATCCTTGATTTTGGAGGAGGATGGGAGCCACACCTTCCACTGGTGGAGTTTTCTTATAATAACTATTATCAGTTCATGATAGGCATGGCTCCATTTGAGGCATTGTATGGCAGACCTTGTCATTATCCAACTTATTGGCTATAGGTGGGGGATAACAAGTTGCTAGGACCAGAGGTAATTCAGGAAACCTCTGCTAGGATTGAGCTTATCAGGAGTCGCATTAGGGTAGCCCAGGACAGGCAGAAAAGCTACGCCGATGCAAAACGGTTTTTTGGAGATTTTAATGTGGGGGACCAAGTATTACTACGTGTATTCCCGATGAAAGAAGTGATGAGGTTTGGGAAGAAAGGGAAACTGGCCCGTAGGTACGTGGGACCATTTCCCATTATCGAGAGGATTGGGACTGCCATAGCATTTACACCGCATACATGATGTATTCCACATCTCGTCGTTGTGATGATACCTTTGGGATGACATGGCCCACAACCACATCACAATTGAGGAGATCGACTTACAGCCTGATAGCTCTTACGAGGATAGGCCAGTGGCTATTCTAGACCATATCGAAAGGAGATTGAGGTCGAAAGTAGTACCACTTGTACGGGTCCAGTGGGAGCATCATAATGTGGAGGAATCCACTTGGGATCGTGAGGCAAACATGCGTGAGAAATACCTAGAGTTATTCTTAGCAGGTATACCTTCTTTTTCGAATTTCGGGATGAAATTCCGTTATTAGGGGGGAAGTATGTAATACCCCGTATTTTTATGACTTTTAAATTTTGGGGATTTATTAAATTTAATTAGAGATAGTAATTTAATAATAATTCGGAAATCATTTAAATATTTACTAGCGTGATGAGAGTTAATAATTATTGGAATTTTGTTATAAATTACTTTATGGGTAAAGTAAGATATGTAATTAAATTTAGTAAAATTATCACGAGAATCTAATTTGATAATTTAGGAAATCTTATCGGGACACGCCTGCGTCATGTCGAGATTAAATTAGAATTATTAAAAGTGAATAAATTATAAGTCACCCGTATGGTCATTTTGAGTGCGTCAATGTGTCCGAAAGGGTCGAGATAGTCAAAATAATGTACCCGAGGGTTTAGTTTGGGTCTCGTGGCGTTTTTAGGCCTAATTAACATCCCGGGAGGGCGTTTTAGACATTTTGTATTTTTTGGCAAGGTCATATCAGATGGTAGGAGTTGTCTTCTAGGGTTATAATAACCAAACACCAAGGACGGCCATTGGAGAGGAAAAGGAGAAGCTTTCCAAGCAGTTCTAGGCCAAGGGCTCCACCGTTTACACCACCGTCACCACCAAATCGTAGATCGCGGGACAAGGATCACAACCACACCAATTTATTCCACAAATCTGAAACAAGTATTTCCAGGCAAGTATCTATCTTGCTTTATTTTAGTTAATGCTTCAATGATATTAGTCTAGGGTTGATTGGGACTAGTTTTTGTGCAAGAAAACATATATTAGAGACTAGAATTTATATGTTGTAGCGGTAAAAATAGAATTTCGAAAATCTATTTCATATGTAGAGGTTGAACTACGAATTTGCATTGACTTAGGAGTAAAAAATCTGGAAAAAGAATGGGAAGAACTAAGTTAAAGAAAATATTAGGGTTCTTGAGATATACATAAATTTTTCCCCATTTAATTCGTTATATTTGATGAAAACTCACATGTCTTACGTAAACTATTAACTATTTGGGTAAATAACACTTGTAGTATCATTTATTGGGAGTTTGGGAATCGAATATGATGATTTGGATGAGTTTGGAATAGGATTCCCGTAACTAGTATTTTTTGCAGTTTCGCCATAGCTGCTTGATCAATCTATCGACCAAAGAGTATCGATCGATCGATCGATCCCCTACCATTGATCGATCGACCCCTCCTGGAAAACTCGTATTCCCCTTTTTAAATAGTTTATCTCGATTTAAATGAATAGTAATCTTTGGACATTATTATAAGAACCATTTGGGACATAAAGAGGATCAATAGGACTTTATAAAAAAAAATGGAGCCTTTAATGTAAGACGAAATTAGGGTTAACGGGGAGTTAATTACACTTAAGGAATAATGAGAACGTGTGACTAAAGGAGTGAAACTCATAAGGAAGTTATGCTGTAAAATAAAACAATACCTACTGAAATTATACTTAGGAAGATAGGATACTACGAGTGATACGAAGTAAATTTGGAATAATCCCATCAATAAGAATAAAATAGAGGAGTCTTTATACGGGATAATCTAGTAATGTGTACTAAGAATGAATATCATAAGTATGGGTCGTGGGTGTACCTAAATTATAAATGGGAATGGTAGTATACATATATGAATGTGTTTGTGCATCTATTATATACGTGTAAAAATCATGTCCGCGCTACTTTCTATCACTGAGGTTACCGCGCCGGGACAGTCTTATCTCGATGGAACCCTTATGGGGGGATATTGACTTGTACCTTATAACATAGGAATCCTTGGTACAGGCTATCGGTTCGATAGTCAGACAGTCCTAAGAGACGTGAGGGTATGTGCTGAACTCTTAGCGACTTGAAACTATGCTTCGGCTCAATTTGTATGTGTTTTGTGTTAATACAGTTCGAGAGTGATTCCGAACTAGTATTTCCCTTAGTACGAGTGATACGGGGACTTGATAGCAGAGTATGTCGCACCGTAAATTTTATGTGGGGTGTCGATAGTGTATATATATATATATATATATATATATATAGAGAGAGAGAGAGAGAGAGAGAGAGAGAGAGACTTGAAATTGGGAACTTTCTACTGCAACTAAAAGTAGTAAAATAATGATTAAATATATCGATTTTTATATAAGTGTTTGAGAAGTTTGAGGCAATACTGAAAGATTATTTTTTTTATGAAATGAAACCCATATGAAAACTTTATTCTCATAAACTAATTATTTCAGCCCAAAAATTTGTCAGCATGAAACCTTATGAGGAATTTAAGATAAGTTTAACATGTGGGGATTAATAGTGCGGTAGGTGTGCACATTGGAAGAGAGGTGAGAACTTTTCAAGAGAGTGTCGTATATTAATATGATTGTTGCATTAGTCGGTAGGCATTTTAAATACTTGCTAAACTAAATTTTAAACTGTTTTACAATCGGGCTCTGATCCGTTTCCTATTTTCTCTTCTTTCTTGTATATATATGTATATATTACAAGTTCCCAGCCACAGGGGCGTCATGCTTAGGATTCTTTGGAAGGAACGTGCTACAGCTTAGGTGGGAGTTGCATGCCTTTTACTTAGATGACCTCATTATTGATTCCACTCCTGGTTCTATTTTATCCAATTGGGCATGTGTCGCCCTTTTTCCTTACTCAGTTGGTTTTGTCAGAGATTGTGATTCATTTACTTTCAGTATTTCTACTTTGGGATTTGTTACTGACAGGATGTTTTCCTTTGAAGTTTTAAAGTTGGATTTAGTTATTTGAATGCTAAAAATTGCTTGGATTATCTTTTCCAGTCTAGTTATTGTGTGACTCTTAAACGATGAATTATGAAAGATTTTTATTATTGCGTTTAAATTAAATATGGAATTAATGTTTTTAAAATGATTTTGTCACTTAGCTTAATTATTTAGGGTGTTTATTTTGAAGAGATATTTTGCGACAGTGGTGCTAAGAATGAACCAACCGTTTACCTTGGTTATAATTTAATAAAGGACTGATCATCCGGTATTTAATTAGGAGGGGTGTCACAGGTGGTATCAGAGCATCAGGTTCTAGTGTCCTTTAGGATCTGTACGACTTATTTCACTTTCAGCTTAGCGTTCTTGCTATAGAGCCCTATTTTTTAGGATTGTTGTATTCTTGCATTTACGCTTATGTCTTCAGCTATTTGGGATTTGCTAATAACTGTAAACTAATAAATTCCTTTACATTTCAGATGTCTCCGAGATGCGCACCCAAGGACAGACGTGCCCAGGCCGAGCAACCAGCAGCTTCGGCTCAGGGAACGATGAACGCAACAGAGGTAGCCTCTATCATTGCTCAGGCGGTGAATGCCGCATTAGCAGTAGTGCAGTAGGCTCCACCCTAGGTTCAGTCATTGGCGCCAGTACCAGCACATCTTCCATCTGCATGGGAGCAGGTTAGGGATGCCTTCCAGATGGCATATCCCCCAGAGTTCGTGGGTAGTTCGAATATCATTGTAGCCAGCCAATGGAAGAAAGATATCCATAGGCATCTGTGCATGTACGAGTGCGCGGACGTGCAGAAACAGATGTTGGCTTCCTTCAAGCTAGTGGGGGCTGCTTTGCAGTGGTGGGAATCCACCACCACCTTAAAGCAGAGGGACATTATCACTATTCAGTCATTTTGGGCGCGGTTTGACCACAAATACTTTCCATCCGTCGTGAAGACTGAGATGAGGTGGAAGTTACTGAATCTGAAATAGGAGAATACGACTGTTGCTGAGTACGAGGAGGAGTTCACTAGACTTCTCAATATAGTGCCAAATGAGGCACCCACTGAGGGGAAGAAGATACTGTTGTTTGTAGACGGGTTGGTCTGGAGGATCCGTCAGCACCTTATAGGCAATCTGTAACTGAGTACCTACACGAACGTACTCAATACTGCTCTGTTACACTGCCAGGATCACCGCTTCCATCTGCAGGGAAGCAAACGAGCAGGAGAGTCCAGCCAACAGGGCAGGACAGGGGGTAGTAGTACTGGTGGAGCATCGACATCTCAGGGGAAGACTCGTCATAATGAGCAGAGTTCCCATTAGGGGGACCCTGCTAAGCGGTACCGATCAGGTGACTTCAGACAGGGATTTGGGGGATTTAGGCAGGGCCAGTCTAATCAGCAGGGCCAACACCGTCAGCCTCAGGGTCAGCAGTAGGGCCACCGGGGCCAACAGCGTTTTCAGCAGGGCCAATGGCGGGGTGGTAATGGCCAGCAGGGTCATAATCAGCAGGGACAGAGGGGAGGAAATTTTAGGGGCCGATGCTTCGAGTGTGGTAAAAATGGCCATAAGCGCCAAGATTGTCCCGAGGGAGATAGGGCCCCACAACAGCAGGGTGCCCGTAATGAGCCACATAGGCCACTTTTTCTAGTCGCCCTCCCAGCACCCTCTCAGGCACCAGCCCTACCATCCATTCCAGCAGCTCCAGTACAGCAGGGGCAGTTGTAGTACGGACGTGTCTATAACGTCCACCAGGCAACAATTCCTCAGGCACCACCCGCAATTGAGGGTACATTTCCTATCCATGGTACTATGGTTCGGGTTTTATTTGATACTGGGGCGATACACTGTTTTATAGCTACTCATTTTTACGAAGGCCTTAGGATTATTAACCACAGCAAAGAGCACTGTGACATGCGTAGACTCACCACTAGGAAATGGGTCGTTAATTTTCTTTATATGCCGAGGTGTGGTTGGTAGCTTAATCTTACCAGTAGACATGTTAGTCTTAGATATGCATGAGCACGATGTTATTATTGGCATGGATTGTCTCGCAGCATACAGAGCCATGATAGATTGTTTTGGTGGGAGTATTATCTTTGCCATTCCGGGGCAGGAGATGTTTCTAGTGGCTATGCCTCGCCCAGAGGGAGGCTCTTCTGCTCATTTGTATTACATAGAGGAGGATACCTCTAAGGAGGTCGTGATTCCCTTAGACTCGATCCCAGTTATTCGTGAGTATTCTGATGTATTTCAGGAGATACTAGTCCTACCCCCCAGTCGAGAGATAGTTTTCGTTATAGTTTTATTACCGTATACTCGACCGATAGCACGCCCTCCATATCGTATGGCCCCAACGGAAATGAGGGAGCTACAAGATTAAATAGAGCAGTTGTTAGGTCAGAGCTTCATTCGTAGGATTACTTCACCTTGGGAGCTCTAGTTTTATTTTTAAAAAAGAAAGATGGTTCACTGAGGTTATCCGTGGACTACCGGGAGCTGAACAAGGTCACGATACAGAACAAATATCCGTTGCCTCGAATCGATAATCTGTTCGACCAGCTGAGGGGAGCAAATTTCTTTTCAAAGATAGATTTGAGGTTAGGATACCATCAGCTACGGATTAGGGAGAAGGATGTTTCGAAGACTGCTTTCTTGACGAGATATGGGTCCTACGAGTTTAGAGTGATGCCATTTGGACTCACAAATGCTCCAGCCGTATTCATGGACTTGATGAACCTAGTGTTCAGAGAGTTCTTGGATCAGTTTGTCATCGTCTTCATAGATGACATTCTGATATATTCACACACTGAGGAAGAGCATGCTGATCACTTGAGGCAGGTTCTTCAGACTCTATGAGAGCATCAGCTGTATGCTAAGTACAAGAAGTGCGGATTCTGGTTACGGGAGGTGCAGTTTTTAGGATATGTTGTTTCTAAACTGGGGATAGCGGTTGACCCAAGTAAAGTGTCAGCAGTGAGGGAGTGGGGACAGCCCACGACACCGAAGAAAGTGCGTAGTTTCTTGGGGTTAGCCGGGTACTACAGAAGATTCATCCGAGGGTTCCCCAAGATAGCGGGTCCATTGACGAACCAGACTCATAAGGGGGTACCATATGTTTGGAACGATGCTTGTCAATTTGATTTCGATGAGCTGAAAGATAAGATGACTTCGGCACTCGTTCTTGCTTTACCCAAGCCGGGAGTGGAGTATCTGGTTTACACCGACGCCTCCTTATGGGTATTAGGGGGAGTACTTCAGTAGGAGGAGAAGGCGATAGCTTTTGCCTCCCGCAATATTAAGCCGCATAAGAGAAATTACCCCACTCATGATCTAGAATTAGCAGCAGTCGTCTTTGCATTGAGGATATGGAGACATTATTTATTGGGGGAGAAGTTCTGCTTGTTCACAGACCATAAATCACTGCAGTACCTCTTCACTCAGCGGGAGCTGGATATGCATCAGCGCAGGTGGTTAGAGTTTGTAAAAGACTATCAGTTCGATATACAGTACCATCCGGGGAAGGCCAACGTGGTTGCTGATGCATTTAGCGGATGTCTGGAGAGCAAAGTGGAAAGAGTTAGGTCACCAGGACATAGTAGCCCGTTCCTTCATATCTGTTATGACAGTGACACTCGAGATTGTTACGAGGGTAATACAGGCACAGACAACCGACTAATTTTGTCAGGAGCAGATTGTTCGGCTTTTAGCTGAGGGTGTTGAGTCCTATTCAGTTGGTTCCGATGGAGGTTTGAGGTTTAATGGGAGATTAGTGGTCCCAGAAGGAGCAGACTTACGTTATGTAGTGATGACATTGTCTCACGGGTCCAAATTTGCGGTGCATCCCGGGGGAGATAAGATGTATCAGGATATGAGGTGACAATACTGGTGGAGTGGGATGAAGAAGGACATTGTTGAGTTCATGTCCGAGTGTTCTACTTCCCAGATGGTAAAGTTAGATCACCAAAAATTATCGGGGTTGCTTTAGCCGTTAGAAATACCCACGTGGAAGTGGGAGAGTATTTCCATGGACTTTATTACTGGGTTGCCTACATCACAGCGGGGTCACGACTCCATCTGGGTGATTGTGGACCGTTCGACAAAGGTGGCTTATTTTCTGCCAGTACGGACAGACTATACCACGGGCCAGTATGCTCAGTTATTCATTGCCGAGATTGTTAGATTACATGGGGTGCCCCTGGATATTGTGTCAGACAGAAACAAGATTTCGTGTCACGTTTCTGGGAGAGCTTTCAGGAGGCAATGGGTACAGAGTTGAGATTGAGTTCAGCTTATCACCCACAGACAGATGGACAAACAGAGCGTACCAATCAGATGTTGGAAGATATGCTATGCATGTGTATCCTTGATTTTGGAGGAGTATGGGAGCCACACCTTCCACTGGTGGAGTTTGCTTATAATAACTCTTATCAGTTCACGATAGGCATGGCTCCATTTGAGGCGTTGTATGGCAGACCTTGTCATTCTCCAACTTATTGGCTAGAGGTGGGGGACAACAAGTTGCTAGGACCAGAGGTAATTCAGTAAACCTCCGCTAGGATTGAGCTTATCAGGAGTCGCATTAGGGTAGCCCAAGACAGGCAGAAAAGCTACGCCGATAAAAAATGGTTTTTTCGAGAA
This sequence comes from Sambucus nigra, assembly GCA_949130495.1. Taxonomy (NCBI): domain Eukaryota; kingdom Viridiplantae; phylum Streptophyta; class Magnoliopsida; order Dipsacales; family Adoxaceae; genus Sambucus; species Sambucus nigra. Next base: position 359,739,241 of record OX422214.1, read on the forward strand.
TTTAATGTGGGGGACCAAGTATTACTACGTGTATCCCCTATGAAAGGAGTGATGAGGTTTGGGAAGAAAGGGAAACTGGCCCCTAGGTACGTGGGACCATTTCCCATTATCGAGAGGATTGGGAATGCCAGAGCATTTACACCGCATTCACGATGTATTCCACATCTTGTCATTGCGACGATACCTTCAGGATGACATGGCCCACCACTACACCAAAACTGCTAATTTATCACGCTGAGGGAAGGAGATTCTGGCACTATTTAAAATCGTGCCAGAATCAGGCACGGATGGAAATAGTGCCAAAATCTGACACGGTTTTAAGGCATGCCAAATGTGAGTACGTTTCATTAAAGGAATAGCATCCCAAAATTTCTAAGAGGGGGTAAAAATTTCAAGAGCCATTCTAACCTAGCTCTCCCCCTCTCTCCACGCTACCCGCGCCTCAAAATCATTGCTCCTGACAGCGCAACACATCATTGTTGCTCCTCCTATCAGCGCTACTCATCGTCACTGCTCCTCCCGTCATTACTACTCACCACATTGGTGCCTCCCGTCGTCGCTACTCACAACCGTTGGTGCCTCCCGTCGGCGCTACACACCACCGTTTGTGCCTCCCGTCGGTGAGTTCTCAAAATCTCTTTTAGTTATGGCGTGTAACCTGAGTATTTAACAAAATTGATTTGGTTCTAGTTTTGGTTTTGGTTTCGAATTTAATTGTCGTTGTATCTTTAATATTAGAAACTAAATTAGATTTTGGTTTGAATTTCACATGACTGTAACTAATTGTTATTTGGATATATTAGAAATTGGGCCTGGGTTTGAATCTCCTATTTAGTCCCATTTTGAATATCTGTTTCAGTCCCCTTGGAGATGTCGTTGTGAGGCTCTATTTGTTGATGGTTGGTTGATGTTTGTGGTGGGGTTGTGGCGATTGGAGAGGACTAATTGGGTGTGCCTGTCACGCTTGGAGGTGTCGTGGTTTTGTTTTTATACCGGGATGTGTTATTTGGAGATAATTTGGCTTGGGTGCTTCTTAGATTCTATAACTTGGTGGGTATTTGGTGGTGTTATGGTTGTTTAACCAGTGGCATTGCTTAAGGGGTAACAATTTCTATGTCATTTTTGCTTTGTTGTTCTTAAATCCACTTTCTTCCCCGTGTACTCTGTGAATTTCTGTATTTACACATATAAATGTTTTTCTTTCTTTTTTTTTTCTTTCATAGAGAGATGCCCTTATGGAGATTTGAACTTGTTGAGTTATCATGCAAGAGGTAAATTTGTATCAAGTTAAGTTTTAGAATTCTTAATTCAATGTTGATGACCTGGTGGTACATATCTTCTAAGAACGCTGTTATTAAATTTTTAATTCCAGTGTCTCTAGTTGCTATAGTGTGGGAATTATGGAAAAGTAGAAACAAGTGAGTGTTTGATGGTATTTCTGTGAATGGTAAGTCAATTATTCATCGAATTATTCAAACAATTAAAGAAATTTCCTCCCAGCATGCTTTTGAAGTTAATAGATGATGAAGATCAATTAAATAGTTATAGAGAGGTCATTATAACTTTATAAGTACTTTCTATTGACTGAAACTCACTAAATGTTATGCTTCACAAAATTGCATCTCTATAAGAGAATTACTTGCATGCATCTTCAACACCATTACTTGATGTTAACTTATTCTTTTTTTGCAGATTTAAAAGTTTTGTTCAAATTGATTCTCATGTGACGTTTTTGTTTTGTTTTCACGGATGTGTGTTTGGCCATTCTGTATCAGAGGAGGTGGTAGGTTCTCAAATATTTGAAGGCTTTGGGAATGTTTGTGCACACAGAAGTACGATTGGGCATAATTTACTTCAGATCAAATTTTAAGAATGTCTGCACATCGAACATGTTGAATGCTTATATCTTATAAAAAGGGAAAACTCTCACTAAAAAATGCCGCGTGGTATATTGCTTATTGGGTTATTGCTACGTGGCATCTCATTTTGTTGTAATACTTCCCAAACGTGAGAACATGAAATAATTACATTCATTTCCACGGTTGGGCTGCCTGAAACACAAATAGAAAATTGAAGTTCGATGCATCTTCCTTATTATTCGCTCCTACGTAGATAATCTCACAATCACCTGAACTGATTTGGTGTAGAATAACCTACATGTCCTAGATATCAACTCTCCCAAATGGTATGGAAAGCTTGCCCAAATTCTGAGTACAATTGTAAAATTTCATTCTTCAAAATTATAAACTCGTTACCTGATATTTTAAACTCTGATCACGAGTCTCTAATTCTGATGTTTGGATTTCATTTTTCAAAACTTATGTCTTTCTGACATATTTTCTTGACATCCAATCTTGAAATTTAAAAGAAGATGTTTACAACTTAATGTTATTCTTGGTTAGTTGTCATTTGGTTATGCCATCATTTTGTTAAATTGCTGTGGTGATTTCTTATTCCCTATATTTTCTTAGAAATAGTGTATATCGTTAAAATTAGAATCCTCTATCTAGACTTCGTGCTTTGAAATTATGTATTTGTTAGTTGCTATTCTCATTTCGAATAACGAAACTTTAACTCAGGTTGTTCAACATCCCACTATTTTGCATTTAGGGTTATAACTATTTCTATTATCAGTCAGTCTATTGATGATTAGGACTGAACGCATTTGTACAATTACTTGCATTCAACCTGTGCTAGTTTTGTAAGTTGGATGACTTTAACTTAACTTATTTCTCATCTTGTCTATTATCATTTAATCAAATAAAACCTCAGATCGATAAACATATCTATCTTAATATGTATTAAAGCATTTCCCTCCTTGTTATTTTGGGTATCCCGTGTGTTATTGATGATTTTTGAAAGACGTAGGTCGCTGAAATTTCCTATTCATTCTTTGTGATGATTGACATTTGCACAAGTCGTCGGTCCTTCATATTTCATCAATATTTGTTCATTTCTTAAATAAATTGAGGTTGAGACAGTTCGAGGATTATAGCAGTGTGGGTATTGCGTTATTTTATTAGATTGTACTTACCTTTGTTTTTGTTTGTGCAACCTTCTCAACGTGCAATGTGGAGTATCACAGGATTTTTCAAACAGGTGCGTAAGTGCATTCCCTTTGTCCATACATATCACTTCTTTTCTAAACGATTAATGCATTACCAGAAATATATTGGACTTAAATAAACCTATAGATACATTGACGCATATCAAATGCTATCTATTTATGTCCATGTAATTAGCGCGCCAATGGTAGGTGCCCATAAGAAAAAGAATAAATAATAAATTATCGAAACAAGTGGTGTCCCATATTAGTTATTATAGTGCTATGTAATACCCCGTATTTTTATGCTATATTAATTTGGGGATTTATTAAATTTAATGTGAATTAATTATTTAATAAAAATCCGGAAATTAATTATGTTATAATTATTAATGTGATGAGAGTTAGTAATTATGGAAAAATTTGTTGAATATTACTAATGAGCAAAGTAATATATAATAGTGGTCATATTGAATATCACGAGTGAATAAAATGACAATTTTAGAAATTTGAATCGGGACGCGCCCGTGTCGCGTCAGGACTAAATATTGATAAATAAAAGTAAATATTTTATAAGTTGTTCGTATGGTCGTTTTGAGTGCGCCAACGCGTCCGGAAGGGTCTAGATAGTCAGAAAAGAATACCCGGGAGTTTGATTTGGGTCTCGGGGTGTTTTTAGGCCTAATTAGTACCCCGGGAGGGCATTTTAGTCATTTTGTATTTTTGGGTAATTAAACCCACGAAAATTAAAGGGGTTATATCATATGTTTAGGTTCTCTCCTAGGGTTAGATAACTCAAAACACTAGAACGACCATTGGAGAGGAGAGGAGAGAGCTCTCAAGGCATTCCAAGGCTCAAAACTCACCCGTTTGCACCGCCGCCACCGCCAACGTGTAGATCGCGAGACGGGGAACGCAGCCACACCAAATTCAATACCAAACCAAATTTATGAAAATCCCAGGCAAGTGTTTATCTTTCTTATTTCGTTGATGCATCATCCATATTAGTTTAGGATTTATTAGGATGAGATTTATGGAAGAAAAACCCAATTTGAGATGAAAAATTTTCATGTAGTGATGATTTATATGATATTTTTGGAAGAAAAGAGTTCTAATCAGATACAAACACTAAAAAAAATTATTTCGTACGATCGAACCGTTGGAATTTGATGAAATTTTACAGAGAATTAGCTGAAGACGAGAGGAAGCTACAGAAAAAAATTCAGCTCGATCGGACCGTTCAATATTTTTAAATATTTTTTTTCTAGAGAGTTTTATGCTCCGAGGACTCTTGGAGAGTTTTATATTTTGAGGACTCTTCTATATAATAAAAATTCAATTAAAACTCCATTTTAATTCCGATCTCGAAACCGTTTGAAATTCTCATCTTTAAAAATAAAATTCAAAATCCTTTAATGTAAGGCGAAATCTATATTTTTGGGATATTTTGCGTAAGGGACAATGTAAGTATATATTAAAGGGGAGAGACATGTAAGAGAGAGTTACGTTGGAACATAAATGGATATCTACTGAATTGTACATTTGGAAGAATATAGTCCATGAGGGTTACGTAGTAAGTTGGAAAACCCTTCGATTTAAAGTTAGAAACAAACCATTATACTTGATAAATAATAATGGGAAAATAAGGATAAATGTTGTGAATGTGGGTTATTGGATAAACCTAAATTGATATAATAAAAGTGGTATATTTATATGATTGTGTATGCATATATTATATACTTGTGAAAATCATGCCCGCGCTACTTGCTATCCCTGAGGTTTCCGCGCTGGGACGATCTTATTTCGTGTGCCTTATGGGGGATATTGACTCGTACCCTAGTGTGACACCTCGACTAATTAAATACCGGGTAGCTACTCCTTTATTAAAATTAGTACAAAATGCCAAGTTGGTTCAGTTAATAGCATCACTGTCGAAAACATTTTTATGATTACTAACCACCTAGTATTTAAAAAGTGAGTTGCCAAATTTTAAGTTAACTCTGATTAACATGCAACAAGAGGATAATGAAAGAATAACAACCATTCACCATAACGAAGCAAAAGAATAACCAATAAAGTAATAATAAGTCCGGAGGAAAACTCCTCACAACAATCCCACAACTGAACTAAGTATAACAATGTAACCTGAATTAATTACATGCCCAAAGTCTGAAAATCAGAAATAGGAAATGTTTCTAATAGAAATGGGCGACATGCCCTACAACAGATGAAAGATGAATATAGAGTCAAGATAGATGAAGCGTCTACTAGCAAATCCTGTAACTTCCACAAACAGCTACAACTCGTCACCTGAATGAGGATCCTAAGCATGGTGTCCTTGTGGCTGGGCACCTAAAATGGTTTATACAAAAATAGATTTGAAAGCAAACGGGTCAGAGCCCGAAAGTGGGGATTATTTTAAAAAACAGCAAGTGTTTTAATAACATTAAAACAATGAATGCAAAATACATGTTAGGACGTTCACTCACATGAAATACTCACCTCTCGACTAATTTGGGCACTCCTAACGTACCGTATCCATCTAAATGACATACATATCTAACCAAACCGTAATAAGTTCTACCCCTTAATACTCAATTCCCATTATACGTTCTAGCGTTATCAAATAAATAGAGGGCTTTACTTAACTCAGGTTCTCAATTATTAGTAATACAATTCATTACAGGTTATCCCTTAATAGTTACTCAAAGCGTTTTCGTATTTATACTCACAATACCAACATGAAAGTTCTCATTAATTAAGTGTATATTAATCACGCCATAAATATACAATACAAGCACCCGAGACTAAGCTGCGGTGCACATATACTCTGCTATCCATCCCGGTACATCACGTACATAAGGATCACGCATTCCGAATCTCTCAGGAATCGTTCTCAGATAATAGCAAATCACAAACAATGGAGGCGAACACAGTCACATCACATGGGTCACGCACATACCTACGCTCCCACGATCAACAGACTTATTAACATCCCAATAAGTCCTTCTCTGACCTATGTTCTCGAGGTACCAATCTAAATCCGAGCAACACAAGGATTAGAGGGCCCTAAGCGAACGTAAACCTCCCGTGATAGCAAGTATGGTAGGTATGTCATACACATAAAATCATATACGTATACTAAGTATGCACACATCTTAGTAATCACCATAATATATTGGTGGTACACTTCTCATTCTCGTACCGACATATAATGCTACACAATTTATATGTTCCCGGTTAATATAATTATTTAGGCCGTCAATAGTTCTCGCATCGTAATATACACTCACGTCTAATACGTAATTTCCCTTAGGTTTAAACTACACTTCTAGGTTTTACTCCTCATTATATCCCAAACATCCCAAATATATCAATTAATCCACAAGGAAGTGTTATCTCTACATATAAGCAAGGTTACAGGACACTCGGGATCAAAACAGGCTAAAAATCCCAAACTGTCAGCTCGTTAGAAGTCTCGTTCGAACGAGGCTGTTCGAACGAGAGTTCGTTCGAACGAACTGGATATCTAACGAGATCTCGTTCGAACGAAAGGCATCGAACTAACATTCAACTCGTTAGAAGGCAAACTGTTCACTCGTTAGAAGCTCGTTCGAATGATCTTGTTCGAACGACCTGGGTAGGTCTTCTAACGAGGGACCAGTTTCGAGCCCAGAAATTCCTTAACTCGTTTTTCCAATTTTTCTACACCTCTAATATCCTCTAAACATCAAACCAACAATTGTACATGGGTTCTAATCAATCCTTACCATAATTAGGTCATATATTAACGTATTTATAGGGCCAATTCTTCCTACACATTATTGAATCATCAAATTCCTCCATTTATCCCCCAAATCACATGAGCATGAACCCTAAAATTCTTAAATCCCCCATGAGTCCAATTAAATCCGTTTTTGTTTCATCTAAAGTATATTATCATCAGATTAATCACCTACATATAGATCTACATGACATTCCTCATCAAAATACAAGTTTCAAATTCCAATTTAATGGGTTTTCACCAATCTCCCAAGAACAATACAAATTTTGTCAATTTCCTACGCATGGAAGAAACATTCTTTGTAATAAATGAAATTAAACCACTTGCCTTATGGATATCTTTGATTTTGATGTCGAATCGATGAAGTGTTCTCTCTCTCCCTGCAGAATTCCTCCTCTCTCTCTCTCCAAGCCTTTCTTCTCCAAAGTGACAATGGTGGCTAGGGTTTTTGTCTTAGGAACTTTTGGGACTAATCCTAATAACCCCCGTAGCCCATTAAGTTATTAGTGGGTTTAGTGGGTAATTACTAAATCAGATAATTATTTCCTAATTTTCGTTGGTTTTAAATCCCAAAAATCCAAAATTACCAAACTACCCTTATACGTTGCCGGTATGGCCTAAAAATGCCCCGGGACCCAAACTAAATCCCCGGCTAGTGTTTTCTGACTATTTTGACCCTTCCGGACGCGTTGGCGCACTCAAAACGACCATACGATTAATAAAAAATAAAATTCACTTTTTAATTAAAATAATTATATTCCTGACGCGACTGTCACACGCGTCTCAACAAAATTCGAAATTGCCGTATTTCAATCTCACGACAAATTTCATAATTCAATATTTATATACAGCCATATATACTCATTAAAATCAAATACCAACTCGCATCTCGCTAGTATTTTTATTCGGATTAATTTTCAATTAATACTCATTTAATTTAATTAATCCCATAAATAAATATCATAAAAATACGGGGTATTACATACTTCCCCCTTAATAACAGAATTTCGTCCTGAAATTCGGAACTAGAAAGTACTTGGTAAAAACAACTCTGGATAACGTTCGCGCATCTCATCCTCGCGCTCCCATGTGGACTCCTCGACATTATGATGTCTCCACTGAACACGCACTAACGGAACTATCTTTGACCGCAGTTTCCGCTCACTCCGGTCCAAAATAGCAATCGGCCCCTCCTCGTAGGAGCTATCGGGCTGGAGATCGATGTCCTCCAAAGCAATGTGAGAATGATCCAAATCGTCTCTAAGATATTTCCTTAGCTAGGAAATATGAAACACATCATGAATTCGATACAAATTCTACGGTAACCCAAGTCTATATGCAACAGACCCAATCCGCTCAATGATAGGGAATGGCCCCACGTATCTCGGTGCCAACTTCCCTTTCTTCCCGAATCGCATAATCCCCTTCATAGGAGATACTCTGAGTAAAACGTGGTCCCCCACTTGGAACTCCCTGAAGAACCTCTTCGCATCAGCATAGCTCTTCTGCCGATCCTGAGCTACCTGAATGCGACTCCGAATCAATTCTATCCTCGTCGAAGTATCCTGAATCACTTCTGGCCCAAGTAGTTTGTTGTCCCCCGACTCCAACCAACATGCTGGGGAACGACAAGGTCTACCGTACAATGCCTCAAATGGAGCAATGCCAATGGTGAACTGGTAGGAGTTGTTGTAAGCAAACTCCACCAGTGGAAGATACTGCTCCCATCCACCCCCGAAATCAATGATGCACATACGCAACATGTCCTCCAATATCTGGTTTGTACGCTCGGTTTGCCCATCGGTCTGCAGGTGATATGCCGTACTCAACCGTAATTCCGTGCCCATGGCCTCCTGAAAACTTTCCCAAAACCGTGAAATAAATATCTTGTCTCGGTCAGACACGATATTTAGGGGCACACCGTGAAGTCTCACTATCTATGCAATAAAGAGCTGGGCATACTATCCCGTAGTGTAGTCTGTCCTTACGGGTAAAAAATGAGCTACTTTGGTCAACCTGTCCACAATTACCCAAATGGAGTCGTGACCTCTCTGTGACGTAGGCAACCCCGTGATAAAGTCCATGGATATGCTCTCCCACATCCACATCGGAACCTCTAATGGCTGTAGAAGTCCTGTTGGTCTCTGATGGTCCACTTTTACCAGCTGACAAGTGGCGCATTTAGAAACAAACATGGCAATATCTCTCTTCATCTCGCTCCACCAATACTGACGTCTCATATCCTGGTACATTTTGTCCCCACCAGGATGTATCGCAAACCGTGAGCCGTGCGACTCTTCCATCACTTCGTGTCTCAATTCCTCCCCTTTCGGAACTACCAGTCTCCCATTGAAGCGTAATCCCCCATCTGAGCTAACGGTGTAGGACTCGGCTCCCTCTGTTAATAATCGAACTATCTGCTCCTGATAGAACGAGTCATCTTCTTGGGCCTTCACCACCTTCGTGATAATCTGCGGCGTAACAGTCATCACAGACATGAATGATCGGGCCACTGCATCCTGGTGTCCCAACTCCTTCCACTTGGCCTTCCATACCCCTTCCACCTCATCTACTGGCCTACGGATCAACGCGTCTGCTACCACGTTAGCCTTCCCCAGGTGATATTGGATATCAAACTGAAAGTCCTTCATAAACTCAAGCCCCCTTTGCTGCAGCATATTCAATTCCTTCTGCGTGAATAGGTACTGTAGGGACTTGGGGTCTGTGAACAATCGAAATTTCTCCCCCAAAAGATAATGTCTCCAAATCCGAAGGGAAAATACCATTGCCGCCAACTCCAAGTCATGAATGGGGTAATTCTTCTCGTGAGGCTTTAGCTTACGGGAAGCATAAGCTATGGCCTGACTCTCCTTCTGTAATACACCTCCAAGTCCTTGCAAGGACGCATCGGTGTAGACTAGATACTCAACTCCCGGTCTCGGCAATGCTAACACAGGTGCTGAGGTCAACTTATCCTTCAACTCATCAAATGCCAACTGACAGGCATCACTCCATATGAATGGCACACCCTTACGAGTCAGATGTGTCAAAGGACCCGCTATCTTCAAACATCCTCGAATAAACCTCCTGTAGTATCCTGCTAGTCCCAAGAAACTACGGATCTCAGTCGGTGTCATGGGATGCCCCCACTCCCTCACCGCGGATACCTTCCCCGGATCAACAGATATTCCCCGGTCGGAAATAATATGCCCCAAAAACTGAACCTCCTTCAGCCAAAACCCGCACTTCTCATATTTTACATACAGCTCGTTCTGACGTAGCGTCTGCAAAACTTGCCTCAAATGCTCTGCGTTCTCCTCCTCTGTCTGGGAGTAAACCAGAATATCATCAATTAAGACAATGACGAACTGATCAAGGAACTCTCTGAATACCCTATTCATCAAGTCCATAAACACGGCTGGAGCATTGGTCAAGCCAAAAGGCATAACCCGAAACTCGTAGGAACCATATCTCATCAAGAACGCAGTCTTCGAGACATCCTCTTCCCTGATACGCAACTGATGGTATCCCGATCGCAAATCAATCTTTGAGAAGAAATAAGCTCCTCTCAATTGGTCGAATAAGTCATCGATTCGGGGTAACGGATACTTATTCCGTATCGTGGCCTTATTCAACTCTCGGTAATCCACACACAACCTCAACGATCCATCCCTCTTCTTTACGAATAACACAGGGGCACCCCACGGCGAAGTACTCCTCCGGATAAACCCCTATCCCAACAACTGCTTAATCTGATCCCGTAACTCTCTCATTTTAGCTGGAGCCATACGGTAAGGTGCGCGGGCAATAGGCCGAGTGCCCGGCGTCAAGTCGATCACAAAATTTATCTCTCTACTCGGAGGTAATCCAGGTATGTCCTGAAATACATCGGCAAACTCTCGAACAACGGGTATCGAATCAAGTGGTATCACCACTTCCTTAGAGGTCTCCTCCTCTATATAGTACAAATGAGTGGACGATCCTCCCTCAGGACGAGGCATCGCCACTAAAATTATCCCCTGCCCGGGAATGGCAAAGATAATACATCTACTAAAACAATCAATCATGGCTCGGTACGCAACAAGCCAATCCATGCCAATGATGGCATCATACTCGGTCATCTATAATACTAACATATCCGCGGGTAACGTAAACCTCCCGGTCTCTATACCCACGCCTCTACATACACGTGAAATCACGGAAGCCCTACTCAACGGCGAATCTACACAAGTAACCGTACTCTCGGAGGTGTCTAACAACCCATTGGTGCCTGAAAATATCATAGCAATAAAACAGTGTGTAGCCCCCGTGTCAAACAAAATACGCCCCATAGTCCCCTGAATAGAGAACATACCCTCAATGGCTGGTGGATCCTGTGGGACTGCGGCCTGCTGAAGCTGGTATACTCTCCCATACTGCAGCTTCCCCTACTGAACTGGGACCGCGGGAATGGATGGTAATGCTGCCATCGGTGGTGGCACCGGGAGGGCGGCGGGAAACTCGGGTCTCTGCGGCTCCTGTCGAGCACCCTGCTGCTGCTGCGGGGCCCTGCCCCTATCCGGACAGTCCTGGCGTTTATGGCCAGTCTTGCCACAAACGTAACACTTTCCCGAAAAGTTCCCCCCTCTCTGTCCCTGCTGCCCCCGGCCCTAGTGGCCGTTACCGTTCCTCCCTTGGCCCTGCTGAAACTGTTGTTGGCCATTCTGACCCTGCTGGCCCTGATGGCCGTTCGGACCCTAATGGCCCTGCCGGAAACCTCCCTGTCCGTGCCTGAAATTTCCCGATCTGAAGCTCTTGTGATCCCCCTGCTGGGAACCCTGGTCACCCTGTCTCTGCCCCTGAACAGGTTGTGCCCCACTGGCACCATGTCCTCCAGTCCTGCCCTGATGGCTGGACTCTCCCGATCTCTTACCCTCAGCCATGTGAAAGCGGTGATCCTGGCAGTGTAACAGTGTAGTGTTAACCACATCAGAGTAAGTGGCCAACGATAGGTTCCCCAACAAATGCTGACGGATCCTCCAAGTCAACCCGTCTGTAAATTTCTGTATCTTCTTCTCTTCTGTTGGTATCTCATCAGGAACAATATTCAACACATTGGTGAATTTGGCCTCATACTCGGCCACGGTCTTACCTTCCTGCCTAAGATTCATCAACTTCCTCCTCATTTCCGGGTGAACAGCTGACGGAAAGTACTTGCGGTCAAACCGCACCCAAAACTCCTGTATAGTGAGAGTATCTCTCTCCTCCATGGTGGTAATAGACTCCCACCACTGTAGTGTAGACCCCACTAGCTTAAAGGTTGTATGAGTACACCTCTAATCTGTACGGCTTATTATGTTTCCGCTGAGCTTTCTTTGATGTAGAGCCCTATATTTTAGGACTGTTGTATTCTTTTGTATATGCTATGTTCTTCAGCTATTTTAAGTTTATAACTGCGAACTTATAAACTTTATTTTTATTTCATATGCCTCCACGACGTGCACAACGGGTTCCCAGGGATGCAATGCCAGAAGCACAACCCGCACCTGTTCAGGGCACGATGAACGCCGCCGAGGTTGCAGCCATTGTATCCCAAGCGGTAAATGCCGCACTAGCCGTAGTTCAGCAGGCACCACCTCAGGTGCTAGTAGCCGCGCCAGTTCAGGCACATGCATTCCCGTCTGCTTGGGAACGTGTACGTGATGCTTTTCAGAAAGCACACCCACCGGAGTTCGCAGGTAGCTCTGATGTTGTGGTTTCGAGTCAGCGGAGGAAGGACATTCAGCGACACCTGAGGATGTATGAGTGCACCGATGTCCAGAAGCAGATACTAGCTACCTTTAAGCTAGTGGGGTCTGCACTACAGTGATGGGAGTCTATTACCACCATGGAGGAGAGAGATACTCTCACTATACAGGAGTTTTGGGTGCGGTTTGACCGCAAGTACTTTCCGTCAGCTGTTCACACAGAAATGAGGAGGAAGTTGATGACTCTTAGGCAGGAAGGTAAGACCGTGGCCGAGTATGAGGCCGAATTCACAAATGTGTTGAATATTGTTCCGGATGAGATACCGACAGAAGAGAAGAAGATACAGAAATTTACAGACGGGTTAACTTGGAGGATCCGTCAGCATTTATTGGGGAACCTATCGTTGGCCACTTACTCTGATGTGGTTAACGCTTCACTGTTACACTTCCAGGATCACCGCTTTCACATGGCTGAGGGAATGAGATCGGGAGAGTCCAGCCATCAGGGCAGGACTGGAGGACATGGTGCCAGTGGGGCACAACCTATTCAGGGGCAGAGACAGGGTGACCAGGGTTCCCAGCAGGGGGATCACAAGAGGTTCAGATCGGGAAATTTCAGGAACGGACAGGGAGGTTTTCGACAGGGCCATCAGGGTCCGAACGGCCATCAGGGCTAGCAGGGTCAGAATGGCCAACAACAGTTTCAGCAGGGCCAGGGGAGGAACGGTAACGGCCACCAGGGCCGGGGGCAGCAGGGACAGAGAGGGGGGAACTTCCCGGGGAAGTGTTACGTTTGTGGCAAGACTGGCCAAAAATGCCAGGACTGTCTGGATAGGGGCAGGGCCACGCAGCAGCAGTAGGGTGCTCGACAGGAGCCGCAGAGACCCGTGTTTCCCGCCGCCCTCCCGACGCCACCACATATGGTAGCATTACCACCCATTCCAGCGGTCCCAGTTCAGCAAAGGCAGTTGCAGTATGGGAGAGTATACCAGCTTCAGCAGGCCGCAGTCCCACAGGATCCACCAGCCATTGAGGGTATGTTCTCTATTCAGGGGACTATGGGGCGTATTTTGTTTGACACGGGGGCTACACACTGTTTTATTGCTATGAGATTTTCACGCACCATTGGGTTGTTAGACACCGCCGAGAGTACGGTTACTTCTGTAGATTTGCCGTTAAGTAGGAGTTTCATGATTTCACGTGTATGTAGAGGCGTGGGTATAGAGATCGGGAGGTTTACGTTACCCGCGGATATGTTAGTATTAGAGATGACCGAGTATGATGCCATCATTGGCATGGATTGGCTTATTGCGTACCGAGCCATGATTGATTGTTTTAGTAGATGTATTATCTTTGCCATTCCCGGGCAGGGGATGTTTTTAGTGGCGATGCCTCGTCCTGAGGGAGGATCGTCCACTCATTTGTACTATATAGAGGAGGAGACCTCTAAGGAAGTGGTGATACCACTTGATTCGATACCGGTTGTTCGAGAGTTTGCCGATGTATTTCAGGACATACCTGGATTACCTCCGAGTAGAGAGATAGATTTTGTGATCGACTTGACGCCGGGCACTCGGCCTATTTCCCGCGCACCTTACTGTATGGCTCCAGCTGAAATGAGAGAGTTACGGGATCAGATTGAGCAGTTATTGGGACAGGGGTTTATCCGGAGGAGTACTTCGCCGTGAGGTGCCCCTGTGTTATTCGTAAATAATAGGGATGGATCGTTGAGGTTGTGTGTGGATTACCGAGAGTTGAATAAGGTCATGATACGGAATAAGTATCCGTTACCCCGAATCGATGACTTATTCGACCAATTGAGGGGAGCTTCTTTCTTCTCAAAGATTGATTTGCGATCGGGATACCATCAGTTTCGTATCAGGGAAGACGATGTCTCGAAGACTGCGTTCTTGATGAGATATGGTTCCTACGAGTTTCAGGTTATGCCTTTTGGCTTGACCAATGCTCCAGCCGTGTTTATGGACTTGATGAATAGGGTGTTCAGAGAGTTCCTTGATCAGTTCGTCATTGTCTTCATTAATGATATTCTTGTTTACTCCCAGACAGAGGAGGAGCACGCAGAGCATTTGAGGTAGGTTTTGCAGACGCTACGTCAAAACGAGCTGTATGCAAAGTATGAGAAGTGCGGGTTTTGGCTGAAGGAGGTTCAGTTTTTGGGGCATATTATTTCCGACCGGGGAATATCTGTTGATCCGGGGAAGGTATCCGCGGTGAGGGAGTGGGGACAGCCCACGACACCGACTGAGATCCATAGTTTCTTGGGACTAGCAGGATACTACAGGAGGTTTATTCGGGGATTTTCGAAGATAGTGGGTCCTTTGACATATCTGACTCGTAAGGGTGTGCCATTCATATAGAGTGATGCCTGTCAGTTGGCATTTGATGAGCTGAAGGATAAGTTGACCTCAGCACCTGTGTTAGCATTGTCGAGATCGGGAGTTGAGTATCTAGTCTACAGTGATGCGTCCTTTCAAGGACTTGGAGGTGTATTTCAATAGGAGAGTCAGGCCATAGCTTATGCTTCCCGTAAGCTAAAGTCTCACGAGAAGAATTACCCCACTCATGACTTGGAGTTGGCGGCAGTGGTATTTGCCCTTCGAATTTGGAGACATTATCTTTTGGGGGAGAAATTTCGATTGTTCACAGACCACAAGTCCCTACAGTATCTAGTCACGCAGAAGGAATTGAATATGCGGCAGCGAAGGTGGCTTGAGTTTGTGAAGGACTATCAGTTTGATATCCAATATCACCCGGGGAAGGCTAACGTGGTAGCAGACGCATTGATCCGTAGGCTAGTAGATGAGGTGGCAGGGGTATGGAAGGCCACGTGGAAGGAGTTGAGACACCAGGATGCAGTGGCCCGATCATTCATGTCTGTGATGACTGTTACACCGCAAATTATCACGAAGGTGGTGAAGGCCCAAGCAGATGACTCGTTTTGTCAGGTGCATATAGTTCGATTATTAACAGAGGGAGCTGAGTCCTACACCGTTAGCTCAGACGGGGGATTACCTTCAATAGGAGACTGGTAGTTCCGGAAGGGGAGGAATTGAGACACGAAGTGATGGCAGAGTCGTACGGCTCACGGTTAGCGGTACATCCGGTGGTGACAAAATATACCAGGATAAGTGACGTCAGTCTTGGTGGAGCGGGATTAAGAGAGATATTGCCGTGTTTGTTTCTAAATGCGCCACTTGTCAGCTGGTAAAAGTGAACCATCAGAGACCGGCAGGACTTCTACAGCCATTAGAGGTTCCGATGTGGATGTGGGAGAGCATATCCATGGACTTTATCACGGGGTTGCCTACGTCACAGAGAGATCACGACTCCATTTGGGTAATTGTGGACAGGTTGACCAAAGTAGCTCATTTTCTACCCGTAAGGACAGACTACACTACGGGACAGTATGCCCAGCTCTTTATTGAAGAGATAGTGAGACTTCACGGTGTGCCCCTAAATATCGTGTCTGACCGAGACAAGATATTTATTTCACGGTTTTGGGAAGTTTTCAGGAGGCCATGGGCACGGAATTACGGTTGAGTACGGCGTATCACCCGCAGACCGATGGGCAAACCGAGCGTACAAACCAGATATTGGAGGACATGTTGCGTATGTGCATCATTGATTTCGGGGGTGGATGGGAGCAGTATCTTCCGTTGGTGGAGTTTGCTTACAACAACTCCTACCAGTTCACCATTGGCATTTCTCCATTTGAGGCATTGTACGATAGACCTTGTCGTTCCCCAGCATGTTGGTTGGAGGTGGGGGACAACAAACTACTTGGGCCAGAAGTGATTCAGGATACTTCGGCGAGGATATAATTGATTCGGACTCGCATTCGGGTAGCTCAGGATCGGCAGAAGAGCTATGCTGATGCGAAGAGGTTCTTCAGGGAGTTCCAAGTGGGGGACCAGGTTTTACTCAGAGTATCTCCTATGAAGGGGATTATGCGATTCGGGAAGAAAGGGAAGTTGGCACCGAGATACGTGGGGCCATTCCCTATCATTGAGCGAATTGGGTCTGTTGCATATAGACTTGGGTTACCGGAGCATTTGCATCGGATTCATGATGTGTTTCATATTTCCTCGCTAAGGAAATATCTTAGAGACGATTTGGCTCATTCTCACATTGCTTTGAAGGACATCGATCTCCATCCCGATAGCTCCTACGAGGAGGGGCCGATTGCTATTTTGGACCGGAGTGAGCGAAAACTGCGGTCAAAGATAGTTCCGTTAGTGCGTGTTCAGTGGAGACATCATAATGTCAAGGAGTCCACATGGGAGCGCGAGGATGAGATGCGCGAACGTTATCCAGAGTTTTTTTTACCAGATACTTTCTAGTTCCGAATTTCGGGACGAAATTCTGGTATTAGGGGGGAAGTATGTAATACCCCGTATTTTTATGATATTTATTTATGGGATTAATTAAATTAAATGTGTATTAATTGAAAATTAATCCGAATAAAATTACTAGCGAGATGCGAGTTGGTATTTGATTTTAATGAGTATATAAGGCTATATATAAATATTGAAATATGAAATTTGTCGTGAGATTGAAATACGGCAATTTGGAATTTTGTTGAGACGCGTGTGACAGTCGCGTCAGGAATATAATTATTTTAATTAAAAAGTGAATTTTATTTTTTATTAACCGTATGGTCGTTTTGAGTGCGCCAACGCGTCCGGAAGGGTCGAAATAGTCAGAAAACACTAGCCGGGAGTTTAATTTGGGTCTCGGGACATTTTTAGGCCATACCGGCAACGTAAAATGGTAGTGTGGTAATTTTAGAATTTGGGGAATTAAAACCCACGAAAATTGGAGTTAAAAATCTGACTTAGTCTTAACCCACTAAGCCATTTCCAACCCCAATCTAGGTAGTGGGCTACGGGAGAAGTTTAGAAACCTTAAACTTGCCAAACCAACCTTAACCACCATTGTCATCCATAGAGAAAAGCTGGTAGAGAGAGAAAGAAAGGAAAATTCTGCAGAGAGAGAGGGAGAACAAATCAACCTTCATCAATCCAACACCAAATTCAGAGAAAGATTAGAGGCAAGTGGTTTAATTTCGTTTTTGCAAAGAATGCTTCTTCCATGCGTAGGAAATTTATGAAATTGTTTTGTTCTTGGAGAATGATAAAAACCCATTGAATTGGATTTAGAGATTTAAAATTTTATGAGGAGATTGCATGTAGAACGATGTTAGGGTGATTATTTAAATGAAAATACATCTTTATATCATAAAAATGGATTTAGCTATTTCTATGGATGAATTTAATTTTCTAGGGTTTATGTTCATGGGATTTGGGGAAAACTGAGGGAATTTGATGATGTTTAGGAAGATTTGGCCTTATATAAATGTTTAATTATGACCTACGAATGTTTAGTGTGTATTAGAAACCTTAAAATGCTGTTAGGACGAATTGTATATGGGATTAGAGGTGAAGAAAGTTGGAAAAACGAAAAAAGGAAATTCTAGGCTCGAAATTGGCCTCTCGTTAGAAGACCTGCCCATGTCGTTCGAACGAGCTCGTTCGAACGAGCTTCTAATGAGTTGACAGTTTGCCTTCTAACGAGAGGGATGTTCGTTCGATGTCCTTCGTTCGAATGAGATCTCGTTAGATGCCCAGTTCGTTCGAACGAACTCTCGTTCGAACGAGACTTCTAACGAGCTGACAGTTTAGGCTTTTTGGCCTGTTCTGATTTCGCGTGTCCCGTAACCTTGTTTAATTGTAGAGATAACATTACCTTGATAATAAATTGATATATTTGGGATATTTGGGATATAATGAGGAGTAAAACATAGAAGTGTAATTTGAACCAACGGAAATTATGGATTAGGACGTGAGTGTCTATTACGACGTGAGAACAATTGACGGCTTGAATAATTATATTAAACGGGAATATGTAAATTGTGTAACATTATAAGTCGGTACGAGGATGAGAAGTGTACCACAAATAAATTACGGTGATTACTAAGATGTGTGTATACTTAGTATACGTATATGGTTTTATGTGTATGACATACCTACCATACTTGCTATCACGGGAGGTTTACGTTCGCTTAGGGCCCTCTAATCCTTGTGTTGCCCGGATTTAGATTGGTACCTCGAGAACATAGGTCAGAGAAGGACTTATTGGGATGTTAATAAGTCTGCTGATCGTGGGAGCGTAGGTATGTGCGTGACCCATGTGATGTGACTGTGTTCGCCTCCATTGTTTGTGATTTGCTATTATCTGAGAACGATTCCTGAGAGATTCGGAATGCGTGATCCTTATGTACGTGATGTACCGGGATGGATAGTAGAGTATGTGTGCACTGCAGCTTAGTCTCGGGTGCTTGTATTGTATATTTATGGCGTGATTAATATACACTTAATTAATGAGAACTTTCATGTTGGTATTGTGAGTATAAATACGGAAACGCTTTGAGTAACTATTAAGGGATAACCTGTAAAGAATTGTATTACTGATAATTGAGAACCTGAGTTAAGTAAAGCCCTCTATTTATTTGATAACACTAGAACGTATAATGGGAATTGAGTATTAAGGGGTAGAACTTATTACGGTTTGGATAGATATGTATGTCATTTAGATGGGTACGGTACGTTAGGAGTGCACAAATTAGTCGAGAGGTGAGTACTTCATGTGAGTGCACGTCCTAACATGTATTTTGCATTCATTGTATTAATGTTATTAAAACACTTGCTGTTTTTTAAAATAATCCCCACTTTCGGGCTCTGACCCGTTTGCTTTCAAATCTATTTTTGTAAAAACCATTTTAGGTGCCCAGCCACAAGGACACCATGCTTAGGATCTTCATTCAGGTGACGAGCTGTAGCTGTTTGTGGAAGTTACAGGATTTGCTAGTAGACGCTTCATCTATCTTGACTCTATATTCAGCTTTCATCAGTTGTAGGGCATGTCGCCCATTTCTATTAGAAACATTTCCTATTTAAGATTTTCAGACTTTCGGCATGTAATTAATTCAGGTTACATTGTTATACTTAGTTCAGTTGTGGGATTGTTGTGAGGAGTTTTCCTCCGGACTTATTATTACTTTATTGGTTATTCTTTTGCTTCGTTGTGGTGAATGGTTGTTATTTTTTCATTATCCTCTTGTTGCATGTTAATCAGAGTTAACTTAAAATTTGGCAACTCACTTTTTAAATACTAGGTGGTTAGTAATCATAAAAATGTTTTCGACAGTGATGCTATTAACTGAACCAACTTGGCATTTTGTATTAATTTTAATAAAGGAGTAGCTACCCGGTATTTAATTAGTCGGGGTGTCACACCAAGAAGATAGAAATCCTAGGTACAGGCTATCGAATCGGTAGTCACGGTCCTAAGAGATGTGAGGGTATGTACTGACCTCTTGGACTTGGAAACTATGCTTCGCCTCAATATTATTTGTGTATGTATTTATACAGTTCGAGAGTGATTCCGAACTTGTATTCCCTTTAGTACGATTGATACGGGGATTGGATAGAAGAGTATGCCCGCACCATAAAATTTTATGTGGGGTGCTGTTAGAATATATATATTATACGAGTATTTAATATATATATGAACTTCTGAAATATGTGAAACTGCCTACTGTGTTATGGTAAGTAAGACATGTATAATGACTCAAATTGGAAATACTTGTTTTGAAAAGTATAATATGATATTGAAAAACTTTATGAATCAATAAAGTTAAAATGAGCGTTTTGCACTAAATGAAATTATCCTTTTTAAACCATGATGTTGTTAAATCTTAAATTTTGAGAGTCACCTAAGATAAGTTAAATCCTTGGGGAAGGATAGTGTGATATATGATGAGATAAACCATTGGGAAGGTTAGTGCGATAGGAGTGCACATTAGAAGAGATGCGAGAATTTCTCAAGAGAGTGTCGCACTAATATGTTGTTGCATTTGCCTGTATCAATTTAAATACTTGCTAAACGAATTTTTAAATCATATACACTATCGAGCTCTGACCCGTTTCTATTCCTCTTTCTTTCTTGTATATATATGTATATATTACAGGTGCCCAGCCACAGGGGCGTCTTGTTTAGGATCCCTTGTAAGGAACGTGCTGCAGCTTAGGTGGGAGTTGCAGGCCACTTGCTTAGACGATTTCATTTACTTGATTCCACTTTTATCATTCTCCTTATTGGGCATGTGTCGCCCTTTCCACTATTTATTTATTTTATTGGGACATTTGTATTTCAGTTATTTCTAGTACTGTTACTTTGGGATTTATTCAGCATGTATGTTTTACTTTAAGTCTTAAATGCTGGGGTTTAGTTGTTGAATGTTTAAATTAATTGGATTATATGTTCCAGGATTATTGTGGTGTGATTCTTTAACTATTGAATTGTTGTAGATAATTAAATCTTTATTTTCAAAATAAAATTTGAAAAGTAATGTAAAAAAATGGTTTTGACACTTAGCTTAATTAAATAGGGTGTTAAATTTGGAAAAGTTATTTTTACGACAGTGATGCTAAGAATGAACCAATTGTTCACCTTGATTTTAATTTAATAAAGGAGTGATCGCCAGGTATTTAATTAGGAGGGGTGTCAGGTTCTAGTGTCCATAGGATCTGTAAGGCTTATTTTCGCTTTCTGCTTAACGTTTTTGCTATAGCGCCCTATTTTTAGGATTGTTGTATTTCTGTTTTCACGTTTACTTCTTCAGCCATTTGGGATTTGATAATGACTATAGACTAATAAACTGCTTCACGTTTCAGATGCCTCCGAGACGTGCACCGAAGGATAGGCGTGCCCAGGTCGAGCATCCTGCAGCTCCGGCACAAGGCACTATGAATGCTAATGAAGTAGCCGCCATTGTTGCTCAAGCGGTGAATGCCGCGCTAGCGGTGGTTCAGCAGGCTCCACCCCAGATTCAGGCAGTGGCGCCAGTACCAGCACAGCTTCCATCTGCATGGGAGAGGGTTAGGGATGCTTTTCAGAAAGCGCATCCCCCTGAGTTCTCTGGTAGCTCAGATATCGTCACAGTCAGCCAATGGAAGAAAGACATCCAGCGGCATCTTCGTATGTATGAGTGCACCGACGTGCAAAGGCAGTTATTGGCTTCCTTTAAGCTGGTGGGGGACGCTTTGCAGTGGTGGGAGTCCACTACCACCTTGGAGGAGAGGGACACGGTCCCTATTCAGTCATTTTAGGAGCGGTTTGACCGCAAGTACTTTCCACCCGCAGTGCAGACTGAGATGAGGCGGAGATTACTAAATCTGAAGCAGGAGAACCTTACGGTAGCTGAGTATGAGGAGGAGTTCACGAGACTTCTCACTATTGTGCCGGATGAGGCACCCACTGAAGGCAAGAAGATTTTGCTGTTCGTCGACGGGTTAGCTTGGAGGATCCGTCAGCACCTTATTGGAAATCTATCCCTGAGTACTTTCACTGATGTACTCAATGTTGCGTTACTATACTGCCAGGATCACCGCTTCCATCTGCAAGGAAGCAAGAGAATAGGAGAGTCCAGCCAGCAGGGCAGCACCGGGGGTAGTAGTGCTAGTGGGGCACCATCTCATGGACAGACTCGTCAACACGAGCAGAGTTCCCATCAGGGGGACCCTGCTAAGCGATTTTGTTCAGGTGATTCCAGGCAGGGATTTGGGGGTTATAGGCAGGGCTAGCCTAATCAATAGGGCCAACAGGGCCAACAGCGTGCTAATCAGGGCCAACAGGGCCAATGACGGGGAGGTAACGGCCAGCAGGGTCGTGGTCAGCAGGGTTAGAGGGGAGGTAACTTCAGAGGCCGGTGTTTTGTATGCGGCAATCATGGTCATAAGCGCCAGGATTGCCCAGAGGGTAATAGGGCCCCACAGCAGCAGGGTGCCCATAATGAGCCACAGAGACCACTTTTTACAGCTGCCCTCCCAGCTCCAGTCCAGGTGCCAGCCCTACCAGCCATTCCAGCAGCTCCAGTGCAGCAGGGGCAGTTACAGTACGGACTTCTCTATAACGTCCACTAGGCAGCAGCTCCACAGGCACCACCCGCGATTGAGGGTATGTTTCCTATCCATGGTACTATGGGTCGGGTTTTGTTTGATACCGGGGCGACGCATTGTTTTATAGCTACGCATTTTGCGAAGGCCTTAGGGTTGTTAGCCATAGCAGAGAGCACAGTGACGTGTGTAGACTCACCACTGGGGAGTGGGTCGCTTATCTTCTTTATATGCCGGGGAGTGGGGGTAGAGATTGGTAGTTTGGTATTACCTGCAGACATGTTAGTCTTAGATATGCATGAGCATGATGTTATTATCGGTATGGATTGGCTCGTAGCTTATAGAGCCATGATTGATTGCTTCAGTGGGAGCATTGCTTTTGCCATTCCGGGGCAAGAGATGTTTGTAGTGGCGATGCCTCGCCTAGAGGGAGGTTTGGCCGCTCATTTGTATTATATAGAGGAGGATGCCTCTAAGGAGGTTTTGTTTCCTTTAGACTCGATCCCAGTCGTTCGTAAGTATTCCGATGTATTCCAAGAGATACCAAGCCTACCCCCAGTCGAGAGATAGACTTTGTCATAGATTTATTGCCAGATACGAGACCTATAGCACGCGCTCCATACCGTATGGCTCCGGCGGAGATGCGAGAGTTACGAGATCAGATAGAGCAGCTGTTAGGTCAAGGCTTCATTCGCATGAGTACCTCACCTTGGGGCGCTCCACTCTTGTTTTTGAAGAAGAGAGATGGTTCACTGAGGTTATGTGTTGACTACCGGGAGTTGAACAAGGTCACGATACGAAATAAGTATCCGTTGCCTCGAATCAATGATCTGTTCGACCAGCTGAGGGGAACAACTTTCTTTTCGAAGATAGATCTAAGGTTGGGGTACCATCAGCTACGTATTAGAGAGCAGGACGTTTCAAAGACTTCCTTCTTGACGAGATATGGGTCTTATGAGTTCAGAGTGATGCCATTTGGTCTCACAAATGCTCCAGCCATATTCATGGACTTAATGAACCGAGTATTCAGAGAGTTCTTGGATCAGTTTGTCATCGTCTTCATAGATGATATTTTAATATATTCACACTCCGAGGAGGAGCATGCCGAGCACTTGAGGCAGGTTCTTCAGACTTTACGAGAGCATCAGTTGTATGCTAAGTACGAGAAGTGTGGATTCTGGTTGCAATAGGTACAGTTCTTGGGGCATGTTGTTTCTGAACAGGGGATAGCCGTTGACCCGAGTAAAGTGTCAGCAGTGAGGGAGTGGGGACAACCCACGACACCGACAGAAGTGCGTAGTTTCTTGGGGTTAGACGGATACTACAGGAGATTCATTCGGGGATTCTCCAAAATAGTGGGTCCATTAATGAACCTGACTCGAAAAGGGGTACCATATGTTTGGGATGAAGCTTGTCAATTGGCTTTCGACGAGCTGAAAGACAAGCTTACTTCAGCACCAGTCCTTGCTTTACCGAAGCCGGGTGTGGAGTACCTGGTTTACACCGATGCCTCTTTACGGGGATTGGGGGGAGTACTTCAGCAGGAAGAGAAGGCTATAGCTTTTGCCTCCCGCAAGATTAAGCCGCATGAGAAGAATTACCCTACCCACGACCTGGAGTTAGCAGCGGTCGTCTTTGCATTGAGGATATGGAGACACTATTTATTAGGGGAGAAGTTTCGTTTGTTCACAGATCACAAATCACTGCTGTACATGTTCACTCAGCGAGAGCTGAATATGCGTCAGCGCAGATGGTTAGAGTTTGTGAAGGACTATCAGTTCAACATACAGTATCATCCGGGGAAATCCAACGTAGTTGCTGATGCGTTGAGCCGAAGATCGGTAAATGAGGTAGCGAACGTCTGGAAAGCGAAGTGGAAGGAGTTGGGTCACCAGGACGCAGTAGCCCGTTCCTTCATATCTTCCTTCATATCTGTTATGACAGTCACACCCGAGATTGTTATGAGGGTAATACGGGCCCAAACCACAGACCCGTTTTGCCAGGAGCAGATTGTACGACTTTTAGCCGAGGGCGCTGAGTCCTATTCTGTTAGTTCTGATGGGGGTTTGAGGTTTAATGGGAGGTTAGTGGTTCCAGAAGGGGTAGAATTGCATCATGCAGTGATGACCCAATCTCATGGGTCCCGATTTATGGTACATCCTGGAGGAGATAAGATGTACCAGGATATGAGGAGGCAATACTAGTGGAGTGGGATGAAGAAGGACATTTCTGAGTTCGTGTCCAAGTGTTTTACCTGCCAGCTGGTGAAGGTGGACCATCAGAAACCGTCAGGATTGCTTCAGCCATTGGAAGTACCTGCGTGGAAGTGGGAGAGTATTTCCATGGATTTTATTACAGGGTTTCCTACATCACAGCGGGGCCACGACTCTATCAGGGTGATTATAGACCGTTTGACCAAGGTGGCTCATTTTCTGCCGATGCGGACAGATTATACCACGGGTCAGTATGCTCAGTTGTTCATTTCTGAGATTGTCAGATTACATGGGGTGCCCCTGAATATTGTGTCAGATAGAGACAAGATTTTCGTGTCACGTTTCTGGGAAAGCTTTCAGGAGGCTATGGGTACTGAGTTAAGACTGAGTTCAACTTATCACCCACAGATAGATGGACAGACAAAGCGTACTAATCAGATGTTAGAGGATATTCTACGCATGTGTGTTCTTGATTTTGGAGGAGGTTGGGAACCACATCTTCCACTGGTAGAGTTTACTTATTAGTTTACGATTGGTATGGCTCCATTTGAGGCTTTGTATGACCGTCCTTGTCGTTCTCCAACTTGTTGGCTCGAGGTGGGGGATAACAAGTTGCTAGGACCAGAGGTAATTCAGGAAACCTCCGCGAGGATTGAGATGATTAGGAGTCTCATTCGAGTAGCCCAGGACAGGCAGAAGAGCTACGCCGATGCGAAACGGTTCTTTCAGGAGTTTAATGTGGGGGACCAAGTGTTACTGCGTGTATCTCCTATGAAAGGAGTGATGAGGTTCGGGAAGAAAGGGAAATTGGCCCCGAGGTACGTAGGACCATTTCCCATTATCGAGAGGATTGGGCCGGTAGCATACAGATTGGGACTACCAGAGCATTTACATCGCATTCACGATGTATTCCACATCTCGTCATTGAGACGGTATCTTCGGGAAAATATGGCCCATACTCACATCGCGATAGATGAGATAGACTTACAGCCTGACAACTCTTACGAGGAGAGACCAATGGCTATCCTAGACTATAGTGAGAGGAGATTGAGGTCGAAGATAATTCCACTTGTACGGGTCCAGTGGGAGCATCATAACGTGGAGGAATCCACTTGGGAGCGCGAGGCCGATATGCGCGAGAGATATCCAGATTTGTTCTTACCAGATATGCCTTATTTTCCGAATTTTGGGACGAAATTCCGTTATTAGGGGGGAAGTATGTAATACCCCGTATTTTTATGCTATATTAATTTGGGGATTTATTAAATTTAATGTGAATTAATTATTTAATAAAAATCCAGAAATTAATTATGTTATAATTATTAACGTGATGAGAGTTAGTAATTATGGGAAAATTTGTTGAATATTACTAATGAGCAAAGTAATATATAATAGTGGCCATATTAAATGTCACGAGTGAATAAAATGACAATTTTAGAAATTTGAGTCGGGACGCGCCTGTGTCGCGTCGGGACTAAATATTGATAAATAAAAGTAAATATCTTATAAGTTGTTCGTATGGTCATTTTGAGTACGCTAACGCGTCCGGAAGGGTCGAGATAGTCAGAAAAGTATACCCGGGAGTTTGATTTGGGTCTCGGGGTGTTTTTAGGCCTAATTAGTACCCCGGGAGGGCATTTTAGTCATTTTGTATTTTTGGGTAATTAAACCCACGAAAATTAAAGGGGTTATATCAGATGTTTAGGTTATCTCCTAGGGTTAGATAACTCAAAACACTAGAACGTCCATTGGAGAGGAGAGGAGAGAGCTCTCAAGGCATTCCAAGGCTCAAAACTCACCCGTTTGCACCGCCGCCAACGCGTAGATCGCGAGATGGGGAACGCAACCACACCAAATTCAACACCAAACCAAATTTCTAAAAATCCCAGGCAAGTGTTTATCTTTCTTATTTCGTTGATGCATCATCCATATTATTTTAGGAGTTATTAGGATGAGATTTATGGAAGAAAAACCCAATTTGAGATGGGAAATTTTCATGTAGTGATGATTTATATGATATTCTGGGAACCCTTTGTCATGTAAAGGATTAAGAGTTTGATTAAGAAAAGAGTTCTAATCAGATACAAACACTAAAAAAAATTTATTCCGGACGATCGGACCGTTGGAATTTGATGAAATTTATAGAGAATTAGCTGAAGACGAGAGGAAGCTACAGAAAAAAATTCAACTCGATCACACCGTTCTATATTTTTAAATATTTTTTTCTAGAGAGTTTTATGCTCCGAGGACTCTTGGAGAGTTTTATATTTTGAGGACTCTTCTATATAATAAAAATTCAATTAAAACTCCATTTTAATTCCGATCTCGAAACCGTTTGAAATTCTCATCTTTAAAAATAAAATTCAAAATCCTTTAATGTAAGGCGAAATCTATATTTTTGGGATATTTTGCATAAGGGACAATGTAAGTATATATTAAAGGGAAGAGACACGTAAGAGAGAGTTACGTTGGAACATAAATGGATATCTACTGAATTGTACATTTGGAAGAATAGAGTCCATGAGGGTTACGTAGTAAGTTGGAAAAACCCTTCGAATTAAAGTTAGAAACAAACCATTATACTTGATAAATAATAATGGGAAAATAAGGATAAATGTTGTGAATGTGGGTTATTGGATAAACCTAAATTGATATAATAAAAGTGGTATATTTATATGATTGTGTATGCATATATTATATACTTGTGAAAATCATGCCCGCGCTACTTGCTATCCCTGAGGTTTTCGTGCTGGGACGAACTTATCTCATGTGCCTTATGGGGGATATTGACTCGTACCCTAGAAGATAGAAATCCTAGGTACAGGCTATCGAATCGGTAGTCACAGTCCTAAGAGACGAGAGGGTATGTACTGACCTCTTGGACTTGGAAACTATGCTTCGCCTCAATATTGTTTGTGTATGTATTTATACAGTTCGAGAGTGATTCCGAACTTGTATTCCCTTTAGTACGATTGATACGGGGATTGGATAGCAGAGTATTCCCGCACCATAAAATTTTATGTGGGGTGCTGTTAGAATATATATATTATACGAGTATTTAATATATATATATGAGCTTCTAAAATATGGGAAACTGCCTACTGTGTTATGGTAAGTAAGACATGTAAAATGACTCAAATTGGAAATACTTGTTTTGAAAAGTATAATATGATATTGAAAAACTTTATGAATCAATAAAGTTAAAATGAGCGTTTTGTACAAAATGAAATTATCCTTTTTAAACCATGATGTTGTTAAATCTTAAATTTTGAGAGTCACCTAAGATAAGTTAAATCCTTGGGGAAGGATAGTGTGATATATGATGAGATAAACCATTGGGAAGGTTAGTGCGATAGGAGTGCACATTAGAAGAGAGGCGAGAATTTCTCAAGAGAGTGTCGCACTAATATGTTGTTTCATTGGCCTGTATCAATTTAAATACTTGCTAAACGAATTTTTAAATCATATACACTATCGGGCTCTGACCCGTTTCTATTCCTCTTTCTTTCTTGTATATATATGTATATATTACAGGTGCCCAGCCACAGGCGCGTCTTGTTTAGGATCCCTTGGAAGGAACGTGCTGCAGCTTAGGTGGGAGTTGCAGGCCACTTGCTTGGACGATTTCATTTACCTGATTCCACTTCTATCATTCTCCTTATTGGGCATGTGTCGCCCTTTCCACTATTTATCTATTTTATTGGGACATTTGTATTTCAGTTATTTCTAGTACTGTTACTTTGGGATTTATTCAGCATGTATGTTTTACTTTAAGTCTTAAATGCTGGGGTTTAGTTGTTGAATGTTTAAATTAATTGGATTATATGTTCCAGGATTATTGTGGTGTGATTTTTTAAATATTGAATTGTTGTAGATAATTAAATCTTTATTTTCAAAATAAAATTTGGAAAGTAATGTAAAAAATGGTTTTGACACTTAGCTTAATTAAATAGGGTGTTAAATTTGGAAAAGTTATTTTTACGACAGTGATGCTAAGAATGAACCAACTGTTCACCTTGATTTTAATTTAATAAAGGAGTGATCGCCCGGTATTTAATTAGGTGGGGTGTCACATGCTACATGAATTAAACATGCTAAGCTACAATATTAGGTGAACAACATTTTTCATACAATTTTCTGATGAAAACCCAAACCATAAACATATATCGGCTACTTTACACGACATGCCATACAAGTGTTATATAACACCAGTTATATAACAAGTGTTATATAACACCAGTTATATAACAAGTGTTATATAACACCAGTTATATAACAAGTGTTATATAACACCATTTATATAGCTGTGGTTATATAACAGTTGTTATACAATAAAAGTTAGACTTAAAAACAGGCCGTTAAAGAGCGAAAACCCAATTCATCCCCCAAACGGCCCCGTAGGAGGCATGAACACCTCACACTGGACCAATGTAACTTATAGGAACTGACCGCGTAGAACCGGGTCTCCTGATTTGAGAATACGACGATAATTTGCAAAAATCAACATTTAGACTTAAAAACAAGCCGTTAAAGGGTGAAAACCTAAATTAGCCCCCAAACGGACCCGTGAGAGGCACGAACACCTCGTACGGGACCAATGTAGCTTGTAGGAACTGATCGCATCGTCACGGATCTCCCGGTTTCAAAATACAACGATAATTTGCAAAAATCAACACTTAAACTTAAAACAAGTCGTTGAAGGGTGAAAACCCAAACCAGTCCCAAACGGTCCCGTAAAAGGCACGAACACCTCGCACGGGACCAATGTAACTTGTACGAACTGACCGCGTAGTCGCGGTTCTCCCGGTTTGAGAATATGACGATAATTTGCAAAAATAACACTTAAATTTAAAAACAGGTCGTTAAAGGGTGAAAACCTAAACCAGCTACCAAACGTCCCCGTAGGAGGCACGAGACCAATGTAACTTGTAGGAACTGACCGCGTAGTCCCGGGTCTCACGATTTGAGAATACGACGATAATTTACAAAAATCAACACTTAAACTTAAAAACAAGTCGTTAAAGGGTGAAAATCTAAACCAGCCCCCAAACGGACCCGTAAGGGGCACGGACACCTCGCACGGGACCAATGCAGCTTGTAGGAACTGACTGCGTAGTCACGGGTATCCCGATTTGAGAATATGATGATAATTTACAAAAATAACACTTAAAACAGGCCGTTAAAGGGTGAAAACCCAAACCAACCCCCAAATGAACCCGTAAGAGGCACGAACACCTCGTACGGGACCAATGTAACTTGTACAAACTGACTACGTAGTCACGGGTCTCCTGATTTGAGAATATGATGATAATTTGCAAAAATCAATACTTAGACTTAAAACAAAGCCGTTGAAGGGTGAAAACCCAAACTAGCCCCCAAACAGCCCCGTAAGAGGCACGAACACCTCGCACGGGACCAATGTAACTTGTTTGAACTGTCCACGTCATCGCGATTCTCCCGGTTTGAGAATATGTTAATAATTTGTAAAAATAACACTTAGACTTAAAAACAAAAAATTAAAGGGTGAAAACCCAATTCAGCCCCCAAACGGCCCCATAAGAGGCACGGACTCCTTGCACGGGACCAATGTAACTTGTACGAAATGACCGCATAGTCACGGGTGTCCCGGTTTGAGAATATGACGATAATTTGTAAAAATCAACACTTAGACTTAAAAATAAGTTGTTGAAGGGTTAAAACCCAAACCAGCCCCCAAACGGCCCCGTAAGAGGCACGAACACCTCGCACGGGACCAATGTAACTTGTACGAACTGACCGCATAGTTGCGATTCTCCCGATTTGAGAATATGACGATAATTTGCAAAAATAACACTTAGACTTAAAAACAGGCCGTTAAAGGGTGAAACCCAAATCATTCTCCAAACGGCCTAGTAAGAGGCACGAACACCTCACACGGGACCAATGTAACTTGTACGAACTGACCACGTAGTTCCGGGTCTCCCCATTTGAGAATATGATGATAATTTGCAAAAAAGCAACACTTAAACTTAAAAACAGACTGTTAAAGGGAGAAAACCCAAACCAGCCCCCAAACGGTCCCGTAAGAGGCACGCACACCTCGCACGGGACCAATGTAATTGTGTACCAACTGACCGCGTAGTCGCGGTTCTCCCGATTTGAGAATATGACGATAATTTGTAAAAATAACACTTAGACTTAAAAATAGGCCGTTAAAGGGTGAAACCCAAATCATTCTCTAAACGTCCCAGTAAGAGGCACGAACACCTCGCACGGGACCATTGTAACTTGTACAAACTGACCGCGTAGTCCCGGGTCTGCCTGTTTGAGAATATGACGATAATTTGCAAAAATCAACACTTAAACTTAAAAACAGGCCGTTAAAGGGTGAAAACCCGAACTAGCCCTCAAACGGACCCGTAAGAGGCACGAACACCTCGCATGGGACCAATGTAACTTGTAGGAACTGACCACATAGTCACGGGTCTCCCGATTTGAGAATATGATGATATTTTGCAAAAATAATACTTAGACTTAAAAATAGGCCGTTAAAGGGTGAAAACCAATTCAGCCCCCAAACGGCCCCGTAGGAGGCACGAACACCTCACACTGAACCAATGTAACTTGTAGGAACTGACCGCGTAGTCCTGGGTCTCTCGATTTGAGAATACGATGATAATTTGCAAAAATCAACACTTAGACTTAAAAACAAGCCGTTAAATGGTGAAAACCTAAATCAGCCCCCAAACGGACCCGTGAGAGGCACGAACACCTCGCACGGGACCAATATAGCTTGTAGGAACTGATCGCATCATCATGGATCTCCCGATTTGAGAATACTATGATAATTTGCAAAAATCAACACTTAAACTTAAAAACAAGCCGTTGAAGGGTGAAAACCCAAACCAGCCCCCAAATGGTCCCGTAAAAGGCACGAACACCTCGCACGGGACCAATGTAACTTGTACGAATTGACTGTATAGTCACGGTTCTCCCGGTTTGAGAATATGACAATAATTTGCAAAAATAACACTTAGATTTAAAAACAGGCCGTTAAAGGGTGAAAACCTAAACCAGCTACCAAACGTCCCCGTAGGAGGCACGAACACCTCACACGGAACCAATGTAACTTGTAGGAACTGACCGGGTAGTCCCGGGTCTCAGGATTTGAGAATACGACGATAATTTGCAAAAATCAACACTTAGACTTAAAAACAAGTCGTTAAAGGGTGAAAATCTAAACCAGTCCCCAAACGGACCCGTAAGGGGCACGGACACCTCGCACGGGACCAATGTAACTTGGACGAACTGACCGCGTAGTCACGGGTCTACTAATTTGAGAATATGACAATAATTTGCAAAAATAACACTTAAAAACAGGCCATTAAAGGGTAAAAATCCAAACCAGCTCCCAAATGACCCCGTAAGAGGCACGAACACCTCACACGGGACCAATGTAACTTTTACGAACTGATCGCGTAGTCACGGGCCTCCCGATTTGAGAATACGACAATAATTTGTAAAAATCAACACTTCGACTTAAAAACAAGTCGTTAAAGGGTGAAAACCCAAACCAGCCCAGTAAGAGGCACGAACACCTCGCACGGGACCAATGTAACTTGTTTGAACTGACCGCGTGGTCGCAATTCTCCCGGTTTGAAAATATGTTGATAATTTGGAAAAATAACACTTAGACTTAAAACAGTCCGTTAAAGGGTGAAACCCAAATCATTCTCCAAACGGCCCAATAAGAGGCACGAACACATCGCACTGGACCAATGTAACTTGTACGAACTGACCGTGTAGTCTCGGGTCTCCCTGTTTGAGAATATGATGATAATTTGCAAAAATCAACACTGAAACTTAAAAATAGGCCGTTAAAGGGTGAAAACCTAAACCAGCCCCAAACGGACCCGTAAGAGGCACGAAGACCTCGTACGGGACCAATGTAACTTGGACGAACTAACCGCGTAGTCGTATATGCAATTTTTTTGCTTGTATATGCAATTTTTCTGCTTGAATACGATTTTTTTAAAAATGACTTGGTTACTAATATCATATCTATTTTGTGTCTTATTTTTTTTGTAGGATGACATTCAATCGCTAGCTTTTATCCACTTGGAACGCACGAAGAAGTCAATGATTTACAACAGTAGGATTATTTATTTAGTGTCGTTAATATTCATGATTCTATTTTTTGTGTTATGGCCGAGCAGGATTTAGTAGTTTTATTGTTTATTTTTATGGTCGTGCTGGCTATAATAGTTTTATTGTCGACTTTTATGGTCGTGCGGGCTTTATATGGGCAGATTTTATGTTAGCAGGTTTTGGAATGCTAAAAAAATAGAGGAAATTCTGCCCAATTTTTTTTTTGATCTGGGAACTATTAGCTCTTGTAATGTTTTGAAGTTATTGTCGACTTTTATGGCCATGTGGGATTTATATTGGTATTAACTCTTGTAATTTTTTGAAGTTATTATTATTTTTTATTAATAACTAAAAAATCTGGCACGGTTTTAAACCATGTCAATTTATAAAAATGAGAACGCTTATAAAATAATTTGGAACGCTTTATAACCATGACAGAAAATAGACAAATTTGTTACGATTTCGGCATGTGCTAAAAGCGTGCCAGATTTAACATCTAGCATGCTTTAAAAGCGTGTCAAAAGCGTGCCAGATAAAAAAATTGGCACAGCTTAAAAGCGTGCCAGTTTGAAAATATGGCACGATTTTAAACCGCGCCATAAAATCTGGCACCCCTGATTCTGGCACGGTTTAAAACAGTGCCAGATTGCGTTTGGCACTGTTTTAAACTGTGCCAGTTTCCTATTTTTGGTGTAGTGCACACCCACATCGCAATTGAGGAGATCGACTTACACCCCGATAGCTCTTACGTGGAGAGGCCAGTGGCTATTCTAGACCATAGCGAAAGGAGATTGAGGTCGAAAGTAGTATCACTCGTACGGGTCCAGTGGGAGCATCATAATGTGGAGGAATCCACTTGGGAGCGTGAGGCAAACATGAGTGAGAAATACCCAGAGTTATTCTTAGCAGGTATACCTTCTTTTTCGAATTTCGGGACAAAATTTCATTATTAGGGGGGAAGTATGTAACACCGTATTTTTATGACTTTTAAATTTTGGGGATTTATTAAATTTAATTAGAGATAATAAGTTCATATTAATCCAAAAATCATTTAAATATTTACTAGCGTGATGAGAGTTAGTAATTATTGGAATTTTGTTATAAATTACTTTATGGGTAAAGTAAGATATGTAATTAAATTTAGTAAAATTATCACGAGAATCTAATTTGATAATTTTGGAAATTTTATCGGGACGCGCCTGTATCGTGATGGGATTAAATTCAAATTATTAAAAGTGAATAAATTATAAGTCACCCGTACGGTCATTTTGAGTGCATCAATGTGTCCGGAAGGGTCGAGATAGTCAAAATAATGTACCCGGGGGTTTAGTTTGGGCCTCGGGGTGTTTTTAGGCCTAATTAACATCCCGGGAGGGCGTTTTAGACATTTTGTATTTTTGGGCATGGAAACCCACGAATTTTCTAAGGTCATATCATATGGTAGGAGTTATCTTCTAGGGTTAAAATAACCAAAAAATAAGGACGGCCATTGGAGAGGAAGAGGAGAAACTTTCCAAGGAGTTCTAGGCCAAGGACTCCACCGTTTACACCGCCGTCATCGCCAAATCATAGATCGCGGGACGAGGATCACAACCACACCAATTTATTCCACAAATCTGAAATAAGTATTTCCAGGAAAGTATCTATCTAGCTTTATTTTAGTTAATGCTTCAATGATATTAGTCTAGGGTTGATTAGGACTAGTTTTTGTGCAAGAAAGCATATATTGGAGACTAGAATTTATATGTTGTAGAGGTAAAAATAGTATTCTGAAAATCTATTTCATATGTAGAGGTTGAACCACGAATTTGCATTGACTTAGGAGTATAAAATCTGGAAAAAGAATGGGAAGAACTAAGTTAAAGAAAATATTAGGTTTCTTGAGATATACATAAATTTTGCCCCTTTTAATTCGTTATATTTGATGAAAACTCACATGTCTTATGTAGAATATTAACTATTTGGGTATAAAACACTTGTAATATCATTTATTGGGAGTTTGGGAATCGAATATGATGATTTGGATGAGTTTGGAATAGGATTCCCGTAACTGGTATTTTTGCAGTTTCGCCATAGCTGCTTGATCGATCGATCGACCAAAGAGTATCGATCGATCGATCCCTACCATCAATCGATCGACCCCTCATGAAAAACTCTTACTCCCCTTTTTAAATAGTTTATCTCGATTTAAATGAATAGTAATCTTTGGACATTATTATTAGAACCATTTGGGACATAAAGAGGACCAGTAGGACTTTATAAAAAAAATGGAGCCTTTAATGTAAGACGAAATTAGGGTTAACGGGGAGTGAATTGCACTTAAGGAATAATGAGAACGTGTGACTAAAGGAGTGAAACTCATAAGGAAGTTATGCTATAAAGTAAAACAATACCTACTGAAATTATACTTAGGAAGATAGGATACTACGAGTGATACGAAGTAAATTTGGAATAATCCCATCAATAAGAATAAAATAGACGAGTCGTTATACGGGATAATCTATTAATGTGTACTAAGAATGAATATCATAAGTATGGGTCGTGGGTGTACCTAAATTATAAATGGGAATGGTAGTATACATATATGACTGTGTTTGTGCATCTATTATATACGTGTAAAAATCATTCCCGCGCTACTTGCTATCACTGAGGTTACCGCGCCGGGACAGTCTTATCTCGATGGAACCCTTATGGGGGGACATTGACTTGTACCTTAGAACATAGGAATCCTTGGTACAGGCTATCTGTTCGATAGTCAGACAGTCCTAAGAGACGTGAGGGTATGTGCTGACCTCTTAGCGACTTGGAACTATGATTCGCCTCAATTTGTATGTGTTTTGTGTTAATACAGTTCGAGAGTGATTCCGAACTAGTATTTTCCTTAGTACGAGTTATACGGAGGCCTGATAGCAGACTATGCCGCACCATAAATTTTATATGGGGTGCTGATAGTATATATATATATATATATATAGAGAGAGAGAGAGAGAGGGACTTGAAATTGGGAACTTTCTACTGCGACTAAAAGTAGTTAAATAATGAATAAATATTTTGATTTTTATATAAGTGTTTGAGAAGTTTGAGGCAATACTGAAAGATAATTTTTTTTATGAAATCAAATCCTTATGAAAACTTTATTCTCGGAAACTAATTATTTCAGCCCTAAAATTTGTCGGCATTAAACCTTATGAGGAATTTAAGATAAGTTTAACATGTGGGGATTAATAGTGCGGTAGGTGTGCGCATTGAAAGAGAGGTGAGAACTTCTCAAGAGAGTGTCGCATACTAATATGATTGCTGCATTAGCCGGTAAGCATTTTAAATACTTGTAAATTAAATTTTAAACTGTTTTACAATCGGGCTCTGACCCGTTTCCTATTTTCTCCTCTCTCTTGTATATATATGTATATATTACAAGTGCCCAGCCATAGGGGCGTCATGCTTAGGATTCTTTGGAAGGAACGTGTTGCAGCTTAGGTGGGAGTTGCAGGCCTTTTACTTAGACGACCTCTTTATTGATTCCACTCCTAGTTCTATTTTATCCAGTTGGGCATGTGTCGCCCTTTTTCCTTACTCAGTTGGTTTTGTCAGAGATTGTGATTCATTGACTTTCAGAATTTCTACTTTGGGATTTGTTACTGACATGATGTTTTCCTTTGAAGTTTTAAAGGTGGATTTAGTTATTTGAATGATAAAAATTGCTTGGATTATCTTTTCCAGTCTAGCTATTGTGTGACTCTTAAGCGATGAATTATGAAAGATTTTTATTATTGCGTTTAAATTAAATATGGAATTAATGTTTTTAAAATGGTTTTGTCATTTAGCTTAATTATTTAGGGTGTTTAATTTGAAAAGTTATTTTGCGACAGTGATGTTAAGAATGAACCAACTGTTAACCTTGGTTATAATTTAATAAAGGACTGATCACCCGGTATTTAATTAGGCGGGGTGTCACAGTTGAGTTCAAACTTTTCAAAAGTCCTTCGAATGAAATCCCAAAGTCATTCGAACCAAAAACCATTGCCGTTCAAACCAGATTCCCAAGTCATTCGAACTAGAAGACTACGTTATTCGAAATAAAAACCATTGTCGTTCAAAAGGGATGACCTTTATCGTTCGAACGAGAATGACGCATGGGCCTTCTTTTACATTGTGTAAGATTGGCTATAACCCAATCAAAACCTAAGTTCAAATCCTTTAAACATCACAATACCCATTCTCCTTATGATATAACATCTATGACAATATTAGTAATATACATTAATAAGGTTTAGGTGATTAATTCTATGATTAATGATCTAATTTCAGATTATAAGAATTGAACCCTAAGTTCATGATTTAAATAAGGTTTAAAATTTGAATCAATAACTAATGAAAGATAAGGGATTTTACAGATTATCATTAATGTTATTATAATAAAATCACATGATTTTATGGTTCAATTAAAGGATTTAACATCAAAACTATACTACTTCATCAATATGTTAGTCAAGCCTAAATATGTAATTGATCTAATTACAAAATTAGGTTATAATAGGATTACAAATCATATTCACGAATTAAGTTTAGAGTCCAATGAATAGTTTTTTTTAACACAAACTTAATTAAATTCTTAATGAAAGTAAACTTGCTTTAGGCCGATTGTACGAATCGAATCTCAAATTCGCAAGCTCTTTAATCTCATATTGCTCCATCAAACTCATTAGATGCTAAGATTATTCCCTAACATGTTATGAGACTTTAGGTTTTCTAAATCAAGTTAGTAAATGCACTAATTCCGAAATTAAGCCTAGAACTAAAAATAGCCTTAACCCAATGAGATCAAAAGATGGCCCAAATGGCCCGAAACTTGGCTTAAACCGTATACTGACCCAACGGACTTAAATTCCACTATTTTAAGCTAAAAACGGACTCTCTAAATTTCTCAAAAGTTAAACTCAAAAGTAACATATTTTAATAACTTGATTATCTCATTAAATTAATTTATTATTTGGTACACATCGATTAAGTTAAAACTTAATTATTGATTAGTTACGCGTGGCTTGACATTATAATAAACTACTTCAAGATGGGTGGAACCCGATACCGAGGGAATAATCCAAACAAGGAAACCATTGACACCTAGCCCATGTTCCATAGTCTCCCATACTACTAAGTTAGTTAAAATACATACTCAATGGATTACAATGTGTATTTGTCCATTTCCAAAATATGTGAATACACGAAGCACATAAGAATCACATAATAATATATATACACACACATACTAAGTGACATATCACACGAAGAAATTAAATAATTAACTATCCAATTAAATAAATGCAAGGAAGATAAAGGATATTGTAGAGTCTTTCCATCGAAAAATCACATTTTTTTGAATCCTCTTTCAACCGGTCCCAACTGTGCACGCAATGGACTTCCATATAAAAAGTTATTTCCCTAAAACATAATAGTTACCCGCAGAACCTGCCCGTAGGCAAGGCACCTCACCTGCCTATAGGCAGATAAGGTTTACTTGGCAAGCAAGTCTGGCTATCTTTCGTATAGGTTGGTAAGGGGACCTACCGATCGGTAGGTTTCTGAGGGTATCTTGGTATATTTCACTTTTAGGGTTTTCCTATTTTAGGAAACCTTGACCTCAATTGCACATGACCTCGGTTTCAATGCGGAAATAATTTCAGATTTAGCACACATCACTTTCTCAAAACTTATATTATACATTCCCCTACATCACCGTACCCAACCATAAGCCATCTATCCACCACCATCACCCATACACCAAAAATCAACAAACCAAGTATTTAAAACATAATTTGAAGGAGCTTGAAGGTTTAAAATCCCTTTAAATTTACTATTCTCCATAACTGCCAATTTGCATATTTCAGTGCTTTGTTTCTTATCATATTTGTAAAATTCTATCACTAGCTATAAGAATTCCTTAATTATACCTTTTTACTATCATATACACTCTCAAATCTATTTTTTATAAATAAAAAACCTGAAAATGGTTTAAAGTATATTCCCAATTTGAAGCCTTCTCACCATATTTTCACCATTTCATCACATTTTACCCTTTTTCCTAAACCAAATAAGACATCTGGAATTCGAATTATGATTTGAACCCATTTTTGCTTATTATGCAAACTATGTGGAGTTTGATGCCTTTTTGGCTACATAGGCATCCATAACTTACTTTTGAGATTCAAGTTCATTTTACTCATTTCATTTAGTTTATTCCATTTTTTTATCATTTCACTCACTTAGTGTATTATATTCATGCAATTAGTTCTCTCACTTTCTCTACTCTTTTAACGGTCCCATTTATATGTGCTCACTTTTCTGTAGTGAGATTATGATTTTGGGGCGTCACTCACATTTGTAGTCATTTTAATACATTTTTATCATTATATTACTCATGTTTAGTTAATTATTGTATTTTTCATCTTCTTCTAGCGGTCCCATCCATGCATACCCACTTTACTATATCGAGATTATGATTTCGGGACGTCGCTCACATTATTACATGTTTTTGTCCATTATTCACTCTCTTTTTGTAATGACCCCACTTTTATATGCTCATATGTATATAGTTTGTTTTTACACTCATGTGTTACTTATTATCTTATAGATGTTGTATTATTAGATATATGGTATTATTGGCTATCAATATAACAAACCTCATTTTTTAAATATGAAGAATCAACTGTAAATTGGATCAAATCAAAGTCTTATTACATATCTTAAGGTAAGTAATAGTTTTGGGGTAAAAAATATAAATTTATGAAACTTAAGGGACTAAAATAAAAATATAAAAAGGGCCATTTTGTAAATAAAATATTTTCAAGTACCTCTAAGAAATATTAAAAATATAGTGTGAAATTACCAAAATACCCTTCATGTGTGAAATGACCCTTATACCCTTATCACCTTTCCACCACGTGCTGGTCACCTCCACCTTATACATGTCGTCTTTAGAGAGAAAGCTAAAACACTTGTCATCATTTGGTTATATTAACACTGCAAGACCACTCCGGCACGCGACACCTCGGCATTGAATAACCACTCCAAAAAGCTTAGTCATTTGACACGTGTTAACACCGTAATATCCTTGGAAACCTATAAATAGGGCCTTTGGGATCATTTATAACTCACACCAATTCCTTGAGAATTATAGTAAGAAAGAGTGATAGCTTGGGAAATATCATAAGAAGGAGTTCTATAATTTTTAAGAAAGAATTCGTTTCGTAGGTATGATTTTATTTAAATGTTGTAATGCATATTTATAGTTTTAATTTCATGCTTTATAGCTTTACTTAGTAGTTATGCTGGGAAAATACACTAAAGGCTCCACTAATCAAAACTTAAAATTTGGAAACAATCTAAATAGATATTATTTTCAAAATATGTCAACTTGTTTGAAAATATATATACGCTTTTTAAAATGATTTTGTAAGTAATTGCTCGTTATTATGGAATCTCATTTAAGTAATTCCAAAGTCAGTCCCGGTGAAATTTGGTCTAGTTGAGATGGTATTTAAGTGGTGCCCCTGTGACCCTCCATCTCTACTGGGAATAAATCCGGAAATATTCTGTCTAGATGAGATGGTATTTAAGTGGTGCCCCTGTGACCCTCCATCTCTACTGGAAAGCGACTGATTAGGAAGAACTATGAATTGAATTCTTTAAATACGATGAATGAATATTAAAAATTGAGAAAATGGTTTTAGTAACCGTTTACAGCAAGTTATTTTAGGATTAAAACACAATATTTAGAATCGGGTCTATTTAGAGTACGTAATTAAACCTTTATTGTATTTATTAGATTAACGTGTGATTCAAGACTCAATATCTGTATTTTCAAGCCCCTATTTTAGGTGAGTACTCTATGCAATTTCTTGCGCATTTTGATTATATTATATTATGCAAACTATGTATATGTTGTGAAATGCTTTTATTCTCAGAATGCATATGATACCGATGATTCCGTCGTTTGTTATATATTTATATCTCTCCATATAAACATCTGATTTGAATTTTGAAATTATTGATTCGGCCTATGAAAACTCTCTTACTATATAGGCCTTGACTACCGGGTGGAAATATTTGGGTGGTACCTTCCCAGCTGGTTTACTGCTGGTGTGACCTAAATAAGGCGTTGTTCCAGATATCATGATTATCTGTCTGTGATGTTACAGGGTGGAAACATTTGGTAACACTATCTGTCTGGGTATTAGAGCGTACATGGCCACTAAAACTGAATAATTGACTTATGCTCAATTGTTTTATCTGCTCTGTTCTGAACTATTTATTCTGAATATATATATTGTCATTTACTTTTTATTTATTACTTGAAATTCCTATCTCTATGTATATACCTTATGTTCTAAATTGAATAGGTATCAATTTTCTGAAAAACCCTGGAATGTCTGGAGATTGAATCTCATTCGGCTTTTAGCTGACGTTGTATAAATAACAATTTTTCAGGAAATAATTAAGATCGTGGATGGAACGAAAAAGGACTATGTTGAAGATTTATCTTTTAAATCTCTTTTTGTTACCTTATGTAGAAGTTTGTTTAATTAGATAGAGCATGTTTAACTCTTTGTGTCAAGTTGTAACTCGTTGATATTTTAATACAAATGAAGTTCCCTTTAGAAAGCTCTGATGATGTAATTCCTTCACTTTTAGTATTTTACGATTCATCACCATGTGATTATACTTCCGCTACATATATTTTAAAAGAAAAATTTTAACGCCAGAATATTGGATGCCTTGGTGGCATGTCAAGACACTCGTTCCCTACTATTTTTGGGTCGGGGTCGTGACAGAGGTGGTATCAGAGCATAAGTTATGAAACCGTAGACTACTGAACATAGGTTTCGAACGTTATAGATTTCATGTTTCCATCCGTAGGAGATATTATTAAATATCTGATTTATGTGATAACCCTCCCTATGTGTTATATTATTTATAATTGGTCTTTTAGTTTTCAATATTGAAATAGTATAGTAAATCTTACGTTTGTCCATGACTGTAGAAAATGACCAAGAGAAGATCATCAATGGGAACTAGTGATTCGAGTATAGAAGGACTGAAAGGTGCATACAAGGAAATTGAAAGTCTAGCAAAGATTGTGGAGCAGCAGGTGAACAATGGAGTACCAAAGAATCTTGAACTAAGTAGATGTACTATTGAACAGTTCAAGAAGTTGAATCCTCCATCTTTTAAAGGTACTCCTAACCCCACCGAAGCAGAAAGTTGGGTGATGTAGATGGAAAAGATACTCGATGTTATTAAGTGTACCGATGAACAAAGGGTGTCATTTGCAACATTTATGTTAGAAGGGGAGGCTGAACATTGGTGGAGAATGACTAAGAGAATACACGGGTAAATGAATACTTACATAGGTTAGAATGATTTCTTTGTAATCTTTTATGAGAAATATGTTCCGAAAACGGTGAAAGATGAAATGGCAGCTGACTTCATGAGTCTGGTGCAAGGGAATATGACGGTTAGTCAATATGAGGCCAAGTTTACTGAGTTATCCCATTTTGCACGTCATGTTGTAGCAACTGATGTTTTAAGAGCGAAGAAGTCTGAGCGTGGGTTAAGGTTGAATATTCGTAGTCGAATTTCCATCCTGAAATTAACATCATATATTGATGTCGTGACTAGGGCTAAAATAGCTGAGAGGGATAGTGAGGAGTACAATCGAATTAGAGATGGCAAGAGGAAGTTTGGGGAACGAAAAGGAAAGAACTCGAATAATAGAAATTTCTTTAGGAACACATCCAATGTTGGGGGATTTAGTGATAACAAACAGTATAATAACCAGATATGCCAACAATGTGTAAAGATCTATAGAGGACGACCTTGTTATAAGGATTCAGGAGCTTTGTAATACCCCGTAATTTTATTGATATTTATTTAAGGGATTAATTAAATTAAATGTGAATTAATTGAGAATTAATCCGGATATAGATACTAACGAGATGTGAGTTGGTATTTGATTATGTTGTGTATATATGACAATATATGAATATTGAAAATATTAAAATTATCGCGAGAATGAAATACGACAATTTGGGAAATTTGAGTTGATATTTGATTATGTTGTGTATATATGACAATATATGAATATTGAAAATATTAAAATTATCGCGAGACTGAAATACAACAATTTGGGAAATTTAGTTGGGACGCGCGTATCAGTCGCGTCAGAAATGAAATTATTTGAATTAAAAAGTGAATTTTATTTTTATCAACCGAATGGTCATTTTGAGTGCGACAACGAGTCCAGAAGGGTCGAAATAGTCAGAAAACACTAGCCGGGGGTTTAGTTTGGGTCCCGTGGCATTTTTGGGCCATACCGGCAACTTAAAAGGGTATTTTGGTAATTTTGAAATTTTGGGAATTAAAGCCTACGAATTTTAAGAGTTAATTATACATTATTAGTAACCCACTAAGCCCATTACCAGCATTTGACAAGTTAGGGGGCTACGGGAGTTATAGGAAGAGTTGGAAGAGGTTCCCAAGAGAAAATTCATAACCACCATCTTCAACCTTGGGAGAAAATCTGTAGAGAAAGGGGAGAGATCAACCTTCAACCTTCAACATCAAATTCTGAAGAACAATCTAAGGCAAGTGATTTAGTATTTTTAATTCATTGAATATGTCTTCCATGCTTAGTGTAGGAATTATCTCAGATTGATCTTTTTGAAGAAAACCCGTGAAATTTGTTGGAGAAACTTTGAATTTGGTTTAGGATTTGCATGTAGTATGATAATGGACTGATTTAATACTTGATTAGTTATATATGATGATTTAAAAACGGATTTATGATGAGTAATTAGGCATAAGAAAATTTGGAGTTCATGTTCATAGGGTTTGGGGAAATATTTGAAGATTCATATTAATTCCATGATAATTTGTAAGATTTGACCCTTTAAATATGATAAGGAATGATCTAGGGTGATTAGAAATGGTTTATATACGTTAAAACACAACTTGGATGGTCTTAGGGTGGATTTAGAGGAGAGAAGAATTGAGAAAAAGGGAATTGGGATTTTCTGGACTGAAACTGCCATCTTGTTAGAAGACCTGCCCAGGTCGTTCGAACGACCTCATTCGAACGAACTTCTAACGAGATGACAGTATGACTTCTAACGAGTTGGTATTTCATTCGAAGCCCTTCGTTCGAATGAGACTTCTAACGAGTTGACATATTGGACTTTTTGGCCTGATTTGATTTCTAGTATCCCGTAGACTTATCTAAATAGTGAGATAACTTTCCCTTATTAACTAGTGGGTATAATTAGGATATTTGGGGTACATGGAGGAGTAAAACTTAGAATAGTGTCTTAACCGGATAACATTTGTGGATTGGGAAACGAGTAACTAATCACAAAGTGAGAATAATGGATAATTTAAATACATATAAACCGGGGACTTGGGATTTGTATAACACTAAGTG
Organism: Sambucus nigra; assembly: GCA_949130495.1. Taxonomy (NCBI): domain Eukaryota; kingdom Viridiplantae; phylum Streptophyta; class Magnoliopsida; order Dipsacales; family Adoxaceae; genus Sambucus; species Sambucus nigra. The sequence goes on from OX422214.1 coordinate 359,783,584, forward strand.
TTGGTATAAGAACGAGAAGTATACCACTAATGAAATATTGTAACATCTAAGATGTGTGAATGGTTAGTATATGTAGTTATCTGCGTATAACATACCTGCCTTACTTGCTATCATGGGAGGTTGGCATTCGTTTAGGTCCATCTAATCTTTGTGTGCCTACGGGGGGGATTTAGATTTGTACCTCGAGGACATAGGTCAGATAAGGGCTTATTGAGAAGTTAATAAGTCTGCTGATCATGGGAGCGTAGGTATGTGCGTGACCCATGTGATGTGAACTATGTTCGCCTCCACTATTTGTGATTGTTGTTAATGAAACGTTTCCTGAGAGATTCGGAATACGTGGTCCTCATGTACGTGATGTACCGGGATTTGATAGCAGAGTATGTGAGCACCGCAGCTTAGCCTCAGGGTGCTAGTATTGTATATTTATGGTGAGAATAATATACTATTGCTTGAAATGAATAGTCGTGAATAATTGTGGGTATAAGTAATATCAACGGTTTGTAAAGTGAAAATGTAAGATTTACAATAAATTGTAATGCTAAAGTGGGAAAACTGTGTAATAAGATACAATACTCTATTAAATAGAAGATGTTGGGATTTGAATTGGATATCATATAGGAATGTTAGATTTAGCATTGGACTAGTTAGATATGGGAGTTAGAATGGGTATGGGTACGATAGGAGTGCACAATTAGTTGAGAGGTGAGGAACTCATGTGAGTGCACACATTATCATGTACTTTATATTCACTGTTTAATGATATTAAACACTTGCATTTTTTAAAATTATTTTCACATTCAGGCTCTGACCCATTTGCTTCCAAACCTATTTTTGTAAAAACCTTTTTAGGTGCCCAGCCACAAGGACACCATGCATAGGAGTTTTATTCAGGTGACGTGATGTATCTGCTGTGGAAGTTCCAGGACCTTGACAGTAGACGCCTCCATTTCTGATCTTGACTCCATTATCAATTTTTATCATTTGTTGGGCATGTCGCCCATTCCTTTTAGAGACATCTTACTTATTCAGTTATTCCAAACGATGGGTTGTAATTAATTTTAGTTATGCAGACTTTGTATTTATTTATTTCGGAATTCGGTTTGTTGTGAGGAGTTTTCCTCCAGACTCATTATTATGGGATGGTTATTCTATTGTGACTATATTGTTGATTATGTTAACTTTTCATAATTCATTTATTGCATGTTAATCGAATTTAATTAAAATGGACAACTCACTTTTTAAATACTAGGTGGTTAGTAATATTAAAATATTTTCGACAGTGATGCTATGAACTGAACCAACTTGGCATTTTATATTAATTTAATAAAGGAGTAGCTACCCGGTATTTAATTAGTCGGGGTGTCACAAGCTTGTTTTAGATGTGGACAGAAAGGACATCAGATAAAAGATTGCCCAAAACCAACAAGGGTTTCGGTAAAGCCTTCAAGTGCCAACAAGGATCAAGGCAGACAGGGTAGAGTTTTTGCTCTTTCTTATACCCAAGCTTCCAATGCGGTAGTGTCAGGTACACTTTCTATATGTGCACAACCTTTTAAAGCTTTAATAGATCCCGGTTCTACCCATTCGTTTGTATTTATACATGTATTAAATCGCTTTTATAAATTTCTTGAACCCTTGAATCATAACATACACGTTTCTACTCCTTCGGGTGAGTTATTGATGGGTAAATTAGTATACAAGGCTTGCTTCATAGACATTGATAGTCATAAACTATTTGTTGATTTGATAGTTTTAGACATTAGAGATTTTGAAGTCATTTTGGGGATGGACTGGTTAACATCATATCATGCTAAGGTGGATTGTTTTGAGAAGAGTGTTACTTTCCAAATCCCTCACCAACCAAAATTTAGTTTTGAAGGAACTGCCATCATATCTCCGATGTCTATTATTTCTGCAATGCAAGCCTATAGTTTTCTTAAGAAGGGATGTTAAGGATTTCTTGCGACTGTTACCAGTTTGTAGATGATAGGGCCTATCTTAGAAGATATTCATATCGCTAAGAAATTTACGAATGTTTTTCCAGATGATTTACTAGGCCTACCTCCTAATAGAGAAATAGAATTCACCATTGACCTTATTCCTGGAACTATACCAATCTCAAAACCACCATATCATATGGCACCTTCAGAATTAAGAGAGTTAAAAGTTCAATTAGAAGACCTTTTAGACAAGAGTTTTATCAGACCAAGTATATCACCTTGGGGTGCTCCAGTGTTATTTGTGAAAAAGAAGGATGGGACAATGAGACTATGTATAGATTATCGTGAACTGAATAAGGTAAAAATTATGAATAAATACCCCTTACCTCGTATAGATTACTTGTTTGATCAATTAGATGGTGCACAAGTATTCTCTAAGATTGACCTTAGGTCAGTTTATCATCAATTGAAGATTAAGGATGATGATATTTTAAAATCATCTTTTCGTATTAGATATGGTCACTATGAATTTCTTGTAATGCCATTTGGATTAACTAATGCACCAGTCGCTTTTATGGATATGATGAATAGAGTCTTTAGGAAATATTTGGATAAATGTGTTGTTGTTTTCATTGATGACATTCTCATTTATTCTAAGAGTATTGAAGAACACGAGAAGCATTTGGAGACAATATTACAAATCCTTAGGAAAGAGAAATTATGTGCAAAATTAAAGAAGTGTAAGTTTTGGATGCCTAGTGTTTCTTTTCTAGGACATGTCATATCCAAAGAGGGAGTGTGAGTTGAGGCTCAAAAGATTGAGGCTATACTAGATTGGCCAAGACCAACTAATGTGAGTGAGATGCGTAGTTTCCTTGGATTAGCCGGTTATTATCGAAGATTTGTTGAAGGATTTTCTAGCATTTCCAAACCTCTATCTATGTTAACACAAAAGAAGGTAAAATATGAATGGTCTGAGGAAGCCGAGAAAAGTTTTCAAGAACTTAATAATCGATTAGTGACTGCCCTAATTTTGACTATTCCTTCAGGTACGAAAGGATTGGTGATTTATAGTGATGATTCAAAAAATGGTTTAGGATGTGTGTTAATGAAAAATGGAAAAGTGGTTGCTTATGCCTCAAGACAATTAAAACCATATGAACAAAATTATCCAACCCATGACCTAGAATTAGCAGCAATAGTTTTTGCTCTTAAGATTTGGAGACACTATTTATATGGTGAGACTAGTGAGATTTATACCGATCATAAGAGTTTAATATATATATTTACTCAGAAAGAATTGAACATGAGACAAAGGAGGTGGTTAGAATTGATGAAGGATTATGATAATTATCACCCAGGGAAAGATAATGTAGTAGCTGACGCTTTAAGTAGGAACTTTACACCAAATTTAGTATGTCTTATTACAAACCAGGAGGCTCTATTGAAGGATTTAAGAAATATGGAAATAGATATTCGTATTTATTGTAAAGGTGGAATAATTGCAAACTTACAAGTACAAACCATATTGATGGAAAGGATCAAAATTGCACAAGTAAATAACCCACAAATGAGGAAGATTAGAGAAGAGGTTATTGAAGGGAAGAGAATGGAATTTGCGATACGGGATGATATATTGGGGTTTGGAAATAGAGTGTGTGTTCCACGTGATGCCCAACTAAAGAGGCAAATTTTGGAGGAAAGTCATTACTCGAGATTCACGTTTCATCCTGGAAATACCAAGATGTATAGAGATATTCGAGAAGTGTTTTGGAGGAATAACATGAAAAATGAGATAGCGGAATTTGTATCTCAGTGTTTGGTCTGTCAACAAGTAAAATCTGAACATCAAAAACCATCAGGATTACTACAACCCCTACCTATCCCGGAGTGGAAATGGGAACATATCACTATGGATTTTGTGGCAGGTTTACCAAGGAGTTCAAATGGTAATGATTTTATTTTGGTAATTATTGATAGGCTAACTAAATCTGCTCATTTTCTTGCCATTAAGATTACCCATTCTTTAGAAAAGTTAGCTAAGTTATATGTGCGAAAAATTATTAGGCTTCATGGAACCCCAATTTCAATTATTTCTGATCGTGACCCCAGATTTGTGTCTTGCTTTTGGAAAAGCCTACAAGTAGCCATGGGAACACAAATAAATTTTAGCACCGCTTTTCATCCTCAAACAGATGGACAATCTGAGAGAACCATTCAAACCTTAGAGGATATTCTTAGGGCATGTATACTTGATCTGAAAGGGAATTGGGATGATAATTTATCGTTAGTGGAATTCGCGTATAATAATAGTTATCAAGCAAGTATTCAAATGGCTCCATATGAGGCACTCTATGGTAGAAGGTGTCGTTCCCCTACATGTTGGGTAGAAGTTGGGAAAAGAAAATTATTGGGACCAGAATTGATTCAGATCACAACAGAGAAAGTGAAATTAATACAAGATCGACTTTGAACCGCTCAAAGCCGTCAAAAGAGTTATGTTGACAATCGACACCGACAGTTAAGATTCCAAAGAGGAGATTATGTGTTCTTACGAGTATCGCCTGCAAAGGGAGTAATACGATTTGGGAAGAAAAGGAAGTTGAGCCCAAGATACATAGGACCTTTTGAAATCCTTGAAAGGATAGGAGCTATTGCGTATAAAATAGCCTTACCACCTGAACTCTCTAGTGTACATAATGTGTTTCATGTATCAATGATAAAGAAATATGTCCCATATCCAACACATATCTTAAGTCACGAACCTCTTCAAGTTAGATAAGATTTGTCATACATTGAGCATCCGGTAGAAATTTTGGACCGTAAAGATCAAATATTACGAACCAAGATAATTCCACTGATTAAAGTATTATGGTGTAATCATTCAGTTGAAGAAGAAACATGGGAGCGGGAAGATGAAATAAAGGAGAGATATTCATACATGTTTGTAAATTAATATGAGTCAAGTTTGGGGACCAAACTTTTTATAAGGAGGGAAGGATGTAATGACCCCACTTTTATATGCTCATATGTATATAGTTTGTTTTTACACTCATGTGTTACTTATTATCTTATAGATGTTGTATTATTAGATATATGGTATTATTGGCTATCAATATAACAAACCCCATTTTTTAAATATGAAGAATCAACTGTAAATTGGATCAAATCAAAGTCTTATGACATATCTTAAGGTAAATAATAAGTTTTGGGGTAGAAAATATAAATTTATGAAACTTAAGGGACTAAAATAAAAATATAAAAGGGCCATTTTGTAAATAAAATATTTTTAAGGACCTCTAAGAAATATTAAAAATATAGTGTGAAATTACCAAAATACCCTTCATTTGTGAAATGACCCTTATACCCTTATCACCTTTCCACCACGTGTTAGTCACCTCCACCTTACACATGTCGTCTGTTGAGAGAAAGCTAAAACACTTGTCATCATTTGGTGATATTAACACTGCAAGACCACTCCGGCACGCGACACCTCGGCATTGAATCACCACTCCAAAAAGCTTAGTCATTTAACACGTGTCAACACCGTAATATCCTTGGAAACCTATAAATAGGGCTATTGGGATAATTTATAACTCACACCAATTCCTTGAGAATTATAGTAAGAAAGAGTGATAGCTTGGGAAATATCATAAGAAGGTGTTCTATAATTTTGATGAAAGAATTCGTTTCTTAGGTGTTGATACCAAATTTAGTCTGCTGATGTGGACCAATCATTTGAAGACACATGTCAACCTACGTAGCAAATACAAATACTTTCAACGAACAACATACTATAACCGAGCTACTCAGGCGCTCCGAGAAACTTCACCATACCGAGCAACTTAAGCATACCGAGCAACTTAAGCGGTCCGAGCTACTTAGCGTGCAGGGCATCCAAATCAAGAGAATCAAAAGGCGACTACGCATTAAATGCGCATTATTATTGTACATATGTATATGTCTACTAGATAACAACGCATTATTTGTTCATATGTACAACCTCAAGTCTATAAATACATTGTAACCTCCTTATAAGAAGAGGACTTTGGATCTCTTTGTAAACCTATCATCGAGATTCAAGACAAATAGTCAACAATACAAAACAGTGGACGTAGGCCATTCTCATAAGGCTGAACCACTTTAAAAATCCTTTGTCTTATTTATCTGTGATTGATTAATTAGATATAATCTAGTTTTTTTACATCAACAGATTGACGCCGTCTGTGGGAAACGACTATACTAGCATTTTTAACCAAAATAACTCATCATCTATGGCTGAGAATCCGGAATCCAGTAACCGAAACACTGACAACGAAGTGTTCAGAGAAATACCCATTTGCCATCTTCAAGAACTAGACGAACGCTATTCCCGGAGGTCTCCCAATCTAGACGTACTGACTCATATCGTACTGAGAGATCTAATGATCCTTCGTATCAACCTAGTCGGACCTCATCAGTACGAGCTACAGATTCTCAACGGAATGTCACTCTCACTCCAGAAATGACTAGTGCTCTAGAAAGGTTGAGTAGAGTCTCTCCTTTTAATCATTTGGGCCCTAGGAGGAATAAAAGTCCTCCTAGGATTGCGTCGAGGAACTCTCAATGACCATTCGACCTAAGGGAAGGCTCTGCCCAATCACGCCCAGTAGCCCGTAATGAAAGGTCCCAATAGGAAAACTCAACGCGATCAGTCGCTCGAACAAATAGGTCCGAGGTGGGAAACGATGCATGGAAAGGCTCTATACAAAGGTTGGAAGACAGGTTAGGGGAAATGGCTAAGGCCAAGAATCCCCTACAAAGAACTTTTGTACAAGGGACACCATTCGTACAGGCAATCATGGATTTTCCCACGCCAGAAAAATTCAAAGCTCCTATGGTGACACCTAAATATGATAGAAAAACTGATTTTATCCTTCATATAAAACAATACCAAGTTGTTGCCGATATCTATGCGGTTCCAGATGAGATGAGATGCAAGGAGTTTTCGAGAACTCTCACTGGCTCAGCTCAGATATGGTACAACAACCTTCCTCGGGGGAAGATTGCGAATTTCCTTCAACTAGCAGAGCTTTTCATAGGGAATTTCTGTTTTAGAGCAAAACCAGTTAAACGAGTAGCACACTTATTGAGTGTTAGACAGAAGCCAGAAGAAAGTACCAGGGACTACATTACTCATTTCAATAACGAGAAACTTGAGGTAATTGATTACGAGGAGAAAACAATAATTACTGCTTTGATGAGTGGGTTGTTACCAGAAAAGTTATACTATACTTTGGCCAAAGATTCGCCTAGGACTATGGCAGAACTGATGGCAAAGGCAGCCAAGATCATGAATGCTGAGGAAGCCATGGCTGCGAAGAAGAATACAAACACTAAGGAGACTAAGGTTGAGGCTGGTAAAATCGAGAAGAAGGATCAGAAGAACAATAGTGGCAACAAGTAGTCGAAAGGTAAGCAAGTGTTGGAGCAGATGAGGAAATATGGAAATTATACTCCCTTGAAGGTAGATATAAATCACATTCTGGAGGAGATCAAGAACAACAAGGAGTTATCTTGGCCAGGGAAAATGAAGGCAAATCCTGACAAAAGGGACAAGTCCAAATATTGCAAATTCCACAAAGACCATGGTCACACGACCAAACGTTGCATAGCTCTCCAGAATGAAATTGAAGCACTCATCAGGAGAGAAAAATTGGCTAAGTATGTTGATCGTAAAAATGGTGGAAAGACCAGCGAGTGAGGAAGGCAAAGATCTAAGTCTCCTCGCCAAGCAAAAGAAGATAAGAAGAGAGATCACGAAGATAATCCATAAGATGATCCCGACCTCCCTAAAAGACCAAGACAGCCAGAGAACGAGGTATTTTCAATCCATTTTGGGTCATTTGTATGTAATGCCATTACAGGTGGAGATGCAGGAGGTGAAGATCTGACTGTGGATAGGAAAGCATACCTCAATGAGGCCCAAGCTTGCTCTTATATACAACGAATAAACTTGGCTGAAGATGATCGCCCGAGGAAAGTGAATAGGGACAAACTGGTCATCGACTTTTCATAGAACGACCTGGCGGGTGTACTGTATCCTCATGATGACCCATTGGTGATCAAAATGAGAATGAAGGAAGTGGTGATTTCACAGGTACTAGTGGACAATGGTAGCTCGGCAGATATCATGTTCTACCCATGCTTTGACAGTTTGAATCTGAAGTTAGCCCAATTGGAACCATATCATAGGCCCCTCCTCAATTTTACTGGCGAAAAGGTTTTTTCACTTGGGACGATCAAGTTGGATATGTTTATTGGTACATGGACTTCTTGTCGAACAGAAAGAGTACGTTTTTTTGTAATGGATAAAAATGTCCAATCAACTTATAACATCATCATGGGAAGGGTAGGTCTGAAGAAGTTTGAGGCAGTCCCATCAACTGTACATCAGTGTTTAAAGTTCCCAACCAATTTTGGAGTAGGAGTTGTGAAATGTGACCAGAAAGTAGCTCGGGAATGCTATTATTCATCTGCCAAATAGGAAGAACGAGAAGAATCCAGGAAGAAGACTACTACCTATCAAATGGATGAAATAGAAGATGCAGAGATTGAAACATTAGACCCCAGATACGAGTCTCAACTCGTGAAGGGCCAGGTCATGGAAGCTATGAAAAGTATCATTCTGGACGATGAACGCCCAGAATGAACAACCCAAATTGGGGCATCATTGGATGTATCGATAAAATAGAAATTGATAGCATTTCTAAGGTACAGAAAGTAAACTTTTACATGGAGTCATGAAGACATGCCAGGGATAGAACAGAGTTTCCTGTGCCACGAGCTCAACATGAACAAGGAGGTCAAGCTAGTGAAGCAGCGAAGAAGGGTGTTCAGCCCTGAAAAGAATCAGGCTATACAGGAAGCGGTAGAGAAAATACATAAAGTCTTTTTTATTGAGGATGTCAAGTATCCTGATTGGCTAGCAAATGTGGTGATGGTAAAGAAGAAAAATAATAAGTGGAGGATGTGTGTGGACTTCACTGATCTTAATAAAGCCTGCCCAAAGGATCATTTTCCTTCGCCTCGAATCGATCAGCTAGTGGATGCTACCTCGGGGCATGAATTGTTGAGTTTCATGGATGCTTACTCTGGTTACAACCAAATCAAAATGAAACCTGAAGACAGGGAAAGTACCTCTTTTATCACCCCAAGGGGAACTTATTGCTATAATGTAATGCCTTTTGGACTTAAAAATGCAGGTGCAATATATCAGCGACTGATGAATAAGGTGTTTGCAGATCAAATCAGTCATAACATAGAGGTTTATATCGATAATATACTGACGAAAAGCAAGAAAGTTGCTAATCATCTAGTTGACCTGGGTCAGACTTTTGATCAACTAGAGAAATATCAAATGAAGTTGAATTCCACCAAATGCATATTTGGAGTGCGAGAAGGTATGTTTCTCGGATATATTATTAACCAATGAGGTATCGAGGCGAACCCTGAAAATATTAAGGCCCTATTAGAGCTACGATCTCCAACTACGAAGAAGGAGGTGCAAAGTCTCAAAGGGCGAGTTGCAGCACTTAACAGATTTGTCTCACGAGCAACAGACAGATGACTCCCATTCTTCAAAACACTTCGAAAAACTTTTGAGTGGAATGATGAATGTGAGGAGGCCTTTCAAGAATTAAATAAATATCTGGGAACACCTCAATTGTTATCTAGACCAGTGATGGGAGAAAGACTATACTTGTATCTGGCAGTTTCAGAGAATGCAGTTAGCTCGGCGCTGATAAGAGTGAAGGACGGAGTACAAAAACTGGTCTACTACACCAGCAAGGCCTTTCGAGGAGCAGAGATCAGATCTCCAAGACTGAAAAAGTTTTCACTGGCACTCATCGAAGCGAGCAGAAGGATGAGGCCATACTTCCAAGCCCATACTATAGTGGTGTATACTGATATGCCATTAAGACAAGCTCTGCATAAATCGAAGAAATCAGGAAGATTGATGTACTGGTCAGTAGAACTTGGTGAATATGACATAGTATATGAGACTAGGTTGTCACTTAAGGGGAAGGCAGTAGCGGATTTTATCGCAGAGTTTACTCACTCTGATACCTCCGAAGAGCAGGAGTTTAATACAGACCAACCCGTGGATGTTACGGGATCATCGAATTTAACACCCGACCTACTTCCATCCGTGGACGATCAAGAGAAGATAATAAATGAGCAGCGAGAAGTGTCGGGGGAGGATAAAAGAAAGCATCAAATATTCCACCAAGGAACTCTGTCTGATTAAGAACTTGATAATGAAGCACCTGTATGGAATCTGTATGTAGATGACTCTTCGTGTGCCACAGGCAGTGGAGCAGGAATTGTTTTAAATAGTCCTGCTGAGATTGATATAGAATATTCTCTACGTTTTCAGTTTAAAGCCTCCAATAACAAAGCTAAATATGAGGCTATGATCGTGGGTCTAAGTTTGGCCAAAACCATGAAGGCAGAGTAGGTCGTGGTGTTAAGTGATTCACAGTTAATCATAAATTAAATTATCGGATTTTATGCAGCGAAGGGAGAACTAATGGTCAAGTATCATTCAAAGGCTATGGAGGTTGTCTCGACTTTTACTGCAGTTCAGTTGATCAGAATACCGAGATTGGAGAATGCAAGAGCCGACGCCCTAGCTCGGCTGGCATCAGTAACACGCACCGAGCTATAAAGAACATTCCCAATAGAAATCCTAGCTGGTCGGGCCATAGACGAAGATTTGATGATGAAATTTATTACCCTCGACTTGGGACCATCTTGGATGGACCCTATTAGGGCCTATATCGAAGAGGGGGCTTTGCTAACTGATAAACTTGCAGCCAAGAAACTGAAGTTTAAAGATACTCATTACGTATTGACCAGTGGCATTTTGTATAGAAGAGGAGTTATAGCAGCACTCCAGAGATGTGTGAAGTTAAGGACTTGATTGAAGAGGTTCACGAAGGGTCCTGTGGAGCCCATGTAGCAGGTCGGACGCTTTTGTAGGGGATAACAACACAGGGGTATTACTGGCCAATGATGAGAGCTGACTGCACAGCTTATGCTAAGAAATGCGATAAATGCTAACGTTTCTCTTCCATTCGAAGAACTCCCCAGGTATTGTTAACACCCATCACCTCCCCTTGGCCATTCGCCATGTGGGGGATAGACTTGGTCGGGCCACTTCTGATGACCAAAGAAAGATTTAAATACCTCGTGGTTGCTGTGGATTATTTTACCAAATGGGTATAAGCTGAACCTCTCATTGATATGACATATGACAAGGTGTATCAATTTATTTGAAAGAGTATTATTTGCAGATATGGTCTCCCACACGCATTCATTACTGACCATGGAACCTAATTTTACAACGAGGAATTCGCTGCATATTGTCATCAATCCAATGTACTAAAGATCCACTCCGCGCCAGGCCACCCCCAGAGCAACAGCCAAATTGAAGTAACGAACAGAACCCTACTGAATGGCTTGAAAAAATGGCTGGATGATGCAAAGGGAAATTGGATCAACGAGCTACACTCGGTGTTGTGGGCTTATCGCACTACACCACGAACAACAACTGGAGAGTCTCCATACATGATGACATTTGGGAGTGAGGCTGTTATACCTGCTGAATTGGGTTTACCTACACATAGGGTGCTTAATTTCAATTCTCCTATAAGCAACTTGATGAGGCGTTTAGACCTGGATATGCTAGAAGAAGTTAGGGAAGAAGCAGCAATTAGGAATGCTGCATACCAACAACGAACAACCTTATTTTACAACAAAAGGGTGAAGCAATGCGATTTGAAAGAAGGGGATTATGTGCTGAAGAAAGTGATCCAAAAGCATAACAAACTGGAGGCCAACTGGCATGGACCTTATAGAGTAACTGAAGTTGTTCATCCTGGGACATACAGAATTGAAACCTTGGAGGGAGAAGAATTCAAGAACGCATGTAATGCAGAGCATCTGCGCAAGTACTATCAGTAATTAAAGTCCATATGTAACATAGTTCTTTCAATATGAATAAAGTTATTTTTCGCCCATATTTACTCCTTTGTTGATTTTTTTTTTCGAAATATTAGTGCTACACAAGCACACATTCAGAACAGCAACCACCAACTCCGGTTGGTCGGCAACTCATTGACCACCAACTTCAGTTGGTCAGCAACACAGCAACCACCAACTCTGGTTGGTCGACAACTCATTGACCACCAATTACGGTTGGTCGACAACTCATTAACCACCAACTACAGTTGGTCGGCAACTCATTGACCACCAACTCCGATTGGTCGGTAACACAGCAACCACCAACTCCGACTGGTCGACAACTCATTAACTACTAACTCCGGTTGGTCGACAACTCATTGACTACTAACTCCGGTTGGTCGGTAACTCACTAACCACCAACTCCGATTGGTCGGCAACCACCAACTCCGGTTGGTTGCTACCAAACTAGGCAAGAAGATGGACGACCTCCCGGGGCATCCACTGTCTAGGCAACAAGGTAATCCAGACGAGATTACTATAACTAAGCAGGAACATGGGATGAAAATCATTCCATTGCTTAGGCCCAAAGAGTGACAAGTCACTATAATCAAACAACAATAAGTTCCATTGTCTAAAAACAAAACATCCTTATATATATATATATATATATATATATATATATATATATATATATATATAAGTTAGGGAAGTTTTTGAATTGTCTACACATTTTAACGGTGCAGATGAGTGCCACATCAAAAGACATTTTTCCAAAATTAAGGGTTGAGATCAACTCCCCCCATTTATATTTTGAATTTTGAATTTTAAGGAATCTTTTTCATTCCTCCTTAAACCTTTTTATTTCTCCCATATTTGACTCACACACCCCCACCCATTTCATCTCACATGGCTCTCCCCCCCTCTCTCTCTCTCTCTCTCTCTTTCCACTTTTCTAACTTTTGATTTCTATTTTATTTTCTTTTCTGCAGATTGCTCATGGAAGTTTCAACATCAATCCGGCGACAGCCCCCTCCGAAGCCCCCTGCCCCGCCCCTCCCGCCTCTGGTAAACCCCCCTCCCCCCTCTCCTCTTCCCAACTCACATACGCGCACACACACACGCACGGCAATCCGGCGCCGGCACCGGCACCGGACGTAACCCCCTCCCCCTTCGCAACCCCCTCCCGCCCCTGGTAAACCCCCCTCCTCACTCACACACACAGACACACGTACACCATCACTCTCTCAGGTACATTTTTTTGTTACAAGTTTGCTTAAGAGTATCTACAGATGCGTAACACAGATGAGTAACATTTGCTTAAAAGATATGTGGGTTAATTGTTTTGGTCTTTTGTCTATTTGTTGTTGGCTTTGACAGGTAATATCCGGTAAGGCTTGGATTAAATGGGTTTCAAGGTTGGAGTGAGTTTTTGGAATTGTGGGTTAGAGTGGATTTTTGCAGTTGTGGGTTGGAGTGGGTTTTTGGAGTTCTGGGTTTCAAGGTTAAAGCGGGTTTAGACCGCCGATGTTGGGAGGCAAGGGAGTCGGGTTGGACGTCGTCGGCAAGGGGGGTCACCGGGGCTGCTGGTGGTTTTAGGTTGTGGGTATGACGCCGGGTTAAGCAGGGACAAGTTCGGTCGTCGGGTTTGCGAGTAATGAGGTTCGTCGGTTTGGAACTCAGCCGGGGGTGGTCTCGGGTTGAGGGGAAACAGGATTGGGGTTATCGGGTTGGAGCAACAGGTAGACTAATTTGTTGAATGGGGTAAATCTTAGTAAAGCATTGGATAACTTAAGAGAATTTTCAGTTTGTAGAACATTGTCAAACTCAAGTTTAATTACTGCAGAACATTGTCAAATTTGAATTGCATCTCCTACTACTTGAGGAAAAGGTGCACTTTGTTTCGGAATTTCGGGATTCACGGTGTCAAATGGAGATTTTACTAAAAGATAATTATAAATCTACCCTTATTCCCAAAATAAAATACAGAACCTCCATTTTTTTCAACCATTCTAATTTAATCATTTTTTTTCTACAAACATATTACTAAAAATCTGCATAAATATCAACATTTGAACAAAAATATTTTAGAAAATATTTATGAAATTAAATAATTTCAGGAAGCATAAAAAAACAACAAAAGTAAAAAAGAATCTCAAAAAATAAAAAAAGCAGCATAAATAAAAAAAATCTCAACAAATAATTCCATTTATCAATCTCAACCAAAAATCTCAAGTGTATGAGTTTTCAAGTAAAATGAAAAAAAAAATTATAAAATCCATGAAAAAAATATGATAAAAATATTTGTCAAAGAAAGAGATTCGAATCAATCTTCGAGTTGAACCAACTTTTTTTTGTGGGACTTATTTGTCTTGGTTATTTATAAAATAGTTAAAAAAATTGATTTACAGAAGAAAAAAAATTCCAAAAATAGAATGGTCAAAAAAAGATTTTTTTGTTGAAACATGATTTTTTTTACTTGAAACAACACGACACAAATTTTTTGGTGGAAAATCATTTTATTTTGTGGAATTTAGTACACACGATATCTTATTTAAATAAAAAAAATACCAGTTTAAATTAAAAAATAATACTATTTTAATTATAATAAAATAAAATATATTATTATATCCCTCTTCACACGTGGGCTCGAGTTAAAAAATTATTTGCAAATATAATTTATATTATATCCGACTTCATGCATAGGTTCGAGTTACAAAATTATTTGCAAGAATTTTTTTTTACTATGCAAACAAAATTTACTATGCTCATATCATGCTATCACGTGTCTTATTTTGCCTAACTTATAATTGTTACTCAATGTGTCCTGCGTTAAATCGATAAGAAGGTAAATTGAATTAATAGAACTTTTGGAAAAGATGAATTATAGATTACGGGAATAAATTTATTGTCGTGCCATCGGCATGGGGGACAAAATATCACGGGGACAAATTTATCGTCGTGCGTCGGTACGGGACAAATTTTTTTTACGTTTCGCGATTACTTACTTTGAAAAATTTTCAACGTTCCTTCAGGCACGTGCATATGCTAATCCAGAAGCACCACGACACAGACATTTTGAGGAAGTCCCACACAAAGAATTTGGGGCATATTCTCCTTTCTCGGCATTCTAGCTCCCATCTCTGAATTTGAGATTTTTTTTTTAAAATTTGTATATTTCATTTTATATGTGAATTTGTTTGAAGAATTTAAACAGTTTGGATGTCGGACTATTTGTTATTTGTTAAGCAGGGTGAATAGTTCCATAAACAAAGGAGATTATTCCCATTTTTTTTTTTAAATTTGACATTGTCGCCTTTTCGTGATTACGTACTTTGAAAAATTATCGCCGTTTCGCGATTACGTACTTTGGAAAATTTCTTCGTGCCTTCAGGCACGGGCATACGCTAGTATATATATATATATATATATATATATATATATATATATATATATAAATATTCACCAACGAATAAACAAGAACACTCTACAAATTATTTCAAAGAAAACGAAATTGGACATTATAAATTTTTCTTTATTAAAACCAAGAATATTACATACGATATGAATTTGATTCATTACATAAAAATGCCCTATTCTATGGGTTTCTTTCCCTCTGCTTTTGAAATAGGTTCCACCCCAGCTGGAGGATCATCTAATGCATAAGGAGAGTTTATAAAATTCATATCTCGTAGCATTCTGACGTTATTCAGGGATGGTCGATCAAGCAAGTGCTTTGGACGAGATATCTCAAAGTTTGAATGAAGGTTATAATCACTGAGATACTTGAAGATCAAAATACGAGGAATAGCGCGGTCTGGAATCCAACTAAGGTCAAGTTTGAAGGGAGGCATAGGTAAATCAATAACTCCAGGTTTATAATAATCCCATAAGAAATGACCTTGCTCCAGTTTCAGGACACATAAGGCATTCAACCACCCCTGCTTATATCTTTTGTTGTTCGACTGCTGCAAGCGAGCATCCAGATGATACAGAGCTTCATTATACCTAGCCATCCAAAATTCCCTGGGTTGCTTGTGAAATTGATAAGTTAACCTCTCAAGTTGTTCGTGGAGTTTTTTAACCATAATTTCTTTACTTTCCAGAGCAGAACTCTGATTGGAGAGTTGGTCGGTGAAACTCTGAATTGTCTTAGACATTTATGCCAAGGCTTGGTTCTTAGCCATCAATTAAATGGCTTGATTCTCTAAGGCCAATTGAGATCTTGTTTCATCAATGGTAACCCGACCAGCCCTTGCTCGTCCACGAGAAAAAGATCTTGCTCTGCCATGAGCAGGTGTGGAAGATCCCGTTCGTTTCAAAGTCTCTAACTCATCCCGTAAGTTAGCATTTTCTATT
Organism: Sambucus nigra; assembly: GCA_949130495.1. NCBI lineage: Eukaryota > Viridiplantae > Streptophyta > Magnoliopsida > Dipsacales > Adoxaceae > Sambucus > Sambucus nigra. Next base: position 359,799,891 of record OX422214.1, read on the forward strand.
TCTAAAAATGAAAAACCATCATCATTAATGGGGACCAAGGCTCCCGAAGAAGAAGAGGCAGCAGATTTGAGCTGTTTTATTTCCTCCTGCAATGCGATATTTTCTTGCTCCAGCAACTTGGCAATATGTCTGTGCTCTTCAATCTCAAGCTTTAACACACTTTCTTTTTTCTCATGAGCTGAAATGTATTTGTCATATCCCTTGTCATCACTCAATTACTGGTACTTTTTCTCATAACCTTGATGCAAAAGTGTATTGGATTCCTTGTACTGCTGTTGAATTTTCTCGATCGTTCCTTTAAGATCTTCAATTATTTCATAATAAGCCATATTAATAGCTACAACACGATCAAGTAGGCACTTCAAATACAGGTAAGCATCAACTGCTCGTTCAGAAGCACTTGATCCAAGGATGTCAATTATCTGGGCCTCAGTAAGGTCTATATGACCATATTTGAAATAGTCATTGCACTTATTCATCAACTCTGTATTATTAGCTGATAAGAGTTCCATCCTGGCCACAAACTAGCAAATAGAAAATGAAAAATAAAATCAACAATGATGCGAGCAGAGAAAGTAAGAGAGAAATTCCAGACGAATAACAAAAAATCATTTTTATTCATTACGATAAAGGAAAACATAGTTCAGGGTTACATCCAAGAAAACAAAGAAATAAAAAGACCCGAACAACTCTACACCTTCTCCTTATTTCCTACGACTTCTTCAAACGGTTTGGATGAAGGGGTTGGTTGCTCGGAGAGCAAGGGCAGTTGCTCGGCAGATGTGCTAGCTTATTGGACTTGCTCGGAGGGCTAGACAACAACAGCAACAATAGGGACCTAATCTCCTGTCATCATAGAAGACTCATCTTATGCAGCTTCATCTTCTTTTTCTTCTCTAGGAGAGGGAGGAGGGCCATGAGTATGCTCCTGGAACAACTCAGAATTTTCAGCAACCTTTAATTTCTTCAAAGCTTCTATCCATCCATCCCTAAAATATTTAACACTGGCATACTCCATTTGAGAAGACATAACAGCCAGGCCCTTATTCCAACCCTTGTCCCAACCAGCACTAAAAGATTTTTTAATAGCAACTTTCCTTTTTGCTCTCTCCAAGGAGGTCCTTTCCCTAAGGAGCTCCTCGACGGACTTGAGTTTTTCTTCTACCTCTGTCATATGTCTCTCAACATCTTGAAGCCTAGAAACATTTTCCTCAGCAAATTTAAGCTTGACCTCAAGCTCCTTGTTACTTTGTTCAGCGTATTTTAATTTCTTCTCCAACTCTTTGGAGGCAGTCGCAGCTTGATCTCGAGTTATTTCAACAGACTGGAATTATTTCTCCCAGGCACTTTTGTCTTTCTCATACTTCTGACGAGATTCCTTCAAAGATCGAGTTAATCCAGCAAAAGCCTCTTCTACCTCACCGAGGGGGTGGAAGCCCTGATGGCTTCATCTTTCTTCAAAATGCTGTTGAAACACGTCACGAGCTGAAAAAGGAAGAATTTTAAGTCAATATATGAATATAGTACTAGAAAATAAAGGATTCAGGCTAACGATACTTACTGATGTAATGTGTTGAGCAACCAAAGTAGTAATTCTCTCACGAGAAAAGGTATCTTCAATGCCTTGGAATTCTGGGACAGTCCAAGATTTGATCAAGCCCATAGTAGAGCTCAGAGGAATAAGAGTTGGAGCATCACCTTCAACATTTGAAGGTTGAAAGATAGGTTCAACATGTATCTGAGTAGAACTTCTTTTCAATCTCCTCAGATGAGCAGGAGCACTTTCAATTAAAGGTACTGTCTCAATTGGTGAAATGACAACAGTTTCACTCGAAGGTGTTATCTCTTTTGGAGGCACAGGGGGCTTTTTGCTAGTTTCCTTAGCAGCAGTGGAAGGGGGTACATCTATATTCTTTGTCCCCTCATCTAGGACATCTTGTTTGTTCTTCTTTGCCTCCTTAGTGGCAAAAGCAGACTTGTCAAAAAATGCGAGAGCTTTCCTCTTCTTCATTAGATCAGTAATAGGAGTACTTAAGTCAGAAGAAGAACCTTCCACACTGGTTTCAGAGGTTGGTATCCGATCAAGATCAACCACCATAAGATGAGCAATAAAAGATGAAGTGTAGCTTCTGTATGGCAACAAATAAGAATCAGATCTAATGTGCTCCCCGACAACTGATTGATGCAAGCCCCAGATAAGTTTTAAATATTTTATATTAACATCTATCTCTTTTGGAGGTTTCCTTTTACTATCAACTGTAACAAATAAAATTAACGTCAGTGATGCATTTCATCGAATACAAAGAAAATAAGATTTCAAAAATAAAAACAACCTATCCCATTGCCATAAGGTGGACACCTGGGACCTTGGTACACATCATTTCCATTTAATAGAGGGTGTTGCCAATTTTTCATCACAACCCCATGATCAAAATAGTCCCTATTGGCATCGGGAAGATTGACAACTAAAGCTCTATTCGAAAACCTAGTTTTTAAATAGAAAGTAGTGTCACTGGTAACCCATCTATAGCAATACATAATTTCCAGAATTCCCAAATGAGTTCCATGAAGTTGATTCAACCTATGTACGCCATTAACTACCCTCCATGTATTTGGAGCTATTCTTGCAGGTACAATATCTAAATATTGGCAAAACTCCAAACACAGGGGATTTGGCGGGAAAGCAAAGCCACACTCAGCTACAAAAAGACTTGGGAACCAGTGTCCCTCCACCAAAGAAAATAAATCAGAAGGACAAGAAAGTTCTTCCAAAATAACCCACGAAGGGATTGAAAACTAAGATCGAAATTTATCCAACGATTTAACAAGATAAACCATGGTGAATAAAGTAAATAAAGAAGAGGGAAGGAAATCTTACAGAAGAAAGGGAGATCAGTTGACAATGAACGATGGAAAGAACGAAGGCACAAGATAGAGAGAAAATGAAGAGTTCAAAGATACAGATTTGAAAAGTGAAAGATGATAGGATTTCTGTCGCACTTAAATACTTTACATCGGGAATAGAGAAAAATAATGATTACGAGGGAAGACGTTTACGTTTCTGGCGGCTAAAAGAAGAAAAAGGCACAAATATCAAAGTGATAGTGAAAATTCAAAATATTTATGAAGCTTGATATTATGCGCTCAAAAAGAAATTATATACAATGAAAATCTTCCTAAAATTCATGAAGACCAGTAATACAAGCAGTTTTCAAGCAAAATGTTCCACACTCTCCGTCAACCTCAACTGTGGAACATTGTGGGCTTCTGTTGATACCAAATTTAGTCTGCTAACATGGACCAATCATTTGAAGACACATGTCAACTATGTGGAAAATACAAATACTTTCAACGAACAACATACTGTAACCGAGCTACTCAGGCGCTCCGAGCAACTTCAGCATACCGAGCAACTTAAGCGGTCCGAGCTACTTAGCGTGTAGAGCATCCAAATTAAGAGAATCAAAAGGCGACTACGCATTAAATGTGCATTATTATTGTACCAATGTATATGTCTACTAGATAACAACGAATTATCTGTTCATATGTACAACCTCAAGGCTATAAATACATTGTAACCTCCTCATAAGAAGAGGACTTTGGACCTCTTAGTAAACCTATCATCGAGATTCAAGACAAACAGTCAGCAATACAAAATAGTGGATGTATGCCATTCTCGTAAGGCTGAACCACTTTAAAAATCCTTTGTCTTATTTATTAGTGATTGATTAATTAGATATAATTTAGTTTTTTTTACATCAACAGTAGGTATGATTTTATTTCAAAGTTGTAATGCATATTTATAGTTTCAATTTCATGCTTTATAGCTTTACTTAGTAGTTATGCTGGGAAAATACACTAAAGGCTCCACTAATCAAAACTTAAAATTTGGAAACAATCTAAATTGATTTTATTTTCAAAATTTGTCAACTTATTTGAAAATATATATACGCTTTTTAAAGTGATTTTTGTAAGTAATTATTTGTAATTATGGAATCTCATTTAAGTAATTCCAAAGTCAGTCCCGGTGAAATTCTGTCTAGTTGAGATGGTATTTAAGTGGTGCCCCTGTGACCCTCCATCTCTACTGTGAATAAATCCATAAATGTTCTGTCTAGATGAGATGGTATTTAAGTGTTGCCCCTGTGATCCTCCATCTCTACTGGGAACCGACTGATTAGGAAGAACTATGAATTGAATTCTTTAAATACGATGAATGAATATTAAAAATTGAGAAAATGGTTTTAGTAACCGCTTACAACAAGTTATTTTAGGATTAAAACACAATATTTAGAATTGGATTTATTTAGAGTACGTAATTAAAACTTTATTGTATTTATTAGATTAACGTGTGATCCAAGACTCAATATCTGTATTTTCGAGCCCCTATTTTAGGTGAGTACTCTATTCAATTTCTTGCGCAATTTGATTATATTATATTATATTATGCAAACTATGTATATATTGTGAAATGCTTTTATTCTCAGAATGCATCTGATACCGATGATTCCGTAGTTTGTTATATGTTTATATCTCTCCATATAAACATTTGATTTGAATTCTGAAATTATTGATTCGGCCTATGAAAACTCTCTTACTATACTGGCCTTGACTACCGGGTGAAAATATTTGGGTGGTACCTTCCCAACTGGTTTATCGCTGGTGTACCCTAAATAAGGCGTTGTTCCAGAGATCATGATTATCTGTCTGTGATGTTACCGGGTGGAAACATTTGGTAACACTATCTGTCTGGGTATTAGAGCGTACATGGCCACTAAAACTGAATAATTGATATATGCTCAATTATTTTATCTGCTCTGTTCTGAACTGTTTATTCTGAATATATATATATATATATATTGTCATTTACTTTTTATTTATTACTTGAAATTCCTATCTCTATGTATATACCTTATGTTCTAAATTGAATAGGTATCAATTTTCTGAAAAACCCTGGAATGTCTGGAGATTGAATCTCATTCGGCTTTTAGCTGACGTTGTATAAATAACCATTTTTCAGGAGATAATTAAGCTCATGGAGGGAATGAAAAAGGACTATGTTTAAGATTTAGCTTTTAAAGCTCTTTTTGTTACCTTAAGTAGAAGTTTGTTTAATTAGATAGAGCATATTTAGCTCTTTGTGTCAAGTTGTAACTCGTTGATATTTTAATACAAATGAAGTTCCCTTTAGAAAGCTCTGATGATGTAATTCCTTCACTTTCAGTATTTTATGATTCATAACCATGTGATTATACTTCCGCTACATATATTTTAAAAGAAAATTTTTAACTCCAGACTATGGATGCCTTGGTGGCATGTCAAGACACTCGTTCCTTACAATTTTTGGGTCGGGGTCGTGACACTTTTAGTTAGTATTATCATTGTTTTTATTTCCTAGCGGTCCCGTTTATGCGTATCCACTTTTCCATAGTGAGGTCACGATTTTGGGATGCCACGTACATTTTATCTCTTTACGAGAATACGTATTCACCTTTCTCATGGTGAGTACATGTTGACTTGCTCTTCACATACACGTACATGTCCATGTATATATTCACTTTTATTACACCTTTGTCCACTTTCCACACATGATATGTGTGACACCCCGCCTAATTAAATATCGGGCGATCACTCCTTTATTAAATTAAATCAAGGTAAACAGTTGGTTCATTTTCAACATCACTGTCGATAAAAATAAATTTTCCAATTTAACACCCTAAATAATTAAGCTAAGTGTCAAAACCATTTTCATACATACTTTCCAAATTTTATTTAAAGAAAATCATTTATTTTATTAACAACATTCAATAAGTAAGAATCACACCGCATTAAATATTTGCAACATAGTCCAATTAATTTAAAATATTTGTCAATCGAATGTCAACATGCGAAATACAAAGTAACACAATCAAACTGAATAAAACCCATAGTAACAATACTGGAAATAACTGAAATACAAATGTCCAATAACAACGGAATAATGGAAAGAGCTACACATGCTCAACTAAATGAAAATACTAAGAGTGGATCCGAATGAGCGAAGTCGTCTAATCAAGAGACCTGCAACTCCCACCTTAGCTGCAGCACGTTCCTTTCAAGAGATCGTAAGCAAGACACCCCTGTGGCTGGGCACCTGTAATACATACATATATATACAAGAGAGAGAGAGAGAGAGAAAAACGGGTCAGAGCCCGAAAGCGTGTTTGATTTAAAATACGTTGAGCAAGTATTTAAATTGATACAGGCCAATGCAACAACATATTAGAGCGACACTCTCTTGAGAAATTCTCACCTCTCTTCTAATGTGCACGCCTATCGTACTAACCTTCCCCAACGGGTTATCTTATCATTTTATCATACTAACTTTCCCAATAGTTTAGCTTATCTTAACTTACTCATAAGATTTCAAGACCGAACAATATCATTGTTTAAAAAGATACTCCCAATTAGCAGCACAACTCTCGTTTTAGCTTTATTAATTTATAAGGTTTCCCAGTGTCATATTATACTTTCACAAAACAAGTATTTACTATTTGAGTCATCAACCATGTCCTTCTTATCAAATCACAGTAGGCAGTTTCAAATTTTTGAATCTCATATATATATTAACTACTCGTATAATATATATAAATAACAGCACCCCAAATAAAACTATGGTGCGTGCATACTTCTACTATCCAAACCCCATACCACTCATATCAAGGGGAATACAAATTCGGAATCACTCTCGAATTGTATTAACACATACACAAATAATATCGAGGCGAAGCATAGATTCCAAGTCTCTAAGAGGATGGCACATACTCGCGTCTCTTAGGACCGTCTGAACTATCAATTCGATAGCCTGTACCAAGGATATCTATCTTCTAGGGTACGAGTCAATATCCCCCATAAAGGTCCCATCGAGATAAGACTGTCCCAGCGCGGTAACCTCTAGGATAGCAAGTAGCGCGGTATGTTTTTCACATGTATATAATATATGTACACACAATCATATAAATGTACCACTTTTATCATATTAATATAGGTTCCTCACGTCACCCATAATTACAACATTTATCCTTAATTTCACATTATTAGTATTACGTATAAGGTTTCATCTCTAACCTTAACTCGAAGAGTTTTCTCACTTATTACGTGACACTCGTGGACTCTATCCTTCCAAGTAGAAAATTCAGTAGGTGTCATATTTACGTTTCAACGTGATTCTCTTACGCGCCTCACCCTTTAATATATCAATTTACTAACCCTAAAGTAAATATCCCATAAATACCATTCTCGTCGAATATTAATGATCCCAACATTTATTTATACGCCCTACTGGTCCTCTATGTCTCCCAAATCATTATACTAAGAATGCCCAAGAATTATATCACGATAATTCGATTTTTAAATCATTTACAAAGGGAAATAGGAGTCTGCCAGGAGGGGTCGATCGATCGAGGTTTGGGGCTCGATCGATCGAACCTTTGATCGATCGAAGCTCTAGGCTCGATCGATCGATCAAGCAGGTCTGCGAAAATCTGCAGAATTGCAGTTACGGGTTTCATCTCCAAAATTACACCAAATCCTTATTTTCAAGTTCCAATCGTCCCAGAATTTATACTACTAACCTTATATCATCATAACAGGTATATTCAACGTAAAACATATCAATTTACATCACTAAACATGGATTTATCATGCCATAATTCATTTAAAACTCAAGAACCCTAAAAATCTCTAACTCGTGATTCTAATCTGTTTAATCCCAGAATTTCCTTCTTATCTACACCAAAATTTCGTGGGTTATCTTTCTACATCACATGAGACTTCCAGAATAAGGATTAAGTCTTTACTACATGAAAATTCCTATCAAAATTTGGGTTTTCTTTCATATTTTTCATCCCTAATCATTCCTAAACTAATATGGATATTGCACCAACGAAAATAGAAAGTTAAACACTTGCCTGGGATTTTTAGAAGTCTGGATTGTGGTTGATTTTGGTGTGGTTGCGTTCCCCTTCTCGCGATCTACGCGTTGGTGGTGACGGCGGTGCAAACCGGTGACTTTTTGGCCTTGAATTGCTTTGAGAGCTCTCTCCTCTCTTCTCCAATGGCCGTTCTAGGTTTCTGAATGTTCTAACCCTAAATGACTAACCTAAATGGATGATATAGGTTGCTGAAATTCGTGGGTTTAATTATCCAAGAATGTAAAATGACCAAAATGCCCTCCCGGGTTACTAATTAGGCCTAGAAATGCCCCGAGACCCAAACTACACCCCCGGGTACACTTTTCTGACTATCTCAACCCTTCCGGACGCGTTGGCGCACTCAAAACGACCATACAAATAACTTATAAAATATTCACTTTTTATTTAACAAAATTTAGTCCCGACGCGACACGAGCACGTCCCGACTTAAATTTCCGAAATTGTCATTTAACTCACTCATGACATTCAATATAACCAATATAATATATTACTTTGCTCATTAGTAATATTCAACAAATTTCTCATAATTACTAACTCTCGTCACGTTAATAATTATAACATAATTAATTTTCGAATTTTTATTAAATACTTCATTCACATTAACTTTAATAAATCCCCAAACTAATATAGCATAAAAATACGGGGTATTACATACTTCCCCCCTAATAACGGAATTTCGTCCCGAAATTCGAAAAATAAGGCATACCTGGTAAAAACAACTCTGGATATCTCTCGCGTATATCTGTCTCGCTCCCAAGTGGATTCCTCCACATTATGATGCTCCCACTGGACCCGCACAAGTGGAACTATCTTCGACCTCAATCTTCTCTCACTATAGTCTAGGATAGCCACCGGTCTCTCCTCGTAAGAGCTATCAGGCTGTAAGTCGATCTCATCTATCGCAATGTGAGTATGGGCCATATCATCCCGAAGGTATCGTCTCAACGATGAGATGTGAAATACATCGTGGATGCGATGTAAATGCTTTGGCAGTCCCAACCTGTATACAACCGGCCCAATCCTCTCGATGATGGGAAATGGTCCCACGTACCTCGGAGCCAACTTCCCTTTCTTCCCGAACCTCATTACTCCCTTCATAGGAGATACACGCAATAATACTTGGTCCCCCACACTAAAATATCGGAAGAACCGTTTCGCATCGGCGTAGCTCTTCTGCCTGTCCTGGGCTATCCGAATGCGACTCCTGATTATCTCAATCCTCGCGGAGGTCTCCTGAATTACCTCTGGTCCTAGCAACTTGTTATCCCCCACTTCGAGCCAACAAGCTGGCGAACGACAAGGCCTGCCATACAAAGCCTCAAATGGATCCATGCCAATCGTGAACTGATAAGAGTTATTATAGGCAAACTCTACTAGTGGAAGATGTGGCTCCCAACCTCCTCCAAAATCGATAACACACATGCGTAGCATATCCTCTAACATCTGATTAATACGCTCTGTCTGTCCATCTGTCTGTGGGTGGTAAGCTGAACTCAGCCTCAACTCAGTACCCATAGCCTCCTGAAAGCTTTCCCAAAAAAGTGACACGAAAATCTTGTCTCTATCTGACATAATATTCAGGGGCACCCCGTGTAATCTGATAATCTCAGCGATGAACAACTGAGCATACTGACCCGTGGTGTAATCTGTCCGCACCGACAGAAAATGAGCCACCTTGGTCAAACGGTCTACAATCACCCAGATAAAATCGTGGCCCCGCTGTGATGTAGGTAACTCTGTAATAAAATCCATGGAAATACTCTCCCACTTCCACGCGGGTACTTCCAATGGCTGAAGCAATCCTGACGGTTTTTGGTGGTCCACCTTTACCAGTTGGCAGGTATAACACTTTGACACGAACTCGGCGATGTCCTTCTTCATCCCACTCCACCAGTATTGTCGCCTCATATCCTGGTACATCTTATCGCCTCCTGGATGTACTGCAAATCGGGACCCATGAGAATGAGTCATCACTGCATGACGTAATTCTACTCCTTCTGGAACCACCAATCTCCCATTAAATCGCAAACCTCCATCAGAACTAACAGAATAGGACTCAGCACCCTCGGCTAGAAGTCGCACAATCTGCTCCTGGCAAAACGGGTCTGTGGTCTGTGCCTGTATCACCCTCGTAACAGTCTCGGGAGTGACTGACATCACGAATATGAAAGAACGTGCTACTGCGTCCTGGTGACCTAACTCCTTCCACTTTGCTTTCCGGATATCTGCTACCTCGTCTATCGATCTACGAATCAACGCATCAGCAACTACGTTGGCCTTTCCCGGATGATACTCTATGTCGAACTGGTAGTCCTTCACAAACTCTAGCCATCTGCGCTGACGCATATTCAGCTCTCGCTGAGTGAACAGGTACTGCAACGACTTGTGGTATGTGAACAAACGAAATTTCTCTCCCAACAAATAGTGCCTCCATATCCTCAATGCAAAGACAACCGCTGCTAACTCCAGGTCATGGGTGGGGTAATTTTTCTCATGCGGCTTAAGCTTACGGGAGGCAAAAGCTATAGCCTTCTCTTCCTGCTGAAGTACTGCCCCAAGTCCCCATAAGGACGCATCGGTGTAAACCAGGTACTCCATACCCGGCTGTGGTAACGCAAGGACTGGCGCTGAAGTAAGCTTGTCTTTCAGCTCGTCGAAAGCCAACTGACAAGCGTCATCCCAAACATATGGTACTCCCTTGCGAGTCAGATTGGTTAATGGACCTGCTATTTTGGAGAATCCCCGAATGAATCTCCTGTAGTAACCTGCTAACCCCAAGAAACTACGCACTTTCGTCGGTGTCGTGGGCTGTCCCCACTCCCTCACCGCTGATTCTTTACTCGGGTCAACTGCTATCCCCTGCTCAGAAACAACATGGCCCAAGAACTGTACTTCTCACAACCAGAATCCGCACTTCTCGTACTTAGCATACAACTGATGCTCTCGGAGAGTCTGAAGAACCTGCCTCAAATGCTCGGCATGCTCCTCCTCGGAGTGTGAATATATCAAAATCTCATCTATGAAAACTATGACAAACTGATCCAAGAAATCTCTGAGTATTCGGTTCATCAAGTCCATGAAAACGACTGGAGCATTCGTGAGTCCGAACGACATCACCCGAAACTCATAAGACCCATATCTCGTCAATAAAGCAGTCTTCGAAACATCCTGCTCCCTAATACGTAGCTGATGGTACCCCGACCTCAGATCTATCTTCGAAAAGAAAGTTGCTCCCCTCAGCTGGTCGAACAGATCATCGATTCGAGGTAACGAATATTTATTCCGTATCGTGACCTTGCTCAGCTCCCTGTAGTCCACACACAATCTCAGTGAACCGTCTCTCTTCTTCACAAACAAGACTGGAGCGCCCAAGGTGAGGTACTCCTACGAATGAAGCCCTGACCTAACAGCTGCTCTATCTGATCTCGTAGCTCTCGCATCTCTGCCGGAGCCATACGGTAAGGTGCGCGTGCTATAGGTCTCGTATCTGGCAATAAATCTATAACAAAGTCTATCTCTCGACTAGGGGGTAGGCCTGGTATTTACTGAAACACATCAGAATACTCCCTGATAACTGGGATCGAATCTAAGGGAATCACAACCTCCTTAGAGGTATCCTCCTCTATGTAATACAAATGAGCGGTCGAGCCTCCCTCTGGGTGAGGCATCGCCACTATAAACATCTCTTGCCCCGGAATGGCAAAAACAATGCTCCCACCGAAGCAATCAATCATGACTCTATAAGATGCGAGCCAATCCATACCAATAATCACATCATGCTCGTGCATGTCTAAGACTAACATGTCTGCAGGTAATACCAAGCTACCAATCTCTACCCCCACTCCTCGGCATATAAAGAAAATAAGTGACCCACTCCCCAGCGGTGAGTCCACACACGTCACTGTGCTCTCTGCTGTGGCTAACAACCCTAAGGCCTTCGCAAAATACGTAGCTATAAAACAATGTGTTGCCCCCGTATCAAACAAAACCTGACCCATAGTACCATGGATAGGAAACATACCCTCAATCGCGGGTGGTGCCTGTGGAGTTGCTGCCTGGTGGACGTTATAGACACGTCCATACTGTAATTGCCCCTGTTGCACTAGAGCTGCTGGAATGGCTGGTAGGGCTGGCACCTGGGCTGGAGCTGGGAGGGCAGGTGGAAAAAGTGGTCTATGTGGCTCATTACGGGCTCCCTGCTGCTGTGGGGCCTCATCGCACTCTGGGCAATCCTGACGCCTATGGCCATGTTTACCGCACCCAAAACATCGGCCTTTGAAGTTTCCTCCCCTCTGTCCCTGCTGACCACGGCCCTGCTGGCCTTTACCTCCCCGCCACTGGCCTTGTTGGCCCTAATTAGCACGCTGCTGGCCCTGCTGTCGGTGTTGGCCCTGCTGATTAGGCTGGCCCTGCCTAAAACCCCCGAATCCCGGCCTAGAATCACCGGAACGGAATCGCTTAGCAGGGTCCCCCTGATGGGAACTCTGCTCGTGCTGACGAGTCTGTCCTTGAGATGGTGCCCCACTGGCACTATTACCCCCGGCCCTGCCCTGCTGGCTGGACTCTCCTGCTCTCTTGCTTCCCTGAAGATGGAAGCGGTGATCCTGGCAATGTAGTAACGCTGCATTGAGTATATCAGTGAAAGTACTCAGAGATAAATTCCCAATAAGGTGCTGACGGATCCTCCAAGCTAACCCGTCGACAAACAACATAATCTTCTTACTCTCAGTAGGTGCCTCATCAGGTACAATGGTGAGAAGTCTCGTGAAATCCTCCTCATACTCCGCTACGGTAAGACTCTCCTTCTTCAGATTTAGCAATCTCCGCCTCATCTCAGTCTGCACGGCGGGTGGAAAATATTTGCGGTCAAACCGCTCCCAGAACAACTGAATAGGGATCGTGTCCCTCTCCTTAAAAGTGGTAGTGGACTCCCACCACTGCAATGCGGCTCCCACCAGCTTAAAGGAAGCCAATAACTGCTTTTGCACATCAGTGCACTCATACATATGGAGGTGTCGCTGGATGTCTTTCTTCCATTGGCTAACTGTGACTATATCGGAGCTACCAGAGAACTCAGAGGGATGCGCTTTCTAAAAAGCATCCCGAACCCTCTCCCATGCAGATGGAAGCTGTGCTGGTACTGGCGCCACTGCCTGAACCTGGGGTGGAGCCTGCTGAATCACCGCTATCGCGACATTCACCGCCTGAGCAACAATGGCGGCTACTTCATTTGCATTCATCGTGCCTTGTGCCGGAACTGCTGGCTGTTCGGCCTGGGCACGCCTATCCTTTGGAGCACGTCTCGGAGGCATCTGAAACGTGAACAAGTTTATTAGTCTACAGTTATTATCAAATCTCAAATAGCTGAAGACTTAAACGTAAAAGTAAGAGTACAACAATCCTAAAAAATAGGGCTCTATAGCAATAACGTCAAGCTGAAAGCGAAATAAGCCGTATTGATCCTATGGACACTAGAACCTAATGCTCTGATACCACCTGTGACACCCCGCCTAACTAAATACCGGGCGATCACTCCTTTATTAAATTAAATCAAGGTAAACAGTTGGTTTACTCTCAGCATCACTGTCGATAAAAATAAATTTTCCAATTTAACACCCTAAATAATTAAGCTAAGTGTCAAAACCATTTTCATACATACTTTCCAAATTTTATTTAAAGAAAATCATTTATTTTATTAACAACATTCAATAAGTAAGAATCACACCGCATTAAATATTTGCAACATAGTCCAATTAATTTAAAATATTTGTCAATCGAATGTCAACATGCGAAATACAAAGTAACACAATCAAACTGAATAAAACCCATAGTAACAATACTGGAAATAACTGAAATACAAATGTCCAATAACAACGGAATAATGGAAAGAGCTACACATGCTCAACTAAATGAAAGTACTAAGAGTGAATCCGAATGAGCGAAGTCGTCTAATCAAGAGACCTGCAACTCCCACCTAAGCTGCAGCGCGTTCCTTTCAAGAGATCGTAAGCAAGACGCCCCTGTGGCTGGGCACCTGTAATACATACATATATATACAAGAGAGAGAGAGAGAGAAAAACGGGTCAGAGCCCAAAAGCGTGTTTGATTTAAAATACGTTTAGCAAGTATTTAAATTGATACAGGCCAATGCAACAACATATTAGAGCGACACTCTCTTGAGAAATTCTCACCTCTCTTCTAATGTGCACGCCTATCGTACTAACCTTCCCCAACGGGTTATCTTATCATTTTATCATACTAACTTTCCCAATAGTTTAGCTTATCTTAACTTACTCATAAGATTTCAAGACCGAACAATATCATTGTTTAAAAAGATACTCCCAATTAGCAGCACAACTCTCGTTTTAGCTTTATTAATTTATAAGGTTTCCCAGTGTCATATTATACTTTCACAAAACAAGTATTTACTATTTGAGTCATCAACCATGTCCTTCTTATCAAATCACAGTAGGCAGTTTCAAATTTCCGAATCTCATATATATATTAACTACTCGTATAATATATATAAATAACGGCACCCCAAATAAAACTATGGTGCGTGCATACTTCTACTATCCAAACCCCATACCACTCATATCAAGGGGAATACAAATTCGGAATCACTCTCGAATTGTATTAACACATACACAAATAATATCGAGGCGAAGCATAGATTCCAAGTCTCTGAGAGGATGACACATACTCGCGTCTCTTAGGACCGTCTGAACTATCAATTCGATAGCCTGTACCAAGGATATCTATATTCTAGGGTACGAGTCAATATCCCCCATAAAGGTCCCATCGAGATAAGACTGTCCCAGCGCGGTAACCTCAAGGATAGCAAGTAGCGCGGTATATTTTTCACATGTATATAATATATGTACACACAATCATATAAATATACCACTTTTATCATATTAATATAGGTTCCTCACGTCACCCATAATTACAACATTTATCCTTAATTTCACATTATTAGTATTACGTATAAGGTTTCATCTCTAACCTTAACTCGAAGAGTTTTCTCACTTATTACGTGACACTCGTGGACTCTATCCTTCCAAGTAGAAAATTCAGTAGGTGTCATATTTACGTTTCAACGTGATTCTCTTACGCGCCTCACCCTTTAATATATCAATTTACTAACCCTAAAGTAAATATCCCATAAATACCATTCTCGTCGAATATTAATGATCCCAACATTTATTTATACGCCTTACTGGTCCTCTATGTCTCCCAAATCATTATACTAAGAATGCCCAAGAATTATATCACGACAATTCGATTTTTAAATCATTTACAAAGGGAAATAGGAGTCTGCCAGGAGGGGTCGATCGATCGAGGTTTGGGGCTCGATCGATCGAACCTTCGATCGATCGAAGATCTAGGCTCGATCGATCGATCAAGCAGGTCTGCGAAAATCTGCAGAATTGCAGTTACGGGGTTCATCTCCAAATTTACACTAAATCCACGTTTTCAAGTTCCAATCGTCCCAGAATTTATACTACTAACCTTATATCATCATAACAGGTATATTCAACGTAAAACATATCAATTTACATCACTAAACATGGATTTATCATGCCATAATTCATTTAAAACTCAAGAACCCTAAAAATCTCTAACTCATGATTCTAATCTGTTTAATCCCAGAATTTCCTTCTTATCTACACCAAAATTTCGTGGGTTATCTTTCTACATCACATGAGACTTCCAGAATAAGGATTAAGTCTTTACTATATGCAAATTCCTATCAAAATTTGGGTTTTCTTTCATATTTTTCATCCCTAATCATTCCTAAACTAATATGGAAATTGCACCAACGAAAATATCAAGTTAAACACTTGCCTAGGATTTTCAGAAGTCTGGATTGCGGCTGATTTTGGTGTGGTTGTGTTCCCCTTCTCGCGATCTACGCGTTGGTGGTGGCGGCGGTGCAAACCGGTGACTTTTTGGCCTTGAATTGCTTTGAGAGCTCTCTCATCTCTTCTCCAATGGACGTTCTAGGTACTTGAATGTTCTAACCCTAAATGACTAACCTAAATGGCTAATATAGGTTGCTGAAATTCGTGGGTTTAATTACCCAAGAATGTAAAATAACTAAAATGCCCTCCCGGGTAGAAATGCCCGAGACCCAAACTACACCCCCGGGTACACTTTTCTGACTATCTCGACCCTTCCGTACGCGTTGGCGCACTCAAAACGACCATACGAACAACTTATAAAATATTCACTTTTTATTTAACAAAATTTAGTCCCGACGCGACACGAGCACGTCCCGACTTAAATTTTCGAAATTGTCATTTAACTCACTCATGACATTCAATATAACCAATATAATATATTACTTTGCTCATTAGTAATATTCAACAAATTTCTCATAATTACTAACTCTCGTCACGTTAATAATTATAACATAATTAATTTCCGAATTTTTATTAAATACTTCATTCACATTAACTTTAATAAATCCCCAAATTAATATAGCATAAAAATACGGGGTATTACAATATGTTTGTCACGCACACACGAACAAACATTAGTGTGTTAAAGAGAATGAAAACATATTATCGATCACATGAGATACCGAACGGGCAAAGTAGGTACCTAACACCTTTCCACTCCGTAATATAGTCTCCGAGCCAATATCTCATTTTGTTTCGCATACGCTGGTTGTCTTTAGCTATCCCTTTTGAGGTAGCTCATTATTTTGCCTATTTTTAGTAAAATCGGCTGGCGACTCCGATCTCTACAATCGTTTGTTTCCTTTGTGCCCTTGAGCGCAGCGTGACTGGTCCCCTGCGCGAGGTCAATCGTTTTGTACATGCTGCCTGGTAAGGATGGCCACAAATACGACCACACAATACTTTTAACCAAAGGTGACAATCGACATGATACAATAACATAACATGAAATGACAAAATTTAGTCGAGATTGACACGACATGTCTGACACAAAGTTGTTTCGTGTCTGTCAAAATATGAAATATGTTAGTATTTTTAGTATGTTATTGACATTTTTTTCTAGTGTTTTTGAGTATTATCATATTCAATTGGATACAAATATTTACATCGTGTTAAATTGTACCATGTCCAGTTTTAAACAAGTTGTATGCATAACATGTAACTAAAAGTATGCTAATGATAGGAAGACACTTTGGTAATACACAAACGCAAAACTAAATTTTTATGTAATTGATAAATACCTTGATTTAGACCCAGTCCATTCATTTCTATGCAACAATGAAGGACAATTTCATAGTATTATGTATCTGTAGGGGTGTCAATTTTAAAAACGACTTAAAATTAATTCAAAATTAGCATTTTGTGTTCGTTCATTTTGATACGAAATTATATGGTGTTCGTATTAAAATTAAGAGAGATGGTTATCGCATTTTGTCACGTGGGAATGCGTAATAATAACACATGCTCTCTCTCTCTTGCAGTTGTACCCGTAACACGAAATGGAGAAAGTGAAGAAGGTCTCGCCTTTCAGACTTTCCTCTCTCCTCCGCCTCCAAAAAGACCCCAAACTCGCTCTCCAACTATTCCTAAACCCCAACCCTACCCCCACCCCTACCCCTAATCCTAAACCCTTTCACCATTCCCTTCTCTCCTACGACCTCATCATCACCAAGCTCGGCCGCGCCAAATTATTCCAAGAACTCGAACAAGTACTCCAACTATTAAAAACCGACCCTCGTCGTCTTATCCCCAAAGAAATCATTTTCTGTAACATCATTACATTCTACGCTCGTGCCCGCTTACCCGACAAAGCCCTCCTTACATTTCACCAAATACCATCCTTTCGATGCCAAACAACTGTTAAATCCTTTAATACCCTCTTAAATGCCCTTTTAGTATGCAAACAGTACGATAAAATGAAAGAATTTGTAATGGGTATTGATACTTATGCCTGCCCAGATGTGTGTACTTATAATATATTGATTAATGCTAGTTATTTGTGTAATGATTTAGATAATGCATGGAAACTGTTTGATGAAATGCAAAGGAAAGGGGTTCAACCCAATGTTGTCACGTTTGGGACTTTGATTAATGCTCTTTGTGAGAATTTGAAGTTGGATGAAGCTTTTGGATGGAAAGAGGAGATGGGGAGAGTTTTTAATGTGAGGCCTAATGGTTTTATTTATGTCTCATTGATGAAGGGTCTTTGTAGGGTTAATGAGGTGGATCAGGCTTTTAAGCTTAAGGATGAGATGTTGGGGAATGAAGTGGAATTGGATTCTGCGGTTTATTGTACTTTGATTAGTGGGCTTTTTAAGGTTGGTCGAAAAGGGGAGGTTAATGGGGTTTTGGAGGAAATGAGAAGAAATGGGTGTAAGCCTGATACTGTGACTTATAATGCACTGATAGGTGGGTTTTGTAAGGAGAAGGATTTCGATATGGCGTTTGGTGTTTTGAAAGAGATGGAGGAGAATGGGTGTAAGGCCGATGTTATTAGTTTTAATGTGATAATTGGTGGGCTTTGTAGGGTGGGGAAATTCAGCGATGCGAAAGAGTTGTTTGAAGATATGCCGAGACGGGGATGTGTTCCTGATGTGGTGTCTTACAGGACTCTTTTTGATGGGCTTTGTGACGGGTTGCAGTTCAAGGAAGCGGCATTTATTCTAGATGAAATGGTATTCAAAGGATATTATCCTCGCCCTGCAAGTACACAGATCTTGTTGGATGCTTTGTTTCGACAAGGGGATATGAAGTTGTTGTTGTCAGTATTGGATAGTTTGGCCAAAGGAAATGTTATTGATGCAGGTACATGGGCAATTTTGATCTCTGTAGTGTGCAACAGAGATAAGATGACTGATGCCTGCGAATTTCTAGATATTTTGACTAATGACCGATTAATTCGTTAAAATTGGTTATGTGGAGATACAAACAATGTCAAGTTTCATTGCTGTGCCGGGGTAAGCATATTAGTGCCTATCAATTCAAGTTTCAATTGGTTTAAAGTTGTTAGTGGACTAATTTTTGCTTATTGCTTACAAGTTATCTGGTCTAGACTTGGTACAAATTGTATTCTAGACCCAGCGGAGAGCCATGCATGATGTTACAACTGACAAACTAGCTTTCGCCATTGCGGTCTAGATTTGCAATTACACCCATTGCAATCACTTTCCAGTTGATCAATCTCGACAACTTCCATCAGCACTTATATATTGTTTCTATGACAATTATGAACAGTCAATACTCAAATGAAAAAATGGAAAAAGAGAAAGGAAAAAGGAAAAAGAAAAAAAAGAAGCCATAATCACCATAGCCTACAAAACTACAACCAGCAGCCTCAATAGCAGCTCCTCCCCTGCTCCCTTTCTGGCTATGTAGCACGGACACGGACACGGGTGTCGTGTCCGTCACGACACGGACACGCCGACACGGCAAATATAAAAAAAATCAAGACACGACACGGCGGGGACACAGTATTAAATAAATATTTTTTATAATTATTTTTATATATAAAAAATATGAAATATCACATTAATACTAATCTCATACTAAGATCAACATTAAACATATAAGCATTAGGAGTATTAAATCCATTCTACACATCAAACATCACAATGATACTAAATTCCATACTAATAATAACAATCAAAATGCATATGGCTAATGCAATTTATTGATCAAGAGATTAAAAAAAAAAAGAATAAACAGGTGAGAAAAGGAGAAAAAAAAACATATGTTTCCTGCCCCCTTTTTTTTAAAGTTATTATATATTTATGTCAGCCGTGTCCCTTGCGTGTCCGTGTCCTTCGAGTGTCCGACACTCGTACGCGGCCTTCGGAGAAGTGTCCGTGCTTCATAGCTTTCTGGAGTTGATTAAGGACGGCAAAGTTTGAGTGAAGATCAGTATAATAGGTTGGGTCATTAGCATGGAAACTTTTTTGCAGGCGGAAAAGCTGGGCTTCCTCTCAATGTGGCAGATATTTAGGTAGAAGAACCAATCCTTGTGATCTAATAGACGATTATAATGAAGATCTGCAATCCCATAAACAAGTAGTGAAGATGACAAGGTTTACCGTTTCATGTTTACTGACTAATGTATTTAAAGGCCAATTGACACGTTTCAGCTCTTGCTGTGAGAAGACCAAGGTTTGCGTCAATATTCTGACATATCTTCTTTTGAGATACTTCAACTGGGAGAAAACATGTTCATGTGATATTAATATAGTATGCCTTCTAAATATATATGTAATCACCATTTCTGTTTTGTAAATATGTTGCTGAATAGAGATGATTTGGTGAAAACACAATTAAATATAGTTTTATTTGCAGGCCTGGATTCTTTTACCCTTTTGCTAATCTTGCGTAAATATTGTTAGTTATGGATTCATTTACAATGGAATTGATAACATGTCAGCTTTTGGTATATATTTATGCTTATGCATATTTATTAAGATTCGTGTTCTTATTATTGCAAAAATCATAATCATTGTAAGCGAACCTATAAAATCCGAGACAAGTCCGTATATATCCTTGAAGCTTTCTACAAACTTTGTTCTATGCAAGCAATACAGATCACAAGTTTTGAAGAAGTTAAACTCATTATTAATAATTCCGAATCTTTTTTTTATGATATCAAATTCCTTTGAGTTCCAGCCTGCTGCAACTTTTGTTACACATAAGAGAACAATACAGGTTGTTACCAATGTTTAAAAAGGCGTTTGAGGCTTACGTTTCGAGGCTTGCCTCGAGGCGCTTAAGACTCAAGGTTGAATTTGAGGTTTACTCCTCAATGCGTCTTGAGGCTTACGCCTCGATGCGCCTCACGCCTTTTTGCTGTGGCGCTAAAAAAAAACTCTTTTTCTTCTTCCTTCACGAAGTCTGTTTTTTTAAATGTTAAAGTTTTTCATTTTTCTAAAATTGTACTTAATTTAAAAAAAATGTTGTTTTAATCTACTAACTCTTATTCTTTTTTCTTTTTTTTTTTTGTTTTAAAATTGCACTTAACTTATACTATTTACTATTGTAACTTGAAAGATATTTTTAAAAAATAACCAATATGTGAATGAAAGTTAAAAAACTGATTTTGTCAATTTGATTTTGCATTGATTAATTTATTGTCATATTATAAAATAACCAATGTGAATGAAACTAAAAAAAATGATTTGGTCAATTTGATTGTGCATTAATTAATTTATTGCCATATTAAAAAATTACCAATATGTAAAAAAGTCATATCGGGGGAAAAATGTTTACGTATGTGAGAAAGTCATTAAAGATGTTTTTTTGCATTTTTATTTTATATTTCATTGTTACTTTATTTTTTATGATTTTATTAGTATTTTTAAATATTTTTTTATTCCTTTTTTTTGGGGGGGTGAGGCTTACGCTTCAATACGCCTCGAGGCTTACGCCTCGCCTCGCTGAAGCCAAAACGCCTCGCATCGCGCCTTTTTAAACATTGGTTCTCACAAATGATAAGATAGCAGGCACCATTGCGTCTTAAATGAAGATTTGAATAAACAACGGTTAAGCTCAGGCTTTGTAATGGACATTTCCAAGCATATGTTAATATGTGAACTCCTTCATCTCATGGAAGCTTTAACTTTTAATTGTAAATACCAAATCCTCAATAAATTCATCACCCTCCAATCCCACCATCGCTAGGCTCCACTACAATTACACCATTCCACAGTCCAATTGATCATGTTCAGTAACTTTCATCACCATTCCCAGTGGCCTTTTTGCGAAAGTCACAACTGCAATAATTTATTGTGTCTATACCAAGAATGTGCCCTAGGTATAGCCCCCTTACCCCTTACCCCCACCCCAAAAAACGCACTAATCACTGTAGCTCACGAACTATATCCAGCAGACTCGCTAAGTTCTCCTCCCCCGTTCTGGAGTTGATTAAGGACAGAAAGATATGAGTTCTGATTGGCATTTACAGGTTTGGGGTACTTATCACAGATAGTAGAGCTGAGATTGGTTTCGAGGTGGCAAGAATAATGGCAGAGGAAACAAAACTTATGGTCTAATAGATGAATATAAACAAGTCATGAGGATGACAAGGCTTGCCATTACATGCATACAGATTCATCTATATGAAGGCCATTGACATGTTTCAGGTCTTGCTCTTGCTTTATTTTAATAAGTTTTATATGCATAAATGGAATATAATTTCCATTTGATTTGATAACCTTTTGTTAATTTTCATATATATATATATATATATATATATATATATATATATATATTAAGATTCATGTTCTAATTATTTAACTTAACACAGCATTTTCCCAATTATTTGGGGTCGTGTTCTAATTATTACAGAATTATTGTCTTTAATGAAGAAAAAACTTCAAAATCTGGGTCTAATCCTTATATATGTTTAAGGCTTTCTATGAAGATTGTTCTGTGCACGTGATACAACAGTTAACTCATTATAAATAATTCCCAACCTTTGTTCTTATGATATCATGTTGCTTTGTCCACTGAAATTAGAAAGATCACAGGCACCTACCAAATAGCAATTTTGTGCTGCATACCAAATTAATATAGGAATGTCATGGCATATTCAGGTATGTAGAATTCAATCATTTGCCCTTGATGCACTGTAGATGATGATGAATACTCGTAATTTTTCACAGGAAAAAAATATGCAAAAGTCAACAATGCTTGTTGACTTACCCCCCTCCAAAAAAAAAAGAAAAAAAAGAAAAAAAACTGTGCAAAAACAAAGAAACAAAAAAAAAAATAAGGAAGAAAATCCAGCATAGAGGAGGCAGAATGACTAGTGAAGGACATTATAGAATTAATATCTTTAGTATGTCGCCTTGCCTTTCTCTTTATTGTTAAAAAAATACAGGTAATCTCTAGAAGTCGTGAAAACCTTACTTAGAGTTTGTTGTAGCATGTAAACATGTAAAAATACACACAGAAGACAACTTAGTCGTAGTAGAGTCATAGAGATGACTTACTGTGTAGGTAGCTTTCAGTTTGTGGTGTGGATAAGAAACAGCACTCATCAATAGATTCCATATCCATTGTATCTTCTAAAACCTTCAAAACTGTTGTCATGGATGGCTCTCTGTTGTGAGCCTGTCACACACTGTATGCAGAGGCATGGGGGGGCAAGGGGGTGCTCTTGGCCCCCAAACTTCTGAGAATTTCAAAATTTATCCCTACAGCTTTTAAATTTCATATTTTTTTTTCATATTTTATAGTTTTGGCCCATACAAAAATCTATATAATATGATAGGGAAGTTTTTGAATTTCCAAAATGTAAAAGCACAACAATGGTTTAGATTAGTGCCACCTCCTCACAAAAAAATGAAGGGTTAAGATCATTTCACTTTTTTTTTTTTCATTTTCCCCACTTTCAATTAACACACTCAAAAATATTTTCAAATTTCAAATTTAATTTTGACTTCTAATTTACCCCCCACCTCACTTTTTAGCCCCCCAATTAAATATCTCTCCACTCTCACTTGAAGGTACCTAGCTTTCTTTTCTCCCTCTCAACATCCATCCTCCATTTCCACCTGTCACCCTCTACCATCATCACCCGCAAGCCACGGTCACCATTAACCAACCATGAAGCTACGACCCTTCTTTTTTCTCCCCCTTTATCACCTCTCACAGTTCCTGCACAATACGAAAACAATAGATATACCGCCTCTCACTCGATATCACCTTATTTTTGTAAGATTTAGAGTTTTCTGGTTTTTAAAATAGGGTTTTTTGGTTTTTATTGTTTTGGTTTTCTGTTTCTGACCAAGTGTTTTTTTTCCCATTCCTAAACCTTTATTATATGCGTCTATTTAGTTCTACTTGTCTAATTTGGTAATATCTCACTCTTTCGATAAGTGGTAACCTAACATCTCTCACATCTGTTTTCATTATTTTATTTTTAATCTGACCGGGTTTCCGGTTTCAGATCATATTTGTTACTTTTTGTTGCAATTTGTTTAATAGCATTCAATTCATTTGACTATCTCATTTCTTTTACTTTATTAGGTTTTATCCTGAATGCAGAATGTAAATGCAGAATGTAGGGAGCTATTGTAGTTTTATTCAATGAAAACCCTACATAGTTACTGTCCATAATACATAATACCATCGTTAATGATTTTTTCCCTTCAGTTTCAGTGCTCTTTTTGAATCATTTGATTTGAGTTGTAACCCTGCAATTAGAACTGTACATACTTGACTTTGAGATCATGTCCTTTTGCTGTCAAGTTTGTTTTACATTTAGTGTAATTGTTTATTGTGGCGCAAAGACATGACTAGAACCCGGAAGGTTGCTAAATTTAATTTAATATTTTTATTTTTGTCTTGAATACTTATGGTGTTCTATTGAGCGTATATGAGTTGTAAATGTGAATCTAATTGTCCATTTTTTTAGGATAGGCTTTGGTGAGGCAAGTGATGTACAGGCAGAAATGGGAGTTGTGTGATGATATTATCTTTATCTGACAGTCAATTTTAAAAGCTTATATTCTCAATTTTTCCATTGTTTCTCTATTTTTTTGGAAAATAGCTATTAAATATATACTAAAACACTCTTATCCATAGAAGTCATAAATACCATATGCCGATGTTATATTTGAGGAGGATAACAAATATGGTTTGCGATTTATTTAGTGTTCATTGCACTAAATAACACATTAATATTTTGGGAAGAGGTTTATTTTGAGTGGTAAACAAGCTCCATTCTTTTAATTGATATTTCTTTGTTGAACCTCAGCTGTTTTGACAAAGGGGCATGTGAGTATTTTAATGATTTTCAGTAGTGTTGATATAAAGATCATGATGTTTGACAAATTATGATGCCTAATTTTCTCTCATATTTCTTTTTTAGAAAATGTAATTTGCTGCTTTATTTTTTAAATTTATTTTCCATGAAACTTTCCTTTTGTTCTCTTTCATTTTTGGTTTGAATATGAAAGAAGAAATCCAGCTATTTTCAATGAAAGAAGAAATCCAGTGGTTTACAAACAATATCCAATTGGTTTACCAAATTTGTATTCCTTTAGTTAATAATTTTGGGTTTACATATTCCTTATTTGGGAGTATAATTAGCTAAGAAATCCTTTGACATCTCAAATTTGTTTTATTTATTATGATTGTATTTTTTGTCCTGACATATTTACTTTTTGTGACCAATGATGCAATGAAACAGAGAGCTGTTATTTTTCATAATCTTTTAGGTTGGATATGTTCTTAATTAAATGTGTCACAATAACTATATAATTGTATTTGTTGATCTTTTAAATTAACTATATAATTGATTTTCTTTATCTTTTAAATTACAAGGATGGTTCACAACTAATATATATTAAGTTTTTAGTAATGCATGTGGAATTAGTTGACATTGAACAGAGTGCTGATTGTATATGAGTTCGTAGATTTTGTCTCAATAATGTTTGAACTACTAATACCCACTACTTCCATTTCAGTTATTACATCAAATCCTCACCAAACTCAAATTCAATTTTTCGGTTTTGTAGGCTTCAAATGTTTAGGTTTAGATAAAAGTTGGAATGTAGTCTGAAATATGTTATACTCTGGCCTTTGGAATTGATTTTGCGTTTTCACTGGACATATTGGCTTGGCTCATCTAGGTTTAGGCAATAGTTATGGTATGTCGTTTACACTGGATTCTTTCTTTTGTGTTTGTAGCCAAAGAATTAAATTTTTTTTGTGCAATGACAATACCTAATTTTTGTAACTTGATATATTTCGCTATGCATCACAGATTCTCACTAACTGCACCCTATCCCACACTGAATCACTGAAGCTATGCTATAGTTTGTGGGATCTCCGTACCCATACCCCGTACCCTCCGCCGCACACGTGCTTTATAGGTTTTTGATCAGTCGATTATTTCCGTAGGGCCATTAGGAATCATGATGTGAAAAAGGGTATGCTAAAGATGTTATGGTTTCACAGTGTTTTGATTATAACTATATTCTTGCAATCATTTTTTTCATATGCTCAAAATGTCTTCATTGAAAATAATATTCTTTGTACTTGTGAGTTTAGAGTATTAACCAAATGCCTTGCAAAAATGTGGACAATACAATGCTTTGTTTCTTGATTCGTACTTTTGATTGTTTATGAATGTGGATCATTTGGCTAACTCTTATACAATGGTTTTTAATTGTAGATGAACTTGAATATCTAAGCGTCCTATATGTGAATGTTTTTCGGCCGTTGTGCTATTTTAAGTGTCCAAGCTTTAAACTCATTCAGATGCATGTTGAAAAGCTTTAAACTAATTTTCAATAGTTTGCATATTCTATTCGGTTGAAAAGATATGGAAGGAAGACAATATCTTTGAAGTTAGCCTTCTAATATCCTTGCATTTACATACAGAGGCTATAGTATATTAGTATCTAGTGGTCATGTGGATGGTTATGGAGTGTAGGGGCTTTGGTGTTTTCTTATGATTTTTTTGCAGATCTCAACAGTTATAATATTTTGTCTCTTATCATACTTTGAATCAAAATATTATTAGTATTTCGTGAGTTCCAAGTGGCCTTTGCAAGATAATAAAAAGACATACAAGTTTGTTTTTCCATGATTTAGTTTGTAGTCGACATGATTTTGTTTTACATTGTGTCATGATGTATGATTTTGTTTTTCACATTTCCTTTCAGGACATACGATATCTGGAAAAAAAATTGCATTGTTGGTTCAAAGTTGAATAAAATGTTAGTAAGAAGTGAAAAATGTTAAAATTGAAAATTTACACTTTTTATGTTCTTTGAGTAGATTAGTTCTTGCAGGCCCTTGTTTAGCTAAGAAAAATTGTTTATGTGCTTTGAGTAAATTAGTTCTTTGAGTACATTTTTTATGTTCTGAGTAGAGACTGAAGTTTTAGAGTGAAAAAAATGAAAGCTTTCGCGGACCCTTGCTTACCTATGAATTAAGTAAAAAATTAGCGTTAATTTTATATTTGGGTCTCTTTGACATTCAGAATCTAATATTTTATAATGTAACTTCTCGGATTGATGCATATTTTTTTAATTACATAGCAGGGTGTCGATTTGAAAAATTATAATTTACCTTATCGTTTTGTTACAAATCATAATATTAGGTAAAAATGATGTCTAGGAGATACTAGTTGGCAAAAGTATCACCAAACTTTTGTGATCAGATTATTCTTTGATGGTTAATGTATTAACTGAATTGAATGGTTGTTTTGGTTTCTTTTGTATTTCGAGGACACATTTAATTCAGTTTAGAATACTTAGTAAATAATTTGATTGCAAGGTACCATGGTGCAAAATATGAATGTCTTATAATATGACCTGCATTTTTAGTTTAAGAATGAGATGCTTGTTTATGTTGTTGTCTTTCCTTTTAATTTGTTTATTATTACCCATATGTATCATAATAACGCTAATAATATTTTTTTTATTTATTTCAAATTCATTTCTCGTTGTCTTCTTTCATTGCAAATGAGGATCAAGTATGGTAGTGCATTGCTTTTCATTACAATCATTATTTGTATTTGTGAAGTAATAATAAAATGGAGACCATTGTTCAAAGCATTGGGAACATGACTATTTCGTTCATTACTTTGTTTTTTATGCTAATGTTTTTCTTTGCCTGAATAGAATAGATTGGAAATCGTTAAGATAAATAATGATTTTTGTTTTGTGTTGATTTGCATATGTGTGAAGCTAGGCACTATAAAAGGTCCCAAGTTTTTTTTTTCCCCAATTTCAAGCCCCGGTGGGGTGGGGTTGGGCGCTTGAACGCACGACTCCTTGTACCCAAGGGTCGTAGATAACCATCGGGGCTAGCCTCTTTGGTTTAAAAGGTCCCAAGTTGCTGCTTTTAGTTGTGAATCTTCGAATTAAGTAAGAAATATCATTTACTTTTAATGAGATTGTATTTATTTACTTTGGGGCTTGGGATATAATTGATCAATAATTATGTTTTCTTTTATTTTTTGATTTTATTGAATATAAGGCTAACTGTTACTCCTAGCCCACTTTGTTGAACAACCATGGGAATCTGTACATTTTAAAATGCAACAAGGGTCATTGGTGGGGGTGTTTGTTGTAGTTGGTGGTGTCGTCGTGTCGTAAGCAAAATGTCTTTCAAATACGAATACTGGGGAAACATTTATCATCGTCCCCTCCCCTCCTCACATTTCTGAATCCGTCACTAACCTTATGGCAATCTTTCTCATTTTCACTACTTTATGGAATTCATATCCTCATTGTACCCATCTACTAAATCATATCATTTTTGGCCTTTTCCTTCACGATATCAATAAGGGGGTTAGCTTATAAAAATGTCGTACCCAGTGCACAAGACTCCCACTTAACTGGAGGGTCAGCTTATGATGACCTGAAATTCTTGCGCACGATAACAATTTCCAGTATTACAATACCAAAGCTGAAGACGTTAACCTACACAGAGATGATGGTTCCCTCGAACAATTTGGGGGCCACATGTTCTGCGGCTTTCTTTTCGCAGTTAGGACTTGTCTTTGATCTATATCGATTAACTTAGCTAATCCAAAATCAAATTTTACATTGAACCCCCATCTAAAAGAATGGTTTGGGCTTTTATATCAAAATGAATGATAGTTGCATTGGAATGGATGTGAAGAATTAGGATTGATAACCTAAAGAGATAAAAAGACTAGAGAGGACACTTTAAGAATATTGGAAGTAACATTAGAATATATATATGTATATATTTCTTCCTTTTATTCTCATTTAATAGTAAATACATACAATGATTGGCCCAAAACCTTATTTGTAGGCTAAGTTATCTTGGCTAGCAACAAGACAACCTAGAAAAGTAAAGACTATAAGAAGCACTTTAAGAATATATTAAACTGAGATGCAGAAATAAAAACACACAATTAAACCCTGGAGGCGGCCTCATATACATCTACATCTAGCCCTTTGAACCTTGATGAATGCGAGAGAATCAATATTGACATCATGCTTCATTGAGTAGAGGTGGGATTGTAAAGAACAGCGACCAGATGAGAAGAACGCAGCTTGGCAACTACAATTGTCCAAACATGCTCTTCTACAACTCTCCACATCCATACTTACACTGTTCTCCAAATTGAAGTATGTAACATTCCTGAGCACCAGGAAATCATGGAGGTTCCTACGTCGGCAAGACAAAGAGGTAATTCTTCTACATCCACGACTCGGTTGAAATTCCTGTAACTGTGCAAAGTAAGTCGAATTCCCTGCAGGGCAACTACATTCCGCATTTGAGCAAACCCCGTAACTACCACACACATTAGGGTAATCACAGTCACCGAAGATATCATCGCTGAAGAGATTATCAGATAAAATCACGTTGAATAAAACTCCAGTTACTCTATCTAATCGATATAAATTTAGATGCCCACTTGGCTCCAGGATTATATAGTGAAATCCAGTAGTTGTAATATTAGGGAGGGAAAACAGTGCATAGTTTGAGAATCCTTCAATGCTGATTAATTCCCCCAGTGGAATATTCCTCGAGTCTGACAACTGGGAAACAATGTAGAGGAGAGAACGGTACATTTGCGGTGGTACAGAACGTATAAAAGCATCAAGCCCATTGCTAGTCACAGACATATAGTATAGACCGGTTGCAAGATTCAAAGTAGAATTGCGAGCACTAAGGCCGTTGCCAACAGAGATTCTCTGGTTTGGGAGCCAAGTGTCAGTTGGGTGATCGAAAGTCTGCCACGTGACATTCTCTCGACTATCGAGAAGCATCAAATTCCCCTCAGAGGTAAGGTTGAGGCGCGTGACAGAGAGACCGGAAGTGTTGGAGGACCATGCAAGGCTGCCATCTACATCCCTCAATTCCAAGTTCCCTTGGGCTGTGAAATTCAGGGTTGCATTTTCTCTCACCGGGTTGTCTCTATTTGCAGACCAGGCAATGATCGGGGATCTTAAGATAAAATCGTCATCTGATCTCGTGAGAAAGAATACAACAAGATAAAAGGAATTGTTGGGTGTGGTTCCATTTTCGAAGAACCCAAAACCAAAAGATGGATAGAAAGTGTTCCTGAAAGTATCAGCTGTAAATAGGAGGGGTCTAATGCTAGAGCCATCTATGAATCGCCAAGTTTGCTGCCCAGCGGAGTTTTGATTTCTCCATGAAGTGGAGATGTTCGCCGATGGGTTTGAAGGGTAGTCGATTTGAGCATGTAAGAAGCAAGGGAAGTGAGCGATAAAGAGTATAACAATCCAATTCTTCAAGCCACCCATTGCCTTTCTGTTTGCTTGTTTGCGAAATATGTAGATGTATATACACATTTATAGTGCCTTTTTCTTGTTTTCACTTCTCTTCACGTGGGCACTTGTCCCACATGGAACTGTTTTTGTGGAACGATAACATTGACTGGAATATGTGATGACTTGTACTTATGCTTATCCAAAAAAAGATATTTTTTGATTCTGAAATTGAGGCTAGCAGAGAGAGTTGTTTTCATAATATTGAAGCCAATTATTGACCAAGGTATTAAGAATTATTTTTATTAAAGTAAAAAATTGTGGTAGTCATAATAATTTAAGATCAGGTAAATAGTTTACATGTGTGAGAGCATAGTTTAAAATTTTCATATTTCTTTCCACATTATGCATTATATAAAAGGATGTTGATAGAGGTACGTTTTATTATATAACAAGACAGGCATACAAGGCAAACAAGCAAAACTCAATTACAATCTTTCCTCAGCGGGGCTATCAAATTAGCTGGTGGGCGTCCACCCAATCTGATCCTACGTCATCTATTCCTTTTGCAGATCCAATAGTCAACTGTATTGCTGTCCATTTTAGTCCAACAAAAATGTCAAGCCCGTTAGAAGGGGGGCATCATAAATGGTTGATGAAATTTCCCATGGTTCTTCTTTAGACCAATTGCAATTGTGAATCACCAGGGAGTTGTCACTTTCGATAATACTACCTCACTATCAATACAAGATGTGTCTTTAAAAATGTGCATTTATTATTTTTAAACGGTGATTTTATAATGGGAAAATGATAATGTGTTCTTAGAGCACATATTTTGAATACAAAATAATAAGTATTAAAGTTTTGCATGAGTATATATTTTCTATTAAATGTATGTCGAAACTCATGTTCCTATTATTTTTGAAATCTTACGGTGTACCCTTAGGGCATATATTATCAGAACCCTTTAGAGCAACCCTTACGGGTAGGGTAAACTCGTATATATGCGGTATGTATGTATGTTATGGGTAAGGTAGAATTTCAAATATAGCCGTGGGTAGTGTAAAATATAACAAATATGCAATTGGACTAGTTAGTTTTTTGTGGGACCCACTCTCAAAACGAGACATCATGTTCCGCGCAAGGAAGGATAAAAAAAAAAAAAAAAGGCCAAAGCGGAACATCATGTTCCGCCCAAGCTTTCAACAAAGTTTCCTTATTTGCATTTTGTACCCCATATGTTTGCAACTGCTTGATTAATGTATGGCAACGACTTTTTTTTTTTTTTTTGTTTTATGGCAACGGCTACTTTTTTTTTAAATGGCAACGGATATTTTTTTCTTATAAAAACAGATGATTTCGGGGTACCACATAATAACATAAGACCTTTGGGGAGGAAAATGGAATTTTGAAGAACCCTTAAGCGGATGTTCCGCCCAAGGGGTTGGACTTTTCTAACATGTTTTATTCCTTTAACTGCTTATGGCGTCGTTTAGTCTTCATACTCCATATTTGCACTTGCTCGTAGTAATTTTGTTAGTTTTGATAGGTTATTTTTGGACTAATTGAGTGTAATTTTGGACTGCCTATAAGAATTGCTTTTATAATAACTTTTTATTTGAGGATTTTTTTTGGAGTGGTGCTATGAGTACCAAATAACTCCCCCAAATCTCCCCCAAATAGTATTGATGAGTTGTGCCCTGACAGGACCCATACCATAAGGTATAACACTTAAAACTATTTGGGGAATGATTTGGGGGAGTTATTTGGGACACATAGCATTTTCCTTTTTTTTTGTTTCATAAAAGATACAAGTGTAATAAAGGGTGCACAAATAGTTTTAAAAGGTTGCTTTAACGTGATGATAACTTTGGTTAGTGATTCTCTAAGGGTCTGTTTGGTTGTCCTCAAAATTATAAATTAGTCAATTTAAAATGGACTCATTCATGAATTGCATTATTATTAGTGTTTGGTTACAAGAATGAACAAATTCAAAAATGAACCAATTCATGTTGATTCACAAAAACTTAAATTTGTTCATTTCACCAAAAACTTGAAATTGCACAATTTATAATTACATCATGAATCTTAAATGCACCACTCCCATAAAATACTCTCATCATACTACTCTCTCTCTCTCTCTCTCTCTATCTCTCTATCTCTCTACACACACACACACACACACATCAAAAGTAAATAACTCAATTTTTCTTTTCCAAACACACCACAAATTAGATTTAAACCCATTTAAAATTAATACATCAACAATCTATTCATTTCAAATTGATCAATTTATAAAATTAAATAATTTACGCAACCAAACGGGCCTTAAAGGTATTTCCGTCACTGTTTTTTTCCTTGAATTTTGACATAATGATTAGTCACTTACGTATTATATTAAGTTTGTACAAATAAGACTTTTATATTTCGTCCTTATCTTTTAATTGTTCATCATGCCTACCATCATACACTTCTTTGTGGTATCCTTGTTTTCGAATAAAGTTGACGATGTAAAAAGCCGCCATGAAAGGTTTAGTCTGATGAAAGGTTCTATATTCTTGAGTGCAATGTAAAGAAGATAGTTAACCCACAAAAAATCGCAAGTATAAACTTTTGCTCCTAACTACATTAGTAATTAGGTATAATACCCTACTTAAAATTTTAAAAATTATCTATAATTTTTAGTTTATTTGGCTCTATAGTTATACTCGCTTGAGTTTTAGTGCCCAATTAAAAATTGTTGTATATTTGTCTCTAATTTTCACTTTTAGTGACGCTTTTTAAAAAGAACATGTCATTAAAAATATCAAAAAAACTCATTTAGTGTTGAAAACTGAGGTTCTAACATATAATATTTTTTAATTGGGAGCTAGAATCCAAATAGGCATAATTAATGGGGGTCAAAGCTCAAATAGCCCAAATTTTGATATGGAGAATTTAGTGGTCACATTGACTATTTTATACATCTAAAACTATATTTTTGTGAGTGGCACAGTACATGGTATATTAGTTTAATAATTACTTTTATTAATTCAACATTAAGAAATATTGCAACACTTATCTTTTGAATATTCATCGACATGTAAGATTCTTATTGCGCGTCCTAAATTAAGAATATACTATAAAAAATAAGTAAACCGCATTTCACAGAATTTAACTAAGTTTTAAATTTAGCCATTGATTATTGTAGAATTCCTTTTTTGGATTTTATAAAAGTTGCAATCATGCGCTCTTAATTCGGACCGATCCTATATATTGGTAGGTAGGAACACTACACCAAAAACAGGAAACTGGCACGGTTTAAAACAACGCCAGGACGCAATCTGGCACGGTTCAAAACCGTGCCAGAATCAGGCGTGCCAAATTTTCTGGCGCGGTTTAAAACCGTGCCAGATTTTCCAAACTGACACCCTTTTGGCACGCTTTTAAACTGTGCCAGTTTTTTTATCTGGCACGCTTTTAAACCGTGTTAGATGTTAAATCTGGCACGCTTTTGGCACACGTCGAAACCGTGCCAAATTGTCTATTTTCTGGCACGCTTTTGGCATAGTTTTAAAGCGTGCCAGAATGTTTTATAAGCGTTCTCATTTTTATACATTGGAACGGTTTTGGCACGGTTTAAAACCGTGCCAGATTTTTCAGTTGATTAAAAAAAATAATAATAGGAAACAAATCTGAAAAATCTGCAAATTCCAAATCCGGTAGGAAAAATATTTATTATTTGCAAAAAAAAAAAATCAAGAAAATTCATAAATTATGAATATCGCAGGGTGGTGATAAACTAATGTGCATACAAACTTCAAAAAATTACAAGAGTTAATACCAATATAAAACCGCACATGACCATAAAAGTCGACAATAACTTCAAAAAATTACAAGAGTTAATAGTTCCCATATCAAAAAAAAATTGGGCAGAGTTTTCTCTATTTTTTTAGCATTCCAAAATCTGCTAAACATAAAATCTGCCCATATAAAGCCCGCACGGCCATAAATGTCAACAATAAAACTACTACAGCGAGCACGACCACAAAAATAAACCATAAAACTACTGAAGCCTGCTCAGCCATAACACAAAAAATAGAATCCGGAATATTAACGACACTAAATAAATAATCCCCCTGTTGTAAAGCATGGACTTCTTCGTGCGTTCCAAGTGGATAAAAGCTAGCGATTGAATGTCATCCTACAAAAAAAATAAGACACAAAAAAGATACAATATTAGTAACCAAGTCATTTTAAAAAAAATCGTATTCAAGCAGAAAAATTACATATACAAGCAGAAAAATTGCATATACGTTCCTACAAGTTACATTGGTCCCGTGCGAGGTGTTCGTGCCTCCTACGGGGTCGTTTGGGGGCTGGTTTGGGTTTTCACCCTTTAACGGACTGTTTTCAAGTCAAAGTGTGATTTTTACAAATTATCGTCATACTCTCAAACCGGGAGACCCGGGACTACGCGATCAGTTCCTACAAGTTACATTGGTCCCGTGCGAGGTGTTCGTGCCCCCTACGGGGTCGTTTGGGGGCTGGTTTGGGTTTTCACCCTTTAACGGCCTGTTTTAAAGTCAAAGCGTTATTTTTGTAAATTACCGTCATATTCTCAAATCGGGAGACCCGGGACTACGCGGTCAGTTCCTACAAGTTACATTCGTCCCGTGCGAGGTGTCCGTGCCTCCTACGGGGTTGTTTGGGGGCTGGTTTAGGTTTTCACCCTTTAACGGCTTGTTTTCAAGTTAAAGTGTGATTTTTGTAAATTACCGTCATATTCTCAAACCGGGAGACCCGGGACTACGCGGTCAGTTCCTACAAGTTACATTGGTCCCGTACGAGGTGTTCGTGCCTCCTACGGGGTCGTTTGGGGGCTGGTTTGGGTTTTCACCCTTTAACGACCTGTTTTTAAGTCAAAGTGTTATTTTTGAAAATTATCGTCATACTCTCAAACCGGGAGACTCGGGACTATGCGGTTAGTCCCTACAAGTTACATTGGTCCCGTGCGTGGTGTTCGTGCCTCCTACGGGGTCGTTTGGGGGTTGGTTTGGGTTTTCACCCTTTAACGGCATGTTTTTAAGTCAAAGTGTTATTTTTGAGAATTATCGTCATACTCTCAAACCGGGAGACCCGGGACTACGCGGTCACTTCCTACAAGTTACATTGGTCCCGTGCGTGGTGTTCGTGCCACCTACGGGGTCGTTTGGGGCTGGTTTGGGTTTTCACCCATTAACGGCTTGTTTTCAAGTCAAAGTGTGATTTTTGCAAATTATCGTCATACTCTCAAACCGGGAGATCCGGGACAATGCGATCAGTTCCTACAAGTTACATTGGTCCCGTGCGAGGTGTTCGTACCCCCTACGGGGTCGTTCGGGGGATGGTTTGGGTTTTCACCCTTTAACGACCTGTTTTTAAGTTAAAGTGTTATTTTTGCAAATTATCGTCATACTCTCAAACTGGGAGACCCAAGACTACTTGGTCAGTTCCTACAAGTTACATTGGTCCCGTGCGAGGTGTTCGTGCCTCCTACGGGGTCGTTTGGGGGCTGGTTTGGATTTTCACCCTTTAACGGTCTGTTTTCAAGTCAAATTGTTATTTTTGCAAATTATCGTCATAGTCTCAAACCCAGAGACCCGGGACTACGCGGTCAGTTCCTACAAATTACATTGGTCCCGTGCGAGGTGTTCGTGCATCCTACGGGGTCGTTTGGGGGCTGGTTTGGGTTTTCACCCTTTAACGACTTTAAGTCAAAGGGTTATTTTTGCAAATTATCGTCATACTCTCAAATCGGGAGACCCGGGACTACGCGATCAGTTCCTACAAGTTACATTGGTCCCGTGCGAGGTGTTCGTGCCTCCTACGGGGTCGTTTGGGGATGGTTTGGGTTTTCACCCTTTAACGGCCTGTTTTTAAGTCAAAGTGTTATTTTTGCAAATTATCGTCATACTCTCAAATCGGGAGACCCGGGACTACGCTGTCAGTTCCTACAAGTTACATTAGTCCCATGCGAGGTGTTCGTGCCTCCTACGGGGTCGTTTGGGGGCTGGTTTGGGTTTTCACCCTTTAACGACCTGTTTTCAAGTCAAAGTGTGATTTTTATAAATTATCGTCATACTCTCAAACCGGGAGACCCGGGACTACGCTGTCAGTTCCTACAAGTTACATTCGTCCCGTGCGAGGTGTTCGTGCCTCCTACGGGGTCGTTTGGGGGCTGGTTTGGGTTTTCATCGTTTAACGGCCTGTTTTCAAGTCAAAGTGTGATTTTTGCAAATTATCATCATACTCTCAAATCGGGAGACCCGGGACTACGCGGTCAAATCCTATAAGTCACATTGGTCTCGTGCGAGGTATTCGTGCCTCCTACGGGATCGTTTGGGGGCTGGTTTGGGTTTTCACCCTTTAACGGTCTGTTTTTAAGTCAAAGTGTGATTTTTGCAAATTATCGTCATACTCTCAAACCGGGAGACCCGGGACTACGCGGTCAGTTCCTATAAGTTACATTGGTCCCGTAGGAGGTGTTCGTGCCTCCTACAGGGTCGTTTCGGGGCTGGTTTGGGTTTTCACCCTTTAACGGCCTATTTTTAAGTCAAAGTGTTATTTTTGCAAATTATCGTCATACTCTCAAATCGGGAGATCCGGGACTACGCGGTCAGTTCCTACAAATTACATTGGTCCCGTGCGAGGTGTTCGTGCCCCATACGGGGTCGTTTGGGGGCTGGTTTGGGTTTTCACCCTTTAACGGCCTGTTTTAAATTCAAAGCATTATTTTTGTAAATTACCGTCATATTCTCAAACCGGGAGACCCGGGACTACGCGGTCAGTTCCTACAAGTTACATTGGTCCCGTACGAGGTGTTCGTGCCTCCTACGGGGTCGTTTGGGGGCTGGTTTGGGTTTTCATCCTTTAACGGCCTGTTTTTAAGTCAAAGTGTGATTTTTGCAAATTATCGTCATACTCTCAAACCGGGAGATCCGGGACAATGCGATCAGTTCCTACAAGTTACATTGGTCCCGTGCGAGGTGTTCGTGCCTCCTACGGGGTCGTTTGGGGTCTGGTTTGGGTTTTCACCCTTTAACGGTCTGTTTTTAAGTCAAAGTGTGATTTTTGCAAATTATCGTCATACTCTCAAACCGGGAGACCCGGGACTACGCGGTCAGTTCCTATAAGTTACATTGGTCCCGTAGGAGGTGTTCGTGCCTCCTACAGGGTCGTTTCGGGGCTGGTTTGGGTTTTCACCCTTTAACGGCCTATTTTTAAGTCAAAGTGTTATTTTTGCAAATTATCGTCATACTCTCAAATCGGGAGATCCGGGACTACGCGGTCAGTTCCTACAAATTACATTGGTCCCGTGCGAGGTGTTCGTGCCTCCTACGGGGTCGTTTGGGAGCTGGTTTGGGTTTTCACCCTTTAACGGCCTGTTTTTAAGTCAAAGTGTTATTTTTGAAAATTATCGTCATACTCTCAAACCTGGAGACCCGGGACTACGTGGTCAGTTCCTACAAGTTACATTGGTCCCGTACGTGGTGTTCGTGCCTCCTACGGGGTCGTTTGGGGGCTGGTTTGGGTTTTCACCCTTTAACGGCCTGTTTTCAAGTCAAAGTGTGATTTTTGCAAATTATCGTCATACTCTCAAACCGGGAGACCCGAGACTACGCGGTCCGTTCCTATAAGTTACATTGGTCCCGTGCGAGGTGTTCGTGTCTCCTACGGGGTCGTTTGGGGGCTGGTTTAGGTTTTCACCGTTTAACGGCCTGTTTTTAAGTCAAAGTGTTATTTTTGCAAATTATCGTCATACTCTCAAATCGGGAGATCCAGGACTATGCGGTCAGTTCCTACAAGTTACATTGGTCCCGTGCGATGTGTTCGTGCCTCCTACGGGATCGTTTGGGGGTTGGTTTGGGTTTTCACCCTTTAACGACTTGTTTTTAAGTTTAGTCCAAATGTTTTCAAATTAACAATAGGGAACTAAAATATATTTTAAGCATCAAATAAAGAGGAATCTAAAATATGTATTAAGAATGGGAGAGCATGAAAACTCAAAGAAATATTTCCTTTATCATTTGTTGGTGTCATCAATGGGAGGGAGAAAGTCATCGTGCCAATACAAAAATCCGTTGTTACCCACATCTCCCAACGTCTCACAAGATCCTTGTTTTCCACCCCAAACTGGATATTCAGGCACTTTTATGAGGTCAAGTACGATCTTCACTTCTCTCTTTCCTAACTCATGGAAGTGAACTGAAGATACAGCTCCTGGCGGCAATTTCCTAGCATAACCGATGACTTGACCAGTGTGAGATAGTATTTTGCATTCCACCATCGAGCTAAAACTTGAAACTTGGGATGTGGGGGGAGTAAAAGGACTGGAAGGAGTTGCAGTGTTTTGATATGGTAATGCATGAGAATTATGTCCAACACATACGAACTTTCCACTCTCAAAATTCTTTACAAAATATGAGAGTGTAGACACTACAAAAAAAATTGCTTTTTACTACGGAGGCTTTTGAGACGGCTTGAATTGTAGTCTCTAAAACATACATTTTGAGACGGATAAAAATAACCGTCTCAAATACTAATATTATTTAAGACGGAATGCGCTACCTGTCTTATAAAGTGAATCTAATGAGACGGCATATTAAGAGCCGTCTCAAATCCTCCGCCTTGAGACGGCTAAAAAAATTCACTTTCCCACCTTCACGTTTTTAACTCCCGCCTTTGTTCATAGAAATGTAACCTTATACATAGAAAACAAAAAGGAAAAGAAAAAGTAAAGCAAAATCTAAGCAAGCATCTCGTTTCTCTGCCCGGAAAAAATGTCACCCATCTCGTTCTCCCTTACCGTCGTCGCTCTCCCTAGACTTGTTCACTGCCATTGTCGCTCGCCCTAATCTCTGCCCTACCCTCACCGCTGGTAAGTGGTGTTCCTTTTTCTATTAGTTGAGTGAGATTATGGTGGTGTAGGTGGCTAGCTAGTTAGGGTTTCAACAATTGGGGTTAAGTGTTGAGATTTTATGCTGGAAGACATCAAATTAGTTTTCTTATATATTGATTGTCAATTTTCTTGTTTAGTTGTTATTAAAATGAAAGTAAAAGTAATGGAAAAGTAGTTTGATGTCTTGTTGATGTAATTAGTTGGTTATTGGTGTAGTTGGAGGTTTTTTTTATAGTAGAAATTGCTTATAATAATAGAATAGTAATTTTTTCTGCATTATATCATAATTATGATTTTTCAATGGCAATTGTATGTTTTTCATTGATGGGTATTTGACAGAGGAATTACATATGTTCATTGATATTTAAATATTTGATTTAATCCCAGGAATTCAAGTTATAGTATCCTCGAATTGATACGGCGAAAAGGTAAAGTAATTCTTAGTTATTGGTTAATATTATTGGATTGATTTGTAGTGGTGTTAGGAGGTTGAGAGTGGGCCAATTAAAAACCCGGATTGTCAATTGGTTGTTGTAGTATAGTTTTAAGATTAATATATGATAATATTTATATACTTGTTTGTATGAATTTTAGTTAGAATTATTGATATGTTTGTTTGTGTTAATTAATTCATGTCCTTTGGAAGTAGTTTATGCCATTAATTTGATTTACTATGTGATATGATTTTATTTTGTGATATATGTCATGGACTTAATTACTTCAAATATGCATCACCATTGAAACAATTATCAATTTTATCCAAGTATTTCATAGGAATATGAAGCACGAACACAGATACGGGTGTCGTGTCCGACATGACACGGACACACCGACATAACAAATGTTTAAAAAAATAGGACACGACACAACGACATAAATGTATTTTTATACTTGTGTGTGTGTGTGTGTATATATATATATATATATACTTTCATCTACTTTGCATTTCAAAAACAAAAATTAGTTGTGAAACTAATTTATTAAAATCAACATGGTTCAGTATTTCATAATGACAGTAAAATCGTAAGTCAAAGATATGCATTTAAATTAAGCGAGATGATAACCTCATTTTTTTTAACTTTTCTTCTTCTTATTACTACACCCTTAAACTATTTAATTTTACAAGACAACATTATAATTTCTTAGTGTTATTTAATTTTGTCACCCCGCTGTGTCCACGAAATGACCGGGCCATGTTCGTGAAGTGTCCGGCTTTTTT
This sequence comes from Sambucus nigra, assembly GCA_949130495.1. Taxonomy (NCBI): domain Eukaryota; kingdom Viridiplantae; phylum Streptophyta; class Magnoliopsida; order Dipsacales; family Adoxaceae; genus Sambucus; species Sambucus nigra. The sequence goes on from OX422214.1 coordinate 359,840,177, forward strand.
TTAAATGCCAAACAAGTTTGACAAGCCACGCGGAGTGTCATACGAGTAGCAGGGTGTCCGACACGGGTACATCACCTTCAGAGAAGTGTTTGTGCTTCTTAGGTGGGAAATGTCCTTTTTCTCATTGGACTCAATTTTTAAATTTACTAGTAAACGTTCGTTTTGGGTGGGGACAAACATAAATTAAGTGGCATGGTTGCTGAAGTTAACTAGTATACACTTTTTATAGGGTTGAAAATGAGATTTAGGGGTCAAAACTCAAAATAAGAACGTGGAGGCTTAATAAGAGACACGAACACCTTCAAAGGTATTGATGTATCCTGTGGAAGAGACGGTTTTGTCATTGGACACCTGGTTTCAGAAATTGATTAGGAAATGTTCTTTTGCATCTTAAAAATGGACTTTTGGAGGCGAAAACTCAAAACATTAATCGAGTATCCTTAAAATAGGCACGTACAACCCAAGACTCACAAAGGAAATATGCGGGAAGTGTCTGCTTCCTAATTGAACTCTAGTTTCCGAAATTGACATGTATATGCTCGTTTTGTGGTGTAAAATAGACTTTAGGGAGTGAATTGACTAGTACTGATTAAAAATTTGTTCAAGTCTGCTTTGGTTTCACTCATTTTGGAAATGATCTATTCTTTATTATCAGTTGTAGCAGGAGTTATTCTCGCCCTCAAATTCCACGACGTCGCTGACTCCAACACGCCACTTTATAAATCGCTATCACTTTCTCTAACTATTTTCATTCCGGAATTTGATTTTATTTCCTTCCTATCACTCGGTCACACACATAAAGAAAGTTGGATCTTTTCACAACAGACTGATATGTGTTTAAAGACCATAAGGGCTACGGGTTCATCAAACCAAAATATGTGAAAATTCAAGTAATGCATTGAATAAATTAGATCCTCATTTATGAATAACTTTTTATAGTTGATAAAATAAAGGTGATGAAAACATTATAATTGTATGTTGCTATTAATTCATTTTCCTCGGTGCCCCCTACTAAACCAAACATGTAGAGCATTGGAATTGTAATAGTTTGTGCCAACGTAAGGTTTTTTCAGTTACTCGGTACCTTTATGACGAATGTGCCTTTAGAGAGTTGATGCTTAATTATCCATGAAGTGAAGAACAACAATATCTACATCGTCCCTAATCACACCCTAGGGAAAAGACTCATTGAATTCATGTATTGAATGAATTAGAGCCAATATGACAATCGCCACATTCTGTGCTTGAAGTAGTTTAGAGACTCCAACTATGGCTGTTTGGGGCAATTTGCAAGAGACGAATGGATTGTCGCTAGCTATCTTCCAATAGTGGCTCCATCTCTCATCAAGCAGGGGTTTCAAGATAGTTGGATATGAAAGTCTCTTTAAATTCCTTAAGTCAGCACATAAAAACTTATGTTCAGACCAAACAATAATCGAAATCGTATACATGCTTTTATCAACGATTTTAACATTATACTAAATCAAAGCTGGTAGAGATGTGAACTATTAGATTTTCACACCATGGAGATGATAGAGGCACAAAGGTTAAACTAAATTAAAGCTGAAAAAAACATGATATCAAACTCCAAAACCCCCCATTTTGAAACTGAGAAAGCCAATTCCCTGTGTTTGAAACCCAAATCCTCTTTTGGATTTAAATAACACTAGCATTTGGAACGGCCCCCTATCCCTATTGATTTTATCTTTTCATCAGTGGGAAGCAGATTGTTAAGAATTTTTCACATCGGGACTGAAAACTTAACTGAAATTGAAGAATGCCATATGAATTTTGAATTGAGCTGAGTTGGTTTCTTTGATCTACACACCTCCCATGCTGAAGAAATTGCGAAAGATCCATTATTATTTGGTTTCCATATCAGTTTATCAGGCTGATTCACCCATATTTCACCAAAATTAAAAATCTTAGATGATGTCTGTGCAGAAAAACAATTGTCTAGATTTTGTTTATCCCATTTCTGACTCGAATTCCAGAAACTGTTAATTATCACAAAGTTATCCAGACTGATTTTATAAGCACAAGTTTACTTCTAGAAGAAAGACACTTTTCTTTCCAACCAATAAGCTTTGTTCTAAATTTTTGGACCATTCCTTCATAGTAAATAATCCTCTTTCTACCACTATATAGAAGGCATCCAAGATAAGATATAGGACAATTTTTAATTTTCATTCTAGTAGTCTGCCTCAGAAATGATAAAGCACATGGTTTGATCTTATTTAATACTTCTAGATAACTTTTGGAGGTACTTATCAACTACCCTGAGACACTCTCATAGGAACTCAAAACATTCATAAGCTTCTTCATTTTTCTTCTCATGCCTGAGCTAAAAATGATCAACTCGTTAGGAAAAGCTAGATGATTGAATATTGGACCTCCTATAGGCATTTTATAACCAACATAAGAGGACTGCAAAGCAAGGTTGTGAAGGTTTCTTGAAAGAGCATATGCCATAACTCTATCATATGCTTTTGGCATGTCTAGCTTCATCATCATATTCCCTCCTATATTTTTTGAGTTGATTCTAGCCATACATTCTTGATCAAGCGCCATATTATCACTAATTGCTCTACCTTTAATAAAACATGATTGCATAGGGGAGATGATAGAAGGAAGGAAGTGAGATATCATGTCATTTAAGATTCTAGAAAAGATCTTGTTACAACCCATGACTGATGAGTCTACTGGCAAACCGACAACGCCTTATGATTTTGGTTCTGGGCATTTAAATCTTGATCAGGCAATGGACCCCGGTCTTGTTTATGATATTACTAACGATGATTATGTCAACTTCTTATGCTCAATTGGATATGGTTCAAAGACCATACATGTTATTACAAGAACCCCAGTGAGTTGCCCCAAGAAAATGCCTATGCCCGAGAATTTGAACTACCCATCGATTACAGTGTTGTTTTCAAGCTCAGCGAAAGTGGAATCGAGCAAGACACTGATTCGGACTGTGACGAATGTGGGTCTGGAGAATTCAGTTTACAGAGTGAATGTTGAGGCCCCCAAGGGAGTGACCGTAATGGAAGAGAGATGCTAGAAGGTCCTATGAAAGCTGGTGGAGTAGGAATGATACTGGTCAATGGAATGTCAAACGGAGAAGGTCTAGTGGGGGATGTTCATATTCTTCCGGCGTGTGTGGTTGGTTCCGACGAAGGGGATTCAATTAAATCATACGTTACATCTTCTCCACTAGCAGCTGCAAGCATTAATTTCCTGGGCACAACGATTGGAATTAAACCAGCACCCGTGTTAGCTTCATTTTCAGGGAGAGGACCAAACGGGATGACTCCTGAGATATTGAAGCCAGACTAAATAGCTAAGGGAGTAAACATATTAGCTGCTTGGACTGATGTTGTTGGTCCAACTGGCTTAGATTCTGACTCTTGTATAACTGAATTCAATATACTTTCAGGTACTTCCATGTCTTGCCCTCATATAAGTGGAGCAGCGACTTTGCTTAAATACGCTCATCCAGATTGGAGCCCGACGGCTATTAGATGTGCAATGATGACCATCGACAGAATTGTGGACAATAGTTTACAACCCATGACTGATGAGTCTACTGGCAAAACGACAACGCCTTATGATTTTGGTTCTGGGCATTTAAATCTTGATCAGGCAATGGACCCCGGTCTTGTTTATGATATTACTAACGATGATTATGTCAACTTCTTATGCTCAATTGGATATGGTTCAAAGACCATACAGGTTATTACAATAACCCCAGTGAATTACCCCAAGAAAATGCCTATGACCGAGAATTTGAACTACTCATCGATTACAACATTGTTTTCAAGCTCAGCGAAAGTGGAATCGAGAAAGAAACTGATTCGGACTGTGACGAATGTTGGTCCGGCGAATTCGGTTTACAGAGTGAATGTTGAGGCCCCCAAGGGAGTGATTGTGACGGTGAAACAGGGGAAATTAGTGTTCTTGGAGAAAGTCAGGAAGCTGAGTTACTTCGTGACCATAAAGATGGATAGCAAGAATCTGGTGTTGGGTGACACGGGTGCTGTGTTCGGGTCACTGTCTTGGATAGACGGAAAGCATGTGGTTCGGAGCCCCATTGTCGTGACTCAAATGGATCCGTTGTAATCCGTTCAATCGTGTGAATCGGACGCTAGTGAGTAGTAGTTAACTAATGGGTGAGAGTTTGATGGACGAATGGGCTATCTTGTATGGTATAGTACAACTTTGCTACACTAGCATACGGTTTTTGTGTGTTCGTTGCTGCTTAGTTTTGAGGGGCTCCTTTCCTTTTTCCCCAGAACTGTACTTTTTATTTTGTTTGTTTCCCTGTTAATCTCATATTGTATAATATATTTATAGATGTTACTTGAAAAAAAAAAACTTCTGTATACTAAATGGTCTAAGATCATTTAAGGATTGAGGGTGTTATATCTTTAGAATTAGAAATATTTTTGTTGTTGTACATATCTTAGGAAGACTGTTTCCTGCAAAGAAGAACTGGACTCCATTCAGAATATCATCTTTTATGTCCTCCCAAAAAAGAATTGGAAGAAGTAGCCATTAAAACCATCCACCCCTGGATTATTCTGAGCATTTAATCCTTTAACAACTTTCTCTACTTCATCCATTGTTGGCCATTTGATTATAGAGGCATTCATATCTTCATTAATCAACATTGGAATAGCTTCCATCACTTTATTTTGGCCAGTTGCATCCATAATTTCTTCATCTTGAAATTGTTTAGAGAATTATTCTAATGCTACAGTTGGATCCTCCATGACCTGTCACTTTCTCACAGCAATTCAGCCTTTGATGAGGGCTTATTTGCAGCCCCTCTAATATAACAAATTTAGCATCAATATAACAATACCAACTCATACATAACTCGACTGACCGAGACCAAAATATAACAAGTAAAACTCACCAAGTAAAATGTCGGTTAGAGATCATTTTAGGCACAAAAAAAATTAGAGATCCCATTCTTACGTTTTGTTTTTTCATTTATATCCCCTTACTCTTTTGTAACTTTAGAGAGAAAGTTAACCCAAGAATCACAAAGGCCTTAAAGGATGTTGGTTTGTTGAATTCCTGAAATAAGTATATACACAAAAACACAAGTTTTTGTGGGTTTACAAATCTCAAAAAAGGGTATGATTTTTTTTCTTCAATATCAGCTCTAGGCTTTAATTTATCTGTTCCATTTATCGATTGATTCTATATTCACTGTTAGTTTCAGCTCGAAATTTTAAGCATTGATTTTGTTTCACTATTTTGGAATGACCTGTTCACCACCCGCAGCCGCCACCTCTGCCACCACAAGTGGCGGAAGCTCCTTGAGAGAATAATTTAGTTAGGCCTGCCATCGGGGCCACTGCCATCGGGCCCACCTCGAATGAATGGGCTTCCCTCACCTCGAATGAATGGGCCTACCTCACCTCTTTGATTTTAAAGCAGGAGCTGCTGAAGCAGTAAAGCAGAATTGCGCCCCTGTTGCGCACTTTTGCGCTCAATTGTGACAATCGCGCTCAACTGTGCACACTACAGAAGCACTTTTACACGCTTTGAACACTTGGATAGATTGTTTTAAAGGCCTGATTGACTTCTGCCTTCATTAAGGTGAAGGCTAATAATTTTGTACGGAAAGGTACCCTTTTAATTAGTCCATCATGATTGAGTCCTAAATGTGAAGTTTATATATTTTAGAGGGCATATAATTGACTCATGTAGCTTTAGCTATAGGTGTAATGACTAATATAGATAGATTGTTTTAAAGACCTGTTTACACCCCAGAAGAATTCAAGAAAATATTTTCTCGATATTTTGCAAAATAACTATACGTGGATATAAGGGTGCAAGAAAATATAAACGCATGGAGTTTAAAGCATGTTTTATTAGAATTTGTTTGTCTCCATATATAGGATAAGAATATGTTTTTCCAATGATGAACTTCACGCCGAATTTTATAATAAGCCTAAAAAAAAGTCTTGGATAGAATACATGACTGAATCATGAGAATACATGTTCGTTCTTTTAGGCCTATATCTAGTTGTGTTGTTATTTATTATGCACTTCTTCAAATGTCGATCTTAGCTGGTACTCGGTATGGTGGGTGGGCTTAGTTGCTTTATTACTTCGTAAATCGGTTATGGGGCATTTCATTACTCTTTTTGTGGCTGTTTTATTATTATAAGTATATTATTTCAGTCTTTAAGTCAGGTCATTGGTTCAGTTTTTAATCAGTCCGTTAAGTGTTAAATAGTTAAATCAACTTGGTTTTTAGTGTTTGTTCTTATTTTATATTTATATAATCATGACATCTTTGGAGCTGGTTTTTGTATTGGGTTTTAAACAAGTATTGTCCAAATATCCAAATCAAGTTAATGTTTCTTGACTTTTTCAGAACCATAGCTAATTGCGTTTTTTATCCCATTTATTGCAGGAAGTTTACTATCTTACGAGGACTTGTTATACTTATAGTTGAGCTATTTATCGTTGGATCTTTTGCATCTATTCTCTCGAACAAAGACCTTGTCGCTTATGTCCTCTTTGGTCTTGCTCTCAACCACAAGCAGGGGTGAGACATATTCAAGTTAAATTTTGTTCATTATGTTGTCCAACGGTAAAAGGAATCGTAATGTGTTTATTTATTTATATTAGTTGTTTAGAAAATTGTGGATATTTCTGTCGTTGTTTTTGAGTTAATTTTTATGTTTAAACAGGTTGGTTTTCATGAATAAATAAAGGAGACTCTGCCGATTTTTTTAAAAATATTAAGTATTTTTAAAAGCAAATAATACGAAGATATACAAATTTGATAAGGTTTTTAAAGATTGTCATCTATAGGAACTATTAAAAAAAATTACTTCTTTGTTTAAGGTAACTGACACTTAATAAATTTATTGCAGGTGAAAACCCTTTGTGGACAAGGCTGTAATACCCCGTACTTTTGGCTATATTTATTTTTAGGATTAATTAATTAAAAGCGTATTAATTGAAAATTAATCCGGCCGTACTTTTGGCTATATTTATTTTTAGGATTAATTAATTAAAAGCGTATTAATTGAAAATTAATCCGGGTTATAAATACTAATGAGATGCGAATTGGTATTTGATTATGTGCATATATGATTATATATGTATTTGGTATTATAAAATTTGTTGTGGGATTTATATACGGCATTTTAGAAATTTTGTTGAGACGCGTGGGACCGCCGCGTCACGGTATAATATTTTGTTAATAAAAGTAAATTTAAAATCTATAATCTGTATGGTCATTTTGAGGGCGCCAACGCGACCGGAAGGGTCGAGATAGTCAGAAAACACTAGCCGGGGGTATAGTTTGGGTCCCGGGGTATCTTTAGGCCATTCCGGCACCATAAAGGGTATTTTAGTAATTTGGTATTTTTGGGTAATTAAAAGTGACGAAAATTGAGAGTTGTAATCTGATAAGGGATTGACCCAACCAACCTTTATTAAACCAACAAGCTACGGAGGTTTATAAAATTAGGTTTTCATAAGTTTCCCCAAAGCAAACCCTAGCCACCATAGCCTTTTGGAGAAGAAAGCTTGGAGAAGGAGAGAGAGAGAGGAATTCTGCAGAAATTCTACACCGAATCCACACCGAATTCAGAGACAAACAAGGCAAGTGACTTTATTTCCATTTAATTACTGAGAATGTCTTTTCCATGTTAGAAAATTCAGATTTATGGTTGTTCTTGATGAAATATGAAAACCCATGTAGTCTAGATGATAAAACTTGAGGAATTTGAGAAGGATTGCATGTCGAAGGATAGGTAAATGATTAATCTGATGTTAATACATGATTTGGGTGAAAGAAAAACGGATTTTATTTGATGAATTGAAGGTTCCAAATTTTAGGGTTCATGTTCATAAATGAATTGGGGAAAAATTTAAGTAATTGTAAATTGATTGATGATTTGGGTAAGTAGATTCATACAAACGTGATAGGATGTGGTTATACTATGTTTAGAATTGTTTAGAGACTTTAAAACAATCGCTGGGATAAATTTTAGAGGTGATTTGAGGAGTAAAAATGGTGAAAAATGATTTTTGGGAAATTCTGGGCCGAAACTGGCCTCTCGTTAGAAGCAACCCCCAGGTCGTTCGAACGAACTCGTTCGAACGAGCTTCTAACGAGTTGACCAGTCGCTACTAACGAGTGGGGATTTCGTTCGATATCTCGTTCGAACGAGATATCGTTAGAAGGGTCAGTTCGTTCGAACGAACTGGGATCTCGTTCGAACAGCCTCGTTCGAACGAGACTTCTAACGAGCTGGCAGTTTGGTCCTTTTTGGACTGTCTTGACTTTTGGAGTCCCGGGAACTGGTTCAAGGGTAGAGTTAGTATTCCTTTGACGGTATAGTGATTGATTTGGGACTGTTGGGTTATTGAGATGAGTAAATCATACACTAGAGTTATATTCAATGAACCGTTTGGGGTGAGACGTGAGTGTCTACTACAATGTGAGGATAAATTATGGCACGTATAATTATGAACCGGAATAAAATAAGTTGTGATAATTATAGTTAGTACAAGAATGCGATATGTACTACGATTAAAATATGATATTACTAAGATGTGTGTTTACTTAGTATTGGTATATGGATTATGTGTATGACATACCTACCATACTTGCTATCACGGGAGGTTTCGTTCGCTTAGGACCCTCTAATCCTTGTGTGCCTACGGGGGGGATATAGACTGGTACCTTGATGAACATAGGTCATAGAAAGACTTATTGTGATATTAATAAGTCCGCTGACCATGGGAGCGTAGGTATGTGCGTGACCCATGTGATGGTGACTGTGTTCGCCTCCACTATTTATGATTTGTGTTATCTGAACTATTCCTGAGAGATTCGGAATATGTGATCCTTATGTACGTGATGTACCGGGATGGATAGCAGAGTATGTGTGCACCATAGCTTAGATTGCGGGGTGCTTGTATCGTATATTTATGATGTGAATAATATACATTAAATTAATGGAAATCCTCATGTTAATGTTGTAAAAATATTACGGTATTGTTTCGAGATATATAATGAGTTAGCTGATAGTTATATCAATGGCATAGTTAGTAACTGAGTTTACGTTATACCTCTATTAAATTACGAGCGTTGTTATGTTAAATTAATCGAGTAAAATGGGTAGAACCTTTGGTAGTCTAGCTAGTTACGTTGTCACTTAGTTAGTAGTATGGATAGTTATAGATGGGTACTTGCGTTAGGAGTGCACAGTTAGACGAGAGGTGAGAATATAATGTGAGTGCACGTCCTAACATGTACTTTGCATTTAATGTTTTAAATGTTTTTAAAGCACTTGCAGGTTTTTAAAATATAACACATTCGGGCTCTGACCCGTTTGCTTTTCAAATCTCTTTTTCTTTGTAAAACCATTTTAGGTGCCCAGCCACAAGGACACCAAGCATAGGTTACTCATTCAGGTGACGAGCTGTAGCTGCTTATGGAAGCTACAGGGATTTGCATGTAGACGCTTCTATCTTTTGGATTCCAGAGTCATCATCTATCAGTTTTAGGGCATGTTGCCCATTTCTATTTAGAGCATCTTTTATATTTCAGTTTTCAGACTGTAGCACGTTTTATTATTGTTTCAGTTCATTTATTTCAGTTATGGGATTGTAGTGAGGGGTTTCCTCCAGACTTTATTTACTCTATTGTGATGGTTATTCGTTTTACTTCAGTATGGTGAATGGTGTTATTTATTTCTTTACACTTGTTGCATGTTAATCAGACTTAAATTAAAATTTGGCAACTTGATTTTTAAATACTAGGTGGTTAGTAATAATAAAATGTTTTCGACAGTGATGCTATTAACTGAGCCAACTTGGCATTTTGAATTAATTTTATAAAGGAGTAGCTACCCGGTATTTAATTAGTCGGGGTGTCACAAAGGCAAGATATTTGAGTCGTTTTGTTGGAGGTCGTATGCTTGAAGATTGCTAGTTTACTTTGCGTACATCATTTTATGTTAGGGATAGATGGTTTTTTATGTATTTTTTCTAATGAGATGAGTGTAATTGTATAGAGAGATCTATGTTGGACACAATGTTTAAATTGTGTATTTTTTCTTTGTATGAACTTTAATTATAATTGAATGGAAAATTATATATTATATGTTGAAATTGGAGGCAAAATATGTCATATTGTTTTTAAGAGGTTTTGTTTATAATTATATAGAGTATATTAAGGAATGGATGAAATTTTAATTTTGGTGCTAAAATTATTAAAGACCGCTTCTTTGCCATCTCAAAAGGCTTCCATAAATGGGGATTTTTTTAGACGGTTAAGTTATTGTCTCAAAAAACTCTTTGGGGACGTATGTTGGTGTCTCTAAAAAAACATTAAAAGACGGATTTTTTGCCGTCTCAAAAGGGTCTTGTAAGCAATGACCTTTTGAGACGGCGTATTTCCCGTCTCAAAAGAACTTTTTGAGACGGCTTCTGCGTCTCAAAAAGCTTTTAAAACGGGGGTCTAATACTACGCTCCTTTGCCGTCTCAAATGGCGTCACAAAAGGTTTTTGAGACGGCTAGAGGACTTTTTGAGACAGTTGGAGCACCGTAGTAAAAAGAAATTTTTTTTGTAGTGAGACTTCACACCCTCCATTTATTCTCTGAGGTTATCCATATGATCCTTCCAACTTTCGTTGTCCGCATTTACCTCTTCAAGCATTTCTCGAGCAAATACAGACGCCAATATAGCTGTTCTAGAAATCGTGGACCCAACGCAACGAAAATGTCCTCGCGTGTCTTTCCCAAATACATCAAAAATTGGCCCAGCATCCAAGTTCTCCTCTTGACCACTCGCTTGGTATACATCTAGAAGCATTTTAACCTTATCCTGTACATAAAGACATTAAAGTTATCATTTAAATTACATATTGGGTAAAAGAAGGAAAAAGAAAAACATTAAAGCTAAATTACCGCAAATGCTTCATCATGAGGCGCATAATCTCCGCCTTTTACGGGTTGGTTCACGCCCATGCTCCTTTTTCCAATTCTCTGCAGCTCGGGCATAACCATAACGACCCGTGTTATGAGTAGTCGTTTTCGCACAATTTTGTTTTATCTCTTTATTTTTTCTTCGAAAATCCCTTTGGGCCAGTGCAGCTTCATTGTCACAAAATGCCTCCCAATCCTCAGGTTTAACATTTTTAGGAACATTCTCCCTCCACTTTGCAACATCGTCACCCTTCAAATTTACCCTTATCTTGGCCTTGAACTTCTTCCAAGCCTCGTTAGCTTTTTTCATAAACATGCTTTTTTGATTATCTTTCACATCGGGAAAATCTTTGTACAATATATGAAAGAAACAAAATTTATCATTTTGTAATTAAATTTAGTAACAATTACAATTGTAGCCAAAGAGAAAAAATAGTATACCTTGAACATTGTCCAAATTTGATTCTTATATCACATGTATACATGTCTCCATGTTATATAAGAAACCGGTATATGCGTCCTAGTGAGGTCTCCCCATCTAATAGAGGGTGTAGCTGAATTATCCCCCACCGGAAGGCCATGCTCGTTAAATTTTAATCTCTTTGTGGAAAGTGCATCACCCGTTGTCGAAGACCTCAAAACAACCTTCGAGCGGGAGTTTGATCCTGGTGTCGCACCACTTGGTGACGGATTTGAAGTATCACCCACCTGAGACATTATTTATCTGACAACAACAAAAGAGAATATACGTATTCTATTTAAAACAGAACATATATATAAAACATAACATATATATGTATATATATTCTAAACAAATATATATACTATATATATATATATATACAAACTGTTTAAACTGTTTATATATATGTATATACAAACTGTTTCCACTCGATGTTCCCGAGGGAAACTTTGCCATTTATGTTGGAGAAAACAAAAGTGAATGCAGAAAAGTAGTTACTATGATTATTTGCATGCCCAAGAGCTTACATTGGAGAAAACAGTCTCATCTTTACTAAATGAATGAATAGTTACTGCAGTTGCAATACCCGTAAAGCTGCGATAAGATTTGAAGACAGTACTAACACTGGCCCAATAACTAAATACCAAAGTTTAGGAGTTATTCAACACATAGCAGGCATGAAAGATTCAATAGTTTCAATAGATTAACAATGACTAAATACCCAAGTTCAATAGATTCAATAGATTGACAATAACTAAATACCAAAGTTTAAATAGTAAAAAAGTCATATCAGGTTCGAACATGAAGCCATTACATTATATGAATTTGGTGTCTAAAAGTTCTAACAACTTCTCATTTTCCTCGAGAATGGAGTCATACATCGTACGATCAATCTCAATCGCATCTATTTCTTTTGTCAATCTCTTGGGAGAGTGCAAAACAATCGACCACCCCTTGAACTTGGTGTCTTTACAATAAAACACTTGAATTGCTTGAGATGCAAGGATGAACGGATCTTCGTGTATTGAATTTTTACTCGTGAGCTTACTAAGGTTCACCATCACCAATTTTGAGGTCGGGTCAACTTTGCAAGCATTCTTATCATCTACGTCCACACAATCACAATAAAAGACTGTATGTGTGAACTCAATATAATTCAATTCGAGTATTTGTCTAATAACTCCATAAAAAGTTGTGAGGACCCCCTTCTTATTAAATGCCTTCATGGATACACCACTACTCTGAAAGCTGCGATTCTCTTCATATGCAAAAGTACAAAAGGTATAGCCATTGCATTGGAACTTGTCATAGCTAGTAACCCTATGGAGTGGGCCATCGTCATAGGGAAAAATTTCGATATCATTAGATCTTAAGGCCTACAATGAAATGAATATTTTTTTAATATTTTTATAGAAATAAGGTTATGATAAAAAAACAAGTACCTAGATAAAAAAGACTTGCCTCGTTCCTTAGCCAAGGGATGAAATCATCAATTCTATGCATCGATGTAGTCCCAGTTAACCCAAATTTGCTACAAGTAACGAATTTCGACATTAAGAAATTTTTAATTACAATAAAATAATATGAATTAGTAATGGGTTACATGTTTACCTTCTCCACTCATCAACGCCATGGTTTTGAAATAGGACCCATCTTCGTACTTGTTCATACTGCACAGTATTTAGGGTCAACTCCTTACCTTTACCCAATGCTTGTTGACAGATTGAGTCATCAAACTCATCATCGAGAAAATCCTCAAGGTTCCTCTTATGAGTTCCTTCACCTCTAATCGACACATATTCCATGGCATACAAAGAAGCTTCATGTAATAAATATGCATTAGCAATGCTCCCTTCGATGTACCTCTTGTTTCGTGACCACCTTTTGTATCTTCCCATTTCTCTTTCAAATAACCACATTGCACGATATCTAGGTGGTCCAGCTGTCAATGCTTCATCGCCTAAATGGTGCATGAGGTGGATCATGACCACAAAAAAGGCAGGTGGAAAGTAAATTTCGAGGACACAAAGAGCCTCTACTAATGCTTGTTTTGCCTTCAAAAGATGTTCCCTGAAAATCACTTTTGCTCAAACAACATTAAAGAATATGCTTATTCATTGTATAGCTTTAAACAAAGGCTTATGATCTGGAAATGAATGCATAAGCAACGCAGGAAGCAATCGTTGCATAATAACGTGATAATCATGAGACTTGAGATTGGTTAATCCGGGAAGGTCAAGGTTAACATTATTGCTGAAATTTGATGAAAATCCAATCGGTACCTTCAATGTTTTCAAGGTGAGGTAAAAGGCTTCTTTCTCTTCCTTTCCTAATGCAAAAGGTGCTGATGGCATTTGACTTTTATTACTATCGTCAACATCTTGCATCCATAATTTTCTCTTAAGATTCAACGGGACCTTCAACTCTTCCCAGGCTCTAACTATATCTTTATTGGACGATCCTTTCACTGAGAGAATGGTACCTAAAAGAGTCTCTGTTACGTTCTTTTCAACATGCATAATGTCTAAATTATGTCGAATATCATGATCCTTCTAGTACTCTAAGTAAAACAAAATGAATCTCCTAGAAAAACCCTCAGTACCCGTGAGATCCTCGTCGTCACCTTTAATTGGATGATCATCATTATCTACACCATCTTCCAATACTATTGTCTCTTTTTCTTTCCCCTTCCCTCCCCCTTTCCCCTTCCCCACTCCCTCTCCCTCTTTTCGGGCACCTTCTCGAGCGATAACAGACACAATTTACTCAACCTCTACACTTGTTAACTTTCGTGAAGCCATAACAGACTCTATTTTACCATTAAATGTTTGCTTTAATGTGTCGTACCTGTAAGGATGGTTTTCGGGAAGGAACATGCGAGATCGTTGATAGCAACATTTCGTTGACTTGCAAAGATATTCAGAAGGTGTGTTTGTAGAGCAAACAGGACACCCATAATAACCTTGAGTTGAACAACCTGCTAACATCCCATAAGTAGGAAAATCATGAATACCCCACATCAACATGGATTTTAACTAAAAATTTTCATTTTTATTTGCATCCCAAGCCTCGACTCCAGACCATAAGATCTTCAGCTCGTCGACTAAGGGTTGGAGGAAGACATCAATATTACTTGATGGTGACTTTGGCTCAGGAATCAATACAGTCAACATTGAAAACTCACTCTTCATACACATTGATGGGGGAGGGTTGAGAGGTTGAATAATCACTAGCCAGCAACTATAGTTACGGCCAAACATGTTATTAGGGTTAAAACCGTCAGTTACTATTGCAAGTCAAAGATTTCGCGAATCCTTCGCAAACTGTCTCCACATAATGTTTGCATTTACCCACTCTGCTGAATCTTGGGGATGACACATAAATTCCATATAAGAGCTTGCACGAGCATGCCAAGTCATTTTCTCGGCTATCCATTTAATGGTATACAACCTCTTTAGCCTAGGTATTAACGAAAAATGTCGCATTACCTTCTTAGGAACCTTATGAAACTTCTTTTGGCCCTTAGGATATACAATTTCCTCCCCATCATCTCCTCTTGAAGTATACTTGTATCGAAAAGCACCACATTTTAGACATTTATTACAGTTTTCATGCTCTTTCCAAAATAACATGCAATTGTTAATGCACACGTCATACTTAACATAGTCCATACCAAGATCTCTAATTGTGTTCTTCATTTCGGTATAACTAGTTGTCAAGTTATTCCCTTCAGGGAGTAACTCATTCAACAATCTAAGAATTCCACCTGTGGCGCCATCTGACAAATTAAATTGCGTTTTTATATAATTTAACTTCACAAGAGCATACATGGGCGTATGGCGTGACGAACCAGTAGGAGGGTATAGTGGCTCCATTGCGAGTTGATGTAAACTCTCATACTTCTTGCCTTTGCCTGTATGTGTGTGAGAATCCTTCGGAACATCAAAAGTTTGGGGCCCTTAATCACCACCTACACAATTAGGTGCACTAGGACACACTTCAGTCGTGAACATCTCACAAGAATCATTCACAAGGTCATCCAAAGTTGAAATATTAGACACATCAATGTGTTCTCCAATATTAGTCTGAGCAGTGGGTTGTGCTGATCGCTGGACTGGATTAAGAATTGACGTCTCCCCATGAAAATACCATAAGGTGTAATTTATATCCATACCATAGTCCATCAAATGGACAAAGATTTCATCTAAAGTAATATGTCCTTTCCCATTGCGATAACACCTACACGAACATGAATGTATATCCTCGGGAATAGTGTTACGTACATACTACAGAAACTCTAACACCCCATCTCTATACGAATCGGTCTCAAAGTTTTTCTCCTTTATCCACTCTTTATTGATCATCGATGACATCCTGATATACATGTGGATGCAGAATGTGTTAATAAGATCACATCACATAAAATAGCATTTCAAAATTTCAACAAGAGGAACTATGGAGAATTACTAAATTGCAGCAATCACATATAATACATTCTAATTATGCAAATTGTCCCATATGTATTCGAGGAACTGTGGGATCTCTCTCCAACAGGAGTAATAGTTTCGAGGAACTGTGGATCCTTTCTGCATCTTGACACAGTGAGTAAATCAGAGAAACCTAAAGTAATATAACGGTGGACTAAGATCTAACATCCATTCTTACGTTTTAGTTATTAGACATAAACAAAACCTCCAAACCTTAGGTTTTTAGTCAAGAACACATAATGATCAACAACTCGTGTTCTTGGGCAAAACCAACCTAAATCGCTTTAAAAACTTCATATTTTAGCCTAAAAACACAACCAAACATTCTACCCTGCTTCTATAAACCCACGCCAATGATAATCAAGCCGCATGACCTCATCAAACAATAATTTTTTAACCCAAGAAATTAAAAAATCGAAGATGTTCTTCACCGTCCAAATCATATCAAAAGAAACCCAAAACCCATAATCAATATCAATTTTCATGGTTATAAATCAACGATTTATCATTTCATGGTCATACTATGGTTACGATTTGCATTTACATGTTGATTAATTGAAGTTAAGAGGCGAGTGTATTACCAATATGATACATAATCAACACCAATAAAAACTAAACTAACATCTAAATTTATGACACGATTGGAAAAATAATAACCACCAATTTTTAGTTCAATGGGATATTGTAATCCCAATATACCACATCCCAACCTGTATGAACCAAGACACGGTAACAAGAAACCAGGTGAACCCAACACCCGTACAATCGCCCCGAATACATCCTAAAATAGAAACTGTTCAGCGACACCCTAATCCCAAACTCATTGACTAATAACAACTAATTTGGAACCAAAAGAACCCAAAATCGCAACTGTTTGGGTACATTCAACGGTTCAGGTACCTGAAATCGCAACTGTTTATATATATATATATATATATATATATATATATATATATATATATATATATATATATATTTGGTACCCCCTGAAATCGAAACTAATACATGTATATATATATATATCAGGTACCCGAAATCAGTACCCCTGAAATCGAATCAGGTACCCGAAATCGGTCCCTGAAATCGCACCCCTGAAATCCAACTGCTATATATATACCCCCGAATATATATATATATATATATATATATATATATATATATATATATAGAGAGAGAGAGAGATGTAATAACTTACGATGATGAAGCCGGTAGCGTGGAGCAGTAGCAGCAACGCGGAGCAACGATGATGAGGAGATGATGAGGAGAAACGATGGAAGTCGGTAGCGTGGGGAGGGAGAGAGAGAGAGAGAGAAGTGAGTTAGGTTTAGATTGTCTTGAAAATTTAGTCCCCGCTCCAAATTTTGGGGGGTTATTTTTTTAACAAAGCGTACCCATATTTGGCACAGTTAAAAACCGTGCCTAATTTTGGCACTATTTCAAACCGTGCCAGAATCTGGCACGATTTTAAACAGTGCCAGAATCTGGCACGGTTTTAAACAGTGCCAGAATCTCCTTCCCTAAGCGTGCCAGATTGGCATTTTGGGTGTAGTGGAAGGGTGTACATACACATGTTTGCGTTTAGAAATGTCTTAACGATATATATATATATATAACTGCCGCCACTACGTTTTTTAATTGCTATGGATAAGATATTAAGGCTTCGTTTGGTTATATTTGTATTTTTTTGGTTTAAAATAAATTTCTGAGAATAGTTTAATAAACCAATGTTGTGTGTTTTCAAACATTTGTATGTGTTTGGTAAACTTTATTATATCCAGTTTTAGAAAAGAAAAAGGTTAGTTACAAATTTGACTCTGAAAGTTGGGGTCATTTTGAATTTTAAACCAAGTATTTTATTTTTTGCAATGTTAACCTTGGTATTTTGTATTTGTGCAATTTTGAACGTTCGCTAGGAGAGGTAACTAGAATGCCCAATTGTAATACCATATATTTTTCTATGAATTATTAAATTGAATAAAAATTAATTGCATGTGCTTGTTGTGATCAAAGACGTCACTATTTACATTTTGTGTATTAATTAATTTGGATTTGAAATCGGATTGAAGACATGATATTTCATTAATTAAATTAATTAATATTTGAACCTGTATCGGTTAATTACTATATAACTGAGTTGTTAGTTGTTTGTTTTGGTATATTTGATATTCAACTTTTGGGATGCGGAGAAGGTCCATTTTTAGTTTAAAATGGTGGATTATAGGCCTATTGGATTAGTATAAGCTTGAGGGTGAGGTTTTAAGTCATTTGGAGGAGAATTTTGTCTCTATTAGGTAAGGCCCATTTTGGGCCGAAGTTCAATTTCGGGAAGGGGGTTAATGAACCATTAGAGATCTCATAATTGTCAAAACACAAGTTGGGAAGTATCACAAGTCTAGAGAGAGGAATCCTCAAGAGGAAAGGAGGGTTGGAAAGGATCTTGACATTTTTTTCTCTTCAAAATTTTTAGAGGTAAATTTATATAGAATAAGATTATGATTACATGTGTATTAAGATTATATCTATTCGTTGAAATCTCAATATAATCATGTCACAAATCTGGTTTGAATTATTTTAATTGATTAATTTCGTATTAACCTAATTAAGATAGTAATTAGGTTATATTTCTCCTTGGTTTGACTGATTCTCTCATGAATTGGAATTGGAATTGATAGAAAATGATTAGACTATATATTCTATTGTAAAATTATTAAAAGACCTCTGATTATGTGTATTGATCCTTTAAAATTAGTAATTAATTGAAGAAATTGATAAATCTAGAGTTCTTGGATGGGAAATTGGGTTTTTCTTTTAATCTTGATGAATACTTGAGATTTGACGTTAGAAACAGATTCTAATCATTTATATGATGTAATTTTTATGTTTGGATATTGGTTGGGGACTTGGATGAAGCTTTTGGGTTCATTAATGGAGTTTTATGGGGGAAATAGGATTTTGAAGATGAAGAATCCCGTAACGAAAGGGGGAGTGCCAACTTTATAGGATATTCAATCGATCGACCCTAAAGCATCGATCGATCGATCGACTATCCTAGGTTTGGCCTAGTTTGGGCTTTTGTTGTTTTGGTTGGATTGTTGGGTTTTGGGAGTTAGGGCTAGGATGGATTGGCCTATAGATTTCTTATACTTGTATAATGGAGATAAATTCTATTGATTTGAGATGTTGGCAATTTGTATTTGGATTAATTAGATATTAGTGCCTTCGTTTGGTTTGAAGGGGTAAATTGAGTATAGAGCATACGTGTGCAAATCCAAGAGTAGTATTTGTTATTATTTGGGATTTTGGGAGTTTAATGGATTGAGATTTATTGGCCGAGATTATTAGAGTCATTGTGATAGACTAGTGAGGCGTATATCCTTTGGAGTGAGATTATAATGGAGTTAAAAACCCTTGAATATGGTAGTTGTTATGTTCGATGGTCATGTATACATTAAGTGTGAGTTGATACCTAGATATGAAGCCTTGGGAGGTTTGGGCTAGGGTTGTACAAGATTGAATGTAGTTGATATGCATGTTTTTAGGGTATGGTAGGGTGAGACTATACCTAGATTTGGAAACCCTGGGTGCTAGGGTAATATAGTATGGGGTGAATATAGGGTTAACAAAGTATTTTACCCTTTTTATGATAGCGATGCTAAATGTGGCCCAGTAGCGTTGGGTCGGTATGTATATATTTGCTTTTTTCGTTAGTGAGAATTGTAATTGCTTGCATGTTTATTTTTAATGCATACCACACGTGAGTGCTCGTGACAAACGTACCGGAGGGGATAACCATTATAGGGTGTAAGATGCGGACCGCACTGGTACCTCGGTGATAAATACGGGCTTTACCTTGGTCATTTTACCCCAGACACTACTGCTTACGTAATCGTTAACTGAGAGAGATACACAGGGAGTGTTAATGTATAATCATTGATATGCATCTAATGGTCATCGTATAGTCTTAGGTATGATAGTCTATACGTATGGCAGGGAAAGCGTAGTGATTATTCCTTGTTGATGTATTTCAGGTTATAGGGGTGGGACCTCCGACAACCTTGCATAGTACGTATGAGTGATCATCGAAGGCAATAAGGATAGGCCTTCATTATGTGCGTGCATGTGAGATTCCCATTTACTTATACATACCCGGGGTTGTACCTATGCATGGAAGTTAGACATAGGGATTATCTTCATACCACTTTATGTGGTTATGTATTGTAGTAATAAAGATATTTGTATCGATTTATATGCTATAAATGATATGTATATGACTTATAGTAGGGAACCCTACCTACACACTTATGATTCGAATTTGTGTATCACTTAAACTAAAGACGTGTAGATTACATTATTGGCGTGAGATAGCCCAATGTGGATAAACTTGAGATATGAGTCTGTTATTGGTACAATGGTTATTTAGTGAGATGTACCTTAGCTTTGAGACCTTAGTATATCACGCGATTCACAATGAAAGAGATTAACCTAATATTCTAATGGTAAAAGTTAAAGAATGAAGAGGTAAAATTTCAATTACATGGGTTACATATAAGTTTGGGATTTAGAATCACATGTTATGTTAGGTTGCTAGTTTGGGTGACTAATAACTTAAAATTTACTAAAAGATGAGAGGAAGACGTGTAGCTATAATGTGACCCAAATTCAGTGATAATATTATTATATATAGATTAGCTATTTACATTGTTGTTAAATCTGTTTTCATAGGTTTTGGGTTGCAGTAGTTCCTATAGACATGGGTTCATTGGAGTAGCACCTCTAGTGGTGTTACATTTTCCTTTCTAGGATATAGGAATCCAATAGAACAGGTCATCCTCTTTTTATTTTTGTTAGTTTCATCATGGTATTGTATTTTAAAGTTTATTCCAAGTCAGCTTGTATATATGGTTCTTATATTAAAAAATTGTATGAGTTATATTTTATATTCTAGTGTTGGTTTACTTGTATTGGCATTAATTGTTATCAGAGTTGGATTCATATTATTTAATATTTCATTGTATTGTTATTACTTGTTCGGTTTTAGTTATTTCATTATGCTGAGGGTGTTACCAAATACTTTTGATTCCCATGATTTTGTATTAGACCTAGCATCTATTTATGGATTTTACGAGATGTTACTCCAATCAACCCTAAATTTTCCAAATTGACCAATTAAACAGCCGACACATAGTGTGCAAAATAAAAATGAGTTTGAAAAGAAAAAAAATATCCTTGGGAGAAAAAATATTTTTGGAAAATGATTTCGAAAAAAAGTTAGTTGAAAAAAAAAGAAAACGTTAGTTGAAATAATTAGAAAAAGTTTTATCTAATGTTCCACATATTCTTGATATGTTAGTATACTTCACTTTATTCTATATGACTTTACTTGAACATATTCATATGCTACTTAAGATATTGTGAGACTACTATGCGGAACCCTCCCCACAAAAAAAAATCAACCGAGAATGCCTTTTTTTTAATATTTTAAAAAAATCGGTCAACATATGTTAGTTTTTAAGCTACTTATAAATTGACACATTTTAACCTTTTTTGTAAATTACAAAAAAAATTCATTTTGAGTTGCTTTTTTGGAGTTCCCTAAAATGTTCAAATACCACAAAAAATCAACTCAATTTTTTTTTTACTAATTAAAAAAATTGGTCAGCATAGTTGATCTGCACTGTGAGATCGACACTGGAGCTTCACTGCACACACACATACATACACACACACATACATACATACACACATGTGTGTGTGTGTGTCTGAGTGCAAGAATTATCACAATAAGAAATCTAGAAAGCAATATCGAGGTGAAAGAATAAATGATCACACACAACACCAGAAATACGTGCTTCGACAACTTACCTACGTTCACAGAGAGGTTATCGTATTTTTATTAGTGTCTCTCAATAATCGAAGTCACATCCCTTTACCTCGGGAAGGGTTTACAATTTATAGTTGTAGAAATAAGTGATTGAATTATACAAGTAACTCAAACAACTTGTAGATAACTCATGGTGTCCCTTAATATCTCCTCCGAGATTGTTGGTAACTGTTTTGAGTCTATCTCCATGCATTCAAGCACATGTTAAATACATGGGTCTAAATAAATATCTGAGTTGGGCTGGACACTCCACTATATATGTTGGGTTGTTCGGCTGCACTATTAGGCTTGAATAAATAAGCACCCACAATTGCCCCTAAAATCTTTGGGCTAGAATGTTGGGCCAATAGAGTTTAAGTGAGCTCTAGGCCGAAGGCCCAAAACTGTTTTAAAAATGGCATGGAATCTTTATAAATATTTGAGAGTTGTTGAGGGTACGCTCGTACAAGAAGAATTATCATGGGAAACTTGTAATATTCCTGAACTATCAAGGGTATGCTTGTCCGAATAGAGATCTGAAGCACCTAAATCCTCATAGAGACCTATTTCTCATCGTTTCCGCGAGATTTAAACACAGTTCAGTTTCAAGCAACCGCCATTTCGGTGTTCCAAGCCTTTATTTTATGCGACCTCTAACTACGAGTCTTCCTTCTTGCCTTCGTACTTCTACTTGTAAGTTTTTTCGATCTCCTCCTTTTATTCACCATTGCGATTAGTCTTCTCTGTTACTTGAAGTCCTTTTCCTTCATGGCTCTTCTTGATAACAAAATTGTTGTAAAGTTTAGAAAATCTTATAATATTCTAAAGTGGGTGTAAATCGACCGTGTCCCTATGCCCAAAGATGTCCTGGACATAGAAGATAGGCACTGGATCCACACTCTTCTTATTACACAAGGGGGTTTAACTTTTCCCCCAAATCCTCTCCTTTTGAGAAGTTTTCAAATATTTTGATGTTGTCCTCTCCCAGTGTGACCTAAATGTCTGGAAAATAGTGAATGAGATTCATAGAATCAATGAATTATATGGGACTAACTTAGGGCTCCCTGAAATTTAATACTGCTATGTCTGGTCGCGCACCAATGATGGTGTTCTATACTTGAAGGCCAGGAAAGATGAGAGGGTTTTGGTTGTGAATCTATCTGACTACCAAAAGGGTTACTGGGAGCAAGATTTTTTTGCCAGAAATTAGCAGCATCCTCCCCTACTTGAGGCGTGAAGTACCAAGGTCCTTGGATCCCTAACTAGGGGGAGGACTAAATAGGTGGTTGTCTCTTTTTCTTCTGTTTTCTTATTGGCTGCTTCTTTTTGTCTTCCGATTCATGTTTTCTTCCTCTATTTGTATTGGCTTTTGCCTCCCCCTTAATTATCAATGAAAAAGACTTCTTATTTTATTGATGTTCTTGTTTCTTTTAGTATGCCGATATTCGTTGCACTTGTCATTTGTTCTACTATTCGCAGTCTATTGTCGTAGAAGACTACATATCTCCTTCCTTAAATTTTGGGCCTAGGTGTGAGTGAACAGACTCGTCGAGCCTTCTTAAAGATCTGGAAGTAGTTAAAAATAAGGACTGCAGCATATAAGGAGCAGTCCGAGCTCGTGGCAAAGCTAAAGGACAATCTCCAAGTTATGGAGGAGATCGATTCCTCTGTGTAAGAGGAAATAAATGATTTGAGGGCCCAACTTGGGTAAGCAAGGATGTGGGCCAAGTAGGCGAGGTGATTCATACAAAAAATAAAGCCTTGAAGAAGGAGGTCGCCGAGCTGAAAATAGACGTCCAATGAGGGTAGGCCATTGTAGCTACTCTTCAGAGAGATGTCACAAGGTTGAGGAATCTCTTTAGAATGGGTCCTCAAGAAGATTGGGAAGTGGTCTATGATGAAGGCTGGACTGATGCACTAGTAAGGCTGAAAGAAGTCGAGGAGGTTGCATTCAATCCCGTGTGGATAACTGCCCTTTGTGAGCTCAAGACCCCAAGGGAATCAGAACTGTCATATAAGTACCAGGTGGATTGCCCAACTTATCATCAGCCCCCTTTCTAGAAGGATGATAAGTGGATACCAATTGACGCTATTCCTGCCCGACTTTTGAACCATTATCTTGAAGATGACGAGGAGGTGTTTGCTCATAATTCGGATGATGGTCAAAGATCATGAATAGCTAACTATCTAGCTCGCCATCCGTAGTTGGTCTGAGTCCTTGTAGATTTTTTGGAATACCTTGTATTTTTGTTATTTTCCAACCTTTTGTCAAAATGTATAAAGTTTGTTTATCAACTGTACCATATTTTGATCACGCGCTGACTAAATATAGTTAATAATTACTTCTTACTTTTGGCTGCTGACTAGGAGGAGTTGATACCTACCAATCACTTAGGACTTTTGCTGAGCAAATAATACTATTAATCATTTTTGGGCTTTTCGCCGATTAAACGAGTTAGTATATAAGATTAATCATTTTGGGCTTTTATCGACTAAATGAATTAGTGACAAGCGTTTATCATTTTGGGCCTTTGCTAACTAAATGAGTTGATAACTTGTGTCAAACATTCTTCTAGTCCAATATGCCTTAGCAATATCATTCCATCCGATTTACTTTTTAGGTTGTGTCATCACACTTCCTTAGGACTTGGTGAGATGAGGGCAAAAATGCACCTGGTTAATGGGCTATCCACCCGATCAGATTTTAAATGACCAACATAGTTGGTGACCAACCTAGGTTGGATTTTTTCTTAAGGATCCCCTGTCGGGCTTTTGTTGTTATCGGGGTAACTCATGAGGTTTGTTGTGTTTATTTATGACAAAGACCCGAGGATTGCAACAATTGAAATAAACTTAATAGCTTATCGTAATTACTATGAACCCTGCTCAATATAAGGAGATTCCTTGATTGAGAATAATTTGAATGACCTATTTTAATCCAAAGGAGTTCCGTTCCGTGCAAGGAAGTTCCTTGGTTGAAATAAGCTGAGCAACTTACAGTAACTAAAGGTGTTTCTACTTTATGTTGAGAGAGTGAAGTTATCATTTGGAAATGGTGCATAATACCGAGATACATAACATAAAATTGAGCATCCAATATTCAAAAGCAAAATACGAGAGCCAATGGGCCTTTATTAATTGAATAATAACTTGAGAGCGATATAAGTTTGAAATGAAAATTTTCATAAACTAAATATGATGAAAAAGATTAAGAAGACTAAAAGTAGAACTTCTTAAGATTAGCTGCAGTCCATGCTCTTGGTATCTCCCTGCCCTCCAGCATTTCCAAATGATATTCTCCTTGAAGGTCATCCCTAATCACCTTGAAAGGCCCTTCCCAGTTTGGTTCCAGCTTGCCATCTAATGGTTTTACGGCACTGCCGATGAATTTCCGTAGGACATAATCCCCTACTTGGAATTTCCTCGGATTGACTTTCTTCTTATACTATTTCGACAGCTGCTGGGCAGGTATGAGGCCAGCTTGATCATGGCTTATTATTTTTGCTCGTCTACTAAGTTAAGTTAAGTATGCAATGCATCGTTGTTTAGCCATTGGTCGACCAAGTTGGTTATCATCGTAAGTAGACCTGCTTCACGTGGGATAATAACTTCTATTCCATAGGTGAGCGCGAAGGGAATTTTCCCCATTTGGTCTCTAAGGAGTAGTACAATAGGCCCATAGAACATGGGGGGATCGTCTACCCAGGCACCCTTTGCTCTTTCTAGACTCTTCTTTAGGCCATCGAGCATCATTTAATTTAGAAGCTTTCGCTTTCCCGTTGCTATAGGGGTACACCACAGAATTGAAATGATGCTTGATGCCATACTCATCATGAAATATTTAAAAGATGTTAATTTCAAACTGCATGCCATTATCGGTGATGAGAGTTCTCGGTACCCCAACACGTGTTATGATGCTTTTTTAGATAAACCTTGTCATATCGGCATCACAAATGTTCGCTAATGGTTCTGCCTCTACCCACTTAGTGAAGTAGTCTGTGCTGACCAACAGATACTTGCGATTACCTGGTGCGGTAGGTAGTGGTCCCATAATATCCAATCCCCATTGCGTAAATGGCTAAGGACTTCAGGTCGCTGGCTGGCTAATGAGCCATAGGGGAGAATTTCTGGCATTTTTTTACATCTTCGAACATAAATACTTGCATCCCTTTGCATGTGAGGTCACCACTAGCCTTATTTGATCGCTTGAAAAGCCAATGACCTCCCTCCTACATGACTCCCATAAATACCATCATGAAGCTTACTGTGAAGGATCTTTTGTTGAGCTTCCCGAGTGGGTCAAGGTAGAAACGAGTTGCATTTACTTTCACTTGATGAGACAATTTCTTATCATTTGATAGCGTATCCCTCTATAAATAGGTATTGATGGGATCCGTCCAACTAGGGGCTCATTCCGCGAGGAGGACCTGCTCGTCGACCACCATCTGGTTAATGATAAGCTAGGCGAGGAACTCTACTTGAATAGTTTTTCTAAGATCAGAGTCCACTGCTGAGCTTAGGGATGCTAAGGCATCAACGTAACTATTTTTCCCCAAGGGAACTACTTAATGTGAACCTTCTCAAATCCTACCATAAGACCTTTCACTACGGTAAGATAGGCTGCCATCATGTCATCTTTTGCGTTGAAATCTCCACTCATTTTCTTGGAGACCAGTTTGGAATCACCGAACACGTTGAGGCATTTTTCCCCTAGTAGTTGGGCCTTGAGAAGGCCAGTTATCAGTATTTCGTATTTGGCTTCGTTATTAGAACTTCAAATCCTAACCTAATTCCTTACTCGATAACAATGTCTTCTGGTGTAACGAGGATAATACTTACTCCTGACCCCTTGGAATTGGAGGCTCTATCAAAGTACATAGTCCAGTCATTGGATCGTGCTCCCTTATTTATTTTTTTCTCCATTACTTGCTGGTCATTGGGCTTGTCTCCCATGAATTTGGTGACGAAATCGGCCAAGACTTATCCCTTAATCATTATTCTTGGTAGAAAGTGAATATCAAACCTTCTGAGATCGATCCACCACTTTGAGAGTCATCCAGAGAGGTCGACTTTTCAAAAAATAACTTTTAGGGGGAATAAAGTGATCACTGTTATTGAGTGAGCTTCAAAGTAGTGTTCTTGTGCAGTCACCAT
Source organism: Sambucus nigra (assembly GCA_949130495.1). Classification (NCBI taxonomy): domain Eukaryota; kingdom Viridiplantae; phylum Streptophyta; class Magnoliopsida; order Dipsacales; family Adoxaceae; genus Sambucus; species Sambucus nigra. The sequence goes on from OX422214.1 coordinate 359,867,116, forward strand.
TCCATACGAAGACTTTATCCTTCTTTAGTTACTGAAATATTAGTTGGCAATATTCTGAGGACGTGGAGATGAAGCGATTGAGCGTTGCATGCATCCCAGTAAGCTTTTGAATATCCCGTAACATCTTTGGGGGCTGGAATTTCTTGATCGCATCAATGTGATTTGGAATGGCCACTATCCCTCTTTTGCTGACTAGATAACCCATTAATTTTCCTGACTGGACACTGAATGAACACTTACTTACGTTAAGTTTCATCTGGTACTTCCTAAGGATTTCAAAGGTCTGTCTACATCCGTGAGGTTATCGTATCTGTTCTTGCTCTTAACAACATATCATCGATGTAGACTTCCATGGTGTCTCTCATCTACTGCGTGAACATCTTCGTGACCAACCTCTGATAAGTTGCCCCTGCATTCTTTAGGCCAAATGGAATGACCTTGTAATAGTATAGACCGACTAGGGTTATAAAGGATGTTTTGTCTTGGTCGGGACCGAACACCGAAATTCAAAGGTACCCTAAATAGGTGCCCAGAAAACTCATCCTCTCATGAGCTGTCATTGCATTAACGAACTGATCAATCTTTGGCAGTTGGAAACTATCTTTAGGACAGGCCCTGTTGAGATATGTGAAATCAATGTTGACCCTCCAACTACTGTTACTTTTCCACACTACCACTAAATTAGATAATCATTTGGGGAACTGAACCTCCCTAATGGATCATGCATCCAAAAGCTTCCCAACTTCATTCTTCACTTCTTTAGCCTTTTTGGGTGCTGTTTGGCATACCTTTTGAGTAATTGCCTTGAAGACCGGGTCAATATACAGATGACGACAGACTATGTCGGGGTCAATTCCAGGCAAATCATATGGATTCTAGGAAAAAACATCCAGATTGATTCTCAAGAAGGCAATTAATTCTTTCTTTTCGTGATCAACGAGTGTAGGACTTGAAAAAATGACGCCACACAACTTGTCAACACACATGGAGATTTAATCTATTAAAATTTTAATCACAAAAGGTTAGCCACGAATGAAACTCACAAATCAATATACAATCAATACACATTAGAAATGACAACTCATTTTATAAAAATATACTCCTTTACACACACAACTCCTCCCATGGTAGTATAACACACACTCCTTGCGGTTGGATCGATGCACTTAGTCACATGGACTTTTAACATATTAAAAGGTATTCACGCACATAAAACAAAAGGGTTTAAGATAAACCAATATGTTCTATTAAATTTATAAATAATCAACTATATCATATATCACTCTAAATTATTCAAATATACAAATATACGTGAACAAACATTTATCAAATAATAAACTTGGATTCCGTGGAACTTAGTTTTAAGAATACACCCCAAAAATAATTATTTTAAAAAACTCACAACAAGAAAATATTATGCACTACATAAGAATTTTGAAAAGAAATTTTTTCTTATGGTCTACAAAGAAAATCAAGGATGGGAGAATTCATATCTCCCTTTCATGAACACAAGATATTTGAAAATTGAAATTAAAACAATTCATTGGCATATTATTGTTGAATAACTTATGAAAGTAATGATTTTGGAAAACACAACAGAGAACCTTGAGAATGAAACTCACAAACATCTTCCGACATAATTAAACGCACACTTCAATCTTTCCACAACATGAACATTGATAAAAACACACTTGAATCTTTTCTAAAAACATTAAGTGATGACACATAGATTTTGGAAGTTAGTTTGGGCAATGTAATCAAATACCACACTACACAATGTAAAAAAAAACCATATCACACTCATGTAAACTAACACTTAAGAGAACAAGACAAAAATGTGTCTTAAAAATGTTTGAAACCCCACACCATGATACATTCACACTTTTACTCAATAATATATACATTCAAATACTCATGATCCCTTGATCAATCCTTGTAAAATATCATGTATGCTCCAACTATGAATATCTTGATTATACACGAGTCTTCTAAATACTATCACACATGCTTCAAATATGAATATTTATATTTGTGATGAATTCCTCTTATTTGCACCCACACTTTAAATTTCCATATCTTTGATACACATGTTGTATATTTTTGAATTGAACTAATACTTTCAAATATTTCTATGTAACTCTTCAATTGAAATGTTCACATATGCGGCACTAGTTCCAAAGGTTTTTGAAAGTCATAAGTGATATACACTTATATGATCCTCATACAACTCGCCTCACATAAACTTGATGCTACATACGTACGATCATGATCACATTTATATGATTCACACACCCAATGAAATATACTCATATGTTCTTACATGTTTATTTTGGTAAATGATACACGCATGGTAAAGTTCCACCGGAGGCTAAACATCACATGCTCGAAACTATATGCTTATTGTAAATCTTTTTCACTAAATGTTTTGAGTTGATAGTAACCATATCTACATATGTATCATGATTCAAACTTTCACATTTCAAATTTGACGAAAATACCTTCATGTAGAAATGGAGTGGCAATATGACTCCTTTAAATAGGGTGGTTATGAGAACCTAGACCCAATGACGTGTCTCTCCTATGCACATATGTGGACATGTAGATAAGGGGTCTTTTGCAATGACGTGAAATCATCACATTGTCCTCTTTAAAAATATGGAGTCACCAATTTATTTTACAAAAATAGAAAAAATAAGGGGTAAGTCTTCGTGGAGACCTACTAATGACAAATGACTCACTTGTTTAACAAAAAAATCAGAGTTCGGGGACTAGGCTATAGAGAGAGGTGTTTGCCACCCATTCCACCTTATAGTCTCAAATGTAGATGCGAATATTTATACTAGCATGTTATAGTGTTCAAGAAATAATGAAACCATAATAGTTAGAATGTAAGTAAGATGTGCAGTTGAATGTGGGATATGTGTGTAAATAATATATGCAAAAAATATTTAAAAAGTTAGACTTGTTCACTTATATGGATGTCCGAGTGAACCTACATACTCTCATAGGGTGATTCAAAGTCCACATTGTTCGCAAAGTGTCTAAAGGGATTTTACCTTTTACTTTAACTCGATGTGGGAAATCTCTACTCCCTTTGATATACTGAAACGACTTGAGTATGAAAATGGTTTAGATATGAAAATGTCTAAAATAATTTAATGTAAATGGATTTTAAAGAAGAAACCATTTTAATGAATAATTGGATGTAATATCTCTAACATCAAGGTAAAATCATTAGGTAAAATCCCCGGATAAATTGATTCTATAACATACTATTTGTATTTTGTGGTTTTGAAGACCTTTGTTTGATTTTTGAGATTCATATAACATAAATACAAAAATTTATATATGTGACACCCCACATATTTTGGCATTAGAGGTAAACAATCCCCACTACCAACCCACGCTAGACGTCAAAATTAAAATACCATTCTTAGTATGTGACAGAAATATGAGACACTAAATTTTTTTCCCACAAGATAAAATTTGAAATTAATCCAACGAATATAATATCCACAAAATAAAATCCATCATCATACTAACTCTAATAAATAAATCTCAACTACAATTGATAATAATATCCAAATGAATAATCTAACTATAAATTTCCAACTTAAAACCTTACACAATCGTGGAACATCCAAAAAACCCATAAACGACTCTCCCATTTATAAAATGACACAAAGGAAAACTAAACTACTAAAACAATAAAAAGTAACTCCAGTTGCAACTCCTCAAATCTCCAATCAATCCTAGGAAGCTACGCCAACAGCTATACTTGAAATGTTAGTCAACGCAATGGGTCAGAGTTCACTGAATGAATACCAACTACTCCTCTCAAATAATATTCAGAAATCCATACGTAAGCATCATATGAGATAAATATCACAATAGAGTATTTTAAAATTAAAACGATAAGAATATGCTAGTAAAGTTAAATAGTACTAACTACCCACATAAACTAAACCACCCCACTACACAAGTTCAAATATGTTATTTCTATAGTGAATTAGATCTTAAACCTTTATTTTACTCAATTAAATTATTGAATTAACTTATTGGTGCGACACCACTATAGACAATTTACCTTTCTATTGGTCCTGCACATACTCCCGGTGTACTTAGAATCTCAACATAACACACCCACAACCATCATTATAGCCAGTCAGCCCAATTTCATTATCCCTACACATACTGGTAATGTTACTCGCACGGCACATCACTATAGCAGTCAGATCAATTTTGTTAGCACCGTACATACTCGTGACACTAACACACATCCACATCACTATAGTCAGTCGACCCAATTTTATTGGTCTTGCACATACTTGTGATGCAAATCCATTTTTAATACCTATTTATTTTCTTAGGCCTTAATTATTATTCTCATTTAATTTATCTTTACTATAATTATCCCTACATAGAATCGGGCATCATAACTAAAACCATCCCTAGTCTCATACTTAGAGATTACCAAACCATAAGTATTACCTAGTTTATCATCTACGAAGAATACCTACCCAAAAGGCATCACCTAGCCTCGCACCTAGGATGAAGGAATAATGTAATGACATACTACCTATACCCACCTAGGAAAGTACTCAATCGTATAAGTGCACACTCAATACTCCCAGACCTAGAAAGTGCCAACAACAACAAAGTCTACCTATTAGTTCCATACATAATAAGAAACCTACTAAAAATGGTGAAAGTACAACTACTCTCCCAAATCCCAACGTTTCCGTGGTATCGATTTATTAACACGAACAATGTCTATATAATACATATTTATAAAATAACGTTACAATTTCTCAATTAATCACACGAATCCAATTCCATTATACTTACATCAATCTAATCATGTAATAATAAAGTTATACAAAATAGTTACATAAGTGGCCAAATTCCATAATCCTAATTCTAGTGATATTTTATCAATTCAATACACAATTCACTTGAAATATGCATGTTAACAACATTTTACAACAATTAATTCTATTCTACAATATACACATTGATATCGTAATTTTTACGAGTCAAACGATTATTCGAATTTCATATTTTAATTCTAATATATGTTTCGTCTAATAAATACATCATAATCCAATAGACTAATCTAAGAATGCGGTGTTTCAAGTCTTAAATCATATTATTAAATTTAATAAAACATCCCCGAATTACTTATCACTTTTTCTAATTAATCTTTCTAGTTATTTGAAAGAAAACATGATTGATTAATGTTTATGTAACATTTAAAACATATAATACTTAAGGGGAATAATAGAGATATTCATGCCTGAAAATAAGTCATCTTGAAAATCTAATTACGTGATTGCGACCTTTTCATAAAAATGATAAAATCCCATTCTTGGTTGATCTTGAGAAATCTTGATTTGAGCCTTCAAAAATTGGGTTGAAGCTTCATTTTAATGGAGGTTTAGGTTTCATAAAAGAGAGAGAGGAAAACTTGGGAAGCTACTGCTTTTTAAGATGATATCAAAGTATTGAAAAAGTCTAATCCTCGAGCCTTTTAATATAGAAAAAATATTAGAGTTATAAACAAAAACAAACATTCATAAAGAAGTCAATTTGCAACCACTGCCTAGTGCCAATTGATTCGTCCCCAATGCTAAATCGATTCGACACCTGGGCGTAGCCTAATCTGGCCAAAAAATAAAATAACTGGAAAATTTCTTGGTTTTTTATCAATTCCAAAACCAATTAAAACCTTATTATTTGTTTTATATTAACCAACATTTTAAATGCTAAAAAAAATTAAATCCAATAAAAATTATATTTCGATTTTAAATTTATGCAAAATATTCTATGGTCCAAAATCATGGGGTATTACAACACATATGTAGTTATGTATAAGATTTGACTTGAGATTTAATGTGTGCCACCTATTACGCCTACATATATGCCATAGCCATGATTAAAGTCAACATAGCTCAAAGCAACTTTTCTAGAAGAAGAAAATAAAAGAGGAATAAAATGGTGGCGGGGTGTTGTTACAACAGGACATCACCCTTTAAGGCTAGGTTTTTATAAAGTAAAAAAAGTTAAAGTAACATTTGTCACGACCCCGACCCAAAATAGTATTAGGGAACGAGTGTCTTGACATGCCACCAAGGCAACAAATATTCCGATTTAATTGTTTCCTTAATAAATGCAACTGATATATTATCACATGGTTATGAATCGTAAAATACTGAAAGTAAAGGAATTACGTCATCAGAGCTTTCTAAAGGAAACTTCATATATATTAAAAGTAACAACCGGTTACAACTTAAGAAAAAATTTAAACCTTATTACAAGAGAGCCAGACATGCTCTAAATAAATATTTTACAAAAAGAGCTCTAAAAGCTAAATCTTCAATATAGTCCATTTTCATTCCGTCCGTGAGCCAAAACGTTTCCTGAAAAATGGTTATTTATACAACATCAGCTAAAAGCCGAATGAGGTTCAATCTCCAAACATTCCAGGGTTTTCAGAAAATAGATATCTATTCAAGTCAAAAGAGAAGGCATATACATATATGGAGAGGAACTTGCAGTAAATAGATATAATTTTGAAATGAAATTATATATATCACAATTGGATAGCTCAGAATAAGAAGAATGCAACAAATCAAATGTGATATCTTTTTCTTTCAATCATATCATTTTAATGGCCAAGTACACTCTTATACCGTATTCTTCTACCGTATTATACCCCGCTAGTTGAGGGTCAATCGAACTAGTTCGTCACAACGCCTTATTTAGGGCACACCAGCGATAACCCAGCTGGGAAGGTCAGTCAGTAAAGAGGTCCCTTAGGCCAAATCATAATTTCAATATTCAATATCCTTTTCAATAATCATTTTAATCGATATGTTTATATGGACAAATATAAACATGTCACAATTGAATCAGTCATCGGTATCACATGAATTTTGAGAATAAAAGCACTTCACAAAATATATATAGTATGCATAATATCATATAATCAAAATACACAAGGAATGTCAGAGTACTCACCCAAAATGGAGGTCAAATTTACTGGTATTGAGTCTTCGATCACACGTTAATCTGATAAAGATTTAAGTACACGTTCTAAGGTCTAGTTTATACTATACTTTAATAATAACTTCCTCTTTTAAAGGATTACTGAATCCCCATTTTTCAACTTTTAAAACTCATTGATCGTAATTGAAGAATTCAATTCATTGTCTTTCCTCATCAGTCGGTTCCCAGTAGAGATGGAGGGTCACAAGGGCACCACTTAAATACCATCTCATCTAGAGAGAACTTCACCGGGCCTGACTTTGGAATTACTTAAATCGGATTCCATAATAACGAGCAATTTCTTTAAAAAGAATCATTTTTAAAAGCGTATAATTTCAAACAAGTTTATAAAATCAACTTGGATTTGTTCTAAATTTTAAGTTTTGATTACTGAATTCTTTATTGTATTTTACCAGCATAACTACTAAGTAAAGCTATAAAACAATAAATTAAAACTATAAAGATGCATTATAACATTAAGATTACCTTAAGATGAATATCCCTAAGAACTTCTTCTTAAACTTTCTCACACTTTCTCTCACTATTTCTTTCTATAATTCTCAAGGAATTGGTGTGAGTTTCAAATGATCCCCTAAAGTCCCTATTTATAGTTTTTCAAAGATATCCCGGGGTTGACACATGTCCATGCTGACCAAGCTTTTACAATGGGAGTCAGCGTTGACGTGTCGCGTAACAGAGGTGTCTTGCAGTCTTATTTCATCGGACTGTGACACGTGTTTTAGCTTCTCCTCTAACGATGACACGTGTTTTGGCTTCTCCTCTAACGACGACACGTGTATGGTGGAGGTGTCAAAACCGAGCACGAGGTGGATAGGTATTAAGGGTATAAGGGTCATTTCGGACCTGAAGGGCATTTTGGTAATTTCACACCATATATTTTCAATATTTCTTATAGGTCCATGAAAATATTTTATTTATGAAAAGGCCCCTTTTTATTTTTCATTTTGGTCCCTGTAACTTTCTTTATTAAAAACAAGTCCCTAAAGTTTCATAAAATTATATTTTCTACCCCAAAACTTATCACTTTACTTAGGATGTGCCATAAAATCTCAGTTTGACTCATTTTACCGTTGATTCTTCAAATTTAAAAATGGACTTTGTCATATTAAGAACTCGGAATATCGTATATGTAATAATATATCATTATTAGATAGTAAGTGTGACGAAATTGAAAGAAGACAACTATATATATTGGTATAAGAAAATGGGGTCATTACAACATTACTTGTGACACCACCACAAGAGTGATCTTCTTCTTTAATAGGATTATGGATTAATATCATCTTTTAAAAAATAGATCTAAGCCTTTTAGGAGTGATGAGTATTTTTGGGATTATGAAGTGGCTTGATCTCTTGTAATTATTGGGAGTTTCTTGTGCAATAAGGATATGGTGGGGAATTAAGGTGCGTTTAGGCCTTCTCTGGGTATATATGGGAAGTGGTGAAGAGAAAATAGATTTTTGATATTATTGATTTAATTGGGAGAAATTATTTAATACCCCCTAGAAAAATAAGTATTTAATGATAATATAAATATTTTATTCAAAGAAATATTTGAGGAATAAATATATAAGGAAATTATGCCAACTGACATGAAAAGTAACGTTTTACGAAAAGTAATTAAGGAGAGCAATCTCCACGTTGCATGGTTCGCATGGATGCATGTTTAAGTTATAATAGTCCTAGTAAGTATGTTCGTTAATTTTGATGCAAAAATTTCAAGGAATGATGGTGACACGATCATGGTTAATATAATGTGATTTTTGCAAGCACGTGCCGCGCAATTTTTGTAGGACAATTGGAGAGGGATAAAATAGTGTGACTATATATTTGGAGCCCTGAAAATATAAGAAAAAATACCATGTAGAGAAAAAATAAAAAAATAAATGTTAATCTTGCACTTTTTGATGGTACTCGATACTTCGAAAACGCAACTTTGCGTGAATTTTTTAGGACTATTGGAAGATCAAAAATATAAAATGACCATATATATGAGACCCTAAAAATATATAGAAAAATACCATGTGAAGAAAAAAAGAATTTTCTTTCCGGGTTGCCCCCCTATTTGGGCGAATAACAACCCTTAGTGGGCTGGTTTTTGTTGTTGTTGGGTCATGTCTCTTTCAAGATTATTTCAGACTTTGGTAGACACATTTTTACCCATTTTGTGAAAGGAGGAAAATGCAACTTTGGCTAATGAGTTAATGTAGGGGTGGAAATGAGTTATAAGAGAGAGAAAAGGGGCTATAGACTTGAACATACCAAAGCTATCAAATTTTATCTTCTTTCTCTCACTCCTTGAGCTCCCAAGACCCAAAAGTCTTTCCTCAAATTCATAGATCCCTTTTACCACCACTTTCTCTCACTAGAAACTACATTAAAATATCTCAAAAACAACATTAAAGCTCCACACAAGTATGTGGCAATGTGTAGAGATTTGTAAGGAGTTTTGGAGCTTGAAATGGGTCTTGTTGGTTGAAGAAGGAGATATTCTTGGATGTTGTTGGAGGGTTTTGAAGAGAGTTTTCTTGAAGTGGGTCTTTGAGAGAATTTCTTTGGAGCATAATTGAAGCAAGCTAGAGGAAGCTTTTGGTAACCCCTTGAGGCCACCTTTGGAGGTGGGGATTGCTCCCACTACACCACTATTTTGACCACCATTTTGGAGACTTTAGAGGTGGAAATGCTAACCTTACTTTAAGTTTGAAGATGCGTATATTCTCAGCTAGTTTATTTACATATATTATAATTAATATATGTAGGATATATGTTTGTTTGCATTCATGGATTGATTAGTTGCGATCTCATCATTGTATTTGTAAATGGGTTTCCAAGAGCTGATTAAAATGTGTTTTGAAAATGAATAAATTTTAGAATGTATATCTTCAACATTTTATGAAATAAATTTTTTTAGAATGATGTTTTGAAGATAAATAATGTGATTTTATGCAAGGAAATTCATTAGACTTGGTTAAGCAATTTTATGAGATTAAAATATAATTTTCTACTTGAATAATGAAGATAAGTGTGAAAACAAAAACTTTCACTTTAATGGATTATTTAAAGTGGGTAAAACTCATATAGAAAATAAAATAGATTTAATGTGTAAATATGTGAAAAGTAAGGATTTTTCATAAGTTGTGGGTTAAAAGTTAATAATGGAAGTTAAAGGTTTCGAATGTGTAAATAGTAGCAAAGTGGGTGTCAAGATGAAAATTTTAATAAATAAAATGTCTATTCCAAATGCCTAGAAAATGAGACTTCAATATATGAAAAAAATATTATTTTATATATTAAAGGTGTCAAAGTGACAAATATCAAAGTTTGGTAAAATGAGGTATTAAACAAGTGTAAAAATGAATAAAAGTATTTTAAATGTTAAGTTTGAAACTTAAATTACCATTTTTGGAAAATGACACTTGTTAAAGGGCTAAATTGGTAAATTTACGTAAAGTGGAACACTTTTACGAATTACAAATGTTGATGAATATTTTACATTATTTTGGGTGAAAATAAATTAAGTCCTAAGGCGTGAATGATTTTTGGTATAAAAATAAATGTGTGTCTGAATATAGGACTTAAAGGAGAAATAAATAATTTTCTAAGTGCTAATGGAAAAATGGACGGCTATGTCCGGGCTTTTGGCTTTGGACCGTAAATGTGAATTAATGTGAATATTTGAATAATATTGAGCATATTGAAAAGATAAAGGAACACTTGGGTGATGCCAAAAATAATTAAGAAGGTCATGCCGTCCCTAGTGGTGAAAGACCCCAAACCCACTGTGTAGTTAACATATGGTGACTGAAATCGATGGAGTGGAACCCGTGAAGTCCAGGGATATTGGTGGATTTTGAGAAAAGACAATGGTATTAAATTGGAACATGATAAGAAATGGGTTATAATGGAAATAACCTAACTTATATGAAACGATAAATGTTCCGTTTGGTGTATAATGTGGACAAGTAATTTGATAATAATAATTAATATCCATAAGAAAAGAGAAATGGTTAATTAAGGCGACTTAATGGATAATTAACTACCTAATGAGGTTTAAACCCATAATCACACAAGTGTGCGTGTTATATAAGGCTTTCAATGTTAATGAATATTTTCTAACACGATGTGCGCATTTGTTGAAAGAAAGTCTTAGGTAATGATTAACAACTCTGGTGTGAGTTAATGAACATTGAGTAATAAAAGTTTTGAAAGTAAATGAAGGTTTTATCAACAATTACTAATTGTTTAACCGTGTAAGTTAATGGGAAAGAATTCTAGCTTCAAACATAAGGATACAAATTGATTATTTTTTAAAAATAAGGAAAATGAATTGTGTCAAATAACATTTTTGGAATAAAACAGTTTAATACACTGGGACATGTATTTTAACGGTATATATGTAGATATATATGTATTTTCACATGCATGTAGTTGTAGCGTGTGAGTGTTGTTTTTTCCGTTCTTTTCTATACTACATTTGTATAAGTTCTCACTGAGCATTCAACTCACTTCCTTCTTATGTTACGTCATGTTGTATGCTGTCCCGTATTTTAAGAGCATTGCACATGTAAGTACTTAATTTGCATTTATGTTAGTAGCTCTGTCTACTTGGCCTTGGGGCACCCCCTTGGGTCACATCATGTTGTTTGATGAAAATTGGAATCACATGCTAATAAGTGTAACGTTAAATAATAATAATAAAACTGGATTAGAAACATTATTTTGGTTGTTTCATTGCACTTTACAATTAACGCGCATGCCAGATCGGTTCGATCTTTTATTAACCCTTAGATTCGGGTCGGGTAGTTACAACTTGGTATTAGAGCTTCAAATTCAATGTTCCTTTCGGGTGTGACGTGGTGAGGCCGCTAGTGGATTTTCTTGACGTCGATGTTGGTTTCGGATAGTCATGCTGGATTAGTAACGGTTTTGATTCGTATCCTGGACAATGAAGTAAAGGACATTAGCATGATGTGCAACTCTTATAAGATGGTAAACGTCTAAGTTAGCAGCCATTCATGTTCTATGACATTTCTGATGTAGATATGTTGGTAAGTCTTGGGTGTTAGTGTAGGCCAATAGCAGAAACACCGTGATATTTTGCGTGAGATGTATTTTGTGGTAACTTTGATGATGAGAGTAGCCTTAGTAGTGGCAACATCGAGTAGTGTTCATTACAAACTAACTATAAAGGTTGAATATATCATCTATGGAGGTTAGGTGACTGAGTGGTGTTCATAAGTATTGATTCTGTAGTGAGAACGTATAGGGTCCCTTGGTTGAGGACTTGGGTTTAGCGTATCTTGATTATAATGTGGGTCTAGATAATCATAATAATTTGAAGTAACTTGGGAGTGAACCTAGAAAATCTTGGTGATTTAGTGTTAAGTATTAGCATTGTGATGTTTTAGAATAGGATCTCTTGCAGCGTCACTAAGGTGAGCCTCCTCTTAAGCGATACCCGATGTCCTACCAAAACTTTGGTAGTATTAATTTATAGTTCTAAAGAAAATAGTGTGGTATTGAGGAATATGATCCCTTGTGGTATCCGTGATGTGGGACTTTGTATTTATAGGCAATACCCGACATCCCGTATCCTACCAAAATATATATAGTTGTGTTAGCTTATAGATTAACACATAATATGATGTTTCCATAGTGAGGCAATTATTTAGTTATCATGATTTAACACTCATTCAGGTTTAATAATGTGATTTGGTGAAAGTGAATTCGGGTTAGTAATATGAATAGACATGTGAATTCGTATTATTAATTCCTTGGGGGTATGCTAAGGTTTAGCTAGTGAGATGTTAATGCGAGTGGTAGACATTCCCTACTAATGGTGAACTTAAGGTTGTGTACCGTGTATTATGATGACAATGTTGTCTCTCCTTGAACTTTTGGGATTCCTTATGATGTCAAGGATATAGCCTTTTGGTTAGTATGACACGTGTTGATTAGGATTGATTGCTTTGAGGTTATGAGTTGGTGGCTACGATCGGTTGTCATACATGATAGGATTCTGTCACGATGACTCTTATACTAGGATGTGTATGACCATTTTAGGAATAATAAAATTGGTGTATTTTCCATGAAGCGTATGGAAGAATAATTTTTACATCGAAGTTTTACATAGTGGTGATAGATCATTGATGATTGTAGTATGGTTAGGTCATGTTGATTTGTGGTAGCACTTTGGAATTAGTTCCATGACTTTTGTTTATAAAAATGTGTCGTGATATTTCTTTTGAGGACAGGTCGGAAGTAGGCTGATATGTGCTAGGTTATGCACTTGGGAGACTTAGAACACGATGATGTTCATAATGGTTTAGAGATAACACTTGGAATAAAGTGTTAGAATTGATTATAACAATTGTGTGTGCTACCTATATGGTTGGTATGATTCCAGTTAGGGAAATCATTAGGTCTTAACCATAGGTAATATTTTAAAGTTTGGGATGCCATCAGGATGGTTATATTTTGGAATCATTTCGAAAGTTATTAAGAGTCGTAGAAATGATCTGTGAGTTGAATGCTTTAAACCGTGTGAGTATTGTGTTTCACTTGATGAGAGTGATATTGAAAACTAAGGTTAGCTATCGCATGTTGAAATGGTATAGACCTAGGTATGATAGGTTAGTGGCTAACGGTAAGCATTGAAATAATGTAATTTCATTTGGTTCAGATGGTTATGCTTTCCAATGATGGAAATGTGGCATTAATATTAAGGAGGGAAGCCTAGCGTTCCAGCTTCCTAAAGAAATCAGTTTTGTAGTTCGTTCGTTCTGTAAGAATGGATGATTCTTGGTTAGGTTCCAGGGTATGTGGCATGGCTTAGACTGTAGTAGATACCAATGAGAATTATAGATTTCAAGTGTAAGTTATGGGTTCACACTTCGTGTGGCACGATTTCTATGTTGAAATTTGATTATTTTCTTTTGGCATGGTAGTCACCTGATTCGTTGCATTCCTTGTGTCTTATTGATCTCAATAATGGGAAGTTATTGTTCAGTTGTGATTCGAGTGTAGCGCTGTATAAGCTCAGTAGTGATGCGGGTTAGTTCGGTTGTGGCTGATGCATCACGATATATGAGTGCGCTATTCAGAAGCATCCCTGTTCTACACTAGTTTGTGTGTACGCAAGGTCTCGTGTTGGTTTCATGTTGTTTGCATGTGTTATTTGGTTGTAGTAGGTTAACATGTTTCGTTAGTTGACACATATAGATAGCTACAACTTGGTCATGGGTTTTGAGTTTGTGCCTCGAGGATATTGTGAGTATTAGAACTTGATATAACATTAGATGTTTGTGTTTCACTTTGCTTGGAATTATGCGGATTGAGGATGTGATCGCTCTTGTATATTTATGCTGTGATATCTAGTATGAATCTAGGTTAGATTAAGGATATCGTAAGAGATATTGATCGGGTAGACCAATGGGATTAAATGACTATCTTATGATCATTGATGTGTATGATTAGAAATATTGAGGTGGTATTAGCCTAGGAAAGGCGTGATCTAAAATTGTTGAGGCAACGTAGGCTTGTAAATCCTAACGTTGAAAGGATTCATGATGATTAGTTCATTGGTGGTAGCATGATATTTTCTGAATACCGATTATTTCGAGGGATTGTTTCGATAGATGAGTTGAGCATGCTTGGGATTAGTAGTAAGACCTTAATGTTCTCCATAATTTTATTAGCAATGTAATTTATGAAAATAAAATCTTTGGTATTTAGACCACAGTGTTGAGGATACCCCCAGATTGGAATCTGGTTTAGGTAACTGGATTCTATGGTTAATGACCATGAATTTCGAGGATGAAATATTCTAAGGAGGGAAGAATGTAATAGCTCACCATAGAAAAATAATTATTTAATGATAGTAGAAATATTTTATTCAAAGGAACATTTAAGGAATAAATATATAAGGGAATTACCCCAACTAACATGAAAAGTGACGTATTACGAAAAGTAATTAAGGAAAAAAATTTCCATGTAGCATGATTCTCATGGATGCATGTTTAAGTTATAATAGTCCTAGTAAGTATGTTGGTTAAGTTTGATGTAAAACCTTTAAGGAATGATTATAACACGATCATGATTATTATAACGCAATTTTTGTCAGCACGCGCTGCACATGACGCGATCTTGCGCAATTTTTGTTGGAAAATTAGAGAGTGATAAAAAGAGTGTGACTACATATTTGGAGCCCTAAAAATATAAGAAAAAATAACATGTAGAGAAAAAATCAAAAAAATAAATAAAAGTTAATCTAGCACTTTTTGATGGTACGCGACATTGCGAAAAAACTTTGCGTGAATTGCTTAGGACTATTAGAAGGTCAAAAAAATAAAAAAGACCATTTATATGAGACCGTAAAAATACATAGAAAAATACCATATAAAGAAAAAATGATTTTTTTTGGGCTGCCCCTCCCCCCCTTTGGGCGGACAATAGCCCTTAGTGGGCTGTATTTTGTTGTTGTTGGGTCTTGTCTCTTTCAAGATTATTTCAGACCTTGATAGATAAGTTTTGTACCCCTTTTTTGAAAGGAAGAAGACGCAAGTTTGGCTAATGAGTTCATGTGGGCGTGGAAACGGGTTATAAGAGAGAGAAAAGGGCCATAGACTTAAACATACCAAAGCTATCATATTTTATCTTCTTTCTCTAACTCCTTGAGCTCCCCAAAACTTGAAGCCTTGCCCCAAATTCGTATCTCCATTTTACGACCACTTTCTCTCACTAGAAACTCCATTAAAATAGCTCAAAAACATCATTAAAGCTCAACACAAAGATGGGACAACGTGTAAAGGTTTGAAAGGGGTCTTATTGGTTGAAGAAGGAGATGTTCTTAGATGTTGTTGGAGGGTTTTGAAGAGATTTTTCTTGAAGTGGGTCTTTGAAAGCATTTCTTTGAAGCACCATTGAATCAAGGTAGAGGAAGCTTTTGGTAACCCCTTGAGGCCACCTTTAGAGGTGGGGGTTGTTCCTCCCACCATTTTGGAGAATTTGAAGGTGGGAATGCTAACCTTGGTTTAGGTTTAAAGATGTGTATATTTTCAGCAAGTTTATTTACATATATTATACTTAATATATGTAGGATATATGTTAGCTTGCATCCATGGGTTGATTAGTTGCAATCTCATCATTTGACATGTAAATGGGTTTCCAAGAGATGATTTAAAATGGATTTTGAAAATGAATTAATTTCAGAATGTATATCTTCAATGTTTTATGAAACAAAATGTGTTAGAATGATATTTTAAAGATAAATAATGTGATTTTATGCAAGAAAATGCATTTGTCTTGTTTAAGCCATTTTATGAGATTAAAATATTATTTTCTACTTAAATAATGAAGATAAGTGTGAAAAGAAAACTTTCACTTTAATGGGTTGTTTAAAGTGGGTAAAACTCATGTAGAAAGTAAAATGGATTTAATGTGTAAATATGTGAAAAGTAAGGATTTTTCATAAGTTGTGGGTTAAAAGTTAATAACCGAAATTAAAGGTTTCAAATGTGTAAATAGTAACAAAGTGGGTGTTAAGATGCAAAATTTCATAAATAAAGTGTGTATTTTAAATGCCTAGAAAATGGGACTTTAATATATGAAAAGATGTTATTTTATATATTAAAGGTGCTAAAGTGACAAATGTGAAAGTTTGGTAAAATGAGGTATTGAGTAAGTGTAAAAATGGCTAAAAGTGTTTTAAATGTTAAGTTGGAAACTTTAAGTACCATTTTTGGAAAATGACATTTGTTAAAGGGCTACATTGCAAGTTTTGGCAATAAAAGGGTAAATTGTTAAATTTACTTAAAGTGGAACATTTTTATGAATTAAAAATATTGACGAATGTTTTTATACTATTGTGAGTGAAAATGAATCAAGTCCTAAGGTGTGAATGATTTTTGGTATAAAAATCAACACGTGTGTGTGAATAAAGGATTTAAAGGAGAAGTAAATAATTTCCGAAGTGTTATTGAAAAAACAAATGGTTAAGTTCAATATTTTGGTTTCAACCCATAAATGTGGATTAATGTGAAGATTGGAATAATTTTAAACACATTGAAAGATAAAGGAACAGTCGGATGATGCCGAGAAATAATTAAGAAGGGAATGACATCCCTCGTGGTGAAAGACCCCAAACCCACTACGCAGTTAGCATATAGTGACTGGAACCGACGGTGTGGAGCCCGTGAAGTCCAGGAATATTGGTGGATTCTGAGAAAAGACAATGGTATTAAATTGGAACATGATAAGAAATGGGTTGTGATGGAAATAACCTAACTCATATGAAATGATAAATGTTCCGTTTGGTGTATAATGTGGATAAGTAACTTGAGAATAATGACTAATGTCCATAAGAAAAGCGAAATGGTTAATCAAGGTAAATTAATGGGTAATTAAGCTACCTAATGAAGTTTAAACTCATTATAACACAAATGTGCCTTTTATATAAGGCTTTCATTGTTAATAAATATTTTCTGACACAATGTGCGCATGTGTTGAAAGAAAGTCTTAGATAATGATTAACAACTCTGGTGTGAGTTAATGAACGTTGAGTAATAAAAGGTTTGAAATTAAATGAAAGGTTTTCCCAACAATTACTAATTGTTTAACTGTGTAAGTTAATGGGAAAGAATGTTACCTTTAAGCATAAAGATATAAAATGATTATTTTTAAAAGACAAGGTGAATGAACAGTGTCAAATAATGTTTTTGGAATAAAACGGTTTAATACATTTGGACATGTATTTTCAATGGTATATATGTATTTTCACATGCATGTAGTTTTAGCGTGTGAGTGTTCTTTCTGCCGTTCGTTTCTATGCTGTATTTGTGTAAGTTCCCACCGAGCATTCCGCTCACTCCTTCCTTTTGTTATGACAGGTTGTATGCTGTACCATATTTTGAGAGCGTTGTATAGGTAAGTACTTAATTTGTATTTACATTAGTAGCTTTGTTTACTTGGATTTGGGGGAACCCCTTTGGGTCACATCATGTAGTTTGGTGAAAATTGAAATCACGTGCTAATAAGTGTAATGTTAAATAAAAATAATATTGGATTAGAAACATTATTTAGCTTGTTCCATTGCACTTCACAATTAACGCGCGAGCCGGATCACGTGGACCTTTATTAATCCTTAAATTCGGGTCAGGATGTCACAAATTAAATTGCGTTTCGGTAAATATTAATTAATGAGGTAAAAGATTAATATTTATTATTGTTATTATTGATATTATTATTATTATTATTATTATTATTATTATTATTATTATTATTATTATTATTATTATTATTATTATTATTATTATTATTATTATTATTATTATTATTATTTACTTGCGTGTGATAAGTAAATAGATAAATGATTTATTCTATGTCGTGTATAAGTGAAAGTGACGATTTATTATCATATATCGATAGAGTGTTACATCGACGAATCAGTGTAATTTATGGGCGATGCGTACGTACGCGCATGCCGGGCCCCGTTATTGAGCTGTTAGCATATTTGGTGTTTAATGTCTCAAATGATCTTTTTTAGTGAATGGGTAATCCAAGAAGGGTTGAAATAGTCCAGAATAGGTGCCCGAGGGTTATGATTGGTTTCCAGGGACTTTTTATCTATAGCAGGACCCGTATAAGGATAGGAGGTCGTTTTACACTTAGGGTTAATTAAGGAAGTATTTAAAAGGTCGGGAAGGTGGATGGCAACCCACCTTTGATATTCTACACAAGTGAGATTGAGAGAGAGTTCAAAAGAAGAGACAAGATGAAGAAATAAGAGAAAGGTCTTGGAGGAGAGAAATAGAAGCCATCTCCGGATTTAACCCCTCATCAGACGTAGAGAACATAGTTTCTTAATCCACAAAGGTAAGTAGTTACTTGGTTTAAATTGCAATTGTATGTAGTTAATCACTGTCATATTTAATTGGTATACAAATATGAGATTTATAGTATTAAAAATTGAAACTTTGGTTGATTGATGTAGAGATTTAGATGATAAGGGATCTTTGATGTAAGTTGATTATTAGTTGGGATTAATCATTTAGAATTTCAAAATTAATTTTTGAATTAAAACGATGAGCATTGTACGAGAAGTATTTTTTAATTGCTCATAGATTTGGCTATTTTATAGTTTTGGCGTATCCCGTTACAAACCTGCATCTCAAACTAAACACTACGTCTCCAAGTTCATTCGAAGATGTGTTAGTGACTCAACTTCGTTTGTAGATTCATCACCGACACTTTATAGAGGTATAATAACTTGTGATTTTCATAGATTTGTATCAATCATATTCTAGAGTTTTCAATTTTTCAATCAAGGATTTTTATAAAAAAAGAATTCAAAAAGAAAATTTTTAAGTCTTGTTCAAAAGAGATGGGATCTCATTCGAATGAGATGTAGGGTTTCATTTGAAATAAGTTCAAATGACATTCAAACGAGACATCCCTGCCTTGACAAATATTTCTCGTTCGAAGTTCCTGGGAAGGCAGCTCAAATGAAAAGAGGTTGTCGTTAGAATGAAAAGTAATGCCATTCGAACAAAATTATAGTTTTCGTTTAAATGAGGTATAATTTCGTTTGAATGAACCCACCGCCTCGAAATTCAAGATTTTTTATTTATAAAAAACCTGTTTTGTTATGAATTTCTCAAGAACTTTAGCGAAAATGATTTTTCAATACCTGCTATAAAAGTTCTCATATTTGTTTTTTCAAAACCACTTTTGTTTTTCGAATCATACTTCTCCATATGTGATTTGTGAGTTTATGAAAGCCTAGTTTCTATACATCTTGCACTAACCCTTGTAGAGTCCAACTTTACTGCTGAATTACGGAATCGAGATTCTACTACTAAAGACAAAGAAGGTTGATCATTGGATACCGAGGGAAGACCACTTCTTGTGGACGACACTCGACTGTGTTGTACATAGTAGAATAATTGAAGACTCTACGTGTTATACTTAGTCGTGATAAGTAGTCTGTAAGTCGACCGTGTATGTCATGTTCTCTATCGTGCTGAATAAAGATTTTTCCCTTTTAGGGATTTTTCATTACTTCTTTGCATGCGTGATTTGATTGTGTGATTGATTAGAATTAAATTGGACTTTATCATCGCATGAACATTTAACTACTACTCGATATAACAATTGATTAAAATTGGAATTTTAATGTGAGGAACCTAATATATGGACTATCTATACGATACCGCTTTCTCAAATTAGTATCAGAGCAGGTTACACTAAGTTTTTGTTTGATCTTTAAAATTTGGGTTTAAATGGATAATTTTTATAATAGGGTACCTATTTTTGATGGGTCAAATTATACATACTGGAAATCTAGGATGAGGTCTGTGTTAAAATACATTGATGAAAGAGTATGGTTTGTTTGTGAAAGAGGGTGGACACTACCCGTAGTGACCAATGGCGATGTCATAGGTCCAAAACCTATCACTTCTTAGACATAAGATAACTTTAAATGGAGTAACTTTAACTCATGTGATTTAAGTTCCATTTCTGGAGCAGTCACCGCTAACGAGTTCCACCGCATTATGATGTGCACCACGTCAGCAGAAGCTTGGGATATCCTCCAACTCACTCACGAGGGTACCAGCGTTGTGAAAGATTATTAGATTTAAAATCTAGCCACATAATTTAAAACGCTTACCATGCTTGAGTTTGAGTCATTTGATAAGTTTTATGCACGATTGTCTGACATCATTAACTCTAGTTACAATTTAGGTGAGAAAATTCTTGAGCGTGTAGTTAAGAAGATTTTGAGATCGCTCCCTTCTCGTTTAATTCGTAAGATTACTATACTTAATTCTTTGGGTGTAGTAGATATGCTTAGGTTAGAAGAACTCATAGGAGACCTTCAAACTTATGAGATAGATATGTTTCCCAAAACTGTTAAACCTAAGGAAAAGAGAATTGGGTTAAAAGTTCATTCTAGAAAGAAAAAGGAGGTTTTTTCTGACTCCGAATATGATTTTGATTTGGATCATTTGGACCTGTTTGCAAAAAAAAATTCAAAAAGATTCTCAAACTTATAAATAAAATACTTCCAAAGAAAAGATAAAAAATATGAATTGGGCAAGAAAATTTTTAAAAAGAAAGAAAAGAAAACCCTAAGAAAGATGAAGAAAGATGGTATGAGTGCGAGGGTAAGGGTTAAAAAGGTCATGAGTGTGATAAGTGATTAAAGAGACAAGGCAAATTCAAAGATGAATTAAATGCCACACTTAGTGAGAATGAATTCGAGTCAATGGATTCCAGGATCGAATCACCCCATGGACGTAACTTCATCGCGTTCATGGATAGTCATGTTAGTACATTTAGTGCACTTCACGTCGATGAGGAAGCTACTAAACATGATGACCTCGATCGTGAGGCTAGTCATTCCGATGAGAGTAATGGGGATGATGTTTTAAGTGAGAGCAAGAGTGACCTTCAACGTGCTTACACTGATCTTTACGTTGAGTCCTTTAAAATGAGGACACAAAATAAAGGTTTAGCGATTAGACTTTTAGCTTTAGAAAAATAGTTTAGAGAGGGAAAAGAGAGAGAGTCCGCGGTGAGAGTTTCTTCTGAATAAAGAGTCATCTTAGTGAAGAAGAAAAATGGTTCCTTAACCAACAAAGTGGATAGTCTTATGAGAGATCTTCAAGAATCCGTCGAGACTCGTGAGAAACTTTAAGCCCTTATATCCCAACTCGAGAAAGATCTCAAACATGCCCAGGAGTTAAAGGTTACTTTAGAGGATGCATCAAAGATGCCCAAGATGGTTAGAAAGATGCTCCTGGGACCCACTTTAGGTTTTGGTGAGGGGAGAGGAATAGGTTTCGACAGTGCATCCACTTCCCATTGTACATCGGAACTAGTTCTTAAATTTGTGGTAAATACTTGTGGGCCTCGACATAAACCAAAAAAGAGATTTCAACCTAAAAAAGTGAACTAAGGTATAGACAAACAAGTCTATGTTTGCAGTTTTAGCAAAAGGAAATGTTACCTTAGAGAGTTTTGCTACAAGTTAGGCAGAGCTAAGCATAAACAAACTCCCATGCACCGCTCTAACGACCTTGCTAGTCTTAAAGAGAAAGTGAGTTTCTAGTCTCTACTTCACAAAGCTTAATGGAAGAATTTCAATGGATGTGTTTACCATTGGAGAACGCTTCTAACGTTATGACTAGAGCCAACAATGATAAGGGCAAACAAAAGGTTAGCAACACTTGGGTACCTAAGCAAAACGAAAAAGACCTAGTTGTTCACGTCGCTCTTAAGGTTCAAAACATTTCCCAATGGTATTTTGATCGTGGGTGCTTTAGGTACATGACCAATGATATATCATTTTTTACCCATCTTGAGGATCGCAAGGAAGGGAAAGTGACCTTTAGAGATGGGAGTAGGTATAGGATTTTAGGGAGAGGATGTGTTGAGATACCCGAATTCCTTAAAATAGACAATGTGCTGTACGTAAAAGGGTTGAAAGTGAACTTAATTAGCATAAGCTAACTGTGCGACACAAACTTTACGGTAAAGTTTTATCGATCTGAATGTAAAGTTTATTATTAATTTGATGAAATTTTACACAAGGAGTGAGGAGCAAAGATAATTGCTTTGGGATTTTGACTAAGTTCTCCTTTGTGTGAAATAGTTCCACGGTCTCCTCTATGGACCTTTGGCATCACTGACTAGGTCATGTGAGCTTCAGAGATTTTGAGAGATTAATGAAAAAGGACCTAGTTCGTGGCTTACCGTCACTTGGGAAACCAATTCCTCAGTTTGGGAAGCTTGCAATATGGAAAATAAATTCAAAGTCTCGATTGAAAGATTAATACCATTACCACCACCTGTGTTTTTGAGTTGATTCACATGGATCTTATGGGTCTTACTCGCTCGGAGAGTTTAAATGGTAAGAGATACATTCTCTTGATGGTAGATGACTTTTCTAGATACTCCACTGTGTGATTTCTTGCAGAATAGTCCGATGCGTTTGAGTTCCTAACAATCAAGTGTCGTATCCTACAAAACCAACACAATGTCACTATTAATCGGATGTGTAGTGACAACATCACTGAATTTAAAGAAGCCAAAGTGGATAGCTATTGTGATGGAGTGCGCATCAAATATGAGGTTTTGGCCATTCATACTCCTCAATAAAATGGGATTATTGAGAGGAAGAACCGAACAATAAAAAATGGCTAGATCCATGCTTATTGGGAGAAATGTGCCTAGATATTTTTGGGCAGAGGCGGTGAGTATCGCATTCCATACGATGAGTAAGGTATATGTTCGTCCACACACAATACACACGCTATATGAGTTCTGGAATGGGAAGAAGCGCAACCTAGCGTATTTCTGTGTCTTTGGAAGTACTTGCTATATCTTGAGAGATATAGAGCACTGAGGAAAGTTTGAGTGCTGGAGCGACGATGCGATATTTTTAATCCCGAAGTGACGAGGGGATATTTTTAGGTTATTCATCGATGAGTAGGGCTTATAAGTTGTTTAACCTTGCAAGATCTAATGTTGTGGAGTCAATAAATATCATGATTAGAGATAACGAACCTTCGGTATTTATTTCTTTTAGCCCTTAGTGTGAGGGTAATTCACCTCTTGCTGATGATCCTATCCTTTCCTATACTACCTCGATGGAACCCACTTATAATTTAGAGGATCCACTCTCTTGGGTTCGAAGGAGTCATGATCCTACCACTATACTTGGTGATCCTACACTTAGGTGTTAAGACTCGCGCTCAACTTCAGAATGGGGTTATTTACCTTTACTATACCTACTTAGTCAAGCCTAAGAATGTAAAAAAAACACTCAAGGATGAGCACTGAATATCGGCTATGCAAGATGAGTTTCTTCAGTTTCACAAGAACGATGTCTGGGAGTTAGTCCCCCGACCTAGCGAGAGTAATTTAATAGGTACCAAGTGGATTTACAATAATAAGGTGGATGAGAATGGTACCATAGTTCATAATAGGTCTAGGTTGGTCGCTCAAGGCTACATATAAATTGAGGGTGTAGACTTTGATGAGACATTTTCACCTGTTGCCAGGCTTGAGTTCGTTCGCTTACTACTCGCTATAGAATGTCATCAAATTTTCAAGTTTATCAGATGGATGTCAAGAGTGCCTTCGTTAATGGCATTTTATTGGAGGTAGTTTAGGTGGATCAACCAAAGGCATTTGAAGACCCAAAGTACCCGGGAAAGATATTTTGTCGTAGGAATGCCTTGTATGGTTTGAAGCAAGTACCTCATGCTTGGTACGCGAGGATCACAACCTATCTCTTATTTAGTGGCTTCAAGAGAGCGGGAGTGGATAAGACATTGTTTGTGAGGAGGGAGAGTGGTGTTATCTTGGTTACCTAAGTTTATATAGACGAAATAGTATTTAGATCCACGTGCTCCCTCCATGCTCACACTTTTAGGCAGGAGATGAAGAGCGAGTTTGAGATGAGCATTATTGGTGAGATTATGTTCTTCTTAGGTTTCCAGGTTAGTCAGTTAGAGGATGTGATATTCATATCCCAATCCAAATAAGATAGGGATCTAGTGAAGAAGTTTGGTTTAGACTATGTTAAGCAAGCATGCACCCTACCGAGTACATTTACAAAGCTTAGCAATGACACTTTAGGCAAGGACGTAGAGCAAACCCTTTATATGAGTATGATAGATTGCCTTTTCTACTTGACCGCTAGTCGTTTCGATATTGCCTTTAGTGTAGGAGTCTATGCACGATACCAGACGTACCCAAAAGAGTCTCACTTACTCGTACTTAAACGTATCTGGACCAGGGATGTTGATGGTTATAGGAGCACCTTGGGTGGGTGTTTTTTACTTTGGGGGTGCTCTTGTCTCGTGGATGACCAAAAAGTAAAATTTCATATCTTTGTCTATGGCAGAGGCTGAGTATATTACCGTCGAGAGTTATTGCACACAATTCTTATGGATGAAGCAAATGCTGGAAGATTATGGAATTTCTTAAGGCACACTGACTATTTCTTGTAATAATACGAGTGCGATCCATATATCTCGTAATCCGATCTAACATTCTCGCACAAAGCACATTAGGATGCGTGAGTATTTTATTCGTGATCTCATTGAGGAGAAGGCTGTGTTCTTGAGCTTTGTGAACACCGAACGTCAATTGACCGATATTTCCAAGAAACCTTTAAATGCACTTAGATTTGAGGATCTTAGGAAGTCTTTGAATATTTGCACAGTTGATTGAGTTCGAGTACTTTATCTAGTATAAGATACTTATCATGTCCATATCTTATATCCTTATTGCTAATTTGTATTATCATTGTATTGATATTTTTTTCTTTTTGATAGATTTTGAAAATTTTCAATAAGAGTTTTGTTTTTCTGAAAAAAGTTTAAAAAAACTCAAAAAGATTTTTGGTTTTTAAGAAAAAGTTTGAAAATGAAAAAGATTTTATTTTGATAATTTTTTTTGAAAACAGACAAAAAGAGTTTTGTATTTTCATTTTTCATCGTATATAAATGAAAATTTAAGATATTTAGATCATGCCTACATTCCATCCATTTATCTTACTTTTCCATAGTCCTTTGAGACATGACTTTGTTATGTTAACGTAATTAATACTGTGTGGATATCATCATGTTGATCATTGATGAATACTTTCTACATGTTTGACTCCTTGTCACCTTTATTGCACACTTGCACGGACTTTGTAAATATTTTGCTTACTTGTCATGTGTTTAATACGATGTTCTCATCTCAATTCTACTTAATAATGAACCAAATGTAAAAAGAGATAAGTTGTGCATGTAAGAACCATTGCCAAGATTTTTTTCCAGGAAATATTATTAAATGTTAAGAAATGGAAAGGGGCTATGAAAGATCAAAATATTCTTTTCGTTAAAAGCCATCATTTGCATAATAAATCCTAAACGACTAACGACATGCAAAAATATAAGTGCCAAGGCCATTTAGTTTAAATTCATTGATGCTTCGCTACATATGAGCATTATGATTTCTTCAAAATATCGGGGAGTGAGCTCTTATATATGTGAGATTTGAGGGCATTATAAAGTAGAAGAGTAATGGGTTTCCACAATGAACTTTCCTAAAATGCATCGTGAGAATCAATTAAATTAATGGCATATTGTGTAAATCAAGTCAATTTCATTTGAGTTCACAATTTTACACTGAAGGTAGACTTTGAGTTCTTTATTTAGAAGTGTCTCATGACTTCGTGCACCTAGGTTATGATTGTTATGTTGATTTTCCTATGAAAAATGTTCACACAATTTCGTTCTAGTTTTCACAATTCGGATGTTTTAGTGTTATTCCATAGTGTATTGTATTTGTACAGTTTATACTTTATACTTGAAAATTGAAATTTAAAAAAAAATAGTTGGTCAAGAACATATTTCTTTTGAGATTATCATTACATATGCATTATTGAGTATCTTTGTGATGATATCTTTCTTCTTAATGTGATGTTTATTATTCATGACTAGTTTATACTCCTATGTCTATTACGGACAAGGGAGGGGGAGAACAAATTGAGGGGGAATTTATTTAAAACTCGTACGTTTCATGGTATTTCTTTGTTAAATGTGTATAGGTCTCTTTCACTTTGATGATGATTTTATAGACTACACAAGATGAAGACAAAGTTGACCAAAAGGAGAACAAGGTCAGTTGAAGACACAGTTTCATATATCATTCTATTTATGGGTTCGTGAGGACATTAGGATTCATTGTCCAGAGGATTTTATTGTAATTTAGTTTTCGGTTTTGTTTTGTAGCGGAATAGCCAAAGGGGTAGATTTATAAGAGCAAGATTTTATAATTGTTCATAGCTTAGGCTATTTTATAGTTTTGGCATATCTCGTTACAAAAAGACATCTCAAACCGAACAATACATCTCTAAGTTCAATTGAAGATACGTTAGTGACCAAGATCCATTTTCGCATTCATCACCGACACTTTATGGAGGTATAAAAACTTATCGTTTTCATGGATTGGTATAAATCATATTCCGTGGTGCTCAATTTTTAAATTGAGGCTTTTTATAAAAAGGAAGTTTTTAAGTCTCATTCAAATGAGATTGGATCTAATTCGAACGAGATGTAGGGTTTTGTTTGAACCTACTTTAAACGACATTCAAATGAGACATCCCTTCCTTAACAGAGAATTCTGGTTCGAAGCTCGTGAGAAGGCGTTTCGAATTAAAAGAGGTTGTCATTAGAATGAGAAGTAATTCCATTCGAACGAAACTATAATTTTCGTTCGAACAGGATCTAATTTCGTTCGAATGACCCTACCACCTAGAAATTTGTGACTTTGTTATAAAAGCCCATTTTGTTTTGAATTTCTCAAGCACTTTGGCGAAAACATTTTTCCAATACCTGTTACAAAAGTTCTCATACTTGGTTTTTCAAAACCACTTTTCATTTTCTAAATCATACATATCCATATGTGATTTGTGATTTTATGAAACCTCAGTTTCCATAAATCTTGCATAAACCCTTATAGAGTCCAACTCTATTGCCGAATTGGGGAACCGAGGTTGTACTGCTGAAGAAGATGAGGGATGATCAGTGGATACCAAGGTAAGACCACTTTCTATGGATGGCAATGGACTGGGCTGTATTTTGTAGAATAATTGAAGACTCTACGCATTATACATAATCGTTCTAAAAAATCTATAAGTCGGTTGTGTCTGTCATAATCTTTATAGTGCTGAATAAAGGGTTTTCCTCTTTAGGGATTTTCCTTACTTCTTTGCATATGTGATTTGATTAGAATTAAATTCAAATTTATCATCGCATGAACATTTAATGGCTAATCGACATAAAAATGAATTAAAATTGGATACGGACTATCCATACGAATCCGCTTTCTCAAGAATGTAGAACTTTGATGGGAAGATTGAACTTTTGAAAATAATATTAGGGAAGATTTTAAGTTGAATTGAATTGATGTTTTATTTGTAATCCTAGGTGTTGGATATAGGATTCATGGATAATTATATGCTTTTATGCTTTTGGAACATTTATATAATGATATAGGAGGTCAATTTTATGTTTGGGGTGGTTTGGGACCTCGCTTGAACCTCGAGGAAAAAGACGACAAGTAACCTGAAAAACCAAACCAGCTCGCCGGGGGAGTGAACTAGTTTACTCAACCGAACTAGTTCGGCCTTCCAATGAATGCAGACTGAACCAGTTCGATTTACTGGCCTGACCAGTTTTTATTCGTGTGCTATTTTGACCCGTTAAGGCTTAGGGAATGACCGTAGGGAATTTCAGGGTATTGTGACATTACTAGGGGATGCTTTCCAAAGTTTAATACGTGTGATAGGCCAACAAATAAATGGGAGGAGAATCACAAATTCAAGTGAGTGACTGTTTAAATAATTAATCGAGAAATTGGTTCGAACTTCGAGATTGGGTGAACCATGCGTTGTGGAATATAAGTATGAGCTAGGTACTTTATATATATACATATATATACATATTAAAGTGATGTGTATATATATGTATGTGTGTATGCTACTTGTTTATATTGAACATACATACACGGTAGTGCTATCGTAGGAGGTTGCGCGTAGTGTTGCCAATGGACCGAGATTGGCCCCGGACCCGATCCAGATCCGATCCACTTATTCGGATCCGGATCATATTTTAAAATCCAAGTACTCAATTACCCATTTGATAGATTATCCGATTATTAAATGAATCGGATATGGATCTAGTCTAATCTGATCCGATTAAATATGGCATATATTAATTTATATATATTTTTTAATATATCTATATCCACATAATATATAAGTGTTATATGTATAAATATATAGAGATCAAATTAATATATGCTTTATTTATATGAATCATACACTATAATAAATTATAAAATATTTTAATCTAAGATTAAATAATTAAGAATTGGGATAAAATTAAAATTAAAAATAAATTTATATATATGGACAAACTCGGATCTGGACCTGATCCGATTCGATCTTATACGGATCCGAATTTGGATCCAATATTTTAGATGCGATTAAGACCCGATCCGAATCCGATTAAGTTCTTACTAAACAGATCTGGATCAACCTAGATCCGGTCCGGATCCGACTCGTTGACAGGCCTAGTTGCGAGTAGTGGGCTGTCCACCCTACCCTAGCGTTGGCACTCAAGTGATGGATTGATTATGGGGGTTATAGTACTATTGGATGGACACTATCCATTTGTGAGGATATATATTGGTTTGGAGACTGGTTTGATGCGATGTGGTATGATTACAACCCCTAGACATATGTTTATGACCGCCTCCATTGTATGTGTTACGTTTGGGATCGATGGTGAGATTACGACCCGGTGGTTCAGTGTGATGCGTGATGTCTGGAGTCAGATAGAGGTCCTTTCTATGGGGATATGATTATACGTATATAACGAGTGATATATATGTTTGTTTATATGGTAGAGTGTATATATCTATTTATAACACGAGCTTAGCTATATTATGTGTATTATGTGATTATTTATCTATAACAAGTGTGTCACTACAATATTGTTTATAAGCATATACCTAGTGAAGGTAGTTATACTTAGTTAATAGAGAGTATTAGTGGGGATTTAGCTTAGATTGCAGTTATATGTCCTAGTTAGACTGGATAGTTTAATTAGGATAATCAAATGAACATGTTAGGTGCACACTGTAGTTAAGAGGAAATATTTTATCTCATGTGAGTGCGACCAGTTAATTATGAAAGTAATACACTACAGTTTTAATAAATATAAAGTAATTATCTAATTGCAAAAAAATTTCTACTTTTCGGGCTTTGACACGCAGGCAATTATTTTTCCCCTTTTCTCTTTTAAAACCCCATGTGTACAGCAGCAGTAACAGGGACCACATTGATAGATCTATTCTTGTCGTTGCAGTAGCTATGGACGCTACAAGACTTGATTTAGGCGCCTCAACTTATCCTATATAGATATAATCATTTCACTTCAGTTTTTAGTGTGGGCGTATTTCACGTAGATGGATATGATTTTATATTACTAGCAGAGATTTTGTTTTAGTACCCAATTATTATTATTTAGTTTGATTAAGTGGAGGTTATTATTTGGTGATTAATGGTTTATTCTGTTCGTAGTTATTATTTATCTATGGATGAGGATTGTTTTATTCATTTTGATTGTATGGTTTTATGAGTATTATTTACATTATTTATTACGGTAGTGATGCTGAGAATGAAACCATATTGAGATTCCTATTTTATTTTAGTAGATGATTGGACACTCGGTATTAGAATATGCGGGTTGCTACATTTGGTATCAGAGCATCAGGTTCTTGTGTCCTTAGGATCGGTGTGATCTTGGTACATTGTTAGCGTTGTGTTTTCTTGATATAGAGCCCTATGATTAGGACTATTGCTTCATATTGGGCATTTACATTCTTCTACCATTGTCTATGTTTGAAGTGAATCTCTTACAATTTTGGTTTGGTTTCAGATGCCAAACTTTAGGAGAGATAGACCAGCACGTGCCGCTAGAAGGGTCACAGAGGAGGCTCAGTCGAAGCCACAGGCCACTCAGGGGACTGTGGTCGCAACATAGGTCACAATTATTGTCGTACATGAGGTTAATGCCCCAATGAACACCCTAGCACATAGTTTTCCCTAGGCACAACCACAACTATTAATGGAAACACCAATTCAGGCTCAACTAGTGTCGTCCATTTGGGAGAGAGTCAGAGAGGCCTTTTAGAAGTGGCATTCTCCGGAGTTCTGGGGGAGGGTGGATGTTGTAGAAACTAGCCAGTGAAAAAAGGACATCCAAAGGCATTTGCGTATGGTTGAGTGCAATGACACTCAAAATCAGGCACTAGCTATGTTCAAGCTAGTCGCGTAAGCTCTTTTATGGTGGGAATCCATTACCACGTCGGAGGAAAGAGATATGATGACTATACAAGAGTTTTAGGTGCAATTCGATCGCAAGTTCTTTCCATCGACATTTCAGACGGAGATAACAAGGAGATTTCATGAATCTCATGCAGGAGGGACAAACAATGGCCAAGTATGAGGAAGAGTTCACTCGACTGGTGAAATTTGTGCCAGATGAAGAAGTGAACACTGATGAGAAAAATATTCTCAAGTGTACGAACGTGCTTACTTAGAGGACTCACTAGCATTTATTAGGAAACTCAATGTTAAGGACTTACACTGATGTCATTAACGCCGCGTTACTTCACTTCTAGGATCATCGCTTCCATCAGAGGGGAGCGAAGAATATAGGAGAGTCAAGGATTGGGGCAATGGTGCCGGTAAGACTCCATCACAACAGCGGGGGAGGCTATATGAGTAGGGTTCCCAATAGGGTGACTCGATTAAGAGGGTTAGAACGAGTAATGGTAGTTATAGGAAAGGCCATTAGGGCTAGCAACATGCTCCTCAGGGCTAATAGTGCTAGGGTAACTGGTCTGAAAGCCAGTAAGGTCGGGGTTATCAGGGCCAATAGGGCTAGGGACAGGGGCAGCCTCGTCAGGGACAATAGGTCCAGAGCCAGGTAAATTTTATAAGGAGATGTT
The DNA here is from genome assembly GCA_949130495.1 of Sambucus nigra. Classification (NCBI taxonomy): domain Eukaryota; kingdom Viridiplantae; phylum Streptophyta; class Magnoliopsida; order Dipsacales; family Adoxaceae; genus Sambucus; species Sambucus nigra. The sequence continues at coordinate 359,898,763 of OX422214.1, forward strand.
TCGTATATGGGGAGCAGGGCCACATCCTGCGCATTCCCGAATAGGGCTCGGGATCAGCAGCAGGAGGCAAAGTTGGGGTAATAGTTATAGTACTTCCAACCCCACCAACAGTTCTAACATTGTGTCCTCCACAAGGGCAATTGTAGTTTGGGCGTGTGTATAACATTCGTGGACCAGTTTTATAGCCAACGTCGTTAGCAATTGAGGGAATGTTTTCTATCCATGGGGACATGAATAAGGTATTGTTTGGCACGAGTGCGTCACATTTCTTTGTTTGCACTAGATTCAGGCGTGAGACAGTTTAGTGGATACATCGTTAGATATTATTATGATCGTATATTCACCAATGGGTAACAGGGCTCTCATTCATTCCATCTGCGGGGGAACAGTGGTGGACTTTAAGAGGTTACGCTTAGTAGCGGATCCACTTATTTTAGAGATATACATGTGTGATGTTATCCTGGGTATGGACTGGTTGGCGACGATTAGAGCGATGGTGGGCTGTTATAATAGGACTATCGTGGTTGCTATTCTAGGTCACGATAGGTTTCTTATTGCAATGCCTCGTTCGAAGGGAGGGTCGAGCACGCATTTGTATTATATCGAGGATGAGACTTTGGAGAGTATTATTGTCTCATTGGATTTAATTCCCGTGATTAAGGTCTTTACTAATGTGACTCAAGAGATACTGAGATTATCGTCGAGTTGGGAGATTGAGTTTGTGATCGACTTAACGTTGGGGACTATGCGATGGTGCGAGCACCATATTGTATGACTTCTTTATAGATGCGGGAGTTGAGAGTCTAGATTTAGCAACATTTGGGGCAGGGTTTTGGGGTCCCCTAGTATTATGTCTTGGTCCAATGGATCTCAATAATCGATAAAGCTAGGCAACAGTGTATCGGGAGTGTTCCTTATTTGGATTTCACTTGTGAGACGTCCCATGCATAAGGCTTAGTAAGTGTTAAGGGTTGATAGAAATTGGGCTCTCAAACGTTGGTTTATTATGTTAGGTATTACATGTGTGAAGATTTAACACATCGAACAGTGAGCTAGTATATGATTTAAGGCCAGTAAAACCAATGAGCGCAATATTGGGGTCACTCAGGGATGTTTACACCACTGGTTGAATACGTGGGGCAACCTCGAGAATAGTTGAGTTACGATTAGTAGTGTAATTGAGTATACCTTTGCTGTATGGTCACACAAGGTAGGTGTGGTTGATTTTTGGGATGCATGTGAGTTGAACAAGTGATAATTGTGCGTGTATGCACGTAGTATAAGGTATATGGACGCCCTAGTGAGTTCGATGTTCAATATCATTTCAGGATGGTTAATGTAGTGGAAGATGCATTGAACCGTATGCCAACAGGGTAGTTAGCGACAACGTGGAAGGCGAAGTGGAGTGAGCTTTGTCAGGAGGATGATTTAGTTAGAGATTACATAGCAGTGATGAACTTCACAACTAATATCATGTTGAGGGTTGTGAAGGGACATGTAGGGGATTCGTCTTGTCAGGAAAGGATTCAACAGTTACTAGTAGGTGGAGCAGAGTCTCACTTAGTCAGTTCTGAGGGTGGATTATGCTTTAATGGGAGGTTGATTGTCAAACAATGAGGACCTACGGTGCGCAGTTATATATGAGGATCATGAGTCACGATTTTTAACTCATCCCAGAGGGATAAGATGTACCATGATATGAGGTGACAATATTGATGGGTCGATATAAAGTGGGACATAACAGAGTTTGTCTCCATGTTTTATGTATTAGTCTTCACGTAATTCAATAAAGTGATGTTCTGCCGTAAAACACAACATATAAAAACGTGAGTGTACTTTTGTCTCCAACTATATTGTTTGAATTCCACTAACATGTTGAGAGAGAGAAAGAGTGCTCCTAAATTGCGAGATCAGAAAAATTTTCCTTGAATAGCTCGAGTGTTTCATCATCTCTTGCGTTTAGATCATCGCTGGTGCAATTCTTTGCTTCTTTCTTTCGACTTACCTTTTAGAGTAGTAGGTACATGCCCTTTGGCTCTCTTAGGGTTTTCTACCGTCCTGGTTTATCTTAGGGCTTTCTACCTTCCCAGTTTATCATTTTCATACATCATTTTCCCATTTGTCTTGCCGTTGAGCTGATTTTGCTGAGATTTTTGTTGGAGGTATGAAGTTTTAGATAGACATTGAGTTAGTTGGCTTTGAAAATAGCCATTTTTAGGGTTTCTGGGTTCTTTCGTTGTATTTCTTCCCATTTGTTCACCCCCCAAATCCATTTTTCCCGTGTTCAAGAGGTTTAATCACTACATTTATGAAATTCCCACCTCACGTTCAGCGCTTGTTTAAGATTTTAATTGAGACTGAGCCCACTTACTCGGGAATTACTACTAGGAGGTTCCCACGCCGTCTGCAAGTAATGACCCGAGGAAGAGAAAATGAAAGACGAGGAGAGTGCTTGGGAAAAAGTTGAGGAGGCTAATGCAAACTTGGCCAAGCCAAAGGGGAAATCCCCCATATATTATTCGACACTAGCAATGGATGATAATGCCCTTTGGATCCCCAGTCAGCCAGAGTGTTCCAAAGGTGTCAACTACCGAGCCCAAGCCTTTGCATAGGTTTGTGACAGACCAAGGTTTTTCCCCATGATATGGGGAAGTAGAGGAGTTTAAGTTTGACCTGGTCCATAGAATTTCCTCAGACGAATTGAGAGCCGATCTCGAATCTATCTTTCATCACGCCAGTAATATCACCGACCTGCTGGGATACCATAGGTATAATAACGACTTTGAATTCCTGAGGTGTATGATCCGAATTCATTATGGAAATTGATTTAGCATAGACTATCTGTGGTAAGGTTATCTGTTATTTTTTCTATTAAACACTATAAAATTACTCCTCCATTAATGCATTTATTCTTGTTGATAGATTGCTGCTGCTTCCACCGTTTTGAGAGAGAAGGCCGTGGTCAATTATGTAGCCTACGAGGAGTTGTTCGAAGAGAATATACAGTTGAGAACTGACTTGGACAAGGAGGTTTAATACCTGAAGAAAGTTGGTGGGAAACTTGAGGAGTGTGACGAGAAATTAGTGACCAAGACAATGGTTCTGAGCTCAGTTGAGGAAGAGAACACCTAGTTACAAGATAAAGCGACTACCGATGATGCCAAGATAAATAGTTTGGAAGATTCTCCGTCTGTGTCTAACAAGGCTTTAGAGGAGGCCAACCAAGTCATTGCTCAAATATACAAGGATCTTCGAAAGGTTCATGAGGCACTGGTTACTACTGAGGAGACATGCGCGACGAAATACAGGTCCTCTATAAAGAATATATACATTAAGTTTATATAGAAACTCACCTACTCTTAATACCTATCTAATAACAAATGTTTTTTTAAATGCATTATATGTTGAGTTACTAACACAATAGTACGATCTATTAAAAGACATTCAGTAGTTCATGCTAAGAGTGGGTGTGTTTAGCACTGCTCATTTATAAAACTATAACTACGTTGATGTGAATTACACTTGAAATTGTTATTTCAAATCAAACTTATCAACTATTTCTAGTTTAACAAGGTTATGTTGGATGTAATCCATCCTGAGGATCTTTTAGGGGGGGGGGGGGGGGGGAGAGAGAGAGAGATAAAGAGAGTTTTGAGGGATGGGGGGGGGGGGGAGGGATATAGGGTATAAAATAGTTGTTTATCATGTTCCATACTTTATCTTCATCCAATAGAGGCATGTGTTGATTTTTCTTTCATTTGTTTTGTTGCATTATGTCAAATGTTAAAATGTGATTAACATAACATGTAGAAGCTGATCGTGTAGTCATGGGACTCCCGATTTGAGAACATTATCAAAACTTGCAAGTAGGTAGATTTAGATTTTAAAACATGCCGTTGAAGGGTGAAAATATAAAATAACCCCTAAACGGCCCTATGAGACACACGAAAACCTTGCACGAGACTAATGTAACACGTAGCAACTAACCGCATAGTCACGGGACTCTCGATTTGAGAACATGACCAAAACTTGCAAGTAGGTAGACTTAGGCTTGAAAACATGCCGGTGAAAATACAATATAGCCCCCAAACACCTCACAAGAGGTACGAAAACCTCCTACGGGACCAACGTAACACGTAGTAACTGATCGCGTAGTCACGGGATGCCCAGTTCGAGAACATGATAAAAAAATTACAAATAGCTAGACTTTGAAAACATGCCGTTGAAGCGTAAAAATGAAAAACAACCCCCAAATGCGGGTAAGAGGCAGACCACCTCCCACAAGATAATGTAACATGTAGCAACTGATCGCGTTGTCATGGGACTCTCGGTTCGAGAACATGTCTACCAATTTGTAAGTAGGTAGACTTAGGTTTTAAAACAAGTTGTTAAAGGGAGAAAATGCAAAATGGCCCCCAAATGACCCCGCGAGAGGCACGAACACCTCTCATGGGACCAACATAACATGTAGCAACTAACCGAGTAGTCACAAGATCACCGATTGGAGAACATGATAAAAAATTATAAATAACTAGACTTAGGCTTGAAAATATGTCCGTTTAATAGTGTAAATGCAAAACAACCCCCAAAAGCCCTCGCAAGAGGCACAAACACCTCCCACGAGACCAACGTAATATGTAACAACTGATTGCATAGTCACGGAACGCCCGATTTGAAAACATGAACAGAAATTGAAAATAGCTAGACTTAGGCTTGAAACCATACCGTTGAAGGGAAAAAATGAAAAGTAGCCCCCAAACGCCCCTGCAAGAGGCACGAACACTCCCACGGGACCAACATAACATGTAGCAATTAATCGTATAGTCACGAAATGCCCGGTTTGAGAACATGACCAAAAATTACAAATAGCTAGACTTAAGCTTCAAAATATGTCGTTGATTGGTAAAATGCAAAATAGCCCCCAAATGCCTCCGTAAGTGGCATGGACACCTCCTATGGGATCAATGTAAGACGTAGCAACTGACCCCGTATTTACGGAATGCTCGGTCTGAGAACATTACCAAAATTGGCAAATAGCTAGGCTTAGGATTTAAAACATATTGTTGAAGGCCGAAAATGCAAAATGGCCCCCAAACGCCCCCGCAAGAGGCATGAACACCTCTCACGAAGCAATTGACCATGTAGTCATGGAATGCCCGCTTTGAGAAGATGACCAAAATGTAATACCCCGTAATTTTGAGGGATTTATTTATGAATATGGTATATAATTTTAATAATATTATTGTTTTATTAATCGGGATATTGATATTATATTTATTTACTTTTATTTGAAATGAATCGAATATTTAAATTCAAATTTAATTGGCTTTTGGACATTTTGTGATGGTTTAAATATGTAAAGTTGATAATTTTGAATTAAATGGTAATATAGTAATATGCATTAGCTTAGTCTCTAAGATAGGGTTTGAGAGAGGGGTTATATAAGGAATATTATGGGTGATTATAAGGAAAGAGAGATGAAAAAGAGAGGCCAAAAACAAAATCCAAAGAGGCAAAAACGAGTGGAATGAGGAGAGTCAATTTGGAATGTTTAGATCTTCTTTTTGAGTGCATGCGGATGAGATTTGAGAAAAACTCAAAACACATACCTGACTCAATTTTTCGTCTAGAATTCAAATATGAAGTCGGATTGGCAATTAGAATAATTTTGGATCTCATTTTTCTAAGTTTTTAAAATAGGACTATTTGGGGTTATCTCGTGTTGGGCTAGAACATGATTTGATTATTTTCGCGAGAGGCACGTGATGGTGCGATCAAATTTTGAGGTTGATTTTTATGTGATGATTCATGCAATGATTTTAAGGTATGGAGTTTTACACAATATGCTCTTTAAATCTCTCGAGAGTTTATTCCGTTGATTTCTTATTAATTGAACTCATATTTGAATTGATAAATTCGTTGAAAACTGGAAAAATAATTGTTGCAATTATTTTGATTCATGTTGTTATTGAGCACATTGTCATGAGATTTTAATATGGCATGGAGGTTGGTCACCCGCCAAAATTCCTGCTTCCCGAGCTATGTCTTGATAAAGCATATGCGGATGGGGTGAGGCCTGATGACCTGGTTAATGTGTTGTTGAGAAATTATATTGATAAAATGCTATTGAGATTTCCATTTGATTTGAATATTCGTACTCGTGTTGTTACGCTTTATTCATCACTAACATATATTTGTTGAGCATCTTTCCTGTCGTATTGCGTAAGTTTAATTTTATCGATGAGTGGCGCTCCGTTCGCTCTCCCCGGGCGGGCGGGGTGTTACACAAAAATTGCAAATACCTAGAATTAAGCTTAAAAACATGCCGATGAACGGTGAAAATGAAAAATAGTCCCCAAACGCTTCCGCAAGAGGCACAAACACCGCTCACGGGACCAATGTAACACGTAGCAAGCTCGGTCTGAGAACATGACCAAAATTACAAATAGCTAAACTTAGGCTTTGAAACATGCCTTTATATGGTGAAAATAGAAAAATAGCCCCAAAATGCCCTCGCAAGAGGTAGGATACCTTTCACGGTATCAACGTAACACGTAGTAACTGACTGCATAGTTATGGGACTCCAGGTTCAAGAACATGTCTACCAACTTGCAAGTAGGTATACTTAGGTTTTAAAACATGCCGTTGAAGGACAAAAATGAAAAATAATCGCCAAACGTCCCGACGAGAGGCACAAACACCTCACACGGGACCAACGTAACATGTAGCAACTGGCCGCATAGTCACAAGAAGCCCGGTTGGAAAATATGAACAAAAATTACAAATATCTAGAGTTAGGCTTATAAACATGCTGTTGAATGGTGAAAATGAAAAATAAACCCCCAAACTCCCCCGCAAGAGGCATGGACACCTTCCACAGGACCAACATAGCACAGAACAACCGATCGCGTAGTCACGGGACGCCCAGTTTAAAAACATGAATAAAAATTACCAATAGCTAAACTTAATCTTGAAAACATGAATAAAAATTTCCAATAGCTAGACTTAATCTTGAAAACATGTCGTTAAGGGAAAAAATGCAAAACAACCCCAACGCCCCTGCAAGAGGCATGAACACCTCCCGCGAGACTAACTTAACACCTAGTAACTGATTGCGTAGTCACGGGATACCCGGTTCGAGAACATGACCAAAAATTATAAATAGTTAGACTTAGGCTTAAAAACATGCCGCTGAACTGCGAAAATGAAAAATAACCCCCAAACTCCTTCGCAAGAGGCACATACACCTCCCACGGGACCAATATAATATGTAGTAACTGATCGCGTAGTCACGGGATGCCCGGACATGACCAAAAATTATAAATAGCTAGACTTAGACTTAAAAACATGCCGTTAAAGGGTGAAAAAGAAAAATAGCCCTCAAATGCCCCTGCAAGAAGCATATACACCTTCCATACGAGCAACGTAACACATAATAGCTGACCTCGTAGTCATGGGATGCCCGGTTTGAGAACATGCCCAAAAATTACAAATAGCTAGACTTGAGCTTTAAAACATGTCGTTGAAGGGAGAAAATGCAAAACAACCCCCAAACACCCTTGGAAGAGGCACATACACCTCTCACGTGATCAACATAACACGTAGCAGTTGATCGCGTAGTTATGAGATGCCCGATTTGAGAACATGACCAAAATTACAAATAGCTAGGCTTAGGCTTGAAACATGCCGTTGAAGGTTAAAAATGTAAAACAACCCCCAAACGCTCCCACAAGAGGCATGAAGGGAGAAAACAACGTAATATTGTTACTTACTACTTGTGAAATTTTTGAAGTCCATTATTACTTACCACTTTTTACTTTTTTTAAGTCCATTGTTTTTTACCACTTGTGACATTTTTGAAGTTTTATTTGCAGGCCTTAATGAATAAGGAACATTTAGAACATATTCACGTAAGCATTCATTGTATTTTTTTTATTTAAGTTGTATATATTCATGCAAATTGCGTTGTATTTTATTTTATGTTGTACATAATGACGCAAGCATGCATTGTATTTTATTACATATTCATGTAAGCATGCGCTAATTAACTTTACATACTGATTAAATATTTATGTTTGGATTTGTGAATAGTTTTGGAAAATGTACAAGTTGTTTTGAAATGCTGAAAAATAAATTTTATTTTTTAATTTTTTTATTAGGTCACATTTCTGGACTATGACGAGACCTATGACCAAAATAAAAAAAAAAGGCGTTATGGGCATTGACTGCGACCAACTCCTTGTCTCTGGTCACGGGTGAGGACCGTGACCAAAAATCTCCCCTATAGGCCACGGGCCTGGACCGTGACCCATCTTGGTTCCCTAGTGACGAGTGGAGTCCGTGAACCGCATTCTACCCTATGGGTCATGGGTAGAGATTGTGACCCATAATTTTATCCTGCTTAATATTATCATGGGTGAAGACCGTGATCCACTTTTGTGGCCACAAGTCATAACCGTGACCATTGTGATATATGGTGTAGTGAGTGAGGAAGAGCCAAATAAATTCAGTCAGTTAACGAAGTTCTAATATTTTTTAAATCCTTAAAATTTATATCTTTAGCCAATTGGGGGGAAACCATCGAATGCCCTTATTTTATCATGATTATCAATAAGATAAAGATCATGACATGTATATCACTCAATAAATCATGTTCAAAATTTATCGGTGGTTGAGAAATTTCAAACATAAAAAATCCCTATTTGATTTCTTAAGCCTATAAAAATTATGAATTAGTATAAATGGACAATTAAATTTTCCATCCTTAATGCATATTTCAGTATATAGGAAGATGCCTAATCCTCCATAATGTGGTATCCCTCTATTTTAATTGGATAATTGAATTGAATATGTTGCTTATAAGAATACATATAGGGTGTTTTGTAATTTACCTTCTGAGATAATACGGTATTTAGAAATACCCTCTAAATGTTACTTAATTAGACTTAACTCCACATGTGCATCAACCCACTTCTACCTTATGCATTATTTGGTGAACGCGATCTAGGTGTAGGGTGTGGGGTAAACTCTAATAAATGAAGATGTAGCTGGTATCTCTATATACCGAATTACCATATCCCCTATTTTTTTTGGGGGGGGGGGGGGGGGGGGGGGTGGGGCAAAGCCTAAGTATTGAGTCGACAAGGATCAATGGCATGCTTTGGTGCAATATAGGGGTCTAAAGAAGACAACTTTTTAACAACTCAATAAGTTTAAAAAGAATATATTTACATCTACTTCATTAGTTGCAAGAAATTTATTATCTTCTCTAACTTATTTTTATAGGATCTAAAGAATCAAAGCTTTAAGAACTGTGAAGGTAAATGTGCTTACTCAAGATTCTGAAGATCAAGAGGCTCGACGTCGATAAGATGCTGAAGATCGAGATGTTCGACATCGATAAGAGCTTGAATAATTAGAGATTAACCACCAACAAATGCTATATATTACAGATAAAGACTGACATGAGAAGTAAAATGCAGAGTCTGTTTCAGAGTATTATCCCTCATCATGCTTTTAGTACCTCAATGACCCATACTGACTAGGTAATAACACATGTTTATCATTCTAAGATCGATATAGTTCATATGTATAACTACTTATTATGTACAAAGATATATTTTTTTAATAAAATATCAATTTTATTTCTATATATGTATATGTGAGGGAGTGTTAGGTCGGATACATGTATCGAGTTTTTCTCCCCTTAGGATATATTGTATATATTTTAATAATTTTCGAGTGAAAAATTCTCCCTTTTCAAGTTACTTATTTACAGTGTTGTGGCTATTGTTGTAGTTATTTTTGAGTTAATTTTAATGTTTAAACATGTTGGGTTTAATGAATAAATAAAGAATACTCAACCGATTTTTTTAAATAATAGTGTTTAAATAACTTGAAAAATTACTTGTATTAAGGTAGGTGGTGGGGGCGGTGAGACTATTTTGAATTAAATCATTATTTGGATGTATAAACCTTGATGTTAACTAAATTGTAGTTTTAACTTTGCATTGTCGGTGGTGGAAATTTACTACTAGTTTATTGCGTTAATTATTACAGTTGTTTTGAGTTAATTTTAATTTTTAAACAAGTTGGTTTTCATGAATAAATAAAGGAGACCCTTCCCATTTTTTAAATATTAAGTTTTTAAAATACGATTAATAAGAAGATATACAAATTTGATAATTTTTTTAAAGATTGTCATCTATAGGAAATATTTAAAAGAAATTCCTCTTTACTTAATGTAATTGATGCGTAATAAATCTTATTGAATGTTACAACCTTTTGGGGATAAGTCAACTTATTGAAGTCATTTTGATAGAGGTTGTATGCTTCAAGATTGTGAATTTACTTTGTTGACGTAATTTTATGTTAGGAGCATATGGGTTAATCGACACGATGTTGGATGTGTTGATTGTCTAGAGAAAGATTTTACTTGTATGAATTTTAATTATAGTTAAATGGTAAATGAATTGTCGTGTTGATTATTAAGCTTGTAACTGACAAATGTTAAAATGGGTGCCAAATATGTTATATATTATTTTTAACATGTTTTATTTATGATTATATAGAATATATGTTGGAATGGATGTAAAACATGCAATGTATTCTATTTTTTAAACATATGTTAAGTGATGTATTTCGTAAATTCTAAATTAAACATTAGGAATAGATTTCACCATCCCTAATACTTTAGCGCCAAAATTATGACATCCCTCCATTTTTTAGGATGGCCAATAGTCATCCCAAAAACATTTTAGTTTTTTTGGCTTTATCCCTATTTTTAAATATTTGTTAAGCTCCCATCCCATGTATACATTAAATTGTAGTAAGTCTCATAACCACCCAAAACTGTCTATAACCACTCTGTAATCGTCCTCTTCAACCACCCTCTTTCTTTTCACAGATAATGACACTACTTGTTACAATAGGACCAACAAAAATAAAATAAAATAAAATGAGAGTGGGTGCAAATGAATATTTCAAAATATTTATTAAATATAACTTCCTTGTCGTTTCAAAAGAGTCCCATAAATAAAGAGATTTTGAGACGATTTAGTTCCCATCTCAAAAAATCCTTTTGAGATGGTTGTTTCCGTCTAAAAAACTATTTAAAACAGGCTGCACATAAAACCCCCTTGAGCCGTCCCATATACTGTCCGAAATAATATTTGGGACGACTAAAGTATCTTTAGAGATCGTTAGAATACCGTCTTGAAAAGATTTTTTTTGTAGTGTCTGTTTATTTGGTGATGTATTTTTATCTAGTAATCCTTCAACCTTGATAAGTACAAGAAAGTCATAATTGGCCTCATTATCTAGAGAGTAGAAGCGTGATTATAAAGTACACTAACTAGATGAGAAAAATGCAACTTCACAACTACAATTGCCCATGAGAGACACTTTTTGTTCAACCGGAGAAACTAATTTAAATAAATCTAATTTTTAATTATCCAGATTTAAACACACACTAAAGTTGATTAGATATTCAACATATTCACATCAAGCAGGGATCAATCACACATAGAAAATGAGGAAAAATCCTCCAAAGGGGCAAAACCTTTTTATTTCAATATGGTTTGTAAACATACATAAAGAAATACAGTTTGACTAGCGAAGATCCTCAGGCACCGGTTTGTTGTCGTCAGCAAGAGCTCCCTCAACACACTCCAAGTTCAGCAGTGTAGAGAACCCTCTTCTCAACATAAGATGATCCACTAATGGGTATGACTGGGTTTAGAATGATTCCCATATATGATTCTGAGTGTTTGTGAATCTCAAACTGTTTGTGTTTGAAACATATGAAGACTTGATGTATTAGGTCAATAAATTGTTCCCTGAAAGTCTTAAATAAAAATATCTCCGAAGTGGAAATTTATAGAGGCAAACAAAATTTAGTGCACCGAATTTTTCTGAGCTCGTCGAACTAGTTCAAAAAGGATCATCGGATCGGTTCGGTCATCCAGATCGATTCGATTTTCTTCTTAAATGGATAGGTACGTACAAATGACTTTTCATGGATAAAATTACCAATCGAATCAGTTCATTTTTTTTCCAGTTTCGGATCGGTCCAGTCAGAAGACATTTTCTGTATGAAAATGCCACCCATATCGATTCGATTATCTCTAACTCCAGATCGGTCCGGATTTTGCTTTTTTTCTATTCCTGTATGAGAGGACTTATGAATCCGAAAAATGAATACCACTATCCCATGATGTAGATAATGATCACGATGCACGATATTGATGATGATGGGCACGTGAAACATAGTATTTAGATTGAGTCCGTCAAGATATGATCTTGCTGAGACGAGCCGACTGAAGCGGTATATGACATATATGCTGAGATCAAGGATAAAACTGAAATGCCTAGATACTAACCCAGACATTTATAAAACATGTCCTTACAGTCCAAATATGCCTTTTTACAACTCTCTACATCCATATTTAAATGCTAGGACTCCAAATTGAAGTAAGTAACATTCCTAAGCTCCAAAAAATTATGGAGTTCCATACCATCTCACGATAAAGGGGCAATTTGTTTACATCCAAAAGTGGTTTAAAAATCTTGTAAGTGTGTGAAGTAACTTGAACTTCCTTTAGGACAACTACACTGCCAATAGGGATGATAGTTTTCCCCGAAAGTTCGGGTCTCTGTAGATACCCGAAAAAAAATCCCCAAAAACTTTTGTGTCGGTTTCGGGTATAGTATCGGGTCTCCACGGGGATACTCGAATTATTAATATATTATAAAATATATATGAATATATGAATATTATAATAAATATATAATATATAAGAATAAATAAGACAGGGGAAGGGTTAACATCTCATTTGTTTTAACCTTAACTCTCTTTACCTCTCCTACGACCTGCTTCTGGGCCACTGCCTCATCTCCCACCCCCACCCCACGACAAGATCTGTTGTACCAACACCTCATCTCCCATGGCGCCGACGACCACTTCCTTCCCTCCACTGCGTCTCAAAATCTCCCTCGACCCCTCCGCTGCGACGGCCTGTGGCATCGACGACCACTGCCCTGATTTGTTTAAGCTCCGTGATGATGCAGGAAACTGCACCACCCTTCAAGGTGTTTGTGAGCTCAATTAAATGTTAATAATGGCAGCATAAAGGCATATATATATAGTAGAAGGAGGTGAGGAGAAGGGGAATCAACACCGGAATATAAGTGGTTCAGTCGATCAGGCCTACGTCCACTGTGCAAGTGTATGATGTGTATCACTGTATGAGGGCTCTAATGGCCATAGATACAATCTCTCAAGCTTTCTCTCTCTACTGTGTATTTAAATAGAGTTTCAGCTAGGGTTGCTAACTTTGGATCCTTTGCAAGTAGAGGATGACCTCTATATATAGTACCTGGGGGGTGTAATGCATCCCCTATGCATGTAATGGGCATGTGAGTGTTGATCTAGCCAATCTGATAAAGACATCTGTCACTTCCACAGGTGGTGAATGATGATGAAATATTCCCCCCACGTGAGGGGAATGATTTTGTTATAACTGAATTGTGTCCACGTGTCTTTGTCCACGCATATGCCAATGAGGGCTCGGCCTCGATGCTTAGTCATGACCTTGGCCTGGGAGAGGCCGAGGCCGGTAAGGTCCAGTTGCTCATTTAATCCGAGTTCAACCACTAAGGTCTCGTCTTAAGTGAAACCGAGGAAAAGAGTTAGGTCGGCCTGGGCCGAGGTTAAGCTGGACTGTGCCTGGAACATCGGCTGATTCGTTGATGGGTTTATCCTTGATAGAGGTATGTATCCTCGTAACCTCGGCCTATCCCTAGCCGAGGTTGTCAGTCCCAGGTGACTGTTGACCCTTATGATACTTGGTGGTAATGTCGGCCAGGGCCGACCTTGCTATGGCCGAGGTCTATTGCGCCAGAACCATGGGATTCCCAACCTCGGCAATGTGTAAGCCGATACTGTAGTTTCTGAGCCGAGGTGATACTTGGGGCATATCAATCACCCCTAGACCTTATTTACATGTGAGAGCAGGTGACTAGGGGATCTCTACACCTCCGAGGTCTTTCCCCTATGTGCCAATGTTCATTTGACACTTGTCCATTATTGAAGCGTGGCTTGCATGGAAAACATATGTTATCAGCCGTCCTTTGGGATTCCCAAGGCAATGATGGTCCTTGGGAATCATGCCCCCATATTTAAGGGTTTAAACCCCCATTTTCTCTCTTTCTTCTCCACTTCTCTCATTTCTGGCACGATTCATTTCTGCGGCTTTCTCTCTCTAGAAAAGCTTTGGTTCGAGGTATTTTGGTTGGTGATTCCTCGCAGTCTCTTCATTTCCTCCTACTATTTCTTCTTCAGGTAACCTCTGCCACCATTTTCTCTTCATTTTCCTTATTTTCCCCTTACTTTTGTGTTTTTCAGTGAGTTTGGGAGTTTTTCGGCGAGGTTTCCATATTTTCAGGCGAACTGTTCTTGGTGTTCTTCATAGTAGGCTTTTAAATTTTTGTAGTTTGATCCTTAGGTGAATCATTCCATTGGCCATTCCTGTTTGTAGTTTTAGGGGTGCAAGTGTTGGGTCGGCCTCTGATGCTCAGACCCCTTTACCAACTTTTAGAGGAGTTTCCTTCTCTGAGGGAGAAGACTCTAGAGAAAATTAGGCAAATAGAAAGAGCACAGGAGGAATCTCGTAGGTCACAGGAATTCCCCCTCAGACCTATCTTTCCACCTCCTCTGAAGGTAGTATACCCTGAACCATTGGAACCAGTTATCCCAGCAGAGGTTCCTGTTGAACCCATACCGATGTCTGAGTCTGAATCCTCCACATCAGACCCCATGTCTGTGGATTCTTTCCAAGAGGCCATGGACTTCTCAAATCCACAAGATTAGGTCCCTGATCAAGCAGAGGTCTCCAATCGGGCCTCGTCTCAACAAAATTCAAGCACCTTGTCCTCTTCCTCAGAGGTTAAGACCGTTGAACCAAGCGTGGCTATTCCACCACCACTTGACGCAATTCCCCTGTCGACTATCTCAGGGGCCGAGTTTGCTCAGAGGTTCCCAAGTAACCCTTCAACGTCTGCTCCGACCGAAGTTGAGCTAGATAATGACGATGATGATGCGTGGAGTGATGTCGACGTCTCTGAGGCCGACGAGTATGAGATTACATTTAGTGAAGTTGACCTTCTTTGGTTCAGATACCTATACTCCATCAGCCCCTCCATAAAGCTTAGGAGACCTCTGAGGGAGGAGAGGGCTTACCACGATCGAGATGGTGAGATCTACTTGTACGAGCAGATGTTCAAGTTGGGGTTTCATTTTCCCATCCATCCCATTATTAGGTCTATACTAGCCTATATCAACTTGGATCCTTCCCAGCTGTCTCCCAATGCATGGAGAATTATAACTGGGGCCATTATCTTATGGAAGGTTGTCCATCACTCAGACCTTCCAGTTCAGGTCTTTATAGGTTGCTATGTCCCTTCGTCTACCAAAAATCATCCGAGCTATTACCATTTTGTAGCTCAAAAACCTGAGAAGAAGATGCTCCAGATAACTTATACTTCTAATTACAACTGGAAGCCTCGTTATTTCTTTGCCTCAGGGCTATGGGAATTTGGTCCATGTGCCCCCTCTTCCACACTAGAGCCGCGAATGCTCATAAGATGGGGTAAGGTCACAATGTCTGCCAAGGCCGACCCTGGTCTAAGTCTGCAAAACCTTCAGAGGGTCAAAGACCTTTAGTATCAAGGGATGCATGGTGTGCTCGTTAGATCCGAACACCTGATGACCCCCCACTACTTCTCTGAGACTGGTTTGGGGGGAAGTCCTCTTACAGAGTTTGGTAAGTGTTTTTTATTGAAGTTATACCTCTGAGTTCATGCATGTCTGACTTTCTAACTCAGACCCTTATATTTTGCAGAGCGACTAAAGGGGATATCAGACGAGCTTTGGGAGATGGCTACACCAAGTTTGACAAAGCTTGCTAAGAAGGCTGGTCTGAACACTCCTCCTCCAGCTCCCTCAACCTCAAAGGCTCAGGCCACAAAAAAGAGAGGTGCTACTGACCCTGCCTCTGAAGATCAGAGGCAGAAGAAAAAAAGTGGGGACTCTGCCATACCAATCTCCTCTGCTGACGCTATGATTGCTCGCATGGAGCAACTAAAAATCAACGACGGTATCATAGGCCACAGTCTGCAGGCACTAGATGCCATCGGCTCTGCCATGACCGAGGCTGATAAATGCTTTTGTCGATCAATGGAAACATCTCTTCTGGTTGAATTTGGCCTCCACAGGTCTATTCAGGTATGACCTCAGATTTTAGTATTATCCTCAAAGTGTAGTCTCTGATTTGGCTTTTGACTCACGTACACGATCATATAATTTGCAGGGCCTGACCGCTATACATCATCTCTCAAACTGGACTCTGAGGAAGTTACCCCTCATCTAGAAGGGTCAAGAGGCCGAGAAGGTGCAAAGCACTCTGAATGCCGAAATAGATCGCCTGAAGTCTGAGCTTGTCGAGTCTGAGAAGAAGGTCAAGGGGTTGGAGAAAGAGATCTCCAAACTTAAAAAAGACCATGTTGTTGCCCTGAAGAAAAAGGATGACGTCCTTCAATAAAAGGTCAACTCTACAGTGAAGGCTGCTCTTGATTTTCCTCTGAGGGGATATTGGCCGATTACAAAGTTTCGGACGAGTTCATGAGTTTTGGCTTCGAATACCTTAAAAGAGGTATTAAAGTTACTATCAAATGGGCTGGTGTCAAGGAGAAGGAGGCTGGAAGTTTAAAGGCCTTTGATTTCGTAGGTCTCGGCTTTGTTAACCCTCAGCTCGCCCAGGCCCTTCAAGAGGTTGAAGAGGAGGTCACTTCCCCCGCAGAGACTGCCACACTAGATGATACGAAGATAGAGGTGGCTGACCGCTGAGGAGATGAGGCCGAGGTGACCAATGTCGGCCAATCCAATCAGGCCGAGGATACCAACACTCTCCCCTCGAATCGTTAGTCTCAATTGTGAAGCTTTATTTTGTAACCCCTGACTATTTGTAATCTCTGAGGAACATCATAAACTCATATTTTTTGGAATCTCAATTGTGTGACAACCTCTGAGGAGGATTTTCACCACTTATTTTGTTGTTGAATGTTTCTTTGCCATGCGATGTTTTGGTTCTGAAGTTTCGGTGCAATGATGTCTGCTTGAACTAAATTAGTAGCCTTATCGCAGACCTTGTTACCACTTAATGTTGTAAGGGTATGAGGTCATCACTTAAGATGTTATCCCCATATTTCTCACCAAATTAACGCTGTTAAGGATCTGAGGTCATCCAATGGTGTCTGACCTCAGACCTTGTCACCACTTAATGATGTTGTAAGGGTTTGAGGTCACCACTTAAGATGTTGTCCCCATATTTCTCACCAAATTAATGATGTTAAGGGTCTGAAGTCATCCAATGGTGTCTGACCTCAGGCCTTGTCACCACTTAATGGTGTTATAAGTGTCTGAGGTCATCACCTAAGATGTTATCCCCATAATTCTCACCAAATTAATGATGTTAAGGGTCTGAGGTCATCCAATTATGGTGTCTGACCTCAGACAATGTCACCACTTAATGGTGTTATGAGGGTCTGAGGTCATCACCTAAGATGTTATCCCCATAATTCTCACCAAATTAATGATGTTAAGGGTCTGAGGTCATCCAATTATGGTGTCTGACCTCAGACCTCGTCACCATTTAATGATGTTGTAAGGGTCTGAGGTCATCACTTAAGATGTTATCCCCATATTGACCACCAAATTAATGATGTTAAGGGTCTGAAGTCATCCAATGGTGTCTGACCTCAGACATTGTCACCTAAGATGTTATCCCCATAATTCTCACCAATTTAATGATGTTAAGGGTCTAAGGTCATCCAATTATGGTGTCTGACCTCAGACCTCATCACCATTTAATGATGTTGTAAGGGTTTGAGGTCATCACTTAAGATGCTATCCCCATATTTCTCACCAAATTAATGATGTTAAGGGTCTGAGGTCATCCAATGGTGTCTTACCTCAGACCTTGTCACCACTTCATGGTGTTATAAGGGTTTGAGGTCATCACCAAAGATGTCATCCCCATAATTCTCACCAAATTAATGATGTTAAGGGTCTGAGGTCATCCAATTATGGTGTCTGACCTCGAACCATGTCACCACTTAATGGTGTTATGAGGGTTTGAGGTCATCAGCTAAGATGTTATCCCCATAATTCTCACCAAATTAATAATGTTAAGGGTCTGAGGTCATCCAATTATGGTGTCTGACCTCAGACCTTGTCACCATTTAATGATGTTTTAAGGGTCTCAGGTCATCACTTAAGATGTTATCCCCATATTTCTCACCAAATTAATGATGTTAAGGGTCTGAGGTCATCCAATAGTGTCCGACCTCTGACCTTGTCACCACTTAATGGTGTTATAAGGGCCTGAGGTCATCACCTAAGATGTTATCCCCATAATTCTCACCAAATTAATGATGTTAAGGGTCTGAGGTCATCCAATTATGGTGTCTGACCTCAGACCTCGTCATCATTAAATGATGTTATTAGGGTCTGAGGTCATCACTTAAGATGTTATCCCCATATTTCTCACCAAATTAGTGATGTTAAGGGTCTAAGGTCATCCAATGGTGTCTGACCTCAGACCTTGTCACCACTAAATGGTGTTATAAGGGTCTGAGGTCATCACCTAAGATGTTATCCTCATAATTTCTAACATTAGAGCACAATGAAGCAAGAATCGTCATGGAAATTGATCTTTTATTAATAACCTCTTCATAATAAGATGGTACATTTACATTAACTCTTTGCAACATCATATGTAATACTTCTTAAGGTGATCAGCATTCCAGGGATTGGAAAAAGGTTCTCCTTCTAGATTTTCTAGCCTGTAGGTCCCGGGTACAACCTCTTCTGTTACTTTGTAGGGCCCATGCCAGTTTGGGTGGAGTTTGTTTGTTTTCTGTAAGGTCTTCTTTAGTACCAAGTCTCTCACAGCAATGGGTCTTGACTTCACCCTTTGATTGTAGAATTTTGACGCTCTCTGCTGGTAAGCTGCTTGTCTAATTTCCGCGTCTTCTCTTCTCTCTTTAATCAGATCTAGGTCTAGTCTCCTCTCCTCCCCATTTTTATCAGGGTCATAGGTCTGAACCCTGTGAGTAGGGAGTCCCACTTCTATTGGTATGACGGCCTCTGAGCTATGTGCAAGCATGAACGGGGTTTCTCCCATTGGTGTCCTTGCCGTGGTCCTGTAGGCCCATAACACGGCGTAAACCTCTTCAATCCATCTTCCCTTCGATTCTTCTAACCTCTTCTTGATTCCATCGAGGATTGTTCTGTTCGTGACCTTGGTTTGACCGTTTGCTTGAGGTCGGCCAGGAGATGAGAAGAACTGCTTTATCCCAACTCTTACGCAATATTTTTCTAAAGAGGAGTTATTGAACTAGGTTCCATTATATGAGATGAGAGTGTTTGGTAAGCCACGCCTGCATATTATGTTCTTCTAAATAAATTAAAAGGTCTTCTATTCCGTGATCGTTATCATCGGCTCTGCCTCCACCCACTTTGAGAAGTAGTCAATGGAAACTATAAAAAACCGGTAATTGTTGGTAGCTCTTAGTAGGGGTCCTACTAAGTTAATTCCCCATAATGCAAATGGCCATGGAGAGGTGATTGACGTCATAGGTTGATGAGGTTAGTGAGGAATAGTGGAGAATCTCTCACATTTATCGCACCTCTTCACGTAAGCTGCATCATCTTTGGCCAAGGTTGGCCACCAATATCCATGTGTAATGATCCTCTTGGCCAAGGGTCTTCCTCTTATGCGACTAGAGCAAGAACCCTTATGAACTTCCTGTAGGACCCGGAGAACTTCGGTGGGATGAACGCATCTGATGAGAGGCAACATGAATCCCTTCTTGTATAGGACATCTCCTATTATGGAGAACTTGGCAGCCCTATACCTTAACTTCTTCTTCTCTATCTTGGATTCCAGTAGCTCCCGTTCTTTGATATATTTGACGAGGGGGTCCATCCATGACTCTTTTAGGTTCAAATTGAGACAAGGGTTGCATACCTCCTCCTCCTCAATGGTCGCTTTTACTAAGACCTCAACAGGAACTGTCCTCCTAATGTCTGTCTTTGTTATCGAGGCCAATCTAGCCAAAGCGTCTGCGTGGCTATTACTTTATCGAGGTACTTTCTTCAATTTCATCTCTTTGAAATATTCTAACATCGTTCTCACCTTCTTCAGATACTTGGCCATCCTTTCATCTTTGGCCTCATAGACTCCCAATACTTGATTGATAACTAACCTTGAGTCGCTATAAAGTAGGAGTCGTCTTACACCCATAGTCTTTGCCAACGAGAGACTTACTATCATAGCTTTATATTTCGACTCGTTGTTAGATGCCTTGAAGTTGAATGTCAAAGCGTATTCGATATTGGCGCCATCTGGAGCTGAAAGTATCAACCATACACCGCTTCCACTATCGTAGGAAGAACCATCAACGAAGAGGTTCCAAATGTCTGTATCCGTTGAGAAGGCCCCTTCTGACATGATTCCTTTCTGGAAGAGGTATCGATCCTCCTCGTTCTTCGCTACTTTGTTCCTGATCTTTTTGGACTCGACCTCTTCCTGATCTCGAAAGACGTTGGTGCCGTCTTTTCCTGCTCTCGGACGACACTGATGTTTGACCCTTCAGCACCCTCTAGGTCATTCTTTTCCTCGTCTTCTTCCCAAGTGAACTCAACAACAAAGTCTACGAGGGCCTGCCCCTTGATGGCTGTCCTAGGTTGGTAGGTAAGGTCATACTCCCCCAACTCAATGGCCCAAGTAATCAACCTTCCAGATTTTTTTGGTTTATGCAAGACCTGTCTTAGTGGGGGAGTCGGTGAGGACTACCATGGAATGGGCTTAGAAGTAGGGCTTTATCTTCCTCGAAGCATGTATCAGGGCGTATGCTAACTTTTCCATACAAGGGTAATTTTGTTCAGACCCTTGAATGGCTTTACTGTTGAAATATACATGCATTTGGATTCCAACGTCTTCCCGTACGATAGCTGCACTGATGGCTGATTCAGAGACTACTAGATACACATATAATTTCTCTCCTACTATGGGTCGAGATAATAGCAAGGGAGACCCAAGGTAAGACTTGAGTTGGTTGAATGCTTCTTCGCACTCTTCGTCCCACTGTAAGGCCTTTCTAAGCACTTTAAAGAATGGGAGACACTTGTCCGTTGCCCTGGAAACAAATCTGTTAAGTGCAGCCACTCTCCCTGTGAGTCTTTGGACGTCTTTGATACTCCTCGGTGTCTTCATATCAAGCAAAGACTTGATTTTCTCAGGGTTTTCTTCAATTCCTCTTTGATTGATGATGAATCCCAAAAACATCCCAGCTCCTACCTCGAAGACACACTTCGCTGGGTTGAGCTTCATCCTGTATCAGTCCATAGTATCAAAGGTCTTTTCAAGGTCTGCCACATGAGTGCAGGCCTTTAAGATCTTTGTCAGCATATCGTCTACATACACTTCCATAGTCTTGCCTATTTGATCTTCAAACATCTTATTCACAAGACGTTGGTATGTTGCCCCTGTATTTTTTCAGACCGAAGGGCATCACTTTGTAATAGTACGTCCTTTTATCGGTGATGAAGACTGTCTTCACTGATTCTTCTGTATCCATGAAGATCTGATTGTAGCCTGAATATGCGTCCATGAAGCTCATGAGCTCATGCCCTACAGTAGCATCTACCATCTGATCTATCCAAGGTAAGGGGTAGCTGTCTTTTGGGCAAGATTTGTTCAGGTCAGTGAAATCAATGCACATCCTCCACTTCCCATTGGCTCTGGGTACGATGACTGCATTCAATAGCCACTCCGGATATATGACTTTTCTTATAAACTCAGCCTCTTCCAATTTTTTAACCTCTTCTCGGATGACGCGTACTTCTCCCTGGAGTAAACTCTTCATCTTTGCTTGATTGACCTGGCATCTTTGGTCACGTTGATCTTGTGACTCATAACCTCAGGGTTGATGCCGGGCATGTCCGCATGACTCCAAGCGAAGACACTCTGCCTCTTCCTCAGGAAGTTTATCAGCACTTCCTTAATTTATGTATTTAGGGCTTTGCTGACCTGGATGGTTTTTTCCGGCTCGTCCTCATTGAGGATGATGGATTCTACCTCTTCCGCGGTCTCTCCCTTCTTCAGCTTTGTTTCATCTCTTGGTTCCAATGTATCAATGATATAGGTTGTGGTTACTCTCTTATAGGCCTCTCTCTCTTCGGCCGAGTTGAAGTAACATTCTCGTGCTATGGTCTGGTCGCCTTGCACTTCCCCTACCCCATAGGGGGTCAGGAATTTTAGCATCTGGTGGACCGTCGACGACACAACTTCAAACTCCTTAAGGGCCACTCTTCCTATGATGAGGTTATAGGCCGAGAAGACGTTTTCATCCATCACGAAAAAGTTTATCTTCCGGGTCAACCTCTTAGGCCACTCGTCACCCATCCGTACGTCCATCTCATATATTCCCAATGGGTGGACCTTTTCACCGTTGAAGCCCATTAAAGGATGATGATAGGGTACCAGCCTATCTCTGCTATGACCTAGGCTCTTGAAGCATAGCCAAACATCACGTCTGCTGAACTCCCCCCGTCCACAAGGATCCTCTGCACCTCGCATCCATGTACCCTTGTTGTTATTACCAAAGGGTCATCATGTGGTGCTAAGATACCTTTGAAGTCGAGCCTGGAGAAACCAACTATAAGAGTGTCCATGTACACCTTCTTTCTCTTCTGTGCTGTGTCAGAAGACGTTAGATTTATAACTTTAAGTTTGGCCATTGACTTGGCCTCTGCCACATGAGCTTTCCTGTCTGCCACTTCAGAGCCACCTCCTGTAAGTCCTCCGCATATGGTGTTAACACCAAAGGAGATCATGCCAACCCTCTTCACCGGGGTGTTGTCATCTTTCGACGGAAGGTCCGAATCGCCTTCATCATCATCTTCCGAGTCATTGCCTCTTCTAGCTGGGGCATCGTCACGGTATCTGTCATTTCTCCTCTTCTTAGGGTCATCTCTTCCCCCTTTAGGAGCTTTGCCATCAACATATTTCCTCAGCTTTTCGGATTTTAACATCTTCTCAATTTCGTCCTTCAAGGCGAAGCATCTGTCTGTAACATAGCCATGGTCTTGGTGGAACTCACACCACAAGTTTTTGTTCCTCTTATGCGGAGGGGCCTTTAATTTTTCTGGCCATCTAAGAGCCCTATCATTCTTGATCTCGTTGAGGATATGCTCATAACTCACGTTTAGAGGAGTATAGTGAGCGAACTTGTCATCGGGTGACCTTTTCTTTCCATCTTTATTTCTTTGAGACTTATTGATACTACCACGGTTCTCATCCTCATACTTGGCGTCTATTGCCTCTTCGGCATTCATGACTTTTCCTGCAGTTGCTAGTAGCTCTGCCATAGACCTGGGAGAGTCTTCCGTGAGTTTCCACAGTAACTTCCCTTTCTGAAGGCCTCCTGTGAGGGCGGTCATTGCTATATTCTCTTCGTAATCTTCAACCTCAAGTTTCTCTTTGTTGAACCTGGCGATGTAGTCCCTTAGGCTCTCGTCCTTGACTTGCTTGACATATAGTAGATGAGTGGTCTTCTTTTGAGGTCTCACCCCAAAGCAGAAGTTGTGAATGAATCGTTCGGCCAAGCCCTTGAAGTTCTCAATTGAATTCTTCGGGAGAGAAGTAAACCAGCTGTGCGCTGATCCTGTCAAAGTCCCAGAGAAGGCCCTACACCTCATCTCATCAGGTATTGAGTAGATGTCCACTGCTGACTGATACATATCAATGTGATGTACAAGATTGGTGTTACCGTCACACTTGGGAGACACCACGGGTGGTTTGAACTTAGCAAGGGTCTGGAAACTCACTATCTTAGCCACAAATGGAGAGCCTTCTGAGAAACCTCTTTGTAACGGGTCTCAGCTCTTAATGAGGTCTCCTATCTTCTCCTTAAGACGTTGGATAGAGTCATTCCATGGTTTTCTGCCGTCGGCCTGGCCGAGGTTATCCCCAGCCACCTCCAAGGGATGGACTGAGGGTTCCCCAGCCGCAGCACAACGTCTGCTGTTGACCACTTCCTGATCTCTGCCTTTTCCCGCACAAGGTCGGCCTTGGTGAGGCCGACCTTAACCGTCGCCTCTCTGCGAGCCAGCTGCACTTCTTAACCTTGATAACCTGTGTCTTAGGTCATTTACTGGGCCCAATATCTTAAAGGCTGACCCTCTGCTCAATCGATCAAAAGCTGATCCTCGTTATTGGGCCTCTTCACCTCTTCGACCGACACAACCTCGACTCTGCTGAAGAGGACGTACCGTATTATTCAAAACCTCATACGGCTCCCAACATTCTTCCGGGGCCTCTTCCGCCTAGAGATCGTCATACCTGTCCTCCGGGCAAGGGTTCCCTTGCCTCCCCAGGCGTAAGCGCCTAGGGTCAGCAACGTCCCTCCTCCGTTGGGGCGCAGGTTGGTCCTTCATCGGTGCCTAGGGTGGTCCCCTGACTTTCGGATGAGGTTGGACAGCCGCCGGAGTGATCATCTCCGGTGAAACTCCAGGTGGCCTCATCATAGTTTGGCTGAGCTGTGCAAACTGCTCCTGCATAGCTTGTTGCGTTGCAGCCAAAGACCTCAAGGTTGTAGCTACCTCCACCATTTCGGACTGAGGTGGTGCCTAGATGGAACTAGGTCCTCCCCCACCAAGCGGTGGAAGAGGTGGTGGTAATTCAGGTTCCATGTGTTAACTAATAAAGAGCTTAAGTAGCAGGTTAGCTTAATACCTTAAAGGGCCTCTTTCAATGGTGAAGAATCTCCACGCAAGGGGTGGTGCCTGGTTCACCACCAGAGTCTCCGGTGCGGTTAAGCTGAAGGTGAGGAAGAGACAACTTCTCTTCCCACAGACGACGCCAAAATGATGATGCATGAAAATGCACCACCTTTCAAGGTGTTTGTGAGCTCAATTCAATGTTAACAATGGCAGCATAAAGGCATATATATATAGTAGAAGGAGGTGAGGAGAAGGGAAATCAACATCGGAATATAAGTGGTTCAGCCAATCAGGCCTACGCCCACTGTGCAAGTGTATGATGTGTATCACTGTATGAGGGCTCTAATGGCCATAGATACAATCTCTCAAGCTTTCTCTCTCTACTGTGTATTTAAATAGAGTTTCAGCTAGGGTTGCTAACTTTGGATCCTTGGCAAGCTAGAGGATGACCTCTATATATAGTACCTGGGGGTGTAATGTACCCCTTATGCATGCAATGTGCATGTGTGTATTGATCTAGCCAATCTGATGAAGACATCTGTAAATTCCACAGGTGGTGAATGATGATGAAATATTCCCCCCACGTGAGGGGAATGATTTGTTATAACTGAATTATGTCCACGTGTCTTTGTCCACGCATATGCCAATGAGGGATCGACCTCGATGCTTAGTCATGACCTCGGCCTGGGAGAGGCCGAGGCTGGTAAGGTCCAGTTGCTCATTTAATTCGAGTTGAGCCACTAAGGTCTCGGCTTAAGTCAAGTCGAGGCAAAGAGTTAGGTCGGCCTGGGCCGAGGTTAAGCTGGACTGTGCCTCGAACATCGGCTAATTCGTTGATGGGTTTGTCCTTGATAGATGTATGTATCCTTGTAACCTCGGCCTATCCCTAGCCGAGGTTGTCATTCCCAGGTGACTGCTGACCCTCATGATACATGGTGGTAATGTCATCCAGGGCCGACCTTGCTATGGCCGAGGTCTGTTGCGCCAGAACCAAGGCATTCCCAACCTCGGCAATGTCTAAGTCGAGACTGTAGTTTCTGAGCCGAGGTGATACTTGGGGCATATCACTCCGTAACGTTGTTTATGCTCTGTAACTGTAAACCCAAGTTTAAGCTTTGTTTAAGGTCAAAATCTTTGACATTTGTTTATGTTTCCAGATTTGTTTTCTCTTTCAATAGTACTTTTTTTTAAGATTTAACCATTTTCGTATAATGAGAAATTAACATGACAAATAAAGTAAGCATGAGCTATTATGCTCAATCTCGGATGTGAAATCATTAAGGCAGTATTGCTTATAATGTCATTCTTGAATTGGAAATTGAGTTCAGTTTATTAAAATTAGGTTATATAACTTGTAAAAATAGCCCAACAACTGTGCATAATTTTTTTGCTTACCAAACTCGTATACTCCACATTCCAATAGAGTTACTGATCAGATATAATTAGTATGGTGACCTCTCTTCTAATCAAAATTCGACAAATAATTTAAATGTAATTTTTACTTAGGTGCTTAATTTAAATCCCTTTATGTGTGCCGACAACATTTTTGTTATAAATTTAATAAATGTTGATAGAAGAAAAATATTTAGATGAAATGAATTTTTTATATTAAAAAAATGATTTTTTTATATTAAAAAAATAATCGGGTTCCCCTCGGGAAACCGATACCTGTTTTAAACGGGGATGGGGATCCCCGAACCCGTTATAACGGGGAACGGGAAATGATTTTCCTAACGGGGACTGGGATGGGGAGTTAAAATCCGATCTCGAATCGACCCGTTGCCATCCCTAACTGTTCACTTGGGCAATTTTCACAACTACCATACACATTAGGGTAATCACACTCACCAAAAATATCATCGGTGAAGAGATCACCAGAGAAAACCACGTTGGCTAAAATGAAAACTAATTTTGTTAATATTAGGGAGGAAAAATGGTTCATAATTTAAGAGTGATTAAATGCTAAAAGATTCTTGTAATTGATTATTCAATCTAGAAAAACTGCAAAGGATAGAACGATAACTTTATGGTGGATCAGAACTATGGGTGGAAGCGGTACGGGTTTTTACCGTACCGTACCGTTTTGGTCCGAAAAAAATGGTTTTGGTTTCATATTTTAAAATACCAGAAACCAGTCTTACCGAAACCGAAATTACCGTAAAAAAGTTGGTTGGTTTTGGTTTTCATATTTAAAAAATCGATTTACCGAAATTATCGTACCGAATTTTATGAAACCAGCAAAAACCGTACCGAAATTACCATACCGTACCGAATTTACCGAAACCAGAAAAAATCGTACCAAAATTACCGTGCCGTACCATACCGAATTTATCAAAATTACCCTACCGAATTTACCAAAACCAGAAAAAGTTGGTTTTGGTTTTAATATTTAAAAAAGTTGGTTGGTTTTGTTTTTGGTTTTTGGGGACTTTTAGTGTTGTTTACCGAAACATAAAAAACTGAAACCAGAAACCAGAAAAAAACAGAATTTACCGAAACCAGAAAAAATCAGAAGAAACCAGAAAAACCAGAATTTTCCGAAACCAGAAAAAAAACCGAAATTACCGAAAAAACCGAAATACCAGGCGGTTTGGTTTTGGTATTGATTTTGGTGTACCGGGTGGTAAACTGGTACGGTTTGGTTTTACCATCTAGAGTTTGATTTTGGTATTGGTATCTACTATTTACCGACCAAACCGTACCGCTTACACCCCTAATTAGAACTGATAAAACAATCAATGCCATTCTTAGTCATAGACATATTGTAGAAACCCGTAGCCAGATTGAGAGAATAATCTATATATCTATATAAATAATACAAAATGCACTACATAATATAAAATGCACTACATAAGTTTTAATGTGAATCATGCTTAAAGAATCCACGTGGTAACACATTTTCTCCTTTATTTGATACCTTTCACTTAACTTTTATGAGTTCAACACTTTTTGGTTCCCAAAAAATGAGTCCCTTCGTCTGTCTCTCCTTTATCTAGACGCATTTCCCGATTGCTAACCTCTCTCTCTTCCGACTTTAGTACTTATATAGATGAAATATAAAATCAAAGGTTTTTTAAAGGGAGGGTAAAATCAAACGAATCTTTTAATGGGTTTTTATCCTAGTGAATTTGAAGTCCCATCATCTTCATTACATTCCTCCAATTCCTTATCCCATTCAGTTTTTATTTGCTTCATTAGAACTTTGATTTTCCTAATCAACTGAGTGGAGCTGTATATACATCTTCCTTATCTCTAAACATATAAGTTGGTATGTATATTATCTCTCCCTTTCGTTTGTTCATCACTTAGGGTTTAAAAATTACTATTGAATCTTTCATGTTGTTGAATCTCGCGCTCACCTATAGGCTATAATTGTTGAATTTCAACATCTCTATATTGTATAATTTTCACCATTGCGATTATTCAGTCTTAGTTTTCATAACATAATAATTATAGGATTTAGTTGATTTGACAAATTGTTATTGACTTCTTTTATTCACTTATCTGCATCCCACTTTTATATACATTCTATTTAAGTCTTGCCATAGATGATATATGAATTTTCACTATAATAATTAAAGATTCTGTTTTTTTCTATTTTTCTTTGTAATAACTAAATCTTGTAGGGATAATTTAAGGGGGATTATTGTAGTGCTATTTTTAGTCATATTATCAAAGAGGTTTTCCACGGAAGATATATTATTGTTTGGGTATGATATGCCTAGACACTTACTGAATCCTAAACCTTATCATATTTTTAAGAAATCACATGTAAAGAAACGATCACTTATGGATATGATGATTTATTTTTCTTTTACTAGAAGGGGTTATTTGAATCATGCGCTAGCATTTACATTCTAAGCAACTTCTAAAACAGGTTTGGTGGTATAGGTTTCAATTACTTTCAGGCCGAATTCTCTAGATTTTGGGTTTATAGTTTTTTGGGGCAACATTAATTTGTTTCTATTACTTGATTATTTATGAATGTTGAATTTTTTTATTCAGTTCTGTTAATGCCAGTTAATGTATTCTTCTTTTGAAGGGATTACCATTAAAAAAAAGTATACTCAAATAACAAGTTGTTGTGTCATGTTTTTTCATTCAAGAATTTTTAAAATCTAAATACTATATATATATATATCACTGTTCTAAAAAACCCGCCTAGGCTTAAGGCTTGGGCGAAACGTCTCGCCTTAAGTTTTTCACGCCTTATGCTTAGTAAAACCCTTAAGGCGCACTTTTTTCTAAAAACAACAATGTTTTAGTGAAACGATATCGTCTTTTAAAGAATTTTTTAACTAACCGAACCATTATCTCATCCAAAATAATCAAATAGTATTTTAATTTTCATATATTCAGACATATTTTTATGATATGTACAATTTTAGTATTTTAATAGCCTTGTTATGGTCTAAAAATATTAAAATATATTAAGAAGGCCTAAACGCCTTTTCACGCCTTATTACGCTTAAACTCGCCTAGGCTTCTAAGGCTTAAGACTTGACCTCCACGCCTCGATCACCCCCCGTGTTTTTTAGAACCTTGATATATATAGACCCAGGCTCAGGTGCGGACTTCCCGTGCAGACTTTTCGTGCGGACTTTGTCCTTATCCCGAAAGTGGTCCCCTCGTGGTCCCAAAGACTTTTGTTATTTACTATAGATGGTCCCCCTCTTGTCTTCTACTAAAATCTTAGTTTAAGACTATAAAATTAAAAGATTTATAATTTAGACCCAAAATTGGTATCAAGACCTTAAAGATTTTAGAACCTCACCAAATTCCGACCAAAACCCTAATTCTGGTATCAGAGCCATAAGACGTTCCTTTTAGACATACGGTAAAAAGACTTTAATGCCCTTGGGATTCATCCCTCGCATTTACCAAGATATTTTTGGATCCAACCCAGACTACCAACCTATACCCATAACTGATTTAGACTCAGAAGGTTGTTTAACCACACACATA
The DNA here is from genome assembly GCA_949130495.1 of Sambucus nigra. Classification (NCBI taxonomy): domain Eukaryota; kingdom Viridiplantae; phylum Streptophyta; class Magnoliopsida; order Dipsacales; family Adoxaceae; genus Sambucus; species Sambucus nigra. The sequence continues at coordinate 359,928,572 of OX422214.1, forward strand.
GACGGTTGTTCACATATTGAACATATCCCAGCCAAACACGCAGACAGTAGGCAAGTCACTGCTAGTGCTATTAATAGCATAATAGACCAAAATAAGTGTATACTGCTTATATTAAGACAATTAATAAGAGATACTCAAACTTTTGAAACAGAGATAAAAAAATATCTCTAAAAAATTATTAGACATAGATAATCAAATCCCAATAGACTTAGTACACGTGTTATAAGAAATAAATATTAAGACTAATCATATAGAAGTCCTTAACAAAGACATTTTAGAAATTAAGACTTTAATTAAAAATCAAGACAGTGAGTTAATTAAACTTACTAAAGAACAAGCTAAGGTTATCCCTAGACTTGATAGTTATCTTCCTAATGGAGATAGTTAGATCAGACTAGAATGAGGTATCAAAAGACCTCTCCATTCAGACCTTATCAGAATTTTATCAAAGAATTTTAGAAAAAATAAATGATGATAGATTTTCTTACAAGATAAATGAAAATGAGATTGACAACGCAGCTAAGGCAACTAGACTTATATTAGAAAGATTAAATTTAATTTCTACATCTATAGCAGCTACCCAAGACTATAATAGTAGCTTTGTTAAAGACTTGCATTTAGACTTAAAGGCTAAGACAGAAGGATTAACTACCTTCTATACAGACTTTGTTAAATTCCAACAGAATTTAGCAAATTACCTTAATAATATGGAAATACATAATCTATCTAAAATGGATAGTATTATTAATGAACTTAGAATAGACATGGCCCAAGTAGAAGAAAAATACGGTGAAATTATAAACGGAATTAAGGCCGTATATAATAAACCTTCCCAAGCAGAAATAGACTCTCCTTTTATTCTAACTAGGTTAGATAAAATTGAAAAGACTGTAGAAGCCATAGAAGTTAGAACTATGTAACAACTAGAAAAAGATAATGAAGTAAAAGACTATATCACTAACGTTGGTAAAACCATCGTTAATTCTCTAGCTAGACATAGTGAAGAAACTTCTGAAAAGACAAAAAAAGAAAATAAGAATTTTAAAGAAGAAATCCTTAATCAGATAAAAAGACGAAAAGATTATTCAGACTTCTTAGAAAGAATTGAAAAAAGACTTGAACAAAAATAGGTAACCACCTGTAAGTTTAAAGAATCCCCTCCTATAGAAACTAGGGAAAAGAATACCATAGGTAGACGAGTCATAAACGACGGATTAGATAAGACCAGTAAGATAGTTAGCTCTATCCCAAATATTGGACAGAGTAATCATATGCTCTAAAGACTTAAGGACTCATCCTCCAATGTTAGGACATGGTGGAAAGAAAGAAATTTCACCAATCCCCTCCAATGGAAAGAGTGGGGTGAAGTTGACTGGAAGATTGTTGAAGACTCCATTCATAATGGACAACTTCCAGCCGTTAGATACATAGACTTGTTTAAAGAAGGTGCCACTCCTAAGACTCCCAATTATAACATGACCTACCATTGTAGGAATCATGTGTTAGACAAATCCTATACTGAGCTCCAAGTATTTGACTCGGAATGGCTTAGATCTAGAGGAACTGATAGGAAGTTCCAATTCCTAACCTTTAGACTCTTTCAAGCAAGAATCCAAGGATTACATAGACCCCATAATAATATCAACATATTATGTTGTTTAGTAGACAAAAGATGGAAAGACTTTGAGAAAAGTCTTATTGGGATAGCCCAATTAGAAATGTCAGACAACATAGGATACTTTAATGTCATTCCGGCATTTACAGTAATCGTAGACACAGCCAAACATTTTAAGTTAATCTTATATGCTAGTGGCTATGAAGACTATATTATCCCAGATGCTAATATAAACATAGAATTTCAAAGCTATGTGAAGTTCTCCCAATTTCCTTATAAAGGAATGCAATCGGGAATTCCTAGCGGTAGACTTAATGAAGAAATCTTAGTTAGAACTAATGTATCATACTATAATCATACTTACAGTATTAGGAATACTGGACCTATGAAAGAGAAAGCTAAGACTCTCTGGCAATTGCCAGAATTTCAAGAAATTAAGACTATACAAAATAAACCATTGTTTATTAATCAAGACGACGTCACTGGAAATGTTACCATCCAGTTTGGTCCCCCTAAGATTGTCAATAAGAACATCCAGACCGAAGAAATTAGATTTAGGAATATGGGAGAAGCCATAATCAATGATCCTTCAGAAGGAGAATGTAGTAGCAAGACTAGTGCTAGTTTACTTAGACAAGCTCCGACAATTAGACCTAGAAGATCATTTGAACAAAAAGACTTAGTAAAAGAAAAAGCTAGGATCCAAAACTTTGGACATGAACCCTCAGAATTGAAGCACCTTATACCTTTGACTTACTTAAGTCTATACTGTATAAGTGTTCAAGTAGTTTGGAAATAGTGACAAAATTGGTTGTCCATCCTAGAATCCAAAGAACCTCAGAATCATTATCTCTAATCCTCTTCAATAATCCAAGAAGGTATAAATTGAATCACACTACACCCAATTAGAAGTGCATACATGTGTATATATTGCTTAAATTGAGTGTGTGTTAAATTCCCCTTAAAATGTTGTTTTAATAATTTTTTGGGAATTTTTAAACATTTTTAAACAATTTTAAAATAATGTTTTCATTAATAAAAATGTGTTTATAATATTTGTGGGGTTAATTTTCTATTTTGAAAACTTCAGTTTTCATTGGAATGTTTGTTTGGGTAGAATGTAAATGCGCTAGAGACTTCAGGGTGCTGCCTGTAATTAAGTTTGACGCGCGTTTGTGAGCCACTCACAAGCCAACACTTGTCACTTGCCTGATGTATCTGTTTGTGTTTGTTATGTGAGAGGGTTGGATGGTGCATTGCTGATCGTTGGATCAAAACTTATCGATGGTCTGCATGTGTTTTTAATCAATCCTGGTGCTATCTCTATGAACCAATCACAATCATCTTAACCACCGCTATTTCATAACCCTTGGATCAAGTCAAAGTTAGAAAGACTTGATCTCAGCCCTTGATTGCCTTCGTCGTTCCAGAATCTTCCCTCACTCCTATATAAACCCTCCACTTCTCAGCCTTTCAAGACTTTTGGGCATTCGTCATTTCTGGGAGAAAAAAATATAGAGAGAAGAGAGAAGTGAGAGAGAAGAGAGAAAAGAAAAGAGAAAAGAGAGAGAAAAGAAACTGTGGTAGCCAAACCCTAACCCTAACCCTAACCCTAACCCTAACCCTAAACACTTTAAACTCTGAATCAAACCTTCGTTTTTGTAACACCCCAAACACAACCTTGAGTGTTTGAGAGAGAGAATGGTTTTTTCATATTGAAGTTGTAACCTCTTTGTCTATGATCTTGTTTACAACTTAAACATTCGTGTGAAGATCTGCATTTCTCTTTCATAGAAACTATAGATCTACACTCTGCATGTTACATTTCACTAGATCTGCATATTTCTTTCTTGATTTAAGAAAATCTTTACTGATTTAGTTTTGAAAATGTTTTATGGTTTCTATTCTTACGAAACTTAACCTTGACCTAGTTGGATTCACACTTGGAGATTTTCAATCTCAAAAATATTTTTAAAACCGAGATTGATTAAGATCTTGACTGATTTAGAAGCGAGATATCCGTGGAATCTGGGTTATATTAAAGGTCAAAAAGGTTTTTAGTTCTGTAAGAAAGAAAGAAAACAAAATCACAGCATATAGTCTTTATATGTAATTTTTCTAGGACTGTCTGTAAAACTAAGTGTGTGTGAGTTCATGCATGTTGATAGGAATCACTTCACAAACACTTAACACACTACTACACTGGAAGTGTTGTGAATAAGATCAAAGATCATTGAGTCGACATAAGGAAGCTAAAGCAAAGGAAGTTATCAAACTGGAAGAACATCATCAACTATCAGATCTATGAGAAGTTAGAAGGACACCAAGTGGGGTATATTCCTAAACTTAGAATAGGTTGATTTGTGTGCATGTATGTTGAATTGTTTGTAACTATAATTTGTTGTCAGTGGATTTTTTACTTTTGTGACGTAGAAGTCACCGTGGATGTTTCCTCTATTGGGAGAGGTTTTACCACGTTAAAAATTGTGTGTTTTTTATTATCTTAATCTACTCATCCCATTCTATAGTGTGCTGAATTTTTGAAACTGTCTTGTTTTAAAAACTGATTACAAAGTCTTGATTACTCTCGTACATAAGTTTTTTTGTAAACACATCTTGTTGTTTATAATTTTTATTTTCAAAAGAAAAGGGTTTCTTCAACAAACATCTCGGAGTTGATTATATAGTTTAATCTTGTATTAAACGGCATTAGCAACGTTTTTCAATTGGTATCAGAGCCCTGCTAACTTTTATTTCAAAAAGATCTTGTGTTTCTGAAATCGTTTTCTGAAAAACCTAACTATGGACGAGAAGAATGAAAGGTTTGGTAATCTGTCCAGACCTCTACTCTTTGATGGAAACAACTTTGCTTACTAGAAAGTAAGAATGGTTGCCTTCATCCAAGGGACTTTAGGAGATGATGTCTGGGACATTATTGAAAATGGATACACTTATCCTACTAAACCAGCCACTGAAGGAAGTGATGAGAGGGTAAAGAAAATCTTAAGTGAGTTTACCCAAGAAGAGAAAACCATTTCTTGAAATAACAATAAAGGCAAGAATGCCATTTTTATGCCTATTAATGAGTATGAGTTCAAGAGAATCTCATCTTGTGCCACTTCTAAGGAAGCTTGGGACACATTTATCACTGCCCATGAAGGAGACTCAAGAGTTAAAGCTGCTAAAACTCAAATGCTTATCCAGTAGTACAACTCTTTGATCATGTCTGATTCTGAGTCTTTTGATGATTTTTACATGAACTTAACTGATATAGTCACTAAGTTGCATGCTAATGGTATTACTTATGATAGGAATGAGATTGTTTCTAAAATCCTAAGATCATTACCACAAAAGTTTGACAGCAAGAGGTATGCTATTGAGGAAATGAGTGATCAAAACCTTACCCCTGAGTTACTCAGTAGCAAACTTAGGACTGTGGAAATGGAATTAGACTTTAAGAAATAATTAAATCATTCACAAAGAAAACAACCCAACTCTAACTTGAGTTTTGCCTCTAAGATATCTAAACTTGAGACTAATTTGATCAACTCCGACTCTGATGAGGAGTGTGATATAGACAAACTAGATAATCAGATTGCCTTAATGTCTAAACAATTTAAGAAAATTGTTAAATTTAGAAACAAACAGGCAACTAAACAAGGCAAGCCTAATTATCCTACTCTGTCTAATCCCAAACCTCATGAGAGAGGTCTTGACAAACATCCTAAGGACAACAACTCGAGACCCACTAGAGACCTTAAAAAATTGAATGTTTTAGGTGTGGGAAACTAGGTCACATTGCTCACGATTGCAGAGTTAATCTGAATAAAGCCAACACACACAATAGAGCCAATGTCTGTAAAACTTGGAATGATTCAAGTGACTCTGATGAAGAGGAACTTGAGTCATCAAATGTACTTGACCCTTGCATGTCCTTTTATGCTAAGATCATTTACAATGATGATATACCTGTGTGTGATAATGATGCTCCTACTCCTGCTTGTGTGAATATTGCTTTGACTGGCCTAGATGCTTTATTATCTGAAAATGTTACTAGTTCTAGTTCCGTGTGTGTGAGTCAAAGTGATCTCGATAACGACGATGTAAATGGGTGCGTGAGTACTAAAACTGAATCGTTAGGGGTCACTACACACACTTCACTTAGCGACTCAGACACAGATGACCTCCCTGATATCCATACTTTGTATGCTAAAACTCTTAAAAAGGGCACTAGACTGGAGAAGACTGTTAGAGACCTGACTAAGAAATTAGATGATCTAAGTCTTATTGTGAAGTTGAATGCTGAAGAGTACACTAACCAGTGTCTAACTCATCAATCTGAAATTCAAACTTTTGATCAAAAATTAAAAGAGTTGACTAAAACTAATGAAACCCTAGAAATGAAATACAAGGGAACATTATTAGAACTGGAGGAAGCAAAAACAAAGACAGCTACTGTTTTCAAAAAAATTTCTAAGTTTGAAAACAATTCAAATTGTTTTACTGACTTTGTTGTTGACTCCAAGACCAATTCTGATGATAGAACCGGTATTAGATTTTGCCCTAAGAACAAACCACAAACTACAAATCTTGAACCTATTAAGTTTGTGTCTAGGGGCAAAAGACCAATTGAAACATGTCCAGACTTTCATTTTATTAAAGAGGAATTTGATCAAAAGCAACAACAGAAAGACATTGGAGAGTCTAGTAATTCTAAGGCTGACACTGCACTTAAGACTAAATACGTCTGTCCTTTGATCAGAAAGGCTGATTCTACCTATAAGACCATACCTACTAGGAATAGGACTTCTGAACAGAATGCTGTTAAACCCATCTTTAGAAGTTTTCCTAAGGAAGTTCATCCCTCGAGCAATCAATATTGCTCCTACTGTGACATTTATGGTCATTCCTTTGAAGGTTGTTATGCTAGGCGTCTAAACACCCCTGTGTACAACTCTTTTGTCTACAAGAACTTTAACAATTCTAGGCAAAATCGTAACCATTATGTCCTTCCAAGACAACCTGATAAGAACTCTAACTACAGAAATAGAAAGACCAAAACTAAGAGTTCATTTAAGAGAAAGGCTCCCAGAAAATTTCCTAAACCAAAAGCTCAAATTTTTCACAATAATCAGATTGTTGCCCCCAAATGTTTTTCGACAAAAATCTGTTTCTCGAAAATTTTATCAAATGAGGGCAAACTTGCGCAAAATTAAAACTAGAGCTATTTGGGTTAGAAAAGATGATCTTTTACCCCAAATGAAGTGTAACATTGTTATCACTGCCTTAAAAGCTGAACACACTTCATCTGGTTGGTACTTAGATTCAGGATGTTCCAAACATATGACAGGAGATGAAACAAAACTTTTAAACAAAACCAAATTTGCTGGAGGCAAAGTAGTTTTTGGTGACGGAGTTTCATCCCAGATCATAGGTAAAGGAACCTTAAAAGAAGAGGGAATACCTACTCTCGAAAATGTACTTTTAGTTAAAGGCCTTAAAGCTAACCTCCTAAGTATATCACAATTTTGTGACTCTGACCATACAGTTACCTTTTCAAAGAGCAATTGTAAAATTCTAAATGATAAAGGTAAATGCATTATTACCGGATTTAGAACACCTGACAATTGTTATACTGTCAGGACTGGTTTTGAAACCTGTAACATTGTCAGAATGGATGACAATGTAATCTGGCATAATCGTATGGGTCACCTAAGTTATGATATCCTTGGTAGATTGTCTAGTCAAGAGATTGTTAGAGGAATTCCTAAAATTAAACCTATTTTAAGTGTTGTCTGTGGTCATTGCCAGTAAGGAAAAATAGTTAAGACTTCGCATAGAAAAGTTAAAGACATTCTCACCTCTAGACCTCTAGATCTCATCCATATGGACCTTATTGGTCCCTCCAGAACTGTTAGTCTTTGTGGACACAGTTATATCCTTGTCATGGTTGATGATTTCACACGATTCACTTGGGTTGCCTTCTTGAAACAAAAATCTGACACGTTTCAGAATTTTTTGAAAATTTTACTAAGAATTGAAAATGAGAAGGACACACAAGTCAATCGCATTCGTAGCGATAGAGGGGGAGAGTTCATAGACATATGAATAGTTGAATATTGTGACTACAACGGTTACAAACACGAATTCAGTGCCCCTAAGACTCCTCAGCAGAATGGTATTGCTGAAAGGAAAAACCGAACTCTTCAAGAGATGGCACGTGTCATGTTGCATGCCAAATCTCTACCTAAATACTTCTCGGTAGAATCTATTAGAACTGCATGTCATATCATTAATAGGGTTTACCCTAGGAAAAACTCTAAACAAACCCCTTATGAGTTGTGGTACGGTAAGAAGCCTAATCTGAAATATCTAAGAACTTTCGAAAGTCAGTGTTATGTCTGTAAAGACAGAGAACATCTGTCTAAATTCCAAACGCGTGGTGATAAAACCATCTTCTTAGGATACTCTCCAAACAGTCGTGCTTATCGTATATACAATCTGCGTACTAAGACCCTTATGGAATCGATAAATGTAATTGTAAGCGACACTATTGTCGAAAATAAGATATCTGAATCACCTATTGTGGTTGAATCTGAAAATGATTTCAAACCTGATTCACCAGAAATAGATGACTCATTACCTATTGAGAGTCCAGAAGTACCTGACTGGGTCTCTAAAGATCATCCCATTGACAACGTGGTCGGTAATCCTAATGAGCCAGTTCGTACTAGATCCCAGTTAAGAAATTATGCTAATTATGCATGTTTCGTCTCCCTTATGGAACCGAAAAATGTTAATGAAGCATTGAATGACACACACTGGATTTCTGCTATGCAGGAAGAACTTTTACAATTTGTCATTCACGATGTCTGGTATCTTGTACCGCGGCCCCAAAACAAAAATGTTATTGGGACACGTTGGATTTTTAAGAACAAATCTGATGAAAATGGGATAATCCTTAGAAACAAAGCTAAACTAGTTGCTCAAGGTTACTCACAAATAGAAGGAATAGATTTTAGCGAGACGTTTGCCCCTGTCACTCGTCTTGAATCTGTTGGACTTCTTTGCGCCATAGTTTGTCACTTAAAATTTACACTTTATCAAATGGATGTCAAGTCTGCCTTCCTCAATGGAATTCTATCCGAAGAAACGTATGTAGAACAACCCAAAGGGTTCATTGACCCTAAATACCCTGAACATCTCTTTCGTCTAAAAAAGGCTCTGTATGGCTTAAAACAAGCTCCTCGAGCTTGGTATGAACGCCTTTCCAACTTTTTATTGGATAAGGGTTTTAAGAGAGGAGGAAATGACCAGACTCTCTTTGTCAAACATTTTGACAAAAACATTATTATAGCCCAAGTCTATGTAGACGACATCATTTTTGGGTCTACTTCAAACTCTGAAGTTAAATCTTTTTCTGCTATAATGCATAAGGAGTTTCACATGTCCCTTATGGGGGAGCTACAACTTTTCTTAGGATTTCAGGTGAAACAGAATTCTGATGGTCTATTTGTCTCTCAAACCAAGTATGTCTTAGATCTTGTTAAGAAATTTGGTTTAGAGAATGCTAAAGTTGCCAAAACGCCTATGAGCACTACTGTTAAATTATGTAAAGATGAAACTGGAAAGTCAGTTGATTCCACACTTTATCGTAGTATGATTGGTAGCCTACTCTATCTAACTGCCTCACGACCAGACATAATGTATGCTGTATGTCTGTGTGCTCATTACCAGAATAACCCTAAAGAGAGCCATTTATCGCGTGTAAAACGTATAATAAAGTACATAAAAGGCACTCTTAATCTTGGACTTAGGTATACTAAGGATACCTGTAACACCATCATAGGGTATACTGGTGCTGATTGGGCCGGGTGTACTGATGACAGTAAAAGTACATCAGGTGCCTATTATTATGTCGGCAATAATTTAGTTGGTTGGAGTAGCAAAAAACAGAATTGCACATCTTTATCTACGGCTGAATCAGAATATATAGTAGCAGGAAGTTGCTGTGCTCAGTTGTTATGGATAAAACAAATGTTAAGCGACTGTGGGATTAAAGAAGATAAGTTACAATTGTATTGTGACAATCAAAGCGCTATTAACATATCTAAAAACCCGGTTCAACACTCGCGAACTAAGCATATTAAAATAAGGCATCATTTTATACGCGAACTTGTTGAAACTAAGGAATTAGAAATCCATTACCTGCCTACTGATCTGCAACTTGCAGACATGTTCACTAAACCTTTAGACTATAATAGATTTCTGTATTTGCGTAATTCTATAGGTATGGTATGCGCTGATTAAAACTCTTAAGACCTTAATTTTTACCCTTTGTCCATTTGAGACAAAATGGGGGAGAAATTTGAGTTTTACGAGTTCAATGTTTTGTTCACATTTCATCTAAACTGCTTGATCTTAGTGTGCATATTTGCAGGAATCTCTTCTACTGATTGTCTACCATTTATAGTGTACAAATTTGTAAATAGTTGAGTAATGTAATTTTTGACTTTCTAGGAAAGGGGTAGATAATATCTTTTGTATAGGACTAGGTTTTATTTTTTTTGGTTACCTAAGAGTTTAAGCTAACTCAAAGGAGATTTTGTCTCATATTTCCAAAGGGGGAGATTGAAGCACCTTATACCTTTGACTTACTTAAGTCTATACTGTATAAGTGTTCAAGTAGTTTGGAAATAGTGACAAAATTGGTTGTCCATCCTAGAATCCAAAGAACCTCAGAATCATTCTCTCTAATCCTCTTCAATAATCCAAGAAGGTATAAATTGAATCACATTACACACAATTAGAAGTGCATACATGTGTATATATTGCTTAAATTGAGTGTGTGTTAAATTCCTCTTAAAATGTTGTTTTAATAATTTTTTGGGAATTTTTAAACATTTTTAAACAATTTTAAAATAATGTTTTCATTAATAAAAATGTGTTTATAATATTTTTGGGGTTAATTTTCTATTTTGAAAACTTCAGTTTTCATTGGAATGTTTGTTTGGGTAGAATGTAAATGCGCTAGAGACTTCAAGGTGCTGCCTATAATTAAGTTTGACGCGCGTTTGTGAGCCACTCACAAGCCAACACTTGTCACTTGCCTGATGTATCTGTTTGTGTTTGTTATGTGAGAGGGTTGGATGGTGCATTGCTGATCGTTGGATCAAAACTTATCGATGGTCTGCATGTGTTTTTAATCAATCCTAGTGCTATCTCTATGAACCAATCACAATCATCTTAACCACCGCTATTTCATAACCCTTGGATCAAGTCAAAGTTAGAAAGACTTGATCTCAGCCCTTGATTGCCTTCGTCGTTCCAGAATCTTCCCTCACTCCTATATAAACCCTCCACTTCTCAACCTTTCAAGACTTTTGGACATTCGTCATTTCTGAGAGAAAAAAATATAGAGAGAAGAGAGAAGTGAGAGAGAAGAGAGAAAAGAAAAGAGAGAAGAGAGAGAAAAGAAACTGTGTTAGCCAAACCCTAACCCTAACCCTAAACACTTCAAACTCTGAATCAAACCTTCGTTTTTATAACACCCCAAACACAACCTTGAGTGTTTGAGAGAGAGAATGGTTTGTTCATATTGAAGCTGTAACCTCTTTGTCTATGATCTTGTTTACAACTTAAACATTCGTGTGAAGATCTGCATTTCTCTTTCATAGAAACTATAGATCTACACTCTGCATGTTACATTTCACTAGATCTGCATATTTATTTCTTGATTTAAGAAAATCTTTACTGATTTAGTTTTGAAAATGTTTTATGGTTTCTATTCTTACGAAACTTAACCTTGACCTTGTTGGATTCACACTTGGAGATTTTCAATCTCAAAAATATTTTTAAAACCGAGATTGATTAAGATCTTGACCGATTTAGAAGCGAGATATCCGTGGAATCTGGGTTATATTAAAGGTCAAAAAGGTTTTTAGTTCTGTAAGAAAGAAAGAAAACAAAATCACAGCATATAGTCTTTATATGTAATTTTTCTAGGACTGTCTGTAAAACTAAGTGTGTGTGAGTTCATGCATGTTGATAGGAATCACTTCACAAACACTTAACACACTACTACACTGGAAATGTTGTGAATAAGATCAAAGATCATTGAGTCGACATAAGGAAGCTAAAGCAAAGGAAGTTATCAAACTGGAAGAACATCATCAACTATCAGATCTAGGAGAAGTTAGAAGGACACCAAGTGGGGTATATTCCTAAACTTAGAATAGGTTGATTTGTGTGCATGTATGTTGGATTGTTTGTAACTATTATTTGTTGTTAGTGGATTTTTTACTTTTGTGACTTAGAAGTCACCGTGGATGTTTCCTCTATTGGGAGAGGTTTTACCACGTTAAAAACTGTGTGTTTTTTATTATCTTCATCTACTCATCCCATTCTATAGTGTGCTGAATTTTTGAAACTGTCTTGTTTTAAAAACTGATTACAAAGTCTTGATTACTCTCGTACATAAGTTTTTTTGTAAACACATCTTGTTGTTTATAATTTTTATTTTCAAAAGAAAAGGGTTTCTTCAACAAACATCTCGGAGTTGCTTATATAGTTTAATCTTGTATTAAACGGCATTAGCAATGTTTTTCAAGAATTGGATATGAAGACATTTAAAGATAACCTCAAGAAAAGTCATTCTGTTAGATTTCAAGAAAGAGACAGATTTAATATGATAGCCCAAGACCGCATATTAAAATTAAAAGAATCTAAGAATACTAAAGAACTTCTTAGAAACTTAAGACTAATAGAAGAAGGAGAATAAAGACTAATGCCAGCTACACAAGTAGAACCTAGTAAGCAAGAGATAGGAAGTAGTAGTAGGCTAGAAGATGTTCCTAGACTTTTTAGTAAACCAATAGGAATAAATATTCCTATATACTCAAGCACCGTAGTAAAGACTAAACCTGATTATATAAAAGACTTTCCAACTAGTGACAAGAGTTTCACTCCTGTTAAGACAATGGCAAGTCAAGCCATAAACCCAGTAGGTATATACCTTAACTTAGACAATGTGCAAGATAGGAAGAAGGCCTTAGACGAATGGCGTAATCAGATGAACATGTGTTTTGCATCTAATGAACAATGGGATGCAAGTTCATGTAAGAAGTACGCTGAGCAATCCATTAGAGGTATTGCAAAAGACTACTTAGATAGTTTAAGAAAGGCTACAGATGAAGACTCCTTAGCTAAGATTGAGAAGATGAAGGAAAACCTAGAAGAAAGATCAATTGAAGAATATATTGAATTGTTCACTTCAGATTCATTGGAGCTGGACATGTAGCTCAGATCAATGAATAAGACCTAGCAAAAACTAAGTTATCCCTCCTTAGCATTTGCAAGTTAGATAAGATGAATGAATACAACAATAATTATGAACAACTATATTACCAAATTAAAGAATTTGGAGAGACCTTAAAAGACGAATACTTTAGAATGATACCAGCCATAGGACAAATCCTAATTAATGAATATAGGAATTGTCCAGGAGTATCTGGAGTTAAGAATAACTCCCTTGGTGAAAGAATCAATTTCGCCAAAGACTATATCATATCTAAGAGACGTGATATAACCCAAGGAAAGTTGATAGAAGAGACTTTCAAGCAGATCCCTCCAATCAAAGACGAAAGAGACATCGCTCCAATCTAATGGGGATGTGGAAGTGAATCTAAGAAATTTAAGAAGAAAGTAGAATGGAAACATATGAAGTTTAAGACTAGACCTTTAGGATTACCAAAGAAGTATAAATTTAGACAATCTACTACCTTTAGAGAAAGGAATCCTAAGATTAAGAAAAATAGGTTTAACCAAAGAAGATACTTTAAGAAGAATACTAGTAAGTATAAGAAAGTTCCTAATTATAGGAAAGAAAAAGATATAGCTCAATCTAAGACTGCCACCAAAGAATGTTGGACTTGCGGCAAAGAAGGACACTTTGCGAAAGACTGCCCTAATAAGAAAGATAAAGAAAGTATTAAGATTATTAATACAATAGTAGACTATGCATATCAAGAAGAATTAGATATCTTATATGCTATAGAAATATCAGACATAGAAGATGATGATAACACTAGTATCTATAGTGTTTACACAGACAGTGATTCAGAAGACTATAGTGATACTGATGAGTATGAAGACTCTCAGGATACCCTAGACTTATACATGATGTAGACTAATCAAGAAGACCTAGATGATGAATATATAGATTTTGAAGACACTTGGTATAAGTGTATATTAAGCCCCTTTTTGAAGAAAAGATGGACTGTTAGTAATCTTGTGTTACTAAACTATATACCTAGATGTTACTTTGACGAAAGACATTATTGCACATTTGAAATGAAATGTAGCAAAAAAGACTTTAGATGTGTAGAATGCTTTGAGATTATACAAACATAATTGTTTCTAGTTTGTATCATTTGTCAACTACACTACTATGAAGACTGTTGGAGAACTAGATTTAGAGCAATTTATACTAGCCAGTATGACGCTCAAATAGACTTAGATATTAAAACCTATTATCAAGACATTGATAGGAATATAGCCAAAAGATTGCAAGAAACTGAAGATGTCAAAGGAAAAAGAATTTCCTATGATTTAGAAGAATACCATTCTGATAGTAGTTCAGAAGAACAAATACACTTAGATTTTATAGATAAACCTCAGAAGGGAATATCTATTTTAGAAAAGAACAATTTAGGAATTTCTACTAAACCGCATGCTTGTTTTGTAGAATTGTTTGTTCAACATAAAGACTATCCTAAAAGACTTTAAGCCTTTATAGATACAGGGTGCTCTCAGAGTATTTGTAAGGCTAATGCCTTCCCTGAAGACTACTTTTTATAAAGTACTCAAGAAATTTATGGTAAAGTGGATAATGGAGATCCATTTACCTTATATTTCCAAACTATTCCTATTTACTTTAAATTAGGAAATCAGACCAACAAAACTGTTAATCATCGGTTTTGGATAATGGATCCTCGTCCTAGTTTCACAGGAAACATTATTTTAGGACAAGACTTTATTAGTAAATATCATCCTTATACTCAGTATAATGATAAGATATTAATTAGTGATCAAGAGGAATTTAATATTAAAGCTCCTCTAATAGATCATAAGACTGCCTTTGACCTTATGCAGGTCAAACCAAATTATAGACCCATAAAACATCAGAGTTCTTCAACTGAGCATGGTGGACCTAGACCTACAACCCAACAATAAGCTTAGAAATAACTAAACCCTTACAAAAAAAGTGTAAGTGTCCAGACCAAAAGTGTTATAAGCAAATAGCACTTATACAACAAGACATTTTAGAACAAGCCCAGCAGACCTTATTGCAGATTCAAGCCATATCCAAACAGAAGAAAATGGATATAGAAGTAGAAAAGGAAAAGATTAGGCAACTAGCTGAGCCTACTTTAGGAGAAAATCCCATCGCTAAGTGGAATAAAGACCAAAGCTATTGTGAAATCATCCCTATTAACCCAGACGCCACTATTAATGGTGGAACCTATAAGAAAGGATACTCGCAAGAAGATAGGGAAGAATTCAAGAAAGACATAGACGAAATTCTTAAGTTAGTCATTATTAGAGAAAGTAAAAGTAGACATAATAGCTTAGCCTTTTTACGTTCAAAATGAATCTGAACGTAAAAGAGGAAAAAGACGAATGGTTATAGACTATAGACAATTAAATAAGAATTGTGAATTTGATTCTTATAAGATACCAGACAAGAATAATTTGATTAATTTAATCGAAGACAGAATAATATTCAGTAAGTTTGATTGCAAATCAGGCTTCTGGCAAATTAAGATGCATTCAGACAGTATTACTTGGACAGCCTTTAGTGTGCCCCAAGGAAAATACGAATGGCTAGTCATGCCATTTGGATACTTGAATGCTCCTCAAGTTTTCCAAAGAAGAATGGATAATATATTTAGACCTTATTTAGAATTTTGTCTTGTTTACATAGATGATATTCTTGTAACCAGTAAGACTGAGATAGAGCATGTAGACCATCTTAAAAAGATTATTCTAGAATTAGACAAACATGGTATTGTTATTTCCGAAAGGAAAATGCAATTATTTCAGACCGAGATAGACTTTGTGGGAATGCATATTAATAAAGGAAAATTATCCTTAGCAAAACACATAACCAAAAAGATTCTTGAGTTTCCAGACCAACTCAAAGATAGATAACAATTACAATCATTTTTAGGATTGCTTAATTGTGCTGCAGATTTTATTAAAGACCTTGATTCAAAAAGACAAAGTTTAACATCCAAATTAAAAGGAACAGACAAAACTAATCCCTTTCATTAGACTAAAGATGATTTTGAAGTCATAAGACAAATTAAAGATGCAGTAAAGAATATTCCTTTACTTGAACTACCTAATGCAGAAGACCAGTTTATAGTAGAAACAGATGCCTCTGATAAACAATGGGGAGAAGTATACTTTGGCATTGATCATTATACAAAAAAAAGAAACTCTGTACAGACCCAGAAACAAGATACACTGCCCATGAAAAAGAAGTTTTAGCTATCGTAAGGGCAATAGAAAAATATATGTTATTTCTTAGACCTAAGCATTTTACTGTTTATACTGACTCTTCTTATGTAGTAAAATTCAGAGATCTAGACTTGTCCAAGTCAAGGACTAATAGATTAATTAGATGGCGACAATTGCTTAATGGTTATAACTTCTCTGTTATACATATTACGGGAAGTAAAAATACCATTCCAGACATTATATCAAGAGAGCCAATGTTTGCTAACACTAATATAATTTCTTGTTTTATGTTGCAAACAGAAGACCTAGAAGACACGAGTTCCTCTGGAACGAATAGACTGAACAGGGAAGACGTTGCAGACTATCTTAGATGCGTAAGATCAAATGCTGGTGTAACGCAAAGACAGACTCATATTCATGTGACAACCCGCTCCAAATAATAACGGGTGGCCAGCCCTATACTACATAAACCAGGTATCTCAGATGGTACAATCTCAACATCAACAACTAAACACTATAATATAAGGCTAACTACCCGAAATCATAAAGTGCGAATTGTTAAAAATTTAAAACTTTTTTTTTTAACAACAACAACAAAACCAATAATGCACACAACTAACAATATACATCTAACTATGATGAGTGAAAAGTGCATGCTCCAATAATATGAAAGAGTACAATACATTGTACAGCAAATCTCAATAAAGAAATACCCGAATATGCTGTCGGGCAACAGACAATACAAGAATCTGATAAATAAAATATGAAAGTGTTAATCTACAACACTTGAATACTAACTCAAAACAACTGAATCCTAATCTAGATGTACAAGAGATAGGAATCGACTAAAGCAAAATGCCGCAACAGTTCGCTACTGCCACAGCTCCACAAATCTTGAATGGAGGAATATCAAAGGCGTCCTTGCGGAGGAACACCTGAAGTAATACAATATATATACATAGAGGAGGGAAATATAAACGGGTCAGAACCCGAGTTTGAAAAACAGTTTATAGCAAGTGTATTAAAATGTATAATAATTAGAAATGCATTATTACATGATTTAGTTGGAATCGAACACTCCATCAAAATTCCACTCACCTCTCATCTAAAGCGCGCACTAAGCGTATGCACGTATCTCCAAATGGATGTCCGATTCTAATTAGGTAAGAGGATTCTAACTTAAACCCAAATAAAGTATTTAAGTGAAACCGTCTAACCTATGTCCCAATGTACATTTATTACTCTACTTTAAGTTATATACATTATCTTTAATGCAATTGTTATCGTTATCTTTATAATGTTCATTTGTTGAACATATAAAGTTACATGATCCAATCATGTCCACATCATCACAATACATCCACAATCTCAATTACTAGAATTTATATTCTAGTGATGCCCGTATAAGGCATGAAACCATATATATAATTATTATAGATGAGTTATTAGCATCAAGAGTTAAGGACTAAACTCCTCCCGATTCTCAACATGGCACTGCGTTTCGTGCGTGGAACGTCTCGCCGAAGCGAAATCCAAACAAGGAACCCCCCCGTTACACTACTCCTGACCGTATCGATCCTCGGAGCTCATTATGCCCTCAATGCAAGATGCATGTAACCCAAATGATTATTGTCCAATTTTAATTAATTAATATTCCCAATTCTCAACAGAACACGGCGTTTCATGCTTGGGACGTCTCGCCGAAGCGAAATCCAAACAAGGAACCCCCCCGTTACACTACTCCTGACCGTATCGATCCTCGGGGCTCATTATGCCCTCAATGCAAGATGCATGTAACCCAAATGATTATTGTCCAATTTTAATTAATTAATATTCCCAATTCTCAACAGAACACGGCGTTTCATGCTTGGGACGTCTCGTCGAAGCGAAATCTAAATAAGGAACCCCCCCGTTACACTACTCCTGGCACTGTCGATTGTCGGGATAGGTGACGTATATATATATGAGCATTAAGGACTAAACTTATCCCCAAGTTCCAACATTACACTGTGGTTCGTGCGTGGGACGTCTCGCCGAAGAGAAATCCAAACAAGGAACCCCCCCGATACACTAATCCTGGCAATGTAGGTCGTTGAGGTCCATTATGCCCTTGACACCCAAATTACAAGCACAAGCAATAATAACCATCCAACTGAGCTATAACTCGAAGGACGCAGGCTCACATGCTATCATCTTCTAGCAGCCCATATACGTAGCAAACTTGAGGAGTCAGGATGCTCACCCACTACACACGAAACTTCCCACATCTTGCTTTTCGAGTCAGGATGCTTACCCACTACGCACGAAACTTCCCAATGATGGCAAGGAGAGGGTATGCCTAACATGTATATACACCATCATATAAGGTATACATACATCCCACATAATAAAGATATACCATTATATAAGGTATACCTGAAACATCGTATACATTTTCATTATACGCTCTTAGGCGTAATTTGATTAACATCATTTGTTTAGTATATTTCTATCAAGATATACTAACGCTCCTCCTCACACATTAATCCCGCTTAGTATGTGCTATACTAATTCTCGCTTGAAGCTCTCATGTCGCTTCTAATATGAATTGTCTTTCAATTCCATTAAGTTAAGGATATTCTATATCCTAATGCATCTCAATTATCATTTCTCATTATGTGAGATACCTCCCAAATCAATCATTAATAAGTATATTTCTATATCCATATGCACATCAAATAGCATTCATATTTCTCCATCCATTATAGGGTTCAATCTATTTTGTGAACCTTTAAAGTTATCCCAATTTGGGATTGGATCCTAAGATCCGGCATCTTTAAATCAACCTCATTTTAAAATCGTGTAGTTGTTATCATCACCAAGCAAACCTCAAATAAAAGTGGGCTTCCCCACTTAGAAAAATACCAAAGTCCCTAATCGGTATTCCTCAAAGTTAGTCAACATAACTCCAAAATTTCTTTCAGGGAAAACTCGCTAAAAGTCTCCAAAACCTGCCCCAAATATCTCTTATAGAGATCCCCAATCGATAACCTCGAACAAAACGGGATGAATTTCTCTTTTAGAAAAACAATCCCTTCAAAAGACCTGTTTCCGAATCGATTCGTGCTTATTCCGAATCGATTTGGCCCAGCGAATCGATTCGGCCAGGAAGGCGAATCGATTCGGGTCATCAGACCTGGGACTCTGTCTCAGGCCGAATCGATTCGGCTGGAGTCCGAATCGATTCGGTCACTCAGACCTGGGCATCTGCATATTTCCGAATCGATTCGGCTAGGGGGGCGAATCGATTCAGCCCTGCTGAACCTCGAAAATGGCTACTTTTTAAGTAAGCCAAAAATACCCAAAAATCATTTTAATGGTTTTCTCTCCAATTCTCTTCAACCCAATCACAAATATAACCTCAATAATCATCCTAGAATACATATAAACTAGTTTCTATCCTCAAATCAAAGATCTACTTATTAAATCTAAGATTTTACCCAAAAGTTAGGTTTTGACAAATTTAACCTAAAATCCGAAATATCAATCCACAAATCATGAAATAAATGTACACAACAATTATTTAGCAAGTTAATCACTTGCCTCGGGTTCGTAGGGTCTGAATCCGCCGGAAAATCTTATTTCTCCTTCATTTTCTTCTTCTTTCTTCTTCTTCTTTCTTTCTCTCTTTCTCCTTGTATTTCTCTCTTTGGAGAATTGTTTCTCCCGTAGGCTAATTTAGCCTAATCTCCCAAGATACACATCTTTAAATGATAATACACACTTTAAATGACTCGGTGACTTTAATTCAAGTCAAACGGTCCTAATTTATTTCGGAACCCAAATAGACCCCAAGTACAGTCATTTCGACTTTCTCGACCTTTTCGGACACGATGGTACCCTCAGAATTTCCATTCGACACACTTTCTAACAACTCCAAATTTTGACCTCAATTGCCAATTTGATTATTCTCCAATAAAATATTATTTATTTCTCCCAAAATAAAATAATTACTGTTCCGAGAGGCTTGGGTTGTTACAAACTTCCCCACTTACAAAAATTTCGTCCTCGAAATTTAGCTAAGCCTAATTCTCCAAAGCTCAACTACTTCTACTCTACCCATCATCACTAATCCTATCTCCAAACTTCTAACTTCCCACGATGAATTAATTTAATTTATTTTATTTTAAGTTGATTATGAGTTAAATAAAACCAATTTCCACAACAAGGGCGCCCATACACCTTTTATATTCGAGTTAGCACTCGTACCAATCATAATGAGGCTTTATTTGCCTCGAAAGTTCCACATTACCATCAATATAGAATATATTAACATTTTAAGGATAGAAAATTTGAATGGTCCAAATAAATAACTCCTCTCAATTCCTGACAATCGCCACTTTCGTGCGAGGGACGTCTCGCAAAAGAGAAATCCAAACAAGGAACCCTCCCAATACACTACTGTGTGGCGATGTCAGGGATTGAGAGTTTGTTAAATCCGGACTAGAATTTGAAAATATTTTAGTGGAAAATTTTATTTTGAAAGGGCCCGAAGGCCGATAAAAGTTTTATTTTGAAAATAGTTTATTTTGAAAACGGTTTATATATATTATAATATAATATAAAATGCCTCATGTCCACCACAAGGTATTTATAGATCATCATCTATATAACATGTAGCTCAGAAATATTATCATACTCATGAGCTAAAATTTTACCTGCGTCCCATCAAACCACAATCTCAACATTCAAACATAAACAACATCTCACATCATTTCAATATATATAGCCTTTTTATAAGGCACATCCATATCTTGAATTCAACAATCACAATAGTCTATCATGACTATATAAAAGAAGTAGCTTTTATCATTACTACTTATCACCATAATCAGTTTTACATTAACTACAAGGTTTAAAGCTCTTTATGAGCACCTTGCAAAATCCTCAATCCTTTACAAAATCATAGAATAAGAGCCTATTTTGCTCCAAATTTCCCTTTAGGGTCATTACATACCACACATAAACAAAAAGGGCTAAAGCACTACCCAATTTATACATATCTCTCATACGATATTCCAAAACTTTACATATTAATTATCCTATTTATAAAGGAAAATTAACTTACATTACCCATCTCTAGTCCGATTGCCCTTCCTCATCAATGGGCTCCCAAACATAGTCCCCTGGTTTAAAGCGACCTCGAATCTGCTGTAGGGGTTGCACTTCCAAAATTTCATCAAAACGTGGTCCTTTACCTCTATTAGGACAATCTCTCTTTTTATGATCTATTTCTTCACAAAAGAAACACTTACCCATAAACCCTTTTTGCCCACTCACATTATTGGCATTCTCTTTGCCGAACTTACTTGATGAACTCGGATCTCCAAAGTTCTTACTCTTTTGAGAACGAAAATGATATTCATGACACTTTAGTAGTGCCGCATTTACTAGCTCGATGAAAGTCATTAACATAGGACTTTCTAACAAATGTTGTTGGATTTTCCAATCTAAACCTCGAACAAACTTCGATATACGTTTCTCTTTCGTATTTACCTCATTAGGTACTAATCTCGCCCATAGAGAAAAATCTTCCTCATATTCTGCCACCGTCCTATTTCCTTGAAAAATCTCCATATTTTGAGTAGGGGAAGGCAAATACCTTCGATCAAAAAGTTCCCAAAATTCTTTTATAGGTAAAGTATCTATCTGTTCAGATGTGGTGACAGACTCCCACCAATGGAGAGCGGCACCCGATAACCTAAAGGTGACTAAAAATTGTTTCTGCACCTCACTACACTCAACCATACGAAGATGCCTCTGTATAATATTTTTCCATTGACTTGCAGCCATTGCATCAACTCCCCCTGTAAACTCGGGAGGATGCCCCTTACTAAAATCTTCCTTCACTCTCTCCCATAAAGACAATCCTAAATGGGGTGGGGCTGCTCGAGCGGCCGATTGCTGAGCCATCGTAGAAACGGCAGCAGTGACCGCTTGTGCCACAATATTGGCAACATCATCCGTGGTCAGGTTCCTTTGAGGCATTTGGGGTTGCCCTTTGTTTGCCCTGACTGAACGACCTCCCTTAGGTGGCATCTGAAACAAGAACAATTGTATCAGAACGCCTTTCAAATATTTTTGAATCACAGAAAGATAAGGATGTATAAATGTAATCGTCCTAGCAATAAGGCTCTAAATCAAGAACGCTTACGGAAGATCGTAGTAACGCACACAGATCCTAAAGACACTAGAACCTGATGCTCTGATACCACCTGTGACAACCCGCTCCAAATAATAACGGGTGGCCAGCCCTATACTACATAAACCAGGTATCTCAGATGGTACAATCTCAACATCAACAACTAAACACTATAATATAAGGCTAACTACCCGAAATCATAAAGTGCGAATTGCCAAAAATTTAAAACTTTTTTTTTTTAACAACAACAACAAAACCAATAATGCACACAACTAACAATATACATCTAATTATGATGAGTGAAAAGTGCATGCTCCAATAATATGAAAGAGTACAATACATTGTATAGCAAATCTCAATAAAGAAATACTCGAATATGCTGTCGGGCAACAGACAATACAAGAATCTGATAAATAAAATATGAAAGTGTTAATCTACAACACTTGAATACTAACTCAAAACAACTGAATCCTAATCTAGATGTACAAGAGATAGGAATCGACTAAAGAAAAATGCCGCAATAGTTCGCTACTGCCACATCTCCACAAATCCTGAATGGAGGAATATCAAAGGCGTCCTTGCGGAGGAACACCTGAAGTAATACAATATATATACATAGAGGAGGGAAATATAAACGGGTCAGAACCCGAGTTTGAAAAACAGTTTATAGCAAGTGTATTAAAATGCATAATAATTAGAAATGCATTATTACATGATTTAGTTGGAATCGAACACTCCATCAAAATTCCACTCACCTCTCATCTAAAGCGCGCACTAAGCGTATGCACGTATCTCCAAATGGATGTCCGATTCTAATTAGGTAAGAGGATTCTAACTTAAACCCAAATAAAGTATTTAAGTGAAACCGTCTAACCTATGTCCCAATGTACATTTATTACTCTACTTTAAGTTATATACATTATCTTTAATGCAATTGTTATCGTTATCTTTATAATGTTCATTTGTTGAACATCTAAAGTTACATGATCCAATCATGTCCACATCATCACAATACATCCACAATCTCAATTACTAGAATTTATATTCTAGTGATGCCCGTATAAGGCATGAAACCATATATATAATTATTATAGATGAGTTATTAGCATCAAGAGTTAAGGACTAAACTCTTCCCGATTCTCAACACGGCACTGCGTTTCGTGCGTGGGACGTCTCGCCGAAGCGAAATCCAAACAAGGAACCCCCCCATTACACTACTCCTGACCGCATCGATCCTCGGGGCTCATTATGCCCTCAATGCAAGATGCATGTAACCCAAATGATTATTGTCCAATTTTAATTAATTAATATTCCCAATTCTCAACAGTACACGGCGTTTCATGCTTGGGACGTCTCGCCGAAGCAAAATCCAAATAAGGAACCCCCCCGTTACACTACTCCTGGCACTGTCGATTGTCGGGATAGGTGACATATATATATATAATTATGAGCATTAAGGACTAAACTTATCCCCAAGTTCCAATATTACACTGTGGTTCGTGCGTGGGACGTCTCGCCGAAGCGAAATCCAAACAAGGAACCCCCCCGATACACTAATCCTGGCAATGTAGGTCGTTGAGGTCCATTATGCCCTTGACACCCAAAGTAAAAGCACAAGCAATAATAACCATCCAACTGAGCTATAACTCGAAGGACGCAGGCTCACATGCTATCATCTTCTAGCAGCCCATATACGTAGCAAACTGGGGCCACCTGGTGGGGTTCAACGACACCCACCTCGTGATCTACTCATGCACACGACGTCCGGGAAGCGGTCATAGCTCCTAACCGGAAGGTGAGAGCGACACATACCCACGACCTCTCACCCCCAAAATAATAAATATATATATATGTCATATGATGACCACCATGGACGACTATGACCTGGGGAATATCCACATCCCGCTTTTCGAGTCAGGATGCTCACCCACTACGCACGAAACTTCCCAATGATAGCAAGGAGAGGGTATGCCTAACATGTATATACACCATCATATAAGGTATACATACATCCCACATAATAAAGATATACCATTATATAAGGTATACCTGAAACATCGTATACATTTTCATTATACGCTCTTAGGCGTAATTTGATTAACATCATTTGTTTAGTATATTTCTCTCAAGATATACTAACGCTCCTCCTCACACATTAATCCCGCTTAGTATGTGGTATACTAATTCTCGCTTGAAGCTCTCATGTCGCTTCTAATATGAATTGTCTTTCAATTCCATTAAGTTAAGGATATTCTATATCCTAATGCACCTCAATTATCATTTCTCATTATGTGACATACCTCCCAAATCAATCATTAATAAGTATATTTCTATATCCATATGCACATCAAATAGCATTCATAACTCTCCATCCATTATAGGGTTCAATTTATTTTGTGAACCTTTAAAGTTATCCCAATTTAGGATTGGATCCTAAGATCCGGCATCTTTAAATCAACCTCATTTTCAAATCGTGTAGTTGTTATCATCACCAAGCAAACCTCAAATAAAAGTGGGCTTCCCCACTTAGAAAATACCAAAGTCCCTAATCGGTATTCCTCAAATTTAGTCAACATAACTCCAAAATTTCTTTTAGGGAAAACTCGCTAAAAGTCTCCAAAACCTGTTCCAAATATCTCCTATAGAGATCCCCAATCGATAACCTCGAACAAAACGGGATGAATTTCTCTTTTAGAAAAACAATCCCTTCAAAAGACCTGTTTCCGAATCGATTCAGGCTTATTCCGAATCGACTTGGCCCAGCGAATCGATTCGGCCAGGAAGGCGAATCGATTCGGGTCATCAGACCTGGGACTCTGTCTCAGGCCGAATCGATTCGGCTGGAGTCCGAATCGATTCGGTCACTCAGACCTGGGTACCTGCATATTTCCGAATCGATTCGGCTAGGGGGCCGAATCGATTCGGCCCTGCTGAACCTCGAAAATGGCTACTTTTTAAGTAAGCCAAAAATACCCAAAAAACATTTTAATGGTTTTCTCTCCAATTCTCTTCAACCCAATCACAAATATAACCTCAATAATCATCCTAGAATACATATAAACTAGTTTATATCCTCAAATCAAAGATCTACCTATTAAATCTAAGATTTTACCCAAAAGTTAGGTTTTGACAAATTTAACCTAAAACCCGAAATATCAATCCACAAATCATGAAATAAATGTACACAACAATTATTTAGAAAGTTTAATCACTTGCCTCGGGTTCGTAGGGTCTGAATCCGCCGAAAAATCTTCTTTCTCCCTCTTTTCTCCTTCCTTTTCTTCTTCTTTCTCTTCTTCTTTCTTTCTCCCTTTCTCCTTCTATTTCTCTCTTTGGAGAATTGTTTCTCCCATAGGCTAATTTAGCCTAATCTCCCAAGATACACATCTTTAAATGATAATACACACTTTAAATGACTCGGTGACTTTAATTCGAGTCAAACGGTCCTAATTTATTTCGGAACCCAAATAGACCCCAAGTACAGTCATTTCGACTTTCTCGACCTTTCCGGACACGATGGTACCCTCAGAATTTTCATTCGACACACTTTCTAACAACTCCAAATTTTGACCTCAATTGCCAATTTGATTATTCTCCAATAAAATATTATTTATTTCTCCCAAAATAAAATAATTACTGTTCCGAGAGGCTTGGGTTGTTACAATTCAAGACTCTCAAGAAAGACCAATCCTAGAGAACTTTGATGATATCTTAGTTCCTCCTGGAAAATCTAGACAAGAGATTATTTCTCAAAATAGACTCATTAGGAAGATGTATTTTCCCCAATATAGACCTGATCAAAGATACCCAGACTTGATCAAATTTAGATGAGAATTCTCAGAAGACGAAAATACCCTTATAGATACCATATGGTGGAACGTGAAGAATAGACTTTGGATCGAGTTCAAACAAAATTTAGTAGTTATTGCCAGATTTATGAGAACTCAAAGACTTGCAGTTACCCAACTCAGTGGTACTGTCATACCTAGACCTCAGACTCAAACCTATGATCAGACTCTTGGAGAATCCTCCAAGGCTAGACCCACTGATAATTTTTGTTATCAGAAAAAGACTTTTAAGACTAAGATTGTTATACCATTTGGTCATAATAATCTTCCATTAACAGAAGACTATAAGAAAGAATCTAATAGCATTATTGAACATTTCAATATGTTATTATCTGAGACTAATGGAGATGCCTTAATAATAAAAGGTTTCTTCAAAGACGTTCCAAAGATTTATCTTGCTGGGAAAGCAGAAAATTGCCGAAATAACTTTAGGAGACTATGGGTTCATCGGACTCATCCAAATTGAGACTATAGAAGATTCTGTTGCTCTTGGAAAAATAGTCCATGAGTACGTTAAAAAGGTAGAAATTTCCTTCCTTTATTTGCTAGAATTTACCAGATTGCTCCAAGTTCCTGCGGAGGAATGAGGGTGGAAGGATTTAGACTTGTTAGATTTTCTAATTATACATTTGAAGACATTGAGATCCTATCCGAAGACGAGATTAAAGATTTAATTGTTGATAAGTCCAAACTCCAGATCGCTCAAGCAACGAAAACAATTGAGATCATGGAATTCTTAACAGGAGAAGACAGGTGGTACACTGCCTACCACAAAGAAGACTTGATAATCCAAGCTGATGAGCCATTTAATGGAAGGCTCAAGAAAGAATCCAAAGAAATGGTAGAGATAGCTTTGCCAGCCAGCCTTAGAACAGTAGGCCTTATTGATGAATTTTTCAATAATATCCTCCCAAATCAAGACAAGGCAGAAGAAGACACAATAAAGAAGGGACCCTCAGTGGTGGATGAATTAATAAAGACGGAAGAATCATTTACCTTTACCATGCTTTCCATAAAGCAAAAAGACCCATGACCCACATGGACCACCAGACTGATGAAAATGATGAAGACATTGTTTGATGCTCTTGCATTATTACAAAACGACAAGACCATGATGAAGACTTGGCACACCTTTCCTTTTATAAAGAAAGAGGTCCCCCCATTATCAAAAGACGATAAAAGCTAGTAGACCCAGCTGTAAAGATTCGAAAGACAATGTTACTTTAATAATTAGATGCTTTCAACCAGATTGCTTTTGGTAGCCGGTTACCAGTCATATTGTAGTGCCCTTGATCTATAAAAGGGAGCATCCATTTGTGTTTAAGACATCAGTAGTTAAAGAGTGAGATATTGTTAGACTTTCAGAGAGAGTATGCTTGTAGAGAGTAATATGTATATGAGTGAGTAAACCTCTCATAGTTAGGGGAGAGGGGAGAGTTGTATTTACTTATGCAATGAAATAAAGTATTTTCTTTTCCAGAAATCTCTTATGCTAAGTTGTTATTATTGTCCAAATTGTCTCCAACTTCCTGTTCATAGAGGACTATTGTGTTGAACCTCTAGTGTAGCACACAAGGTGTTATACTGGTGAACCTCCGTCAGGTGCCGATTAGCCGTGAGCCGTTAGCCAGGGTGGGCGTTAGGCGTGAAGGCGTACAGGCAGGAAACGGATCAGCCGCCAAAATAGTGGATTAAGGTGCAACACATAAAGAGAGAGTTGTAGGAGGCCGAGACCGGAGAAGAATAGTGACAAAGTTGAAGAGACAAAGGGAAGAAGATAAAGGTATTGCAGACCAGAAGGAAGGTATAACTCGAACCAAACCCTTAGCTATCTTTACATAATATTGTTTTAAGAAGAATCTTATATGAGCTTACAAATCACTAAAGACTTTTTAGAATTTGTTAATCAAACAAGTTTAGACTTAACTAGAGAAATTCAAGACTGGACTCTTACAGACCCTAAAGATAAAGAACTTATAGAATCTATTTTAGTATATGTAGGTGATACTTTTAAATACATAGACTAGATCATTGAGTGGTTAGGAAGAGAAGTACCTAGAATAGAAATAATTAGAACAGGGATCCGATATCTCTTTAGACAAAAACTAAGAACTGAAGATTTTGCAGAAGAACTATCAAGACCTGAAAAATATCAAGAATACACTAGGATACTTAAAGACAGTATAGACGTATTAAAATTTGTTAGACGTAAAAGGTTAGCTGAAACAAAGACTACTTTAATTAGAGCCCGAGGAATCCGTCCTCTCCTTAAAAACGTATAGACAGCTGCCCCTAGAACATACCGTAGATTTTTGTCATCTTATGGTGATAATAATTTAGACGAATTTATAGATAACGATATAATTGATATTGTTAATCAAATATATAAAGAAACCAGACAGATAAATCCACGATACCGTATAAGGTATTTAAGACTAGAATATTTTTCATCAAGACCTATTTCAATTTCTAGACTCCCTGAAGAAACTGTTTATATAGATAATCCTCGCTATTCAGAATTTCAATACGATAGTGACGGAAGAAGCTTAAGAAGTAGCAGCAGCCCTGAAACTTCTACACTTAGACTTCCAGATTACTTAGGCTTTAAAATAAGCTTAAAAGACCTTAGAAATCATTGGGGTAAGAATTGATATTCCCCAAAACTTAGAAGAAGTTAAAAGACGTCGCGGTCCCAAAAGGTGGTCCTAAAAAGACAAAACGGTCCCTAGATAATTTTTGGACGGTAGCGGTCCGTAAACTTGGTCCGTAAACTAGGTCCGTATACGATCCAGCCTCTCTCTATATATATAATGGTTTCATTAGTTTGTCCTTGCATATAATTTCTCATTGTGGACATTGACTATTTGTTGGAAAACCATAAGTAAGATAGAAACTCACAAATCAAGAGATGGGGCTTCTACAAATGTTTTTTTTTCTATTATGTTGAAAGATATTTTCGTGTGTACCGTTTGATACTCGTTTGAAGAATGGAAGTGAGGGCATATCAATGGACTAGCGGATACCCGTGCCGAGGGCACGGCGATAAATCATAAAAAAATGCCCCCGTGATAAAACCCACCCATAAAAAAAGAAAAAAAAATAGTTAAAAAAAAATAGAAAAAAAGAAGAAAACAAATAGTTAAAAAAAAACTACTTTTAGCATGACATTTCATGCATGGGCATGAAATGTCAAAAATATCATACATGCATTTTTGCCATCCCCATATGGCGTTATATTATATGGATAGAAATGTTAATTTCATTTTTTTTTCCAAAAATTTACCATGGACTTTTAACCTATTGGGTTAAAAATTAAGTACATTAATGTGTGATAGTATGATTCATCATTCATGGTGGTTATTTGAGTGTAAATTTCATAAATACGGACAATAGTTTCTTAAATATGTCTCCACGGTATAACCTTTTCACTTGGTTTAACTTTAATATCCATAAACATTTGTGTTTATATACTTTTATCTTTCGGTGGTAATGGTAGTTTCTTATTTGATGTGGTGTCAATTTAAATGTAGTGGTAGTGACTGACTGAATAAGGTTATCATTTTACACGTAGTGATAATGCACAGTATGGTTGTTTTTTTCAATGCGGAATTTTTATTTGAAAATTACAATATTTTAAACTGCTACAAGTTGTTAATTTTCATTATACATTACAAATGGCAAGAATCTAGGTGACTCATAGTGAATAATTTAATGTGCGAAATGACTATCATAGTTGTCTCGCTCGTGTATCATGTGAGTTAACATGTAGTTGGGAGTTATAATTCCATTGCTAAAGAAATGTTCTTATTTGGGAGCCACGTGTTAGTTGAGTAATCGAAAGACTGCACTTAGTAGTATCCCAACCGTTGAGAATCATCAAATTCCCCTCAGAGGTAAGGCTCAGTCGTGTGATAGAGCGACTAGAAGTGCTGGAAGACCATACAAGGTTGATATCTTCATCCTTTAATTCCAAGTCTCCTTAGGATGTAAAGACCAACGTGGCATTTTCTCTCACCGGGTTATCTCTATTTGCACACCAGACAATGATTGGGGGAGATAAAATCATTATCAGATCTCTTGAGAAAAAAATACAACAAGATAAAATGAATTGTTAGCTGTGGTTTCATTTACGAAGAAGCCAAAACCAAAAGGTAGATAGTAAGTCTACCTGTAAATATCAACTGCAGAAAGGACGGGTCTAATTGTAGATCCATCTTGTTCGATGTTGCCATAATTTTTTCATGAAGTGGAGATGTTTGTTGACGGGTATGAAGGATGTTCGATAAAAAGCATCTTCAATGCTAATGTGAAAATGTGAAGCAGGAGACTATGAGGTGTCGCATAAGATTAATACACTATAAATTAAAAAAAGATTCTTCAATGCAAATCTCTAGAATTAATGCGAAAGTGATGTGACACTAATTAATATTAATTAATATTTATAATGTAAAGGAGACCCTCTAAATGTAGAGGGTTTCTTCCATATTGTGAAAATAAAAAGAATCAATCAAAACTTTTCTCTCTTCACGCTATTATTTTCCCCATCTCTTAACATTTTACAAAATAAATAAATTATGTACATATATCACTCAACTTTACTTTTTGACATTGTATTGGGAATGATTTTTTATTTACAATGTCTACATATAATTTTTTATGCCCCATAAGATATACATTGTCTAATTTCAATAGCCACGTAAGAACCAATTCACATTTGCATTGAAGATGCTTTAAGAAGCAAGAGAAGTGAGAGGAAAAGAGTAAAAACAAGTGAACAACTACCCTATTCTTCAAGATAGCCATAACGTCGTTAAAATTATCTTAAGCAACATACCAGAAAAGTGGACTATTTTTTAAAAATATAAAAAACAAATATTTTGAGCTGATTTATTTTGTACGATTTTAACAAACTTACAAAAAAATCTGCTAAAAATATTTTTTTTTGCTATTTAAAAAAAATCGTTCATAGTGCACTGTTTATGTCAGTTTTTGAACATATATTAGACTAATTTTTGTTTAAATAGAAAAAAACTTCATTTTGAGCCGATTGTTTTGTAAGTTAATTGAAATGTTTAAATACTGTATAAAAAATCAACTAAAAATATTATTTTTTTTTACTATTTTTCAAAAATGGTTCGTTTTTTTTATGTGTTGTTTAAGGTATATTGGAGATTCTCTCCCATCATATAGGGAGGGGATCTCCAACATACCTTAAACAACATACTAAAACAATGGACTATTTTTTAAAAATAGTAAAAAAATTATTTTGAGGTCATTTTTTGTATGGTATTGAAGCATTTCAACAGCCCTGCAAAAAAAAATCAACTTTGATTTTTTTTTTTGCGATTTTAAAAAAATCGATAATTTTTTTTTGAACATATATTTGACGAATTTTTTTTAAAATAGTAAAACAAATCATTTTGAGTTGATTTTTTTCGTAGCCTCGTTGATATGTTTATTTACCGTACAAAAACAGTCAACTCAAAATAATTTTTTTTTTATTATAAAAAAAGTGAGAGAGAGAGAGCAGTTATATTGTAATCGAATTTTTGACTGAATTTTGGTAAACACACTGACGTGACGACCTGTTATTGGTTGGTTTTTAGGTCCCACTGGCGTGGACCCCAATAACAAACCGTCGCGTCAGTGTGTCTACCAAAATTCAGTCAAAAATTCGGTCAGACTATAATTTTTGGAGAGAGATCAAAACTCTCTTACATCTCACTCTATACATCACATCTAATTCTATGCCTAAAAAACCTTTTTTGTTTCAAAATTTTAAATTTTCTATTGAAATTAATCTTTCAATTAACACATGTTTAAAAAATTAGGTCGAAATACCTTTTCTAGCTATTTTTAAAAAATTCAAAAAATTCTAGTGGTATAGATTCTTATAAGTAAGGTATTTTCAATAATTTTTTGTTGAATTTTTAAAAAATAGCTAGAAATTGTATTTTTACCTAAATTTTTGAACATGTGTTGATTGCAAGCTTAACTCTATGGGTAAAATATTTTTTTTTTAAGATCTAAAACTAAGTGTGATGTATGGACGATGTAGGAAGCATGATCTCTCTCTCTCTCTCTCTCTATATATATATATATATATATATATATATATACGTGGTGACAATTATTGTGCAACACAAATAAATAAGAAGAAAGCTTTCACCAAGTGAGAACAAGGAATATAAAATGACAATCACACAACAAAGGATGTACGTGGTTCAACAAAGATGTGCCTACGTCCACGGTGGTGCAGTCAATATTATTTCTATATACTCCGGAGAGTAATTACAGAGAATACAACTTGTCCTTTTGCCCCGGACCCAGGGTTTAATATATATATGCACATGTGGGTAAGTGGAGGTGATGGGTTCCTCCACGTTTCCATCTCCCCTATAACTTTCCTTCATGGGGACGTGGAGGGAGACCGGATCAATATAAGAGAAGAGGGGCCTGGTCTTTGGGCCGCCAGGACTGGACTACTCGTCCAGGCCTATAGTTCTAATTTCGGGTACCCATAATTGCCCATAAATTTGTTGGGCCATGTTTATGGGCTCAACAGATTTAAATGATTAGCTATAATGGCTATTTTGCGATTCTTCGAAAGCTGTGGAGTTAATTTTGGCGGCACCCGGTTCGCTTACTGTGCACTATGATTAGAATTTGAAGGCTTGTTGGAATAGCCACTTTTCTCCCGTCGCTTCAGTCTTTCCAGTATTCTTCTATCTTCTGAGAGATCTAGCGCCTCGTACCTTCTTCTCTCAATTTCCATTCCCATTGCTTCTTAGTTGTCTGAGCTCGTGCTTCTTCATCACTTGAACCGATCTTCTATTTTGTAAGTTTCCTGTGCCCTTTCCTTGTACTTTCTCTTTGGTTTGTAGCTTTTCTTGGGTCTTGCAACGGCGAAGATTGGAAATAGGTCAATCTCTGAATTTAGGAAGTTTTACAACATCCCTGAGTGGGTAGATATTGAGTGTTGTGCCTCCCCTCCTAGGAATGTTAGGGATATAGATGATGCTCACTGGATCCATGTTCTGTTGCTTTCCCAGGGGGGACTCACTTTTCCTCCCAATGATTTATTCCTGCATTTCTTTGGCTATTTCAATATTGTTCCTGCACAATGCTCGCCCAATGTGTGGAAAATAGTAAATGGCGTTCATAGGATAAATCAATTGTATGGAACTAGGTTAGGGCTCGCAGAGGTCTGTTTCTGTTACTCCTTTTCTCGAACTAGTTCTGGTGTCCTTTACCTCAAAGCTAGGAGCCCTGACAGGGTATTGGTAGTAAATCTACCTGATTCCCATAAGGACTACTGGCAAGAAGGTTTCCTTGTTAGAAATTGGCAGTTTTCTCCCCAATTTGAAGGGTCGAGGTCTGAGAGGTTCTCTGTTCCCTTCTATGGGGAGGAATACATAGGTAGACATTGTACTGTTATTTTGATTTTTGCTGATTTGTGACCTTTCTAACTCCTCTTTTGCTTCTTCTTCCACAGCGAGGTCAAAGAATTTGGAGCCTGCTCTCAGCGAGGTTCGTATCTCGAAATTGGTTAAGGCTTGGAATATCAGGGGGCCTCTGGGTGACGGCGAGCATCCCAAGTCTGCTGCCTTTCTGCTCGAGTACAAGAACGTTGGCTCCAGCTTCATAGCAAGGCCTGTGGATAGTATACCAGAGTTTGACTCTTTCGAAGAGACTGCTGCAGAGCCTATCCAGTTGGACGAGGAGGAGAGCAGCTCTGAAAGTGACTTTGCAGGAGCCGTGAGTAATTTGGGTGGAGGGAGCTTTGATAGTAGCAGTTCCTCTGACCGTGAGGAGGTTTCTGAAGCTCGGAGATCGTCGAGCACTTCTAGCAGTTCAAGTGAAGAGATGGTTCCTCCGAGGAAGAACTTGATTAGAGATGATGATGATGAGGACCACGTGCTCCTTGCACAGAGGTCAAAGAAGCAAAAAGCTACTTCTGGGACCGTGGCTACTGGTTCCTAGTCCTCCGCTCAGGAGCAGGAGAGGAGAAGGAAGGAAGAGGAGCAGGTGAGAGAGAGAGAGAGAGAGAAAAAAAAGGAAGAAGAGAGGAAGAAGATGGAAGAGAAGAGGAGGGTAGAGGAGAGGAAGAAGAAGGAGAGTGAGAAGGAGGAGGAGAGAAGGAGGGCACAAGCGAGGACGAAGGTCGGCCAGGCCTTAGTCCCGGTGTCCGCGCTGCCCGAGGGGGCTTCTGTGGCAATTTCTCCCCAGTTGGCCCCAGCTCTGCTCGAGAGAGTTATTCTCCCGGTTGATCGCCAAAGGGCAGTAGGGTCGGAGCAGTTGGACCTTCAGGCTAGTCAAAGGCTTGCTCTTGTAAGTTTTTTCCCTTTTCTCCTATGTTGTTCTGAATTCCCTCATTTTCCTCTTCTGATGCCTTATTTTTTCTGCAGTTCGTTACTGACTTCGTCGTGCTCTATCGTTCACACGACGAGCTGGTGAAGAGAAACAGCGAGCTGGAGGAGGAAAATACTGCCCTGAAGCTAAAGGGTAAAGAGCTCGAGGCTAGCTTTAAAGTCGTGGACGCTGCTCGGATTTCATCCGATCTGGCTCTTGCTACTACCAACAAGGAGAAGGGCGCAGCAGTCAAGGACTTGAAGGAGCTGCAGCAGGTCTATGACCTGATTTTCTCGAGCAAGCTAGCGATTGTTGAGGACAACAGGATGCTGTCTGCAGAGCTGAAGAAGAAAGAGTCTGAAGTTGTCACTACCAAGGAGGACTCATACAATTCTGGTTGGGCTGCAGCATATGAGGATGCTGAAGTTCAGATAGGATATATTAGTCGTCTGAACTTTAAGAAAGGCTGGAACAAGGCCTTTTTGGCTACTGGCGTTGATATCGATTCTCCCTTGTTTGACGAGCATGACCCAGGTCCGAAGCCAACCGTGGATGAAGTTCCTGCCCCAGCTGTTGAAGGCGCCGATCCTATTCCTCAAGCGACCCCTGCTGATGTTTCTCTGGTTGTGGGGACAAAGATTATCCCTGCTGAGGGCGGTGCTCCTGCTGATGTTGACAAGGGGAAGGGGCCATCGACCTCTGAGCCGCCTGAGGTTGTCAATTAGTTATCTACTAGGATTGCTCTGTATTTTTGTTTTTTTCCATTCTGTAAACTTTTCTTTTTTCAGTTCGATGTAACTTCAATCTTCATTAATGAAAAAGGCTTCATTTCTGCTTGTACTGATTTGTCCCTTTCTCTCCCTTTTCTTTCTCTTGCTTGTAGTTAGTTGATGTGGATGATTACATTCCTGCTACTTCCCAGTTGGGTAGGACCCTTGGTCCCAATGCGAGTCCCGAAGTTCGCCAGGACTTCGTTAAGCTCTGTAAGTCCCTTAGGTCTAGAAATCAGAAGTATAAGGAGCAATCTGAGCTCGTGGTCAAGCTGAAGGACAGGCTCCAGGAGATGGAGGACATTGGTGCTTCAGTGCAAGAGAAGATTAATGTGCTGAAGACAAAACTATTAGAGGCCTCCGAGATCAACCAAGTAGGGGAGGTTCTTCAGCAGGAGAATGAAGATCTGAGGAGAGAAGTCTTACGACTCAGGGAGCATGCGCCGAGCACTGTTCGAGCAGTATTACAAGGCTCCTCATCATCGCGAGCTGGAGCTGATCATAATGTTACCCCTCCTATGTCGCGAAGTCTCACTCGCCCTCCCCTTTCGCGAGCTAGTAGGAGCACCAGGAGTAGAAGCAGGTAAGGAGAAGAACTTCGCGATAGGGAAATGGAAGAACTCCGCGGTGATGTTTAGCGAGCATATGTAATCGCTGCTGGGCTTCAAAGGGACGTCACCCGATTGCGGCACTTGTTCAAGAAAGGTCCTCGGCAAGCGTGGGCTGACAGTTATGATCAAGGCTGGTCGGATGCTCTAACAAGGCTATCTGAGTTCGAGGAGCTTTCTTTCATCAGGGGATGGCTAAGCGCCTTGACGGAGATGCAAGTCCCGAGGAACTCAGTGCTATGGTATCGTCATGAGATGTCTTCCTCCACTCTGGTGCCCAACCCATTCAGGAGGGACAATCGATGGATCCCCATCGATGCTATTCCTCGGCAATTATTGGAGTCAGATGCAAATGAGGTTGTGGAAGAGTTTGCTCCTGCTCCAGATGATGGACGAAGAACTCGAGTGGCTGATTATCTTGCTTGGAGGCCTCCACCCCCTTGAAATTTTGCCAGTTGCTATTTTTATTTATTTTTGATAATGTAAATGCTTTGGGCGAGCTCGCCGACTAAACATGTATTATCATTGTTGTAAATAAGATGGATTAATGAAAAGTTTGTGTTTTTGGGCAATTTTGCCAACTAAACATGTATATCCTACTTTTCATATCCTTGCTGCTTTATGATCTCTTCTGTTTTGTCATGCAAGTGTCCCCCTAGTCCAGTATAATACCAAAGTACCATTGTGCCCCACTTTACCTTTTAGGTTGTGTCGTCACACTCCCTTAGGCCTAAGTAGGGCAATTGGCGAGAAAAATCCTGGTGTTGGATGTCTTCATCCGATCAGGATTTTGTTCAACCGAAGTAGGTTTGATGACCAGTATAAGATTTGGTCGTATTGCCTAAGAATCCTCTGTAGGGCTTTATATATTGCCAGGGGCAATGCTAAGAGGTCTCGTGTTTTATGACGATGACCTGAGGAGGGGTATTCCCCTGCTATAGTGATCAATGTGCTTGTTATTTGGAAAAGATGTACGATGAATGCAGCTGTCACCAATCGGAGTGTAATCAACTAAGTAACTTTCCTTAGTAATAAGGAAAATGAACTTCTATTTTCATAACAACAGAATACAAGAAAAAGATCTAAAATAGAATTTCTTGAGATTAACTGCGTTCCATGCTCGTGGTATTTCTCTGCCCTCCATCGTTTTCAAGTGATAGGCACCTTGCAGATCGTCTTTAGTTACTTTAAAGGGTCCTTCCCAATTTGGGCCTAGCTTGCCGTCTGACGACTTCACTGTGATGCCCAGGACTTTCCTTAGAACATAGTCCCCAACTTGGAACGTCCTCGGGCTAACCCTTTTGTTGTAATGCTTCGCGAGCTGTTGCTAATAGTTCGCTAGCTTCACCAGGGCCAGCTCTCTACGCTCATCGGCTAGGTCGAGTTCGGCGAGCAATGCTTCATCATTCAGGCCTTGGTCGACAAGGTTGGATCTCATTGTTGGCAAACCTGCTTCTAGTGGGATGACTGCTTTCATGCCATATGTCAGCGAAAATGGGGTTTCTCCTGTTGCTCGCCGAGGAGTGGTTCAGTACGCCGATAGAACATGGGGTATCTCTGTTACCCATGTGCCTTTGGCTTACTCTAATCGCTTCTTTAATCCATCGATCACAGTTTTGTTGGAAGCTTCAGCTTGGCCATTGCTCTGAGGGTAGGCCACCGAGCTGAAGTGGTGTCTGATCCCGTGTTCGTTACAGAAGTTCTGAAAGGGGCCACTTTCGAACTGCGTTCCATTATCGGTGATGATGGTTCTGGGGATTCCAAACCGAGTGATTATATTTCTCCATATGAACCTTATAATATCAGCATCTCGGATGTTCGCCAGGGATTCAGCCTCGATCCATTTGGTGAAGTAGTCAGTCGCAACCAACAGGTATTTGCGATTGCCGACGGCGATAGGCAGCGGTCCCACGATGTCCATTCCCCCATTGGGCGAAGGGCCATGGGCTGGACAGGGACTTCAGGTCGCTGGTGGGTTGGTGGGCCATAGGAGCGTGGAATTGGCATTTCAAGCATTTGCAGACATATACTGCGGAGTCCTTTTGCATGTATGGCCACCAATAGCCTTCCTTCATTGCTCGAAAGGCTAGAGACCTTCCTCCGATATGACTTCCACAGATTCCTTCATGAAACTCGCGTAGCACTTGCTCGACATCACCTGGGTGGACGCATCTAAGGTAGGGACCGGAGAAGGATTTCTTATACAAGTCGCCTCCTGTGGATAAGTGAAAGCGAGCAGCTTTGACTCTTATCTGGTGGGCAGTTTTCTTGTCATCTGGGAGCGTGCCATCCTTTAAATAGTCCTTTAAGGGATCTATCCAGCTGGGGGCTGATCCCACCTGGAGTATTTGTTCCACATTTGGTAACTTGCTGTTGTGGTTAATGCTCGAACAAATGAGGAAATCGATGGGGATGACCCTCTTAAGATCAGAGTCAACTGCCGAACTCAATGCTGCTAAGGCATCAGCATGACTGTTTTTCCCCCTACGAAACTGCTGGATGTTGATCTCTTCAAATCTTGACATTAATTCTCTCACTAAGGCGAGGTAGGCTGCCATTCTTTCATCCTTTGCATTGTAATCTCCACTTATCTGATTGGAGACTAGTTGAGAGTCGTCGAAAACCTGTAAACGTTTTGCTTCTAGAGTTTTTGCCTTTTGGAGACCGGCTATTAGGACTTCGTACTCTGCTTCGTTATTGGAGGCTGCAAATCCAAGCCTGATTCCTTGTTAGAGGATTGTGTTTTATGGAGTGATGAGGACAATGCCTATCCTTGCCCCCTTTGAGTTGGAGGCTCCATCAACGAAGAGTCTCCAGGTTCTCTCTGTTGCTTAGTTCTTCTCTTGCCTTGTTGGTTGAGGTTGGTTGGAGAGTTCTTCGCCCGTGAATTTGGCTATGAAATCAGCAAGGATCTGACCCTTGATAGCTGTCCTTGGTTGAAATTGGATGTCAAATCGACCGAGATCGACTGACCACTTAGACAATCTGCCCGACAAGTCCGCTTTCCTTAGGACCGCCTTAAGGGGATGCGATGTAAGGACGATGATAGTATGAGCTTCGAAATAATGCTTCAACTTCCTCGAGGCTATTATAAGTGCAAAGGTGAGCTTCTCCAATGGCAGGTACCTTTGCTCGGCGTCTAATAAGGTCTTGCTCGCGTAGTAAACGGGGTGTTGGATTCCTGCAACCTCGCATATTAACGCAGAGCTGACAGTGTGATTGGATACCGGGAGGTACAGGTATAAAGAATCCATTTGCTGTGGTATGATAAGCAGCGGTGGAGAGCTTAAGTAGGACTTGATCTCGTCCAAAGCTCGTGAGCAGTCTGGGCTCCACTCTATCGGTTTAATCCCCTTTAGAAGCTGGAAAAAAGACTTGCACTTCTTGGAGGATTTGAAGATGAAGCGATTTAAGGCGGCGAGCATTCCAGTGAGCTTCTGCACGTCCCGAATTGTTCGAGGGGGTTGTACCCTGTTGATTGCATCGATCTATTCTGGATTAGCTTTTATGCCTCTCTTACTGACCAATAACCCAAGAAATTTTCCCGACTGGACACCGAAGGAACGTTTGCTCGCATTAAGTTTCATTCGGTACTTCCTGAGGATTTCAAAGGTCTTTGACAGGTCTGAGAGGTGATTTTTCTTCTTCTTGCTCTTAACGAGCATGTCATCGATGTAGACCTCCATTGTGTCTCCCATTTGATCCTTGAACATTTTAGTGACCAACCACTGATAGGTTGCCCCCGCATTCTTGAGCCCAAATGGCATGACCTTGTAGCAATATAACCCAACTGTCGTGATGAATGCCATTTTGTCTTGGTCTAGGGCATACAAGGGGATCTGGTGATATCCTCAGTATGCGTCCAGGAAACTCATTCGCTCGTGAACTGGAGTGGCGTCTACTAGTTGGTCTATCTTTCGGAGGGGGAAACTATCCTTTGAGCATGCTTTGTTGAGGTCAGTGAAGTCGATGCAAACTCTCCACTTGCCATTATTCTTCGGAACTACTACGGGGTTGTACAACCACTTGGGGAATTGCACTTCCCGTATGGATCCTGCATCTAGCAGTTTTTTCACTTCCTTTTCGATCGCTTTAGCCTTCTTGGGTGCAGTTCTCCGTTCCTTCTGCGTGATTGGCTTGAATGTGGGGTCGACGTGCAGCCGATGACAGACCATACTAGGATTGATTCCAGGCAGCTCGTATGGTTCCCATGCGAAAACATCTACATTGTGCCTCAGCAAGGTCGTCAACTTCTTCTGTTCTTGGTCGGTGAGAGATGCTCCAATCAAGAAGACTCTGCTACTGTCACCAACTTCAGCCATAACTTCTACCAGGTCCTCGACGACACGCTCGGAGGGGAGGAGTCTGGTCTCCTCTACTCCAGGTCTTCCATACTTTAATTGCTACTTGGAAGGTATCACACCTTCTTCAACTTTCTCGCTGGGTTGATCGGCCTTCTTCTCTGGCTTTGGTCGGATGACTGCTATGAAGCACTTCCTCGTCATCGCTTGGTCGCCGTGGATCTCCATTACTCCTCGCTCGATTACATACTTGAGCTTCTGATGGTAGGTCGAGGAGACCTCCTTCATCGCATGAAGCCATCCTCTACCGAGGATGGCCTGGTACGGTGATTCGATGTTAACTACCAAAAACTCAATCATCTTGGAGACGTTCCCAGCACGAACTGGCAGCACTATCTTGCCCAGGGGCATGGTCATTTTTCCAGCGAAGCCGACCAAAGGAACAATAGCTTCCTTTAAGTCGAAGGCGCTCAACTTCAATTTCTTGAATAGGTCGAGGTACATTACTTCGGATGAACTTCCTTGATCGACGAGCAGCTTGTTGATGTCAAAGTTGGCTATCCTGAGTGTAATGACCAGGGCATCATGATGTGGGGTCCTTACTCCCACCAAATCTTCATCCGTGAAAACAATATGTTTGTTATAGTTGACGTCCTCTGCTCGTCGACGCTTTCCTGACTGTGATTTTGCTGGATCGATTTGAAAAGCCTGCATTACCGCTGTAAGTTTTTTCATTTCCATTCGAGCTGAGTTCCCTTGTATCTGCTTGACGTCAGATACTCCGTGGATTACTGCGAACTCATGTCCATCATCATCCTCCAGTACGTTGTTGGGTCTCGCCTCTCTGTTGGCAGCCACTTTCTCTGCCCTCTTTTCCACAAAGTCGTTCAAATGCCCGGACTGGGCCAACTCCTCGAGGTGAGACTTAAAAGCTTTGCAGTACTCGGTCTTATGTCCTCCCTCTTCGTGAAAAGCGCATCTTAACGCATTGTTCCTCTTCGAGGGGTTTCCCCCATTTTCCTGGGCCACTTGATGAATGGCTCATCTTTGATCTTCGCGAGAATTTTGTAAATTGGTTCTTTAAAGACGGTGTTGACCGCCCGGAATACTTTCGACGCGTCATGGTTTCCTCCGTTCTTGGAGCCATTTTTGCCTCCATTCTTTCCTCCTTTCTTCT
Organism: Sambucus nigra; assembly: GCA_949130495.1. NCBI lineage: Eukaryota > Viridiplantae > Streptophyta > Magnoliopsida > Dipsacales > Adoxaceae > Sambucus > Sambucus nigra. The sequence continues at coordinate 359,969,947 of OX422214.1, forward strand.
GGTTCTCAGTTTTCTCACTTCCCTTGGTAGTGAGCTTAGCTCGACCGTTTTCTCCTGTATTAGGGCGGGTGACATCTTCCACCTTTGCGTATTTCTCGATTCGAGCCATTAGGTCGTCAATAGTCACAGCTTCCTTCTTCGTCAAGGACTGGTATATGAGGGAAGAATTAGGGAGCCCTATTTTGAAGGAGGCCACTGCCACTTCCTCTGCGCAGTCCTCAATCTCATTGAATAACTCCCAGTACCTCTTCGCATAGTTTCGAAGGGTCTCTTGAGGCGTTTTGTTCATTGTTAGTAAAGCATCCATCCTTTTAGGATGGGAGCTACTGGTAATGAATCGGGCCGTAAAAAGTTCGGCTAGGGATTTGAAATTTTTGATCGATCGGTGGGGGAGCCTTTCGAACCACTTCTGCGCTACATCATGCAGGCTCGAGGGAAAAATGCGGCACATCAGGGCATCTCGGTGATTCCAGAGGGTCATGGCCTGTCGGTATTGCTTGACGTGATCGATGGGATCAGTCTTTCCGTCGTAAATCTTAAACCTTGGAATGGTAAATTTTTTGGGGGCTTCTTCCTCTTCGATTTCCCTCGTGTAGGGTGACTTCATTTGGGTTTTGAGAGCTCGCCTTGCGAGTTCTCTGGTTGATCTTGTTCCATGGTGAGCACGATGTTGGTCCATCTCTCTGCGGACTAGATTTCGTATGTTCTCGTCGCTACGAGCAGGGCTCTGGTAGTGGCGAGCTCTTCGCAGCTGTTCGCGGAGGTCATCGTCTGACTCGCCTCCTTCGACCTTTTGAGATTCTCTCCTAGGGATCCTTCCTCGGCTGTGAGACTTGCTCGCCTGAGGGCTAAGAGTGCGATATGGGCGTCTCCTGTTATCAGGACGAAGCTCCCTCTCCAGTCTTTCCAGCGTTCTTCTCAAGCGAGCGTTCTCAGCCTCGTATCTGCGGGAAGACTCTCTCTGCTCGTGGAGTCTTACCTTGTACGCATCAATCAATCTGGATATCTGCGTGGACCTCACTGGTCCCTGAATTTCTTCTGAGGCTGGCCTTTCCAGGCGAGCTCTCTGATCTGAACGTCGAACTTCAGACCTAATCCTGCGAGGAGCAGGTGGCTCTTGAATATCTCCTGCCTGAGGGGCATTGCTGCTGTGACCGGACATCTTAAACTCCTTTCTTGGTGTGGGCTCTTCTCAGGGAAAGACGAACGATTCCCACAGACGGTGCCAATTGTGGTGAAAATTATTGTGCAACACAAATAAATAAGAAGAAAGCTTTCACCAAGTGAGAACAAGGAATATAAAATGACAATCACACAACAAAGGATGTACGTGGTTCAGCAAAGATGTGCCTACGTCCACGGTGGTGCAGTCGATATTATTTCTATATACTCCGGAGAGTAATTACAAAGAATACAACTTGTCCTCTTGCCCCAGACCTAGGGTTTAATATATATATATGCACATGTGGGTAAGTGGAGGTGATGGGTTCCTCCACGTTTTCCATCTCCCCTATAACTTTCCTTCATGGGGACGTGAAGGGAGACCGGATCAATATAAGAGAAGAGGGGCCTGGTCTTTGCGCCGCCAGGACTGGGCTACTCGTCCGGACCTATAGTTCTAATTTCGGATACCCACAATATATATATATATATATATATATATATATATATAATAATAATAATAATAATAATAATAATAATAATAATAATAATAATAATAATCATGCTCTTGTGCGGACTAGTCCGCATTTTAAAAGTGCGGACCGAACATGTGTCAACTAACGGTGCACCTAGAAATTATCGCCTAAATTATAGGCACACTCTCTCTCTTTTCTGGGTTCACCGCTAGGTGATACATGTCCGGTTCGCATTCTTAAAATGCGGACTAATCCGCACAAGAATAGGATTGTATGTATGTATATATATATATATATATATATATATATATATATATATATATATATATATAGGGAAAGGATCAAGTGAGCTCTCAGTTTGAGGACCCTGAATGATGACTATTTTTTTAAAATAGTAAAAAAAATATTTTTGAGCTGATTTTTATTTTATGATTTTTAAACATTTCAATAGGACCATAAAAAAATAATCAGCTCAAAATGATTTTTTTTGCTATTTTAATAAAATCGGTCAAACTTTGTGAGTTTTTAAGTTGTTAAAAACTGACAAAGTTTGACCGATTTTTTTAAAATAGTAAAAGAATTCATTTTGAGACGATTGTTTTTTATATGCTACTACTGAAATGTTTAAAAACTATATAAAAAAAATTAACTCAAAAATATTTTTTTAATATTTTATGAAAATTGGTCCGCACCAACGGGATGCAAACAGTGATTCTCATGAGATCTTCTCTCTCTCTCTCCCTCTCTCTCTCTCTCTCTCTCTATATATATATATATATAATGCTCTTGTGCGAACTAATCCGTATTTTAAGAGTGCGGATCGATTTGTGCGGACTAATCCGCATTTTAAGAGTGCAAACCGTTACTATATATATGTGTGTGAATATTTTTACTTTTTTATTTTTTGGTGGATCGATGAAGAATATGATATATGTGTGTGTGTGAATATTTTTACTTTTTTATTTTTTGGTGGATCGATGAAGAATATGATATATGTGTGTGTGTGAATATTTTTACTTTTTTATTTTTTGGTGGATCGATGAAGAATATGATATATGTGTGGTGGATCGATGAAGAATACGACGAAATCCACTAATCTTATGTTTCAAACTCAAAAATCATTCGAGACATCTATCATGCCGTGACTGGTTAATTTTGTAATATGCGACACTATCAGATGTCTATGAAAAGCCCATTGTACTCATGATAGCATTTCTACTTTGTCTATGTTTAGCACTAGAATATACTTGACTCCCGCTCGTCAAGTTAGAACCTTCTACTAAGAAAATTGTAATATGATCAATCTTTGTTTGCAAGGAAATTTACATTTCTACTGTCTCCGAATTGTTCTTCTTCTGTTCACTTAGCACTGGCCCATATGAACCCTTTTTCGGGGAATATAATAATTCAAACTAGAAGAACTGGCACCTTGTAGTTATATTTTGCCAGAAAAATGCCTACCGCTGCGGGTCTAACTTTATTGATTCTTTCTGTGATCACATTTCCAATATTTATTAATACATTTTTTCACAGTTGTAGAAAAAATTGTACTTGCCATAATTGTATCAGTTGAGAAACGTTGCAACTTTGTGGAAAAGCAACCATTCCACTGGCCCAAGAAAAACTGGTTCCGTAGTGATGGTCCAGTGTGAAGTCTCGATGAAATGTACAAACATTTTCAGATACCAACTATGTAAATTATCATTTTATTGTATGGTGCGTTATTTATTGTACGAAAAAATTCTGTACGTGTGGAATAATCTCATATTTTAGAGCAGGAGCCCTATATAGTATATGAAGAAATTAGACAAGATATGAATAAATTTTATGTTCTAAAGGAGTGATTTTATGCTCTAAAGTAAGCAAGGAATATAGACAAGATATGAAGAAATTAGAAGAAGAAGCAAAATCTATCTAGGGGCACAAACGATCCTGTAGTTGTCAACCTATAATTCCTCTCATTGATAATGCAAGTACACTTTCAAACAAAAAAAATCCCATAATCGATATGTATAATGTGTTTGGAAGGACGGATTTCGATAGTATAGCTGCTAGGTTTTTTTTAGGGGCATATACCAAATAGTCTCCCTAACATTTTTTAATACACATTTAGTCCAAACTTTCAAAAAGCCCTTTACCATGCCACTGGCGCGGACCTTTACAAGTAAGAGAATAAGAGACTTTTTGGTACAAAATAAAAAACTTGGACTAAATGTGTATTAAAAAATGTATGAGGGACTTTTTGTTATTTGATCCTTTTTTTATGGGTGTGGAATACCTTTTAATGTGGCAAGAGCTCAATTTTTTGTGGACATGATAAAAGGTGTTAATGATGGACTTAGAGGATATAAAGCACCAAGTTCTTAAAAAATAAGAACTAGACTACTTGATAAAGACAGGCCCAAAGTTGATTGTGCACTAATGCCTTTAAAGGATCAATGGACATTATTTGGTGCAAGTATTATTTCGGATGGTTGGAGTAATATAAAAAATAAACCTTTGATAAATGTGTTGGCGGTTTCAGGAGGGAGGGCTATGTTTCTTAATGAGATTGATTGCTCAGGGGATGAAAAAACAGGGCTTTTTATTGTTGAACTTATTCTTAAAGTTATTGAAAATGTTGGAGCATACAATGTCATATAAGTTTTAACCGGTAATGCATCATCTTGTAAAAGCGCCGGGGATATTATAATAGATTAATACCCTCACATATTTTGGTCGGGTTTTATGGCTCACACATTGAGCTTACTTATGAAAGATATTGCAAGTTCTAACGAGCCATGTATGTTATTTATTGAAGATATCTACAAAAGGGGGAAGAGAGTTGTGAAATATATAAAAACACATAGTATGGTTGCTTTTATATTTGAAAAGTTTTCTCCACTAGAAGTGATTCAAGTAAAGAAAACAAGATTTAATCATCATTATGTGGTTTTGGAAAGTCTCTTTAGGGTGAAAAAAGCTTTGATGTCCATGGTTTTGAATGAAGAGTGGGAGAAAAGCAAAAGTGACACATCTTTATCAAAAATTCAACACGGAGGTGTGAAAAAAAACTATTTTAGATGATGAGTTTCAGAGCCAACAAAAAATTCTTACTTATTTTTACAAAGAAAATTTGGGCAATGATTCGCTTTTGTGACTCCGACAAAGTTGTTATCGGGGAAGTTTGCCAAAAGATGGATGATATATTGAGCACTGTTGAAAAGATGTTATCGAATAAAATTGAAATGTGTAATATGTTACGTACTCTTGTTTATATCAAGTGGGAAAAAAAATGAATGTGTCATTGCATTATCTCGCATATGTTCTTACACTGTTCTATTACTCTGAAGAGTGGTTAAACAGTTTAGGCCCTAACGGTGAGAAAAGAGGAAAACCTCATTCGGATCCAAATGTTCAGAAAGTTTATTTAGCTGTGATGGATCGACTTTTAAAAAACTCTGGAGAAGCATAAATTGTACGTGTGTAACTTAGTGCATTTGTAAGTAACATCTATGTGTTTGCTCATCCCCAAGCTCATCCCCAATCATGTCATCTATTCAGTGATGGAATCTTTATGCAACAACTTCTCCTCAGCTCTATGGGGTGACCTTTATAGTTTTGTCGCAAAGTGTAAATAGTTCATGTGCGGAGAGAGCGTGGAGTACATATGGTTTTATTCATAGCATGAAACGAAATTGCATGAACACGGATCGTGCTGAATCGTTGGTATATGTCCATTATAATCACCGACTACTAACAAGATATCGTGAAGATTATGAAACTTAGAAAAATTGGGACACATATGTTGAAGATGATACATTGGAGTTTGATATGGTTGATGTTGAAAACAGGGATCATGCCTCACTCTTTGAAGAACCACTTCAAATACTACCACTAATTTTCCACTTGAGAAAAGGCCTAAACTTCCATAGGTAGTGGAGTTAATTTTTTTTTTTTACTAAGAAAGGAAATATGTTTCCTTTGTTTTTGTAACTACTAGTGTATAACACTTTTGTATAAAACTTATTGTTATTGCTGTTAGTAATATATAGTAATATATTGCTGCAAAGATGCAGCTCCTTTCTCTTGCTTGCAAATTAGTATTGCTGTTTGTATTACTCTTTGTATTGCTGCTAAAGATGCATTGCTGTTAAATTAGAATTTTTATGATTTTGACCAAGTAATGCTATTAGTAAGAGTTAGCTATTGTAATTGTATAATTATATATTAAAAATATAATACACGCTTTAGTGTCACTCCCTCATTCGTATTTTTGATAAAAGAGCGCATCGACACATTCGAATTCGAACTCGCACTCGCATCGCTCCACATATTTGTGACTTAGGATATACTCGTTTCTCTGAAGATTTTCCCTCATTTTAATAAATGAACTCACTCATGTTGGGTCAATACGATGATGCTTTATGGGTTTTGATAAGTGAACTAATGTTGTCTTAATTGGTAATCTTAGATATCTTTTGGCAAACGTAGGGCTTTCAGGGAAGGGTGCCCGTAAAAGCATCTCTAAATTCTTTTTCTATACTTCTTTCCTTAAACACCTCTTATATTCTTTAACTCAATGTTAAAGAAGCAGATCTATCTTATAGTAAAGGAATCTCAATTAAAACTGATGAACACCCTCATGTTCTCTTCCTTCACATTTCAACTCTGACAAAAGTAACTTTCACAAACTTAATGATGTGAATTGGGGTCATTTTTGTCATTTTGAGCATATTAGTAGTTTTATTTCTTTTTATTATTTTTCCTTTATTTTTGTTATAGTATTTTCTTTTGTTTTCCCTTAGTATTTAGAGGGTAAGGAGTAGTAATAATATTTTTGTAATTAGTGCCTCAGCTTAGATCGTAAGATACTCCTCCCCTTTAAGTACCCTCTATAAGCCTCATTTGAGGTAGACTTGAATTTGGATAATAGAAAAGAGTGTCTCTCTCTTTAAATTGGTGTTTAGATATTTTTAGGAGCCTTTTGACGGGTGATTTACGTCAAATTGATATTATGCGGGTGAAGCTCCACATTCGTGTTAGTGTATCGATGTATATGTATCAAGAAATCGTACACTTCTTGCAATGGCTCCCAAGAAATCCAAACAACACGAAGAGGCCAACAAAAAATTTAAGTATCAATTCGAAGAATGGGCAAGAAACAAAAATCCGAGTTGGTGGAGTTAAGGCATCAAATGGCCCAACTTCTCTCTGCTATCAAATCACCTACTACTGCCCTCCCACAACCCATACCTACTCCCCTAACCCTAGTTTCTCCATCTACAAGCACCCGTTATAGCTCCCACAAACCTATTAACACCTCCAACCCCTACACATCTCACCCCTCTGCCCCATTACACCCCAACGACCAGCCTCAGCCCACCGGCCCACCTACCACTCCCGATGTTACCCTTGAACTAAAAATAAAATCCCCCTGAACTGTTTTGACTCGGGGAAACCTCTAGAGGCCCTTTCGACCACCACCGACCCCTTTTTGGCCCCTCGACCTTCCTCCAATGGTATCCTATACCCTTAGCCCCCTGAAAAACCCTTATACTCCCTCTCGGTCACCCCAAGTCCTAGACAACCAATACTAAACCCTCTCCAGTACCAACTGAACCTCCAAAATAAACATTCTAACCCCAACCCACTCGGCAACCCTTTGGACCCCAACTAGGTTGTAAATTTTCACCGTCCTTATCACTCCGACCCTTACCCTAGTCAAATTCATCCCTTACACTACACAACCCCAACCCCTTTAATTGTTTTATGGGTCCACCTCATTTTAGACTCCTAGCCTATTTTACCTTCCCGACCCTGGGTCACACCACCCACACGACCCCACCATTCTCCTTGACCCTCGACTAGCCACACACCCTATCCTTCCACGTTTTCATCATACACCCTCCCACTACTCCATTCAGGCTCATCCGCATCCTCCTCCGAGTTTAAGGATAACCACCCAAGTATTATGGAGTGGATACCTCCCCCTCCGGCCCTACCCCAGCCGGATGCCCATCGCTTAGCACCTCGACATGATCGATATTATTTCTACTGCGGTGAGTGTGGACACTTGATTGGCACGTGACCTCACTATCACCACATTCCTCCAACACCTCCCGTGCCCCACCCTGCACCCCTTCTTTATCCACCACCTACACAGCTGCCACCTCACCCTGTTGATGTTATTTCACCTATACCGAGTGATGTGATTGGATTTAATGCTCATCAAGATGAGGGTTCACTATTTATGGCTCTTTAGCTTCTTTCCCAGAGCCTTCATGTGGATATCCGCGTAGACGCGCCCATGTTTGACGGTCAATTTTCTCCGGATGCCACGTTTGATTGCTTAGCTTCAATGGAGACAGTTTTTAAGTACAAGCGAGTTCAAGGTCGCTCCTGTGTTTTCCTCACAACCACCAAATTCTAGGGATTTTTTCGAGTTTGGTGGAACGACCTCTGCTACCGCCGAACGACAGACGAATTGCCTCCTATTTTGACTTGGCCCGAGATGAAGGCCACTCTCCAAGCGTACTTCATCCCATCTAGCGATGAGCGCGATATCTTTTCTCGTGTTCAATCTCTCAAGCTGGACACCTTATTAGTAGTGGAGTACACAAAGCAGTTTCAACTTCTGTGCACGAGATCTTGCCTTTTCAAGACGGAGGATCAGCCGTTACACATTGGGCTGCATCCACATATTTAGCACGATCTCGGTCTGAGGGAGATACCGACCTTCCTAAAGGTGGTCGAGTACGCGGACAAGGCCGAGGCTTACCACACAACACCCACGACTCTCCTGACCTCTTGGGCTCCATGTGTTTTTCGATTTTTACCCCAGTTCCTTTTGCAATGGCTTCTTCAGGTCTTACTTTCGCTACTCCCACTGATTCTTCCCGAGGACCTCCTGCCTTATAGTGCTACAACTGCGGTAATGTTGGGCACCGGGCTTTTGATTGCTCTCTTCCGTGATACCGTGCATTATTGATGATGGATCATCCACCTGATTATTTGGACGTGTCCACGGAGCTTCCCCCGCACACCTTGATCACCGTCTTAGAGGTCATTTCCGTTGGTCTTCCATTTTGAGTTCGAGGACGAACTCTATTCAAGGAGGGTAGATTGATGTGAATTAGGGTCATTTTTATCATTCTGAACATATTAGTAGTTTTATTTCTTTTTATTATTTTTCCTTTATTTTTGTTATAGTATTTTCTTTTATTTTGTCTTAGTATTTAGAGGGTAAGGAGTAGCAATGACATTTTTGTAATTAATGTCTTAACTTTGAGCCTAAACTACTTCTCCCCTTTAAATACCCTCTTGTAAGGCTCATTTGAGGTAAACTTGAATTTTGACAATAGAAAAGAGTGTTTCTCTCTCTAAATTAGTGTTTAGATATTTTTAGGAGCCTTTTTTCGGGTGGTTTACGTCGCTTAAACTCATTTTGTCGCAAAGATATTTTTTGACATTTAAGCTGTACTATGCATATTTTTGCCTTTTTTTTCAAACACAAAAAATTAAAGGAGATTGAAGACCACTATCATTAATAATAAAAATAACGACTAATAGTATATTACTATACATAGGATACAAGTCTGGGAAGATCTTTAACAAACTTATGATTTAACATTCAATTTGATTTTTTAAAAATGTTAAACAACTAAGGAATTTTAATATGAGTATCCTGATGTCAATTTTAATAGGGTAATATTGAGAGGGAAAAATGGGCCGTAGGGGATGAAGTGAGTAGAAACTCAAATAGTTCCTACTTGGGTTTAGATTGGCAATGGAGATTCATGAGAATATTGACTTTGGCTCGATCTTTGAAATCCTTTTAAGAGAGTTTTTTCCTCATATTCAAAACAGAACTTTGTAGTCGTTCAAACTTAGGTTCTATATAATTATCAAGTTTGGAAATTGTTAAAACATAATTACTTTTGAATTAAAATAGTTTTCAATTTCTTAAGAGATAATTACAATTTTTCCCTCGAATATTTACTATATTATTCACTATGTTATATGAACTTTTATTTTTGGCATTTAACCCCTTTAACTTCCAAAATCGACTACAAGTAACTTTCTAGCGTTAACACCGATAATATTTGGACGGAAATATGGGTTGTGTGAATAGTAGGTGATTTTTAAAGGGGTGTGTTGGTCTTTAGCATTTTTTTTAATTAAAACCTAAAATCACTTTCTCTATCTTCATTCTATCTTTCTTTCTCTCACTCATTCTCAAATGGAAGCCATCGAAGACTTCACTTTCTCTCTCATAGCTTCTTCTTCTTCTTCTTCTTCTTCTTCTTCTTCTTCTTCTTCTTCTTCTTCTTCTTCTTCTTCTTCTTCTTCTTCTTCTTCTTATTCTTCTTCTCTCCTCTCTCTCTCTCTCTCTCTCACACACACACACACACACACACACATACACACACACACACACACACACACACACACACAGATGATTATAGACGCACATGTAAACACATATACACCAATACAGATACAAAAAAGTTAGAAATGGATTTCTTTTGTATTTGATTTGTTTAGGGTTTGTGAGTTTCTTTATCTTTGATGTTTAGTGATATTGAGAAATGAATTCAGTACTGATAGTTTATTTGAGAAATGGGCATTGGGTTTGTAGGAGAAGATATTGGATTTGGAAATTTTTTCCTAGGATTTAGATGATAAACTTGATTTTTTTGCTATAAATTTTACATTTTGCAAGTGCTTAATTTTTTTTTTATAATGAAGTGGATTTGGGGATATTTTTTTAATTTTTTCTAGATTTTGTCAAATCGTATTTTCCATACAATAAGATTTTTTTCAGTTTTAAATAATTTTTTTCCAATTTTTTATAATATTATTTTGCATATTTTTGAAATAGCATTTTCATATTTTTTAACTTTTTATTTTATTTTTAGAAAATATTTTTTTTACATCTAATTTTGCTAAATCTTTTTTTCTTCTTTAGTTTTTTGGATTTTTTTCCATTTTTCCTAAATAGTATTTTACTACTTTTTTTTTTCATTTTCGTTCATGTTTTAAATTTATTTTATCACATTCCATATTTTTTTTAAAGCATTTATGTATTTTTAACAATCGATTAGTAGTTTCTAGAATTTTAAATTATTTTATGCATTTCTTTTTAATTTTTTGAGATTTTTTTTCACGCTTTAATTTTATTTTGTCGTGTTGCAGATCTTGAAGTATTTTTGTATATTTGACAAGTATTTAGTAGTTTCCAGTTTTTTAAATTATTTTTTGTATTGTTCTAATTTTGAAATTTATTTTTTAATAATTTCCATATTTTGCAAATGTTTTTCCCCATTACTTTTTGATTTTTTTTAAAAATTTTTCTAAAGATTTTGAAGTGTTTTTTTCCTATTATTTTTGGATTTTAATGAAAAAATATTTTCGATTTAAAAAAAATATTTTGTAACATTTATTTTCATGATTTGCAGATCTTATAAGATATATCCTCTAATTTTTAAATTTTATAACTAATAGATGTAAAAAAATGATTTAAAAAGAAAAAAAACTTCAAAAAATGTGACAAAAAGAATATATTCTAAAAATATATAAAAAATTTAAAAAAAATCTAAAAAATGCTATTTTAAAAATTCGTGAAAAAGTATTTAAAAAATATGCAAAAAACTGTGTATGTGTGTATGTGGAAAAAAGCGATTTAAAGATGGGAAAAAAATTGGATGTATGAGAAAGTGATTTAAAAAAATCTGGAGAAACTAAAGAAAAAAATTTCTCCAAATCCAATTCATCAAAAAAAAAAAATAAATCTAAACCATAGAGAAATATGAAATTTACAAAAAAAAAAAATCAAGTGTATCATCTAAACTTTAGAAAAAACCCAAAATCCAAGATCTTCTCCCACATACCCAATACCCTTCGACAAATTCATTTCTCAAATAAACCCTATATCCTAAACCCATTTATCCACACCCACCAAACATCAAAGATAAGAAACCCACAACTAAAAAAAATCAAAGACAAAGAAACCCATTTTCAATTTTTTTTCTTCAGATTTATGTGTGTTGGTGTGTTTCTGTGTGCGTGTAAAATCGCGCGTGCGTGTGTGTGTTAGAGAGAGAAAGATAAATAGAGAGAGAGAGAGAGAGAGAGAGAGAGAGAGACCAAAAGATAAGAGAGAAAGTGAAGTCTTCCATGACTTCCATTTGAGAGTGAGAGGTGAAGAAAGATATAATGAAGATAGAGAAAGTGATTTCAAGTTTTAATTAGAAACAAATGGTAATAGATCAAAGCACCCCTTTAAAAAGTCACATGCTATGCACATTACCCACATTTTTGTTCAAAAATTGATGGTCCTAACGGCAGGGGTTAGTTATAGTCGTTTAGAAAGTTCACGGGGTTAAATACCGAAAATGAACCTTTGAGTAGAAAAGTGAAAATAGGATAAAATTTAGAGAGGAAAGTGTAGTTAACCCATACTTCTAATAAGGAGGAAAATCTATAATTTTCTTATTTTTGTGGGAAAAAAGTTTTAGGTTGAGTTAAGAATTGAGTTTAACATTACTAAAAAAATAATGGGTATCTTCTGCATATCCATAACATTTATTTTCTGAATCACTTCTCTTCCGAAAAATGATTCAAAACATTCTATTGAGAATAAATTATTTTAACTTTGCAATGCATTAATGATTGTACACTTTGTTTTGTTTGTGTGGAGGTGACGAAAAATCCTACGTTTTGTTTGGAATAAGGTGCTCGTAATGTCTATTAATATCTCATGTTGGATCTCAAGCCGCTATATCATTATAATTATGAACTATCATATGACCCGCGCGATGCGCAAGTGAATATCAATTGAATTTGAAAACCATCCATTATATATTATTGACAATATATGTTTGTTGACAACTAATAAAAATATAAAATCTTATACATCAAACATTTTCTCCACATTAGAATAATATATAAACCAAAAACAAATTTCATCGAAAGTGAGGTTTTGCTACTTTGTACATGGTGTTTATAATTTTTTTAAAATATTGTGAATAATATCAAGCCCCTTAATTCTTATATTCATAAATGAGATTTGATGAAATATAAATTCTATCAATAATAAAGGACCTCATTACACTATCTTTTTTTTTAAAGATAAACATCATTATACAATATCAACTCCTTCAGAAGTATATATAAAACAGTTAGCACAAAAAGGACAAAAACTACTCAAAATAATAATAGAACTTGTCCATTATAATGGGTTTGAAACCCAAACATACACTACAAGAATTATGGGTTTTAGCAAGGATAAAAATTATTGCAAAAGGTCTATTTTCGTTGCGAAAAACCTTTCGTAACGATTTTTTTTCCTTGCAACGTTCCTCGCACTAACAATCATGCTATAGATCGTTTGCAATGAAATTTTGTCATCGTTGCTAAAAATATTTTGTAACGATATTTTTTGTTGAAAAAAAAAACTTTTTCTTCGCAAAACAGTTCTCATATTTCGATTAAAAATCTTTTACAATGAATACTCCGTTGCAAAATATACTAATAAATCCTCGCGAAAGATATTTTGAGAGAATTAAAATTCCTTGCCAAATGTTAATTTTTTATTGCTAAAAGTATTTCGTAACACTCTTTTTCTTTGCAAAAAAGATACTTTTGATTGAAAATAATAATTACCTTTATAACGATAGGTTTCAGCAACATTTATTTCATTACATAAGATATTTTGTGATGGATAATTTTTTTTGCTAATAGTCATTATTTCTTGCCGAAATATTTTTAGAACTTATTTTTTCGCTGTAAAAGAATGCTACTTGGCTGCAAAAAAAAAAGACGCACTCATAATAATAGTGTTTTCGCAATTAATATTTCCTTGCAAATTATATTAGATAATGAAATAAATAAAAATAAAATTAAATAAATACACATAATTACATGATGTTATATTATATCTAAAACATAAATGTGCTATTGTCCTGTCACAATAAAGTTGTAAAGTAAATAATACTTCATAACTAGGATATGAGTTTTAATTAGTTTTCTTATCACAAGAAAAATGATAAAATCAACACTTGTCATCATGCAAGTTGATCGAAGGGACAAAATATTCGAAGGGATATCTTCCTTAGGAGCAACGTCTTTCTCTGGCAGTATGGCGGCCTTTATTTCAACATCTTTCAAATCCACGATCTCTATTTGTAACATTTTGTTCTCTAATTCAAAATTCTGCTTGCGTAGTCATTTTAAAGGTCAGATTCCAAGATCCTTCACGTATCGTAACCTCTTTTTAATGACTTTTTGACAGATTTATGCTTCACCCGAATCCTCCGAGCAATTTTGCAATCCAATCATCTCTTTCTACAAAGAAAGGTAAATTAAATGTTACACTATCGTTTTGATTATTTTTTACACTTTTTTTTAAAAAAAATCGACAGAGTTTACTTTATTTATTTATGAAATCCAACCTAAAATGACATAAATCACTAATCCAACAACTATAGCAATAAGTAAATCACCAATGCGTCCCGTCCACTGATTTCCCTTTACTTTAAAAAAAAATCAACAAAGTTTCCTTTATTTATTTATGAAATTCAACCGGTTCTGACACAAATCAATAAACTAACAACTCCCTTCCATCAATTTCAATACAAATAAATCGATCCCGCACGACTTGGGAGTAATGCTTTATGTTTAAGCATGTAAAATTATTTTCTTATATATACTTACATAGTCAAACTCCACTTTTTCACTAACCACCCATTTTCTTTCGTCCAACGAGTATCATAAAATACTTTGATTTTCCCTTTAGGCTTCTCATATGCTTTACCTGCCTATTAACATACAAAAATAAAATACATAAGTATATGTATCCAATAAATTAAAATACAACAAATGTTATGTGCTAAAAAATATTACCCTGTCTTTATACAAGTATTGGACAAAAGACTTTGTCCCAACGCGATGAAGATACTTGGAATTTGAGCGACTAATAGAGCAAGCATCAAATTTTTTCTACAAAAAATGATATACTTTATGTTAATTTACTAAAATGTAAGAAAATAGAAAATTTTAACATAAAACATACATTGAAAATTATTACCTTGTTTTCATCAGTACTAAAAAACGAGAAAAATGCAGGCCCAAACATACTTCTATGAATACACATGGTAAATTGAACAATAAAATTTGTCACCAACTATTTTAACCCAAGTCAGTTTATTCTTCTTACAAATTTAGAGCTTCATATATCATAAAGCATAACTATTATCAACCTAGAAGTTAGCAGTTCCTTTAACTATTTTAGTTTGACAGACATAAGGATATTTATATACTAAGAATTGAGTAATACTGGTGGTTAAACTTATGAATTTTACTCTTTTTTTTTCCAAATATCTATTTGGCATAATAATCAGGGGCTTATGATATGTACGATTTATGATCCTACATTCAGTCTTGATCAAGATCCTTACTCCATTGTTTACTTATTAATTTTTACAGTAGAATTAAAGTGGCCATTATTCTATCTGAACAACAAACCCTACACAATGTTATCAGAAGACTATAAAATCATTCTTAACTAGATTGAATTATTTTAAATCAAGTAAATTCTATTTATAATACATTATGTCACGATGGTGTGGAAGACGACAAATCGGTTAGGCTGCGCCAGTGTCACCTGCAATGACGAGAAAGGCATTTTCATCGTTTACGAATACAGTCCAAAGGGAGAATGGGCCGGTATTAATCCACTAAATCCCATCAAATAGGGTATATTGGAATGCATATAAAAACATGTTTCGAAATAATCATTTTCTCATCAATTTTCAAATGTAAAAGACTAATATTGTCATATTAGTGCTATTACGACGAGGCTAATGTTTTTACATTTTCCAATCAAAATAAATAAAATGACATAAACATATCTAAAAAAAACTTGGATGATTGGTGTTGTTGATAACGTTTTATCGATACTTTCTCCATACATACCCATCGTCAATCACTATCACCTCAACAAATATTTTACAAATCTAGTATTGTTATAAGGGAAAATATTTTAGCTTACGCTTTTTATTTATTACAATACAAGGGCTTGTAGATTTTGGTCCTGATATTGAAAGATTATAAAGTTTAAACAAAAATGATTTAATTTTAGGGATAGGTCTAACACTAATATATGACAATCAAATGAGTAATATGGATAATAAAATATGACATGCCATATGTCAACATGACTATCAATTTGCAGAATATAACTAGCAATTCATGTTACATGGCAATCAATATGTATATCATAACTACCCATTGATGATATATTATCATAACTATCATATTTGTCAAAATGACTATCAATTTTCACTATGTAAGATATTTATTATATTACTAATTTTGGAGCCATAAATAATAACTTAAAAATTCTAAGAGACCTCTCCTTTAAACACTTGGACTAAACACAAAACCCTACCAGTGCCGGGGACTAACCACGAAATCCCCATAATATACTAGTTTCTTCCACCATTGGAAAAAATAGAGAAGTAGTTAAAGAGACAAACAGAATAAATATGGAGGCAAAAAAATCACTGGATACAACCATTTGTAGATACAAGGATATCTATCTCTTATCATGTTATACGTACTACATTTGTGCCACTTCTCTCTATGAAATACCAGGTTTTACCTCTGGTCCATAAGGCTGGTTGAAAAGGACACGAATGAAGAAGTCAGTATAATAGTAGTCGGCCACAGTTTAGGTGCAGTCTTGGCGATGCTAAATGTGGTTGACATTGCCACTAATGGATTCAATGAACCTAACGATGATCCAAATAACCCCTCAGTACCAGTAACAACATTCATCTTCGGGTGCCCACATGTTAGAGAGTTAAATTTCCTACACTTTTTTAAATCCACAAATAATATCCATGTACTGGGAGTTTGTAATCTCATAGAAATCACCCCCCAGGTTCCCTCGAAAGAAGTTGAGTTCATGGACGTCAAAGAACAATATTTATCGATAGCCGAAAATAGAATTTCCAACAACTATTGGAGGTTGGGAAAGTTTGCCTAACATGGAGGGGGTTTATTTGGATGGAATTTGTAACACCCCGCGCATTCTGGCAAGCGAGGTGGCCAACTGCCGCACCAAACTACGTCGGGCGCCACTAAATAAGTAATCATTCTTAGCACGTGACAGATATATGAGACATTTAACAATTATTCCACAAGATAATAATCAGATTAGACCAATAAATATAACCATTCATGTCATATTTGAAATCCATCACCATGCTAATCTCCAAAATAAATCCAACTCCGAATAAATATAAACTTTAGCCAGCCGACCCGTATTTTAGTCAGCCCTGCACTTATTGATGAGGTTCCATGCACGACATGTCATAATAGCCAGCCAACCCGTATTCTGTCAGCCCTGCACTTATTACAATGCCGCACACCCACACGTCGCTATAGTGAGCCAACCCGTTATCTACCAGTCCTACACTTATTAATGGTGTCAATTCATTTTAATAACAAAATTAAATAGATTCCAATTTTTTTTATTTCTAATTTTCTATAATAAATATTTTTACAGCTAAAAAATGACGGGTTGTTACATACTTCCCCACTAGCATAGGAATTAAGTCCTCGAAATTCGACGAAGCATAAACGCGTAAAAATAAAATAAGGCTCACATATGCCTACCCGTAAAATGTCACAATCGGGCGCCCATACAACCAATCCCACATGCACTTACCACATAAACAAAATACAACATATATCTCAACTATATATATAAATATATCTATGAAAATAACTATGTACTACTCTCTCCCACGTATCACCACTTATTTCTCTCTCCAAAAATCATCGAAAACTGAAGTCCTCAAATCAAATTACATCACCAAATTGATACTAGAGATACCTAACATATATGTTTGCTTAGTCGAGTATTGGCATATGGCATGTACTTGTGGACTTCCTCGATCTTATATGGAACATCTGCTTTCTATGAAAGGAAAAAATGAATAGCTCGCATGTTTTTTTACTATATAAATTAGATATGGATGTCTTTTTTGTTTTTTCAATTGGTCTATTCTGATTTCCTTCCCAAGCCCCACTTTTTGTTCCATGGGTTTATTATCAGCTATCAAATGAACGACTCAACCAATTGGTTTCTATTTCTATCGCGTTTAGAAATTATCCGTTGTTCACGGAGTTGTTTAGACATTTATTTTTAGTGTTTAACATTTAAACTTTATGATGAAGGTTTAATGTAGCTTAATTGTTTATTTTAATTTCAGTCGTAGTGGTGGGTTTTCAATATTCTCTCAACTTTCTATATTTTCTAGTTAAAAATGGCAGGCGCAAACAAGAAACAAAGAATGAGTTAAATGTCTTTTGGGGCGATGACAGTTACTATTTTATATCTTGGTAATCTGATTTTTATTAAGGTCATTATACTAATATTTGTACTTTTATTGCTTTTAGATTGTCGAAGAACAAATTGTGACGACGTCAATGGCAGCTAGGAAAAGAAACCAAGATGGAATCAAATGAGGGATTACTGCCTTAGAAGAGACAAATGTCCTCTTTTATCATAAAAAATTTATAATCAACTACCACCGCTCATAGCAACAAGCCTGATAGTTGCGATGCGGCCTACTGCCACCGCCATTAGGGGCGTCATTCAAAATCACCCCAACCTTTTTGTCGTATCGGTTATCAATTCATGTGGGTTAGCCTGCTCACTCTCCAGGAATCCCTAGACAAAAACCCCTAGCGGGTCCAAATAAGGTCCGAAGACGGGAAAAAAACTATTGGCGATCATCGAGCGAGGCCACAGTAGGCTGAATGAACACATCCTAGCTGTTGGCCTAATGGTAGAGGGATTCTCAAAGGTACTAGATAACTGTTTGTTTTTTTTACTAGGTAGTATGATTTTTTTAAGGGTTATAAGTAGATTGGTTTTGTTTATATATATTCATGATGGATTGGATTTGCTCATCTTATTCTGTTATTGTCGATTTAGGTACTGCTACAAAATATGGTTTTGGTGGTAAATGAAATACTGAGTCTAATTTTTATTAGCCAGAGTGTGTGCATTGGGCGGCCATGCTTTCGATTGGGAAGTTCTCTAAGGATTTAAGACTCCAATTTCAAGAGTAGTTTCATCACGAGGTGATCCATGCTTTGATAGCTGCCATGGATGATTTCATAAGTCCACGAGTATGGGTATATGATTTTTCCAAATTATACATTGAGTTCTACATTATATTTTACTTATCCCTTGGAAACACTTTACCAAATGTCTTCCTTTTTAGACATGATTGAAATGAACTTGTAAATTTTAGGCAGGATTGAAATGAACTTATTTTCTACTGAGAAAATCATGATTAAGTTGTTTGATATGAACTTGTGATATTTTCCTCGTAAGTCAGTTCATAGAATAAAAATTGCATGAGATGAACTTGCAATTATTGCAAATATTGTCTTTACTGGATGGCATATATGGAAAAGGTGAAAGAAATACATTTTTAAAAATGAATTATCTTCTCCCATCAGTGTTGCCTTAGCTACGGACAAATACCAAGAGTCTTATAGCCACACTAATGTCCAAAGCTCTGATCAGTCTTAAAGATCAATGTAAACTATGCTTTCTCCAACCCATGTAATCCTGCTGTTATCAGTGGAGTTATTCAAAATAATAAAGAACAACTTAATCATGATTTTCTCAGTAGGATTATGGTTGAATCTGCATTTATGGTAGAATCTCTAGGTCTTAAAAGCACATTCTTGTGCATTTATATGTTCTTAATCTTTGTATGGGCAGTATTGAACTCATTTGCATTGCAATGGGCCGTGTACCACAATATTATTTCCAAATGGTGGTAGGTAAATTTGTTGTGATAAATTTGTTGAGAACGTGAACAAATGCAGCCTTTACTGATTTGAGTCGCGAGGGGCTAAGACTTACGTGGTGTAATAGCTGTGAAGGCCTAGCCAGCACTTTCGTGCATTTATACGGGGCTATTGGTTAATCTGCTTTCCATATGTCTTGGTTACCAATATGTCTCGATTACAGAATGGAAACTCTACTTTCCAAATGTCTTGGTTACCAATATTCCATGGACTTCTTTGGATCATTTCCCGATGATAATAAACACGAAAGGTGAGTCTTTTGAATCTCAAACTAAACCCTTTTGCCTTTTAGCAAGTTGGTTTTCACACCCACATTTTGACGAAATTCTGACAAACACTTGGAATAATGAGGCTGATTTTAATGAGAATATCACAACTTATACCAATATATTAATTAATTAGATCAGTTATTAGTGTGCTAAAAAATATTATTATACCAACACTTGAAATTATTGTTATTGATAAAATAGAGACCTCGAGTGATTTGATTGATTTCAGTTCTGATCCCAACCCTACTGATACTGCATCAATGCCACATACACATCAAACTACTACATCTGATGAAGGTGCTAACTCGTCTTCCATAACTGAGAAGGCTCCTAACGTATCAAATGCTAATTCTTTGGAATATTTGACGTTTGTAATTTATGATACATATTTTGGTAGTACATTAAGTCCTTTCTTTTCTTAATTATGAGTATCCTTTAATTGGGAAAAATAATAATAAGTATAATGCCCTGCTCAAGCAGCCGATAGGTTAATTAGGAAACTACATCGACTCCTGCTGTGAGCATTGTGGCGACTGAGCGTGTGAAAAGTGGTGACTGAGCGTGTGAGAAGGAAATATTAGCATGTAGATGGTGAAATGTTGTATGCATATATGCACACAACAACATATATGCACCCGCATATATGTAGCCGCTGTATGCATATATGAAACATATATGCATACAACAGCATATATGTAGCAACTGTATGCATATATGCTGCTGTGCATATATGCTATCGGCAACCCCATGCTTCCACTACCCGACACCTCTATCGGCAGCCTCACGCTTCCACTTCCCGACACCTTTATAGTTTACTTAGTCTATTTAGTTAGTTATCTTTGTAGATAATTTGAATTATGTTCCCTGCAGTATAATAATAAAATATAGACAATGCATTTCAATTGTTATGCATTCAAGTTATTATATAATTGTGCTTTTTTGTGTGTGTATGTGCGTGTGTGTGTGTGGGGGGGGGGGGGGGGGGGGGAGTGATTCCACCTCACTTATAAACTATGGAAATCTATAATAGAAATTTATATTGATTATTATTTGTCATCCTACTATTACTTGAGCTACTAAATTTATGTATTGTTCTAGCCAGGCAATTACTTAATGGATTTGGTCTATGCTATTGCTAAAGCAACTTTGGTTGTTTCCAGAGCAGGTCCTGCTATTGGGAATATCCATGTGCCACCATCTGCATAATGCTTTGTTGAAAGAAAGTATTTCTTTGCCAATAGATATACATAATGATTATGATATACGTTTTGTTACCAATAGTTGATGTTCTGTGATGGTCTTCAGCTGCAATATCAATACCATTGTTGTCATTATTCTACTACATGTCTCTTTGGCAATAACTCTCTTAAAACATTGAAGCGTCATTTCATAAGCGTGCACTGAACTTCTATGTTATTTCATTGTTCTTTTGGTATGTTTAATCTTAGGCAAATACACATGTAAACGTCCAACAAGAATTAAAAGAAATCAATCTTTGGCAGGTTCTTCTCCAAATACCCCCCCTTGGTCTTGATACGTTGGCTTTTATTTGTATTCTCTTTTTTTTCTCTTCTTAAAAATATGAATGTTCCATCGCGTTTGTCTGTTATTTCAGGTCACACATTATTAAAAGGAATAGAAAAGACAGTATGGATGTCTGAAAAGACAGCTGCTCGGGGGGAGGAGCATATCCCGAGTCTGCTGCTTCGTTCGGACCTTCAAGAAAGTGCAATTATTGGAGATTGGAATCTCATTCTGCTTCTGGATGCCCAACTGACAGGGACTCGAATACGAGGAACTCAACTAGGCGATCAAAGGCTTTATATTGCTTTAAAAGCGCCAAAATAGGGAGTTTGTAAGAAATTCATTTCTAGAACATCTGTCTCCTTTCGTGTTATTCATTTCATGTTGTTTCACTAATTGATTCCATTTCGGCGAGAATTGATTTTTTTCTCTCCTTTTTGTAGATTCAATTTTAAACCATTGCAATTTTAAGCTGGTATGCGGAAGGTAGACTACAAAATTTAAAGGTACCTTTTTTCTAAGTTGGTATGCGGAAGGTAGACTACACAATTTAAAGAACCGTCTAAAGCCCTCGAACCTAAGTTGATAAATTTTTGATTTTTTATGAAGTTTGTTTCGTTGAAGTATTTGTTAGATGAATTTGATATCATTGAATATTATTGGATTGGTTGTTATCCCTTAAGAGGGTGGATAGTCCAATAAACAAAAGATATTATGTCCATTTTTTTTCTAAATGGACACTTAGTAAAACCTTTATGTGAGTTATGTTTTTCTCGCCCTCATCATTTCAGTGGTATTGACATTTGCTTCTATTTTGCAGTGTACAAATTATGTCGACAATGCCTCGTGAAGGTAATGAAAGAGCGTTTTATTTGCATAGAGCTCATGGTGTTTTGGAAGATGGAAAGTTGCAAACTTTTTACCAATGTATCTTTATGATCCACAGTTGGATTTCCTTTTTATTACTTGTGCTCCTTATATGTATCTATTTCATTCGCATCTAAAAAAATATCCACTTTTCCTTTTTTAATTATCCTTGGCTTGGGTATCATTGGTTTAATACTCAACCGAAGACTTTAGTTTCTTGTAGCCATATCTATAAGGCTTATGTTCTTTCATTATTTTCATTGTGGGGATTTTTTGTTTGCTTGTTCTTCTTTTTGTTGTAATAAATTTGGCTCTTCGAGTTTTCTATAAAAATAGTCTTTATCTGTGAATTTGTCTAGAAGATTTAATTAGCTAAAGTTTCTCATTAATTCTTTGTTACTCGATATGCAGGATTAATTATTTTTTTTTGTAATATTATTTATAATTTTTTTTCTTTGATCCAAAGATTTGGCACAGTTCAAAACCGTGCCAAAAGTGTATCAAATTTTGACACAGTTTTGAACTGTGCCAAAAGTGTACTAAAATGTACTCAATCTGACACAGTTATAAAGTGTGCCAAAAGTGTGCCAGAAATATCAAATTCTGGCATGGTTTTAAAGTGTGCCATAAGTGTTTCTGTTTAGTCAAATATGGCACACTTTTAAACCGTGCCAGAAAAAAATTGCCATTTTGGAACACCTGATTCTGCACAGTTCAATACCGTGCCAGAATTGATCTGGCATTGTTTTAAACCATGCCAGATTACTGTTTTTGGTGTAGTGATTTGTAAAGAGAGAACCCAAAGAGAAGAAAATATGAAGATATAGATTTAAAATAGATTTAAAATAAATGATTTTTAAGCTCCAATAAACAGAGAAGATGAGTCGAAGAAGACAAATGAGCAATTGAAAGGAGATAGGAAGGAGGAAATAGAGTAAGATAAAAGGGCTTGGTTATGTTTCTTAAGAATTAAAATTGGAAGAATTGAGGAGATAAATGAATAAAATAAAATAACCTTATGTGGATATCCTAAACAAAAGTCTTAAATTTTGTCTTTCCTTTTATAATATTACTTGATGTAAACCGAGCGTTGCATGGTCTAGGTGACTCTAATACTGAATTTGCATTTAAAGTGATTGTAAAATTGATCCCTCAAATTGAAAAATAGAACCGTTGAACACCTCCAATTTTCACAACCTCCCAACCATGATAATTTTTAGTTAGTGGTATTTTTTTACTCAAATGACCTAATCTTTTTTATATGTTGCTAGATAATTCTTACCCCTTCACCATCGTTTATGAGTAAGTGAGTTAAAAAAAGTCAATTTCGTATAATATGAAAATATGAAACAAAAAAACATTAATTACTCCAAAGGAGTGCATTCAACAAAATGATGCCTGTAGTATTTTGGGTAGCGAAACACATTCAAAAAAACAACTAGAATACAACTAGAATAGATAAGTGATTTTTCCATATAAACATCATAGTCATGTAAAAAGAGTCCAGATAGAACTCTTGCAATGATACATATAATTTTTCAACCCACAAATTCCTCCACTTCTACCTAGGACCATTTAGTACTAACCGTACCATCCTCCCATATACATCACTTCATAATCCTAGACCACTACCACTTTTCGAAAAGTCTACCGCCACACTCACCAAAATTTAGTCCCCCTCACACTCCTCTGATCTTTCTGTCATAATCTTTATAATTTAATTTGAAACCAACAAAAAATAAAATGCAAATAAATGACATCATGACATGCACATATATTATATTATATTATATTATATCTTACTCACAGTTGCCTTGTCTCCTCTTATTTAGGCTTATTTTTTCATATGATTATATATTTTACCGGGTGTCCATCTTAAAATCTACCATTTATTTTCTATCGCATTACAAAACCACTTCCTATGAAAAAAATTATAAGTAAAGTAATGCTACCATATTTATATCTTCAAAATCATACAAAATGTACAATATTGCAATGTTCGTAAATACTTTGCATATCATAAAAGAAGACCAAAAAAATTCAAAGTTTTTATGATACTATAAAAAAAAATTCAATTACTGAGCAAGACTGGTTTGATTAAATAAACCTATATGGAATTAACGAGTTTCAACATTAAAACTACATAGTAAATATTTACCTGGAAAAGGTTCTACAAATATTTTCAAGTAATTTAAAGGATAGGAAATCATCCATAGAAAAAACTTACAAATGCATGGGTACGATGGTGTTTATATGCCATATGAGTTGTGAGTTATGAGGAAAAAAATCAAGAATGAAGATGACGTCGTTAATGGTCCAAAACAGTGATACTCTGTCGTCACCATTGAAGTGTTGTTCTTATGGCTCAGCCATGGATTCTCCATTTAGTTGAATCAGATGGGGTTAGATTAGTAGTTGAGGGCGGGGGGAGAGAAGGCTATGAAGGGTAAAGGGTGAAAGAGGGAAATAAATGAAATGATGAAGATGTGGGTATTAAAATGAAGGGGAAAAAAATTAAAGGATACTAGGTGTAAACCCGCACGATGCACGAGTTAGAATATTGTGATAGTAATTTTGCAAAAATCATCGTTATACCTTAATGAACGACGATAGTAATTTTGTTAAGCAATATATAAAAATTCAGAAAATCACATGATTTTTATTTCTCCAAATATTTGAATATTACCCCTACAATTATACAACGAAAACAATAGTAACTGTAGGATTCATCGAACTTGTATTTTTAGAATCTCACTGTAAAAATTAAAAATGACACGATTAACACTTTCTCGCTTGATTAATTACAAATAGCATAAAAGTATTCGTTGAAACAAAAATTAAAAAAAATTATGAAATACAAAACTCCAATAAATATTCAATAGTATAAAAAATTGACCCAAAGTTAGAATCCATAACATAAAATGTAACAGTAAAAATTAGAACTAAGTAAATAACTATTTGAATCATCATAGCCATTTGTTGAACACCAAAGAATACGGAAAAATGTTTCTCACCTGGGATTTAATCATTTGAAACCCAAAAAATATAGTTGGAACACAACCACTCAATGCGTGTTGGCATAATAAAGGACAACCACCATACAACAGCTCTCTTAGAGGTCAACGTTAAAACCTGTTTTGTGTTTTATCATATTATAAAGATTTGCGGTGGCCTACTCTCCAGACAACATGTAATATGACTCCAATTTGATGTCAAAAGCAAGTTATGATTCCTATATTTTAACAAAGAAGTTGTAAACAATATTGAACAAAAATGCCAATCTTATTCGTATGGGTTGGGTGTCATTTTGCAAATACATAGGGATCAAGGAGTTTAATAGCCAACAGTGATATCATGTACCAGAGGATAATGTGTCATGTGTGTCTACTAAAAAGTGGTACCACAGTACTCCACACTCATCAATATTCCAAAACCTTCCTATGGTCATTTCTCAACCACACAAATGCACCAAAATTTCACCAGCCCATCTCAAACCAACATGATCATCAACCCCTCATCCTCACTTCTCACATGTCACACAACAACTGGTACATTTGTCATATAGGGGTGGCAAATTTTAACACGACACGAAATTATCCTGAAAAACACGACTTGTCGTGTTTCGTGTCGCGTTCGTGTTTTTTTAACACGAAGTCGTGTCGTGTTAAAAATTTAGCATGAAATTGACCCTATTAACACGACCCATTTAACATGATTTGAACCCAATTGACATGACCCGATTACACCCATTTAAACCCAATTAGACCCATTTATAAATTAAAGACTCCTAGCCCTACATTTGTCAAAAGATGAACCTGCACACATTTTAACTCTCAAAACCGTAATATCTAAAACAATCTCACCCTAACATCTCATCTCACTCTCACCCTAACCTCTCTCTAACAAACTCTCGGCCTACCTCCCTCCTATCACTCACCCTAACACACCTCACCCTAGCCTCTCTCTAGTAACAAACTCACGGCTACTGGCCACTCTCCTCATCTCTCTAACAAACTCACACACGACCGCCTCCTCCCCACCTTCAAAACCCGTCGCCTCATCATCTCTCATCTCTTAACATGGCTTCATCCCTCATCTCTCAATACTCTGAAATACATGCAAAGAAATTGAAAGTTACTTTTGATATCTCAAAGAAACCACTTGAGATTGAACCAGATCTCAAAGAATAAATTGCTGTATTTTTTTTGGTTTAATTTTTGTTGATGTTGGTTTAATTTTTTTTGTTTATTGTTGTTGTATTTTTTTGGTTTAATTGCTGCTGATGTTGGTTTAATTTTTTTTTTGCATTAGCTATTACTTCATGAAAATTTATTTATGTTAAATATAGTACAACCAATTTATATAAGTGTAATTTCGTGTTAATCGTGTTAGTTTGAACCAAAAATTGGTTTCACGTAAATCGTGTTAATTTGAACAATCGTATTATATCGTGGTAATTTGGACAAAAAAATCGTGTTGATCGTGTCGTATCGTGTTTTTACGTGGTTCATGTTCGTGGTGCTTGAAAAAAATAGGACTTCGTATCATGTCGTGTTCGTGTTTACTATTTCATTATCATGTCGTGTTAGGCTAAAACACGAATTGCTACCCATAGACTCATATCTCCTCCCATATCACCACTTAAGCCACTAATTATCATTATTAACAAAATCTCCAAAAATACAAAACAACAAAATTAAATAAAGAAACTATCCACTTTTTGTAAAGATTAAATCTTGAGTTTTAGAGGTGTTAGAGATTTATGCTATGGATGCCCTCAATGCAGTTGGCTTAACTCCAATTTCTGTTCTTTCAAGCAAAAGAAAAAAATTCGCCAAAATCTTACCTTTCTCTGCTAATTTTAACCAAAATCAACAAAAAATCTCAAGGAGTTGTCATAGTGGTCTAGTTATGTTATCCTCAGTTTTAAATTCTAGTTTTGTTAAAGCACTAACATATGAAGAAGCCGTACAACAATCAGTGACCAATCCCACTTCATCAAATGTTGATTTTGATGGCTTTCGTGATGGGGTGCTGAATTCAATCGGGAAAAAATGAAATAACTCATATTCACCAAATCAAAAGCGACCACATAATCAAAAGATTAGTCCATCCATTTACATATATCAAAAGTCAAATATTGTCAATTTTTTTGTAATTTTTTTTAAGTAAATAAAATTACACTTCAAATTTTCTCTCATAAATACCCCTTTTATAGAAATTTATTGAGTCAACTTGTTGAAAGCAACAACAATATCTCCAATACCTTCTTGTGAAAATCTTTCACACAATTTGCTGGAAAGTTCATCCAACAACACTTGCCTTAGGTCTTTGAATTTCGCTCTCTAATACCTTCTTGTGAAAATCTTTCACACAATTTGCTGAAAAACTCATCCCACAACACAATTTGCTGGAATATATATATATATATATATATATATCTGTGTGTGTGTGTGTGTGTGCATGTGGGTGTGGGTGTGGGTGAGAGATAGAGAGAGAAAGAAATCCTATTAAATGAGAAAATAACATACAATGGTAGGATTATACAAGAGCTATGCACACCCACACCCTCAAATATGAACCCAAGCCCGAGGTATACCAAAATCTCACATTAGAATCAAGTTTGAAAATGTAAGAGTATATGTGTGTTCATCGTGCCTTAAAAGTTATTAGGTTCTCTTATTTCATTGCCAAAAGCCACTTTAAGTTTTAGGCTAAGAGGCCTTCGAAAAGCTTATTCTTAAGATTTCAAGACCTGACATCACCAAAGGTTCATCATGGAGGTTTTTTTTAGAGTGAGTCAAATTTTGAGACATTTTGGATGAAGGTCAAATGGATTTTTTTATCTACATTTAAAAGCTACCTCATGCAATGACCAGTGATAATGATACTTTAGGATAAAGATAAATGACTTATACGACACTAATGATTTAACATAACTAATGCTGGATTTTCTTAAAATGGAAATTGTGTTAACCTTCTCTTTGTCTTATTAGAGTTTGCCTTTATCTTATGCCATAATACTTCTTTGTATAAAAATCATATTTCAAATCTAAGGCATATTGTGAATGATTTTGTCAGCTCGCTATAACAAAACCAACCTTCATTGATCGTGTTATTATGAGTTGATATTGAAAACAAACTAGCTCCCTACCGAGACTTCGTTCACTTCAGGGAAGGACCTCTTCGGCGCTCGCGACCTGAACTAGTTCTTGATCTAATGTTTTTCAGAATGTCTTGATTTTGTAAAGGCTCTATTTGTTGTAGTAAATATTCAATAAATGACCAAATATAGAGGCAAAATGGATATCTTTTAAAAGATTCCATTGTAAAACATGTAAATTTCCATTTATAGATTTATCGTTTGAATATATTGGTAGTTAACCTATTTATGTGGACTAGAATCATCGAGGGTTTTAAGATCTTATGTCACAAGTTTAAATTTTTTATTTATGCGATTCATCTATCCAAACACAATTTAAGATTTTTAATTTTTGCAAATTCATTTTATTAAGCATGGGGTGCAAACTGTAGTAACCCAAATTTCAGCAGCTCAAGTAGGCCTAACCCTAGGATATAAAGCATGACTCTCAAGTCAAGACTAAAATCGTATGGGATAAATATGAAAAGCTCAATCTTTTTGTCTATAATCTCAAAGGAGATCAACACGGGTCAACAAATGAGATAGCCAAAAGCTGGGAGAGCTCAAACTTAACTCAACCGTTCCAATCATTATAAATAAAACCTTTACCCCAGCATAAGGGGGTATGTAATTGTTTGTTCACGAATCATAAAAAAATGATATACAGAGAGAAAAACCTTGTGGATGTAGGCAGTTGTTGGACCACATAAATCCTTTTGTTATGATATTGTTTTACTCATTGTCTGGTTCCAATTAGCTTAGATATATTCATTGTGATTAACTTCACTCATAATTGACATCATCTATGGGAATTGATTCTTTTCCCTAAGAAAATTGAAACTAGCAAGTTAAGAGATTTCTCACCCTCACAGTGCACCTATTGCAAGAGATCAGTGAGTCAGACTCTCATTTCATAGAGGCAGATTTGATATCCACCTGGAGAGAAATCAGGTTGCCATCCATCCATGATTTCTCCCACAAGAGCAGCCTTCTGAGCAAAACAACAAGCAACCCAGTTCAACTCAAATCTTATGACTGGTTGATGGTTATGGGGAACGATTCCATAAATAAGAGGAAACAACAAGCTTTCAGGAGGAGGAGAACAAAATCTTCAACGATGCCTATAAAAATAGAGCGATATCTTCGTGGAGATAAACACAATCATCACAGTCAGACACCTATCCCATAAGTGAGATAAATTCATAGCCGTAGAAGGAGTTCGCACCGCAAGCATGATTATTTAGAGCATGAAAGTTGTATGAGGATGAAAAACCAACACAAAGGACACTATAGACATAATATCGTAAGTCTGGTCTAGAGGGAAATGGATCCATAACTAAATAATTGAGGGGATGGATCTACCAAGGAACTGGAGAGGAGGTCACTCACCACTCAGATGCAGTTCCCCCTTTTCAAGGGCGATTGAGGATGAATAGCCCCTAAAGAAGTTTACAATATAAAGTTCAAGATATACGATGGAAAGACCGATCATATAGACCACGTGCATCAATATAGGCAAGTGATGACTATATGGAAACATAATGACACCCTCATGTGTCGTATATTCCCATCTATCTAGGAGAAGTTGCACAAAAGTGGTTTGAAAGGCTGTCTTATAGATCGGTCAAGAATTTCAAGTCACTCGTGAAGGACTTTATGGCTCACTTAATTACAAGCAATTGTCACCTAAAGAGGATGGACTATTTCCTCACCATGAGGAAGATACCCCTAGAGACTTTACTAGATTATGCCAGACGCTATTAGGAAACTTTCAATAAATTCGAATATTGCTCAAAGAAGGTTGTCGGAGCATCATTTAAGATAGGCCTTCACCACAACTCCATGTTACACAAGTCCCTCACCGAGATGGCGGTAGACACCATCGATGATCTTATGTTGCACATATAAAAGTATGCCAAGGTGGAAGATGTGGTCTCCCTCAGCCAAGGTGAGAATGGTCGTGCAAAGTTGAGCAAGGGAATTGAGAAAGGGATCACCCCCAAGAAATGGGGAAAAAGAATAATGGAGGATCTAAAAGTTGTGGAAAGACATACCCATCCAAGGCTTTCCAAAGGATCAATTTGATTTTCAAAGAAGCAATCTACAAGATCTTAGGCAATGGAGGATCTAAAAGTTGTGTAAAGACATACCCATCCAAGGCTTTCCAAAGGATCAATATGATTTTCAAAGAAGCAATCTACAAGATCTTAGGCAAGATCAAGGACCTGCAATTCCTCAAGTGGTTGAAGAAGATGGCGATGATCATAGCAAGGGAAATAACGCTCTGAGATGCACATACCACAAGGAGAGTAGACATAAGACATATGAGTGAAAGGCCCTCAAATGCCATGTGGAAGAGTTAGGCAGCGCACTTGAACGAATACATTGAGAAGAAAGCTGACCCGATTATCGTTAACACTGAACTGAAACCAGATAATGTTTTAGAGGAAGAGTTGGGGAATGCGTTTGCTATTATCTATGGTGATTAGAATCGTAACAAGATTCAAGGCAATGAAATTTAATGGACCTTAAGAAGGTTAATGCAGCTATGGACACCTTCAGCGAGCGAGGTGATCAGAGGATATGGATTACAACAACCACATAGTATTCACAGAAGATATGTTTTTAAGAGTGAGGACTCCACACCATGGTGTGCTAGTAATCACTCTTAGAATTATGAAATGGAATATGGATAAGCTATTAATTGATCAAGGAAGCTCTTTAGAAGTCATGTAATTGTAGTTTTTTCACAAGCTCAATCTAAAGTTAGAGGACTTGAAGGAAGAGACCACCCCCAGGTAGGATTTGCAGGAAGAATGACTATGCCATTGGGAAAAATGATCCTACCAGATAGGTCCGAAAATATCTCTAAGATGATTGATTTCTTAGTGGTATACATTGACTCACCTTATCATGCCATATTAGAAGGGTTTGAATGCACGCCATGCAAGCTGTTCCCTTCCTTATCATCAAAAACTCAAATTTATTATAAAGTGAGGAATAATGGAAATCAGAGGCAAGTAGGTCAATTATTTTATCGCTGCCATCAAAATTAAATAAGATTAGAAGAAAAAATGTGGTCGTTCGTGAAATGTCTCAAGACGAAGTTACACTATCTAAATACCAACTAAAGTAAAGAACACTAGGGGTGAAAGAGATGAGAGTCAATCCCAAAAAAAGGTTCATAGAGAAATTGGAGGAGATAGCTTTTGATGAGGTAGGACCATAAAGAAAATTCCTAATCGACTGAGCACAAGAGGGAGGAACTAATTTCTTTACTGAAGAAGAATCAAGATGTATTCATATGGAAGTTATACGATATGCCTGGGATTGATTCCAAAGTCGAATTCCACAAAATTCATATTAATACCACATTTTCCCTGATCACACAAAAGGCTTGTTGCACTGCCCCAAAAAAGCAAAGGCAGTAGAGACAAATGTGGGGAAATTTATAAAGGCAAGGTCCATTAGAAAAGTTTAATTCTCGAAACGGCTCTCAATCCCATTGGTGGTATGAATGAGTAACGATAAATGGGGAGCGTGTTTAGACCTCACCAATCTCAATAAGTCCTGCCCAAAGATAATATTCCTTTGCCTAAGATCGATCAGTTGGTCGATGCCACAACAAACCATGAACGAATGAGTTTTCCAAATGCATACTTAAGGTATCATCTGATCCCTTTATTCTGCCACGTCAAAGACAAAACTTCATTTATAACCACTCTAAGATTGTATTGTTACAAGGTCATGCCCTTTGGCATAAAAAATATTGGCGCCACATACCACATAGTGATTACAAGGATGTTCAAGGAAAATTTGGAAAAAAAAGATGGAGGTGTATATTGATGAGATGCTCGTTAAGAGTAAGGTCAAAGACGATAATTTGAAGGATTTAGAATTTTTATTAAAATTCTTAGGCATTAGGAAACGAAGCTTAACACAGCCAAACACTCCTTGGGGGTTCAGTTCGAAAAGTTATTAGGGTAGTTGGTTATCAAGAGGGGTATTAAAGCTAGCCATAACCAAATAGTCGCGATCAATAACGCCCTCCCCCCAAAGACACTATAAAAAATTCAAAAGTTATTAGGGATATTAGCAGGCCTTAATCATTTCATCTCAAAGTCTTTCAAATGATGCTGGCCATTTTTTCAGCAATTGAAGAAGGAAAAAGACCTCATCTGGAATGAGGAATGCTCAAAAGCCCTTGAAGAAATCAAGTCTTTTC
This sequence comes from Sambucus nigra, assembly GCA_949130495.1. NCBI lineage: Eukaryota > Viridiplantae > Streptophyta > Magnoliopsida > Dipsacales > Adoxaceae > Sambucus > Sambucus nigra. The sequence continues at coordinate 360,002,491 of OX422214.1, forward strand.
TGAGAAAACCTCCTCTGCTAACTGGATCCAGAAGACCCTCTTTATCTCTATACAGCAGTTTCAAGTTATGCAGTTAGTTCGACCTTAGTTTGTGAGAGAAAAGGATGCCAATCCCCCATTTACTAAGTAAAAAAAATACTCCTAGACGCCGAGCACTCCTATTCTTTGGTCATCGCGTCGCGGAAGCTAAAACACTATAATGAAGATATCTCAATCATAGTCATGACATCCTTTCTGTTTAAAGACATTGTTTGAAGGACGACCTCTCTAAACAGATGTCCAAATGGTCGATCGAACTTGGCAGATTCGATATACATTATTAAACCATAACGACGATTAAAGGTCAAGTGCGGGATGATTTCATTGCAGCATTTGGAGGAGAAAATGGGTCCAGCGACTAACAGATTATCGATCAGTTGAGGAGCTAAGAGTGAAAAACCACCACTTAAGTTGTTTAATTCAAGATTAAACAGTCTAAATGGCTCCGAACAGTTTGTTTTAGAAACTCTTTTACAAAATAATTATTAACACAAGATGTGCATTAAAAATATTATGAATGAGATATTTTAGTTATTAAGTATCCAAGTTTTGAAAACCAAAACTAAAATTGTTATAAATTAGCACAGAAGTAGAAGGAGATGATAGGAAGATTAAACATGCAAGAACACAAGATTTTAATGTGGTAAAACTCCACCCAATTAGGAAAATATCCACGGAGGTGTCTACACCTCAAAAGCAAAATCCACTAAAATAGCGTAAACAAATTACAAGCTATATAATAACCTAAACACACAATCAGACCCAATTTAAGTCAAGATTTTTTACCAACTCCATTAGGTAATTATGGCTTCTCCGAAGGCTCTCATGTTGTAGTTGTTCTCCCAGCTTTGTAATTCCTCCTCCTTTAGATTTACGTCATCTCTAAAAGTCAAGAATATCTCTACCAACACTTCTTTAGTGTTGTAGTGTGTAAAGTGTTTTGTGGTGAAGTGCCTAACACATGCATGCAACACACTTATACAGACTAATTTTCTTACAAATTACAAATATTGTCTAATATGAGTTTGGATTCTGAATCTCAGTTTGTTGAAAACCTTATACTTTTGATTTTGTACTAGATCGAGTGACAACCTTGATTTTCAAAATAGCCAAGGTCCTATATGCTTTATTTATTTATTTATTTATTTATACACACTTATATTTCACAAAATGTGAAATATGAACTTTAAAAGCACAAACGTCTAAAGATCTCTTATTCATATGAAGTTTGTTTTCACAAAACATGAAACATAATGAATGTTTATTGGTAAAACATTTTGAAGAAACATTTAAGTATAAAACAACCAACAAACAAGGATTTCCTGAAAAAGAAATCAAAACTAAAGAGATAATAAGATATCTATTTTTTATGAAAGAGAAAATAAGATCCAACGATGTGACTATGTTGGAAAAAAGATTGAAGACTGAAGATGAATGAATCTTCAAAAGAGGAGGAACACACAAACACTCAAGGTAAATTTTCTGAAGAAAATTGGCTAGGGTATTCTATTTCTTTTTTTTCTCTCTTCTCTCTTTTTTCTCTCAACTCTCAACTGATCCAAAGATTATAAACGTTAAACCGAGGTCATCTATTTATTGTAAAGGTTGGAAGGTCCTGGAATCTATGGGAAAAACAATGACTGAGATTAACTCTAGTTGAACGATGTAATTCTAATGCCTTACAACGCACTACATTTAAATGGCATCTGATTGGCCAAGATGGTTGATACTTCGATTCTTAAAAACAACATGTAGACCGTAGATAAAATAGATCCAAGAGCTGGTAATGGTTCTCAGGAATATGAGAGTAAAACACACAATTCCGGCCGTTGTGGATGCAACACGTGTGTGGCTCAGATGGGTTAAAAAATGCATATTTTTGAAGTTTAAACAATTCCATTTTGTACCACACATCTCTATGCCGCTTTTGGATTCTACCCAATCAAAGTTTTTAAGAGATAAAAGAATTTACAAATAAGCCCAAAAAATTTTAAAACCTATTTTTAAATGTTTAAAAAATCCCAAAAATTATTTAAAAAATCCCAAAAATTATCAGAAAATTATTTTAATGGGAATTAATACTCACACACCTAAATTAATATGAATGCAACATAGAAATGTAATCTTAGGTTCAGTGTTGGTATTATACCTCTGAGACTAATAGAGGAAATATCGTGTAGTGTCTGAGGTTTTTGGTAAACTAGGGTATGACTCAAATTTTATCACTATTTCCAAACTTGACAAGCACATATATAATATAGACTCAAGTGAGTCAAAGATATAGGGTGCTTCAATCTCCCCCTTTGGAAATATGAGACAAAATATCCTTTGAGTCACCGAGGACTCGTAGGGATACTAAAAATAAGAAAATCCTATTCCTATACAAAATTATATCTACCCCATATCCTAGAAAAGAAAATTACATTACTCAACTAAATACAGACCAATACCCTAACAGTATTCTGATAAAACGAGGTACTAATTTCTTAAAAATAAGATATCTAAGATCAAGCATTTTAGTTGAAGTAATCAAAATAACGTCCAAGTGGACTCAAAGTTTCTTCCCCAGTTTGTCTCAAATGGACAAAATGTAGGCACTAATATACATGAACGCATAAGGTCGAAAGAAGATAAACATTTATCAACGCATAAATATTGGCGAGTCACATCAAGGATCTTCTACATAAAACAAATATACGACTTGTCGCTCATCATTTTTGAAACATCCGTTCCCTATATCCTCAAAGATCAATTATTAGCGTGAATATGACCGGATGATATTTATGTGAGGATAAACGTTTATTCAAGAAATATCATGCCAATAGATTTCCGTAAAGACTCAAATCTTATATTATCTAAAGGCTTTGTAAATAAATCAGCTATTTGAAGATCGGTAGGAAAATAGAGAATTTCCAATTCCTTAGATTCTACTAATTCACGAATAAGGTGATATCGAATCTTAATGTGTTTTGTGCGAGAGTGTTGCACATGATTTTAGGAAATATTAATTGCACTTTGATTATCACAATAGATGTGCAACTTATCTTCAATTATGCCATAATATTTTAACATATGTTTTATCCAAAGTAATTGCAAACAACAGCTTCCGACTTTAATGTACTCAGATTCAGCGATGGATAACAATGTACAATTATGTTTTTACTAGAATATCCTAATAAATTATTTCTTATATAATAATAGCTCCTGACGTACTGTCATCAGAACACCGTGCCAAATCAGCATTAGTGTAACCAATCACAGTGGTGGATATGTCATTGGTATACCAAAGTCCTATATTGAGAGTTCCTTTAACATATTTAATAATTTTCTTAACATAGGATAAATGACTCTCGTTAGGTGCATTTTGATATCTAGCGCATTTTACATTTGTAATCACTTTTAAATTAGTTTAGAACATGTTGAGAGATCTTAGTTTTAGAATCCCTTAAGACGTATATATATGCATAGGTATAAAAATGATATTAGTAAGAGTTGTGGGAACGCTACTAAATCGGTGTGGGTACACAAGAGTGCTTATATGTGAATATGTATTAGGATAATGGGTGGTCGTTAGTATGTATATGGATGGGTGCGAGAAGGCTCGAGTTGTAGTGATCACGATTATGAATCGATAAACATTTTACATAATGTCAGGGCATGAAGAAGTGAGGTATAGTAAGCTTCCTATCATGCTACGATAAAGAGTAGGATCAATGGATAGACAATTTTACCGAGGTACTCATTGGTGTCCTAGCGGTTCTGCATTTTCTAGGTGAAACTTTTTAACAATTTCTAAGGCATATTTGGATTGCGAAATAAATAATCCATCTGAATTGTGTTTAACCTAAAGACCTAGAAAGAATTAAAACTCCCCCATAAGAGACATTTAAAATTATCCATGCATTATTTTGAAATAATTTTTCAAATTCGGTTAAGGAAGTTGATCCAAAAATGATATCATCTACATAGACTTTAGCGATTACTACTATGTTGTCAAAATGTTTGACAAATAACGTTGGATCATTTCCACCTCTTCTAAAATCGTGATTTAATAAAAATATTGACCGTCGTTCATACCAAGCACAAGGTGCTTATTTTAAACCACATAAGGCTTTTTTTTAGACAAAATACGTGATTTGGATGATGAGGGTCAATGAATCCTTTGGTCTATTCAACATAGACTTCCTCAGTTAAAATACCATTAAGGAATGCATATTTTACATCATCTGATAAAGAGTGAATTGAAAATGGCAAGCTATTTCTAAGAGTAAGTGAACAGATTCAAGGCGGGTTACTGGTGAAAAATTTTCCTTGAAATATATTCCTTCAATCTGAGAATAACCTTGGGCGACTAATCTAGCCTTATTTATAATGACCATCCCGGTTTCATCTATTTTATTTTTAAAAACCCAACGTGTGCCAATAACCTCTTTATGTTCATGACTGGGTATAAGATACCATATGTCATGAGCGAGAAATTTAATAAGTTCCACCTGCATAGAACTTATCCACAAGGATTCACTTAGGGCTTCATTTACATTCTTTGGTTCTACAAGAGAGACAAAGCATGCATAATGAGAAAAAATACGTAGATGGGATCTTGTACCTACAGGTTTTTTAGGGTTACCAACCACGCTATCTAAGGGATGATCTTTAGAGACCCAATTAGGTAGTTCGGGCCTCTCAATTGGTAAGGAAACATCTATCTCTGGGGAGTCATAATTTAAAATATTTTCAGACTCTTCCATGATAGTTGGTTCTATGGGTTTACTCTCAACATTAGTGTCGCTAACAATCACATTAATGGATTCCATTAAGGTTTTGTTACGAAGATTATAGATGTGATAGGCTCTACTTTTTGGATGTAACTTAAGAAAACGACTTTATCACCTCTGGTTTCGAATTTGGACAAATGCTCTCTGTCCTTACATACGTAACACACACTGCTAAAGGTTCTAAAATACTTTAAGTTAGGTTTCTTTACCTACCACACTTCGTAAGGATTTGTCTTGGTATTTTTTCTAAGTTAGAATCTGTTTATAATGTGACAGGCAATCCTAACCGCTTCAACCCAAAAATAATTAGCGAGGCCTTTGGCATGAATCATTAATCATGCCATTTCCTGAATAGTCTTATTCTTTCTTTCGGCTATACCATTTTGCTAAGGGGTTTTAGGAGTGCTAAATTCGTGTTGATAACCATTATAGGTACAATATTCAGTTACTCCTAACTCTTTAAACTCTCCCTCACGATCACTAATACAATTTACTTGACTATCTTTTTCATTCTCAATTCGTAGAAGGATTTTTAGAAATTCTTGATGTCTTTCTTGATCATGCTAAACAAGGATCAAAGTACAAGTACCAATGGTACATCAAGTATGGATGGGTGATGCGTGCAACACATGGATATATGTGATCCTAAGTGCACGTGGTGGGAAGTGTACATGGGGAATTTTCTACAAGTGTGTGAATAGAAGCATAAGCATGGGATACGCATGAAAAATGGGAACATGAAAAATGGGGGAAAATATAAACAAACATAAGACCCATGTAAATAGAGTTTATCCCTCAAAATAATATCCCCGGTGGAGTCTCCACTGTGGCCATCCCCGATCCTCGCAGCGGGCGGGAGTGTGAGGAACCTAGGTCCCGCGGTCCCTCTCGGGAGCGCTTCGACCGACATTGTTGAATGAGGTAAAAAAATATAGAGAGATGGAGTCGCCAGTCTATTTTACTCAAAACAGGCAAACGAAAGGGATCCAACCTGAAGGACAACATCCAAAGACATACTGATGCATACGAAACCAAAATGATTCGAAAAGGGTCCGGAGCCTAAGTTAAGAAATGGGAAGGTGTTAGGCACCCATTCCGCCCTTATGATCTCTCATGGGTTTTTGCTATTCTCCTTTATTTTCCCCGTGATATGTTTGCATGTGTATATGTAGTGGAGATAGGAGTCATCGACTTGTACCATGGAAGAGATAAAGCGAGTCATCCGTAGGAATGTAAAGATAATATTAGAAATAGGATTTTCGCGATCATCCTTGCGTTGATCGTTATAATGGAACGATAACGTATGTGGAATAATACGCCACTAAGAACAAATATATGCATATATAAATATATGTAAGCTAAGAGAGTTGAGTTTAGAGAAAATAGAAAACGAGAGAAAAAGTGAGAATAGGACTCGAGTCTCGAGTTTTACCCCGAGATGCCTACGTAGCCTATAGAGGCATCAAAATCCACGTTGTTCACATGCAAAACGAGGGGGTGGGGTTTATCCCATAAATCCAACCGGGGACTTATCTTATTTTTGTGCGTGTGTGTAAAAAAGTGTTTTAGTTGTGACAAAAGTGTAAGAAAAGTGTGAGAATTCCCATTTGAAATTTATGAGCAAACCCTATTTTTCTTGTTTTTTGTTTTTTTATGAAAATAAGAGATGTGCAATAATACTAAATACAAAGTATATTAGGATATGTGAGATTGGAGAATAAAAGTGCTAAGTAATAAAAACAAGTTAATATGAATTTATGGGAATTTAAGGAGATAATTGAGAAAATTGGACCTTCTTGAAGATCTTGAGCTTGATCTTGAATGTTGGAGAGAAGCCCTTGAACTTGGATGATTATGGAGGGTAGTGAATTCACCAAGTTTGATGAAAAGGATGATGAGAATTGAAAGTCGGAAAGGGTTTTGGATGTGGAAATCACGCTGACTTCGAGAGAGTTTTTCTGGATTTGCTGAGAGTGATATGTTTCAGATCTGGGATCCCTTTGCAATGAGGACATGCCTCCTTTTTATAGGCCCAGGGCATTTTTGATCGGCATATCCCTAGTCCTTCCAATCGACAGGTGTGTTTAGGCACACTGCCGATAGGCAGGGTCTGGGACCTGTCGTTTGGCAGTGTCTTTTTGGCCTTTTTGGAAAATCGGTCACAGAGTGCAAACCATTGATCCGAATCACACAGGGGAGAACCATTAGAAAGTTAATTAAGATATCTTTGAAAGTACTTTGGACCGCTCCCGTGTTTGGGTGTTGACTTTGGGTCAAATGTGGCTCCAAAGCGCTCGTCGGTCCATTGGACGGAGAATCGTCGGATGAAAACGGATCGTTCATCCACATGGTAAGTCCAAATAATGCACAGGGTGGATCGTTGGAAAGTTTAGGAGATGTAATTAGACATTCCAAAGAGTTTGATCTGGTTCGGGGAGTTGACTTTGGTCAACCGGGACCTGGAAGCATTCGGTGACCTCTCAGAGTAAAACGGATTGTTCGTCCGTATCGTAAGTCAGAATCATGCAGGGGATGGACCGTTGGAAAGGGGATTCAGTGCCCTTTGAAGATTCATTCAGTCTCAGTCGATCTAAAGAGTTTGACTTTGGTCAAATGGATCCCGGGATCATCCGGTGGCCTCTAGATTAGGTTTTGAGGAAAACGGGTCGTTCGTTCGCATGGTAAGTCAGAATCGAGCACGGGATGGATAGTTGGAAAGGGGATTTAGTGCCCTTTGAATATTCATTTAGTCTCGGTCGATCTAAAAAGTTTGAATTTTTGGTCAAACAGAGCCTAGGAGCGCCCGATGGCTTCTAGGTCAGTACTCGGGGTATGAACTGGGTTTCTAGTGATGAAGGGAGGTACTAGGGATCTAAGGTGAGTTTAAGGGGTAACATAATGGGGTGTCTACGGGTAGGTTGGTGAGATGAAGATTAGGACTTGGAGAGAGTTATCATAGGATATCTATTTTCGAAAATGAAGGGGGTGGTGAAATGGGTAAATGAATAGAGAAGGGATTATCACCTGGGTTGGAATGGTGTGTAACATTAGTACGTTGGTGAGAAGCAGGAGAGGACAAGGTTGTAGGCGAGGTTTGTATGTTTAAGTCGGTGTAAAGGTCAGGAGAGGATAAGGTTGTAGGAGACGTTTGCAAGTTTAAGTCTGTGTAAACGCCACCATTATCTCTAGACGGGTTAGAATGAACACTTGATGTCGACAGGTTGTTTGGTGATGTTGGGTTGTCACTAGGGATGTTTTGTGATGTTGGGTTGTCACCGGGTACATTATCCGACTGATTTGAAGGGATTGGTATCTGATAACTCAAGGCAGGTGTAGTACTAGTAGTTAGAATAGGTGTAATATCAGTGGCAAGAGGTGCATGGGAAGTTACTGTCGAAGCATATTGACAGTCAGAGAATGTGGAGTCAAGTGTGCTTTTGACAAACTCTTTAAATGAAAGGACCCCGAATTTTTTAAATCTATCACTTTAAAAATATAATTTCCTTTAAATGCGGAATAAGGATGGTTCAACTAAACAACTACATAAACTAAAAATTAATTTCTTCACAAATTAAAACTAAAGTAAAACAAATTTTAATTTTCTCTAAATTAAAATTATACTAAAAATCAAATTTGAGAATTTTTACTTTAAGCCCAAAAAGCAATTTAATATAAGTGCTAGAAATTTCCCTAACAATATTTATTCATTTTTGCAATTTAGGCGAAACCAAATTTTATCCAATAAAATTAATGACTTGAATTAAATTAATATTTACCCAAATTAAATTAGCACCAAATCAAATATTCCAATTTTATCTTTTACCCAAGCATGCATCTAATGTGAATTTGTAAAAGATAAAATAAACAAATTACTACGCCGCGATGTACGAGGAAAAATCCACAACGGAAAAAAACCTTGGACGACCCTAGCCTTAAGTCTACTAAGTATGGTTGTATGATTACAAGACAAATAACTTACACAACTCGACTTGACTTCATCCAAGCCCCTGACGGGTCTTCTTGTAACTACCTCCGCCTAGTCGACAATCCCGGAGTCCACCGGAACCTTGGAATCGACCAATGAGGCCTTTGGAACAACCCACACCCGAAGCCTTTCTCCTAGTGGGAACGCCACAACAAAAAATAAGTCTTCTTTTTTGTGGGATGTAGAAGTAAACCCAAACAAACTCTTCAATTTGGTAGAGAAACCGGTGCCAAACACTCTTCAAGAAAGATATATATATATGTGTGTGTGTGTCTGTGTGTGTGGTACTTGGAATAAACTAATATGGGTGTAAACAAAAGTGTTTAAGAATTTTCTTGAAAAATAAATCGCTCAAAACTTGAACCTTTCATGGAGGAATTAAAATCTCAAAAACTCTCTCTTGGAGATTGTAGCATATGAAAAAGTTAGTTTGAAAAGGTTGGTTCCCTCACATCTTAATTCTGTCAAAAAGTAGTGGGAACATGGAGAAAACTGCTAAAAACTGCCAAAAAATTGTTCCCGCCAAACTCGTCCGAACGACTTTTTCGTTCGAATGACTTTAGTAATGATGTTCCAGTGCGAAAAAGGAAATATCATTAGAAGTCTCATTCGAACGACCTGGGAATCTCGTTCGAATGAGATTCCAGTTCGTTCGAACGACTTATCAGAAAATGAAAATTTTTTTGTAAGCCCAAAACTTTTTATGAAAAGTTCTAAAAAATATTTTTTGAGTAAAACAAAGTCATTAAAACTATTTATATAAAATTTATAAAATACACCCAATAAATTTCCAATCTCTAATATATATATATATATATATATATATATATATATATATAATTCATTCATACCTTAGGAGCATTGGAACCAATGTTATTGACGTAGAAACGGGGAACAATAAACCCGGCATATGATGAAGCTTTATAATCTTGGACGCTACGTCTTCAACTAACACGTCATAGGCTTGGATGGATACACTTGAACACTATCCTACAACTCAAATGTTTTTGTCCGGAATTGAGCCAACACTACATTAAGACTCAATCGAAGACTTGTGTCCTTACAAATCTCCCCCTTTTGTTATTTGGGGACAAAAACCAAACAAAAATTCTAAAGGGCCGTCAATCTCTACTAGACTTAAAAAAATTATCCCACCCAAAATGAAAAATTACATATCTTGACTCAAAACCCAAGGATCAATATCTTTGCCGATGAAAGTTGCCATTTAGAAGAATTCCTGCACACTTAAACAAACTATCAAACGCATAGGGAATAAGAATATTAAATGCATATAAAATAAATACTCACCTTAAATTAATTATCCCCTTTGTCAAATAAATGACCTACTTAGAAAGACGTCTCCCCCTAAGTTAAATCTCCCAAACTAAGATACGATTACAAAAGGATTAAATACCATTTCTCCCCCTATCATTCTCCCCCTTTTTGTTCAGGAATAGGCAACGGATAAGAACTAATTTGAACACGATGAAGCTTAGAGTGATAAGAGCATGAAAGCATATGGGCATCAAAATCAAAACTAATCCATACAAATAATAACGGATACTTATGAAGATGCAAAAAAAATGATACCAATGTGATACATAAGATACTAAGCATGACAAAATGCAACAAGATAGATACCAATTATGAATTTGAAGCATATATGGACTAGAAAGTGAGGCAAATAAAATACTATATATATGAAGACATAATAAATATCACTAACGCACACGCACCCACACATATATATAGGTATAGCCACCACACATGACACTAAATACAATAAGCTTTTCACACTCGTATGGCAATAATGTGTCATATGGAAACGAAAGTGTAGGGGTGTGAACTAATAACAATTAAATTTAGACCCAATCACTTAAAACATGCTCACGGAGTTCTCATTTGATTTCAAACTTTATCACATTTTAATGTAACCTCATGTGATAATATAGGTTGAACTCAATGAACAAACATACACAATGCATACAAGCCTACATTTTTTATGATTCTATAAACCAATTGAGTCATGACATTGAAAGTACAACTAGGATAAATGGACATTGTGCAAACCGTTGATATACCATCCAAACTCCCTCAATTTAAGCATATTACTTTAATCTTTTGAATGAATAAATCAACTAAATAAAATAGGCGTTGGCAAATATTTTCTTTTAATGCCATTATTCTTTTAAGTCTTTGGACCACGTATTTCTTTAGGTCCAAGCAAACGATGGCTTACTCGCAAAGGATGATATTTTCTTTCGGAGCTCTTCCCCGTGCACACACACACACGCACACACACACAAACACACACACACACACACACACACACACACACACACACACACATATATATATATATATATATATATATAATCTTTTATCGCTCAATTCTCGCGTGCAATAGATTTTAACATGCACTAGTCCTCCTAGGTCACGCCCGGGGAGAGCGAACGGAGCGCTAATGCGATAAAATAAATCCAAATCCACAAGTGACAAGGTATAGAGCATCTAAAAATCCCACAATAATATAAATCCACTAATCTCAATTCTTCAAATACAACATCTAACTCGAAAAATAAAATACAAATCTCCAATGCTCAATACAACAAAATAAATAATACAAATCTTTCCCAAACAATCCTCGCTAAAATCAATCTCCATAGCGCCCAAATCCGCCACTAAAAGAAAATATGAGGAAGTACACAATACGACAGGAAAGATGCTCAACAAATATATGTTAGCGATGAATAAAACGTAACAACACGAGTACAAATATTCAAATCAAAATGCAAATCTCAAAGCATTTATCAATATAATTTCTCAACAACACTTTAACCGGGTCACCAGGCCTCACCACATCCGTATATGCTCTATCAAGCCATAGCCCGGGAAACAGGAATTTTGGCGGGTGCCCAACATCCGTGCCATATTAAAATCTCATGACAACGTGCTCATCAATAATATAATGATATCACATGAATCAAAATAATTTCAACAATTATTTTTCAGATTTCAATGAATTTATCAATTCAAATATGAGTTCAATTAAATAAGAATTCAAAGAGAATGACACTCGCGAGATTTAATGAGCATATTGTGTAAAACCCCATACCTCAAACCATGATGAGAAACCAATGATCAAATCCTCAAGATCAACACAAAAGATCTACAAAATCTTCTCCAAGAACCTCCAACAAAATATCCCCAAGAACACCTCTAATATAAGGTTGGAACTCACAAATCTCAAGGGCCAATGTGTAATTAAAAAGATGAGGAATATAAAATATATTTGCTGCCAAAATTTGTGCCAAAAGTATGTTAAAAGGCTTGCCCACGACTTCCTTTTATAATGCAAAGAAATGAAGAGTTGGAATCCAAAAGACTCCTTTAAATAAGGCAATTAAATGAGAAGTTGGAAGTCAAAACAACTCTTGAAAATTACTTAATGTTAGATGACAAGATTGGTAGGAGAACACCTCACAAAGATCAAATATACATGTGAAGTTATAATTTCAAGAGAGCTCATGCATGTGTCAATTGAGGCATATAAAAATAGAATCCATTATAGCAACACAAAATCCAACTACTCCATGTAAGCATGGTAAAGAACATTTTAAGGTTTGACAATCTTAACCAAAAGTTCGAGCTACATGGGAGTGAAAAAGAAGGGATTCAAACACAAGTATATGCCACATAGAGTGTGTTAAACAAAAATACACACAAAAAAATCTTTTTGAGTTTTTGAAATTTTTAACAAAGCAAACGAAAATATTTTTTCAAAAGACAAACCAAAAATCATTTGAATTTTTCATTAAGCCTAAATTACTAAAAGGGTAAAACCCAAATGATAAACAAAAATCTTTTTGTATTTTTCATTTAATGCAAACTAAAATGAAAGAACTATAATACAAAAGATAAACAAAAATCATAATTCTAGCATGTGATAAAGCATGAAGTATAGACTAGAACAATGATAAAGAAGCATACAATTAGCATGATAATTTAGCATGAAGTACAAAAGCTAAAGTATGCAAACAACTAACACATTCAACCTTTAGATTTAGCAAGGGAGGAAGCATGTGAAAGTAAATGAGAATAAAAAAATCTATTTTGTAAAGCTACCAAGTCATATCTACTAACCCAAACTAACGATGAATGACGATCTCGGGATATAGGAATCTTGTCTACCTCGATTGCCTTACGTAGGGCTTTTCTAGGACCTCTTTAAGATTAAAGAAAAACTTCCTAAGATGACCTTTTCGACCACAATATGAGAACCTAAAGACTCGGCGAAAAGATTTTCCTAAGGAATGATCTATAACATTGTTCCTTGAGGATTCTCCTAAAAAAAATATTTTGGCTTTACTATTGGACTCATTACAAGTATCGAAGCCTAAACCACAAGTGTCATTTTTAATTTGGACCGTTCCTAATATTTTATCTAATTTCTCCGAACGACACTCCAAATCAAATTTGACTTTACTAGAGTCTTTTAGTTTATTTTCTAAATCTACAATGTGAGACTCTAATAAAACATTGCTCTTTTCAAATGCAAGAAGCTCCTTTTTCAAGGATTCCATTAAACCTTTAAGGCGATCTCTCTCACCTTCTTGATATTCAAGCTTCTCACGAAGAGCTCTATCATGTGTCCTAAGGTCTTCCCCTAAAATACTCTCATTAATGACCTCTATACGCTCTTTCAAACTAGCTTCTAACTTCAAATTGTTTTTTTTTAATTTAATAGATTCTTCATATAATTCTTGAAAATAATTTGAAGTTAACTCACATCAACCTCATTTTCACTTTCACTCTCTCTTTCTTCTCCACTCTCACTACCATCATTTCTTTGGGATTCACAAATTATGACCTTGGAAGTGTCATGTGTTAAAATTTCAGCAATAAAAGAGTGCTCACTTTCTCTCACATGACTTGACATACAAGCCACAAAGTTGGGCTTAGTGGGGGAATCGGGTCCATCTTCCTTATCACTATCACTAAAGGATTGCATTATCAAAAATTGGTTGCTTACCATCTCTCCTTACTTTAGTGGGGCTCTCTCTCGCCCTATGGCCATAACCCTCACAACTGTAATACATATTTGACTCGTCCCTATTTAAATTTTCATTAAAAGTTTTAGGGATGTTCTCGGCTTTGTCATGCTTAGAATTTTCAAATTTCTTAAAATCATTTTTAAATTTATCTTTGTTAAATTTAAGAAATTTATGAAACTTCCTAGCAAACATAGCCATATATTCCGAGTCACTCTCACTTTCACTCTTTACTACTTGTTTCTCCTCCTTTCGGACTTTCAAAGCAATGCCCATATCTATTTTCTTTTCAGTTTTAGAGGAAAATATGTCTAGTTCATAGGTTTGTAAATCACCTACGAGCTCTTCTAATTTCGTAGAGGCTAAAGTGGGTAAAGAATTTAACACAGTCACCTTAGGAATAAATCTATCGAGTAGAGACCTTAAAATTTTCTTTACTACTCGGTTGTCGGGTATTTTCTCTCCCAAATTAAAAGATGAATTAACTATATCGAAAAGTCTAGCATAAAATTCATCGAATGTTTCTTTTTCATTCATTTTGATGGTTTCAAATTGAGAGGTGAGGTTTTGGAGTTTAGAAGCTTTTACGACACTAGTTCCCTCGTGAGTGAGTTGTAAAGTATCCCAAGCTTCTTTAGCGGTTTCACGAGTCATAATGCGTCGAAATTCATTCGGTGTGACCGCGCTAAAAAAGGCATTTAAACCTCGAGAATTAAAATTTTCAAGTTTAAATTCATTATCACTCCATCTATCAGTGGGTTTGGGAACACGTTCATTTTCAACTAAATATGTAGGTGGAGGCCACCCGTTAACGACTGACAATCAAACCCTCTCATCTAGAGACCTAACTGCCAATTTTCTACGCGTTTTCCAATACGCGTAGTTGGAACCATCGAAAATAGGAAATTTTGAAAATGAGAAAAATTTCATTTTTAACAAAATATTTGAAAAGGATCTTAAAGCAATAAATTAGCGCTCCGCCTCTGATATCAATTTAAAAGGACCCCCAATTTTTTAAATCCATCACTCTAAAAATTTAATTTCCTTTAAATGCGAACTAAGGATGGTTCAACTAAACAACTACATAAACTAAAAATTAATTTCTTCATAAATTAAAACTAAAGTAAAAAAATTTAATTTTCTTAAAATTCAAATTCTACTAAAAATCAAATTTGAGAATTTTTACTTTAAGCCCAAAAATCAATTTAATACAAGTCCTAGAAATTTTCCCAGCAATAAATATTCAATTTTCAATTTAGGCCAAATTAAATTTTATCTAATAAAATTAATGACTTGAATTAAATTAATATTTACCCAAATTAAATTAGCACCAAATCAAATATTCCAATTTTATCTTTTACCTATGAATACATCTAATGTGAATTTGTAAAAGTTAAAATAAACAAATCACTACGCCGCGATGTACAAGAAAAACCCACAATGGGAAAAAATCTCGGATGACTCTAGCCTTAAGTCCACTAAGTATGGTTTTATGATTACAAGACAGATGACTTACACAACTCGACTTGACTTCGTCTAAGCCCCTGACGCGTCTTCTTTTAACTACCTCCGCCTAGTCGACAATCCTGGAGTCCACCGGAACCTTGGAATCCACCAATGAGGCCTTTGGAACAACCGTCAACCAGCACCCGAAGCCTTTCTCCGAGTGGGAACGCCGCAACAACAAAAAAGTCTTCTTCTTTGTGGGATATAGAAGTAAACCCAAACAAACTCTTCAATTCGGTAGAGAACCCGGTGCCAAACGCTCTCCAAGCAATATATATATATATATATATATATATATATATATATATGTGTGTGTGTGTGTGTGTGTGTGTGTGTGGTACTTGGAATAAACTAATATGGGTGTAAACAAAAGTGTTTAAGAATTTTCTTGAAAAATAAAACACTCAAAACTTGAACCTTTTTATGGAGGAATTAAACTCTCTTGGAGATTGTAGCATATTAAAAAGTTAGTTTGAAAAGGATGGTTCCCGTACATCTTAATTCTGTCAAAAAGTAGTGGGAACATGGAGAAAACTACTAATAACTGCCAAAAAACTGTTCCCGCCAAACTCGTTCGAATGACTTTTTCATTCAAACGACTTTACTAACGATGTTCCAGTGCGAAAAAGGAAATCTCGTTAGAAGTGTCATTCGAACGACTTGTCAGAAAATGGAAAATTCTTTGTAAGCCCAAAACTTTTTATGAAAAGTTCTAAAAAAATATTTTCCGAGTAAAACAAAATCGTTAAAACTGTTTATAAAATACACCCAATAAATTTCCAAGCTCCTATATATATAATGCATTCATACCTTAGGAGCATTGGAACAAATGTTGTTGACGTAGAAACGAGGCACAATAAACCCAGCATATGATGAAGATTTATAATCTTGGCTGCTACGTCTTCAATTAACACGTCATAGGCTTCGATGGATACACTTGAACACTATCCTATTACTCAAATGTTTTTGTCTGGAATTGAGCCAACACTACATTAAGACTCAATCGGAGACTTGTGTCCTTACATTGAATGATGCTAAATAGGTTGGCCCGTCATGTGTACTAGTTAGAGTACACGATTTGACATATGGAAGCAACTTTTCATCAAAAATTACATGTCTGCTTATAAAGACTTGTCTTGTTTGAGGATTGAGACACCGAATGCCCTTATGAATGGCACTGTATCCAATGAAAATACATGGCACTGATTTAGGCAAGAATTTATTTTTATTTCTACCTCTTAAATAAGGATAACACCTACATCCAACAACTTTGAGTGAAGCATAGTCTGGATGATGCTTATACAGTTTGAAGAACGGTGATTGCATGACTAACACACTTGATGGCAGTCTGTTGATTAAAAAAATGGTTGTTACAAAGGCTTGTACCCAAAGATAAAGTGGTAAGTTTGCATGAAAAATCACGGTAAGACCAGTTTCAAAAATATGCATGTGATTTCTTTAAGTACAAGAATTTGCACCATTTGCAACAATATTTATCAACACAAGCTATTTTTGTTGCCAAAGATACCCTA
Source organism: Sambucus nigra (assembly GCA_949130495.1). NCBI lineage: Eukaryota > Viridiplantae > Streptophyta > Magnoliopsida > Dipsacales > Adoxaceae > Sambucus > Sambucus nigra. The sequence continues at coordinate 360,019,379 of OX422214.1, forward strand.
TAACACCCTGCCTAATTAGATACCGGATGATCAGTCCTTTATTAAATTATAATCAAGGTGAACGGTTGGTTCATTCTTAGCATCACTGTCGCCAAAATAAAATTTCCAATTTAAACACCCTAAATAATTAAGCTAAGTGTCAAAACAATTTAAACCATTATTTCCATTTATTAAATCTAATTATGAAATCCGTTAATAAGTAACACTTTAAGATTCACACAATTATTAAGACTGGAAATAAACATCCATGAATTTAATCATTCAGATGATCCAATACAAATTTTAAAACTACAAAGGAAAACCATCATGACAGTAATCAAATCCCAAAGAGTAAAAAATGCTAAAGATAAATGAACATAGTCTCCCACAAATCTAACTGAATAAGGAAACGGGCGACACATGCCTTAACTAATACAAACTAGAATGAGAGTAGATTCAACATCGAGGTCGTCTAGGCAATGTCTTGCAACTCCCACATAAGCTGCAGCGCGTCCAGTACAAAGAATCTACGCAAGACGCCCCTGTGGATGGGCACCTAAAATATATACATATATATACAAGAGAAAATAGATAACCAGAAACGGGTCAGAGCTCGAGTGTAAAACAGTTTAAAATTAGTTTAGCAAGTATTTAAAATGCTTACCGGATAATGCAACAACCTTGTTAGTATGCGACACTCTCTTGAGATTTCTCACCTCTCATCAAGTGTGCACACCTACCGTGCTAATAAGTCTCATCAATTTCCCCCTCTTATTCTCCATAAGGTTTTATCATGTGGAAAGCGAGGTTATGATATTTACTTTAGGAAATCATTCTCTTCAAGATTTATTACATTATTTAAAACGATTCATTACCGTTATAAAGTTCCCGAACACTTATAATAAAGTTGAAGCATTTATTCATTACTTATCTACTTATACGCATAGTGGAAAGTTCCCATAGAAATATACGTATATATATTAGTCACACATAATATATATATGTATATATATATATATATATATATATATATATATATATATATATATATATATATACTAACGACACCCCACATAAGATCTATGGTGCTGGCATACTCTGCTGTCAAGTCCCCGTATCACACAAACCAAGGGAAATACTAGTTCGGAATCACTTTCGAACTATATTAACACAAAACACATACAAATAGAGGCGAAGCATAGTTCCAGGTTCTAAGAGGTCAGTACATACCCTCACGTCTCTTAGAACATCTGACTATCATTTTAAGATAGCCTGTATCGAAGAATACTATCTTCTAGGGTACGAGTCAATATCCCTCCATAAAGGCCCAATCGAGATAAGACTGTCCCGGCGCGGAACCCCCTCGGGATAGCAAGTTGCCCAAGTATGATTTTTACACAGATACATAATATATGCATAGTCACACAGTAATATATATAATTATTCACATTTTCCAAATTAGGTTCACCCACGACCCATAATTATAATTATTACATTTTACCCGAGTATCTCGCATAACGAACTCGTCCCTTTTTATTCCCATTTATAATTTATTTTATACTTACTTCTCATCTTGAAGTATTCTATCTCCCTAAGTATTATTTCAGTAGGTACTCTCACTTACTTTCTGGTCTAACTCCCTTACGAGTTTCAAACATTGATTTAAACGTTCGCATCATTTCATATGTGTAGGTCACTCTCCGTTAACCCTTAATTTCATCTTACATTAAATTCTCGATTATTGGAGTCTACCAAAACCCTACTGGTCCTATTTATATCCCAAAATGTTCTAACAATAATACCCAAGGGTAACTATGCATTTTAATCGGAATAACCCATAATAAGAGAAAAAACCAGTTTTCCAAGAGGGGTCGGTCGATCGATATTAGGGGCTCGATCGATCCATCATCGATCGATCGATGCTCTTTGGTCGATCGATCGATCAAGCAGTTATGGCGAAACTGGAGAAACCCAGTTGCGATAATACTTCTCCAAACTCAACCTAATCATCATATTTAACTCCCAAACTCCCAACAAATGATACTACAAGCACTATATACCTGAATACATAATTTTCTACGTAAAACATGTGGGTTGTCATTAAGTATAATGATTTAAATGGGTAAAATCTACATAAACTTCAAGAACCATAATCTTTTTCTTAAATTTCAATTCTTCCAATTCTTTTCCATATTTTCTACTTCTAAATCAATGAGAATTCGTGGTGTATCCTCTACATGTGAATTAAATGTCCAGGATATGATTATTACCTCTACAACATGCGAATTCTATTCTCCAAATTACACTTTCTTTCATGAATCTAGTTCTAAGCAACCCTAGACTAACATAATTGAGGCATTAACTAAAAATAAATCAAGATAGATACTTTTCTTGAAATTTTGTTTCTGATTTGTGGAAGAAAGTGGTGTGGTTGTGTTCCTCATAGCGCGATCTACAATTTGGCGGTGACGGCGGTGCAAACGGCGGAGTTTTTGGCCTAGAACTCCTTGGAAAGCTTCTCCACTTCTTCTCCAATGGCCGTTATTTGGTTTTTCTTATGTTAACCCTAGATGAAAACCCCTAACATCTGATATATCCTTGGTAAATTCGTGGGTTTAAGTACCCAAAAATATGAAATGTCCAAAACACCCTCCCGGGATGCTAATTAGGCCTAAAATGCTCCGAGACGCAAACTAAACCCCTGGGTACATTATTTTGACTATCTCGACCCTTCCGGACACATTGGAGCACTCAAAACGAGCATACGAGTGACTTATAATTTATTCACTTTTAATAATCATAATTATGTCCTGACACGACACAAGCGCGTCCCGACTTAAATTTCCATAATTATCATTTTATTCGCTCGTGAAAAATTCTTATAAAATCAATCTTATACATTACTTTACTCATTTAGTAATATTCGACAAATTTTCCTTAATTACTATCTCTCGTCACGCTAGTAAATAATAAATCATTTTTACGCTAGTAAATAATAAATAATTTTTCGAATTAATATTAAATTAATTTATCTCCATTAAATTTAATACATCCCTAAATTTAAATTTAATACATCTCTAAATTTAAAAGCCACAAAAATACGGGTATTACATACTTCCCCCCTAATAACGGAATTTCGTCCCAAAATTCGGAAAATGCCTACCTGGTAAAACAAATCTGGATACCTTATCAGTACGCAAACTATCTACATAGTAAGGCGTTCAATTACTATAGCCCCCGCCTCGCAGCAAGCTTGTTTAACATTCTCATTAAAGCCAGTTCACATAGTGCTCCTATCCGACATCATTCGCATAAGACATGCCTATATATTATTAATTCCCATTATTTCAATATCATTGGGAGGCCGCACCTCACCAAATGACAACTACTCGAATTTCTAAACGTAAAACTCCCATTCTGAGAGAAACCATACGAACATCTGACCACCCTTGTTCGCCTAAAATAGTCGTGGTAATTCTCCCATAGTCATTAGACTCTAACTCGACAAATCCAAAAAATTTTATTATCCCCTCACCTCTAAACATACATAGGGAGAATAGTCAAGTTTTTTCCGCACCAAAACCTCAATAAGCACCTCATTTACGACAAACAGGTACGAGTGTTTCCACGGAACTCTACTATACTATACTTCACTTGCTAGCTATATCCATATAATAAAAATGATCACCAAGATTCCATAATTACCTTCACGCGGCTCCACTAATCGTTAATCACCGTGCGCCTACTCCTCGGCTATGGGTGATACATCCTGCTCAAAACAAAACATTACTCCCGCTGCTTCCTGAAATCCCATATTGAAGCTGGGATTCAAAAATCTCATCCCGATTCAAAATAATTCGGTGTAGGACGACGTACCGGCACGATCCTTCCTTGCAAAGGAAGATTGAGGAACACTAGTTAATATTGTAAATCACCCCAAAGGAATATCAACCACTTCCTTCTTGGGCGACTTATTCCACTTATTCGGATGAACCCTTGATCTTTCCTTGAGGATGGCAACCCATCTAGGAAACTTTACCGTCACTACACCAAAATGGGAGATTTGTGAGTGTTGTTAGCACTCACAAATGACCTTTATAACTGCTATTTACCGTCATAATTTAGGGGGTGACAAAAGAAAATTTATAACTCCTAACAGCAGTCACAATTTTTTATAACCCCTATGACTGGTGACCCCAATTTGTAACTGCTATTCGTAACTGCTGTCAGCAGTTACGAATCATATATTTGTGACTGCTGTTAGCAGTTACAAAATTAATAGTAGTGACAAATTTGTGACTCCTATTAGGAGTTACAAAATTAAATTTGTTAAATGTTGTAAAAACTATTACAAATATCTTTATATTTTCACAAAATGATGAAATAATGAAAGTAAAATAAATATCATGATAACAAGTCTAAAAATTTTGACAACATTTCATTTATATTTCTCATATTCCAAATATCCAGTACACATAAAACTTGTTAAACTTAATTTAACTTCAAACAACCCCTAAGTGGGCGCCAAGTAGAAAATGAACATAGAATAAAAAATAAATTAAAAAATGTAACGACATAACACTTCGATGACATGGAATGCCATGAACATGTAACAAATCATTTTTAATCTAGACCAGGAGTCACCACGCAGTGGATACGATTCGTGAAGTCTAGGTATATCAGCCGTGGGGGGTATTGATGCGGTGACATCCTCCCTCGTGTACTCGGAGTATGCCTGTTGAGCAAGTTCAATGGACTCAAATTTTTTGAATACGGCGCCTCGGTATCCATTAACTTGTGCTTGTGTTGCTTGCCACGAAGTGTAAACACCTGGATTTAGGCCTTTGAATACTACGTATGCCGGATATGCCATGTGTATGCCTGCAAATAATAAAATGCGATTAATATATATATATATATATATATATATATATATATATATATATATATACACACACACACACACACACACACTAGCGTATGCCCGTGCCTGAAGGCACAACGAAAATTGCAAAAAAAAATCGTTACCCGACAACAAAGTGAAATAAATGTACAATATTTCTGTTCTAATTTTAAAAAATTTGGGCAGAGTTCCCTTTATTTATAGGACTATCCACCCTGTTTAAAAAAATAAAAATACTCAACAACAACAATACTACAATACTCGAGGTCCATATTGAATCTCATTTCAACCACTTCATCAATTTAACAATAATATTGACAACTATTGAATAGGATGTTGAATCAAGAACCGCACGCATCACCGTCAAGAACCGCACGCATCACCGTTAAACTACATAGTAATCCCAAAACTTTGAATCTACAAATAACTACAAAGTAATCTATATAAGGGGTGGTGGTGGATATGATAGGGATGATTTAAACAAACAACCTCCCCAAAGTTGGGTAAACATATATGAATTTCATTACCATCACCTTACCTTTTCTCGTCGTTAAATGATAGCTTCACTTATATCTTACCTACTCCTTCACCTGAAATAAGACATGTGAATTGATAATTAAAAATGATAGCACAACTTGAACCAAAAACCATCCATTTTACTTGAATACAAAAATCATTGTAAAACAGAAGCATTCTATGCATATGTGACAATTTATAGGTACATAAAAACCATTCTTGAATATTTTCAATCAAGTCCCCCAGACTATTAATACAACAATCAAATAAACCTTATGAAATAGTAATTCACATTAGTGCGCTCTAAATAAAGCTTGTGATTCAAGTGCAAATCAATCGCAACGCATTATAAACCAAACCCTAAATATGAAGTTCAAGCATCCAAGGTGGGATTATGATCCCCAATCATAAGTCTAGCTACTCATAATTGAAACTACACTACACATTCTAGTTAACAACATAATTAAGTTAGTTATCTAGTTTAAACACAAACCAATACAAGAGATGGAATTAAATGCAAATTAAAGCTAGTAGAACAAGTAGAGAAGAAGTAAATGAGTAATTTCATTAATAATCACAAGTTGTGTACATGGGGCACAAAAAAACAAAATTAGAAAATAGACTAACTGTACTCTTTCTTCCCCACACCACTACACAACTACAAAGTTACAAACCCAAAAATCAAAATAAAGAACCACAAACGTTAGCAGCAGAGAAAGCGGGATGACAACGCCCTACATATGGTCCGGATGGCGGCTCGAGGACTCGGGCGCGGTGGGGTCACGAGGGGCATAGGGATCATAAAGGTAAGGAGGCATAGCAGCCTCGCCCCCACGAATATGAGCAAACAAATCCATCTGTGCCCGGGCAATCATGGAAGTATCTCGTTGATAGTCAGCCCGTAAGGATGCGAAGTTTGCCATATAGGTGCCCCGAAACTCAGTAAAATTAGCCTGTAACTCATCCATCCGCACCCCGAGATATGTAATGGGGTCAACAGTAGGAGGCACAGGAGGTGGGACTGGATGAAGCACTTCTGGAATATCCGGCATAGGAGCATCAAGGGCATCAGGAGCATCCAACATACGCTTTTTCTTCCTCTCCCAATAATCTTGCCCCAAGCTTTTAGAAATGGTCTTATCATTAAACACCTTGAGTAGCCTAGGTATCTTGTCGCTGCCCAAGACCTCACATTCGGCATCCCTGCAAATCTGGGAAATCAGTCGCGCAAAAGGAAGAGTTGTGGTTCCCCTCTCGCTATAGGCAGCATTTACTATTTGATGCAACATGAAGGCGGGAAGACTGATGACCGCGTCATCCCCTAAAAGACTGTATAAGAAGAGGTCCTGCTTGTAACGGAGGACAGCCTTGGTCTGATTTGGAATGATGGAATTAACGGTGATGAGATGGAGGATACGATGTACATCGGGCATGCCCGAAGTGGGGAAAGTCTCCCCCGCCCAAATCTTGCCTGGTGCAAGACGCGCAATAAGTACCTCTTGTGGAAGCTGAGGCGCATCTGTGAGGATCGGGTAATGATAGAGCTCGGGGTTAGAATCCCCACTAAGGTGCGCAGCCAAGATGGGCTTAGAAATAGTAATCCGCTTCCCTCTCACATACGCTTCATACGTGCCGCCGCGCGTAGATACTAGAGAAGCATAAAAACGGCGCACGTGGTCCTCCTTGACCTCCCCTCTCATGGACAGATGGGCCTCCCAATTGAATTTGGATAAATACCGTCTTACAGAAGTCGGCATCTCATCTAAAATCACCTCCTTCTCAATAGCAATCGGGCGACTGGTTTTGAACATGGCCCGATACCACTCCATCTCATCTTTGGAACGAAAAGATTCAAAACCAGTGCCTCCCCGTCCAGTAACCTCATTGGATGATGGCTTGGTGATCGAAGGAACCTACAAAACATTAATTCAATACACACACCATAAGTGCGATGCATAAAATCAAAGTAATCGTGAAATTTGGGGAAACTAGGTTCGGAGGGTGCGCGTTGGGAAAAATTGGTCGAGTAGACGTAACCGACACACACCACACTCAAACAAGGATAATTCAACAATAATGTGCGATAAAAGGTGCGAAGATGGAGCTTTAGCGCACAAAACCTTCACAGAGGCATTTTATCGAACATATAGCGTGCAATGTATAGAAAGTAGGGTGAAAATGGCATTTTCAAAGTGAAACAACCCCAACAAATACAACTTAATCATCAAAGCAACATAAACAAGTTGTATTTGTTGGATTCACATCACAAACAATGAGAAATATGAAGTTTCCTGCAGAAAATGTGGATTTTACAAGAATGCATTTAACCCTACTTTTATACAAAGAACACTAAATAAGATTTGAAAACAATTTAAGAGGGTTGAATTAGTAACCTTAGATGAGGATGCCCTGGATGAGGAAGCCATGAGGGTGAAAATGAATAAAATAAAGGAAATGATATGGGAGAGGAGGAGGTCTTGGTCTAAGGGAGAAGAGATAATGAGAAGTTGATTTGCTGATTTTGAGGGCATTTTAAGTGACCAGGTGAACGAATCGATTCGGTAGTTAAACCGAATCGATTCGAAACTCTCGAATTCAACACTGTCTAAGGGCGAATCAATTCGGTGATAAACTGAATCGATTCAGATGTAGAGACCTGACACTTTTGGTTTTCTGAATCGATTCGGAAGTACCCCGAATCGATTCGCAAACCCTTAATTGGCTACTGGAAGGGGTCGAATCGATTCGGTGATAAACCGAATCGATTCGGATGCTGGGATCAAACTTTCTGCTTTGCTGATTTCCTACATCTCATGAAATTTGATCATTTGGCCACCTTCAACTGGATTTATTGGACCCATATGGTATATCTAATGTATGTAACAGGTCCGGATCCAAAAAATGCAACCCCACACGTTTCGGGGGATGCTCGGCACCAAAATTGAGAATTTATCGAACCCAATCACCCCTGCTAACGGGGCTACTGCGTACGATGTATGGTTGTAAATCCGCAGATATAATTGGGACGTAATTCACAATGTGAACACCTATTCTTCCCATTCTTCCGACTTCGTTCCAACTAAAGTTCACACACTTAACAATTATGTCGAGTTCTAGATCGGAAGACATTCAAAACAGATTACTAATTGATTCAAAACAGATTACAAATATTTAAAATAGAGTTCAAACACTACTAATTGTTCACTTTGACAATTTGTTCAAATTTCTCAAGACAAATTACTCTGGATCACTTAAGGATAAGACAAAGCAACGGCCAAACCACCCAAGATTTCTCGACATCCTTAATAGTGTCCGCCCCATGACTTCGACGATACAACGGATGATTCTCTTCTCCTGGCTCAACACTACTAACGTAAACCTTACGTTCAAATATCAGCAATTGATGGCCATGCACTACCGTTCCAGTAGCAGCTGAAGCAACAACTTGTCCACTTGCAATCTTTTTCTGATTTGAAAAATCTAATAAATCGACATATGGATCATGTGGAGGATCAGTTAAATCTCCAAAGTTTGGCTCAGTTGAATCTCCAAAGTTTGGCTCAGTTGACGGGGGGTAGGAATGTAATCATGGGGACTTGAATGCGGAACTGGAGTGTAATCATGGGGACTTGAATGCGGAACTGGAGTGTAATCATAGGGACTTGAATACGGGACTGGAGTGTAATTACGAGGACTTGGATGTGGGACAGGAGTATAATTGCGAGGACTTGGATTTGGTTTTTTCAATCCATTCGATTCAAAAGCACTTAAAAGCATGGTAACGAATGATTTGAGAAATGCCATATCCTCATCATGTTTTTCTTCTCGTGTCTTTGCTCTAGTCAACTGTGATACTATAGGAGCAATTGCCTTAAGTTTACTTTTGGACACGGGTCCAACACCACGAGTCTCCTCCTAGTATCTTTTCCTCTAAAGGCAGTCAATGCATCTGTATCAATACTGTTTTGGCTTGAAGAACCTTGACTACTTCTCAGCTCACTCAATTTTTGCTGCAAAATTATTTATGAATCGATTAAAACCATTGAACGACGAAACTTGAAAGAATTTAATTATTACAACTGAGATTATGAAACTCACCATATCATCATCTACCTTTGGGTGAAACTCCCCAGTTTTCCGCCTACGACTTTCGAGATACACTTCCGAACGATCAACAGTTCATTTATTGTTAAGCACCTATAAATTAATTTTCCATTAACTATTTGAGCAAGACATATAATATATATACACATTTAAATAAGAAAGGGTTTATACCACCTCCTCGGTTTTCTCAGCATACGACATCCGACCAAGACAATGGACGTCAGTCTTTTTAGCCCTGTTCACCCGACCTTGGTGTCATTGTTTTAATTTTGCCTCAGATGCTTCACGCGAGACGAATTCATTCCACTCACGAACAGGGATATGCTCTTTCTCCGGTACTTGATCCTTCAGGGCCTTTATCCCATCACTGTCCAATCCCTTAAAATAAGTCGAGCGGAGGTTACTTCTAAAAGTCTTCAATTGAATACCAATGGCTTTCATGGACCCCTCCTTCTGGTCGGCCGAAAGATTGAACTCTTTCATGAGCGTATCCCACAAGTCGTCCTTTTTTACTTGCTCAACCGTATACCTACTCTCATATTTTAAGCCAATACAAGATTTTAACAAAGACAAGGCTCGATCTTTAAAAGGATTCTTGCCAACTATTGGCAAACCAAATAGGTTAAGGGAAACGTTAGCATGAGAATCAATGGCAGAATGTTCATCATGACTTGAACTTTCTGGCCTGGATGATGGAATTGTATTCTTGGACGCCATTTTCTACATTTTTATATTTATGCATTAGTTCATATGTTAATACAAGAGTAAGGAAATAATATAAAAAATATAATATAAGTTATACCTTTTCAACATATTCTAAAAGTTTTGATAACTAAAACCAACATAACATGGCACAATTAAACCAACATAACATTCCAGAGGAGTATTGCCGTCACACTTTTTCCCGATAAGCCAAATTTTCTCTTTAAGTTGTGCAACCCAACCATGGCATATAACTTTGTGTGGTCGGGGTTAGAGTTATGGTATAATGGTGTTGCGGCTGCTGCTTTTAACCGTATATAATCCTTAACTTGGTCCGTATCGTTGCCAACATGATCCTCACATCCTAAAGCATTCCCTATACTATCTTGCTTTTCTTGTGCTGCGTGCACTTCATACGTATCATTTATGAGATCGTTTAACCTAGCATGTACTAACGGGTCACCATTTATGTGAAAGGTTTCATTGACAAGTATTTCTTCTGGAATATACTTAAATTCCCTCTCCCCATGGAAATGCCAAAACGTGTAGTCAGCTTGCATACCCCAATGAAACAAATGTACTTTTACATCTACCCCTTTCAAGCGTTTCCCATTTTTACAACGATTGCACGGGCATGGGATAATATCAGTTTCGAGATTCTTCGTTGCATAATTCACAAAGTCTTTAACCCCATTAACGTATACTTGCCCCACTCTACAACTTTCACCCATCCACCCTTTATATTGTGGAAACCCCATTAATTCTACAATACAAACAAATAGAATCTCAGTAAATTATAAAACTAAATGAAGTTTGAGCTAATATTTAGAACATAATCTCTCACTTATCATTGCATTAATACTATCATTGCAATAAAACTCACAGGAAAACCCAACCAAGCACAAAACGTCAAAACTTCAACGAGCACAAAATAATGGTTATTTAATTAATTTTTAGATAAAATAAATATGAATAGTATAAAATGATTACTGAAAAAAATCTAACATATTCCCAAACAAGATAATATTCAAAAAACGAAAGAGGTTAAACGATGTGTAGATATACTCACAACAAAACAATCAGATTTGATTATATTTTGTCTAAAGAACGTTGACCACAAAGCTCGGGAAAAACTCGTAATATTAAAAATCCATTTGATTATATTTTGTCAAAAAAATATAATGTCTAGAGTTTTTGAGTAATATTTTGTTAAAAAAATAACCTCAATACAATTTCTAGGGCTTATTAACATAAAATACAATTTGTATATAGATACACTCATAAACACACATATAAACACAAATCTATACATACACATACATACACACACATGTAAACATAAATTTATACATACACACACATATAAACAGAAATCTCTACATACACACAAATATACACACATACCCACACATAATAAGAATCGAAATTAGGCTTTAGACAGAAATTATACAACAAAAATACCCAAAAATATACCTGTTTGATTCACAGAAATTAGGGTTTTAGATTCTGAAATGCTTCTTCACATCAACGTCTTCTTCACAGCTAAGACAAAATTTCATTTTTGGCAAATGAAATAACAAACGAAATTTATGTTATTTGTGTGTGTGTATGTATAAGCGAAATTTTCGTTTTTGCCAAAATTTCATTTTTGGCAAATGAAAGAGAGAGGAAAATTAAAGCGGGAGCTCTTCACGTAAGATAGAGGGAAGGTGAAAAATTTTGTGACTGCTAATAGTAGTCACAAATTTGTGACCGCTAATAGCAGTCACAAATTGAGTCTAAGATCAAAATTTGTGACTGTTGGGAGCAGTTACAAATTTATGACTACCAATAGCAGTTACAAATTAAGTCTTAGGCCAAAATTTGTGACCGCTAATAGCAGTTACAAATTTGTGACCGCTAATAGCGGTCATAAATTAAATCTAAGACTAAAATTTGTGACTCCTCATAGCAGTTATAATTTCGTGACTGCTCATAAGAGTCATAACTTATGTCTACTAATAAGCTTGTGACAGTTATAAATTTGTGACTGCTTATAGGAGTCACAAATTAATTATATGGTAATATTTGTGACTCCCATTAGCGGTAACAAACTAATGCACTCAAATTTTTTTTAACCAATTAATTTTATCACCCCTAATGGCAGTCACAAATAATTTTGTGACTGCTCCCGGGAGTGACTAGTTTGTCACCCCTATTGGCAGTCACAAAAAGGCAGTCACAAAATTAACATTTTGGTGTAGTGCGTCTTCATCGGCCCCTTCCATTACAGGAATTGTCGATAGCCCCATAATTTCTCTAGTTGATCCTCTTATTCCAACCGATCTCTATCTATGAGTGGTGCATGAAGAGACTCCTCACTATGTCTCGCCAAACATCGAATTTTACTTGAAATGTCTCATATTAAGTGACACTTAATACTCTCATTCTTTCCTTGTCGTATTATCGAAAGTTCTGACCCATGTACTTTTCTCCACAATGTGCACTTCTGGACTTTTTATACCATACCAACATCATCACTCTTTGTATGCGCAAGTCGTTCTCACATTTGACTAATTACAACTCCACTCCGAGTGTCCTCCACAATAATTAAATTCTACCCTTCTCAAGGAATACTCCTTTCAAATGGCTTCCCACAGTCTTCTAACCATCTTCGGGTGTGCTACTATAATCACACATGCATATATGGATTATCGTCCCACATGCGACGCTTAATCCACTCTACCACTTCCACCTCATTAGGTTAGTCCCACAAACATATATCCCACACATCCATTCCCACGTCCCTTCGCTCGGACGATTCTAACATCAGCTAACCAGGATGTCCATATTTTTGTAACACCCCGACCGCTTGGGGAGAGCGAGCAGAGCGCTACTCATCGATAAAACTAACCAAATCCCCAATGTAACAAGGTATAGAGTATCTAAATCCCACAACAACAAAAGAGAAACTACAAATCTCCAATCTCTTCAGATAAGGACTACAATTCTCTCAAATAAATACAATAACTAAAATAAATCACTAATGCTCTATACATCAAATTAAATACAAGTCTTCTTTCTTTTATTAAAAATTTTCTCCAGATAATCGACAATAAAATTCACCCCAACTCTTTATTTCCCTTGTGTTCCGAATGCGGTTATAACACTTGGGTACTCTCAATCACCTCAGAAATCGAAATCTTAAATTCTCGTTATAATCGTTCCACTCCACAACTCATGGTGATAAATTTTTTAATGCTTTCTTACCACACAACCGGCTCCACTGGCCTTAAATCATAACTCAACTTCTAACTTACCGATATAATTACCTGCTCCTATTACGACCGAGGTACCAAACTCATGGACTACTGATCGAACATCTCCCTATTTCCAACCTTACGCTAAGTTTCATGCGTGGGATGTCTCGCAAAGAAAAATCCAAACAAGGAACCCCCCCGATACACTACTACCTAGCATTGTCGATTATCGAAATCCGTTAGGCCCTCCATCCATAGTATGTACCCCTTTATTCTGTCTCTTGACAGAAAAGTTACATCTCTTCCCGTAATTATACTTAACAACGAATATTTTGCCAATTATACAATCATTCAAAATTGGTGGTAATCTCACTCCATAAACCTCGAATGCATACACTCGGGGTTCTCGAAATCCTGTCCCGAAACATATGGGTCCAACCCTTAACTCTCACATATCTAAAGGATAGATATATCAATGCGCTCTTCCTATCACCAGGTTCTGAGCACTAAACATCATAATGAGTTAAATCTTTTCGCTCAATAGTAAACCTAATACATACTGAATCATAACAACAAATCCCTTACACACATCGGGATCGAATATCTCGAGCCCACTATTTCCTCCGAAGTCTCTAAAATAGATAATATAAGTGTGAGTCCGACCCTCTCGCAGGTGAGGCCTCGTGAGAATGAAACATGCGGCACTAAGGTAACCACCCGATAGCCTTGCAATAACTGCCTACTATTGTACTAACCATTACTATAAAGTTGAAATCAAGACAATATCATACTCATATCTCACATCACTAAAACGAGTAATCTCAATAAAGTATATAACACTATTAATACACCCATCCATCCTCCGCGGATAGCACTAAGGATAATCCCGCTACACTAGGGAAGATATTCACATAATAATTATGTTTATAGTTATACGTATTAAATTCATCTCACATGCTAATCTAGCAATGAACAAAGAAGTAGTGACTCGCTCAGGTCACATAAAAATGCGCCTCATCCATTGAGGATAAAACTCATACTTCTACCTCGCCAATCGTCTTAATTGCACAAATGGTCTTCGGACTTGACACACCTGTCCAAACCAAAACAAATTTTACTTTAATCGTTGTCCTTTATTAGGCACCATACTCTTGTCCCCTATACTCGGTTCGGGAAAAAAATTTAGCCCGTGATTTCACTCTCCACAAAATACCTCAACACCTAATCTACTTATCACATGTCATACTAACCATATTAGGATTGTCCTTCTCTTGAACTTTAGTACGCTCAATTTCTAATGGCTACCCCCTTTATTCCTTTAGCCTTGTCATCTCTAAAAAAACATGCTACTGGCTACAACAGTTCTTACTAAGTTCACCATCGCTTTGTAAGGATTCAGTTATCCGAATCATTTAAATGACCCCCTTGATGGGTCTCCCCCTTGCAGTGCATTGCTAACCGCGTTTCACCTACTCTCACTATACGATAAACCTTTCGATTTCTATAGATCCCTTCACATAAGAGTGTTAACATTTCGACGGACAATTCATGACATTATTACCATATGGATCGACTGTCCAACAGAATTTCCCTTTTAAGTATTATTAACCATTTTTCTGAGTCGATCTCCTACTTGGAATCCTCTCCAACATTTGCATCTACATTCTTCGATACAAGATTTGCTAACAGGTCCGATTCATATTCACAAATGAACCTGTGTCAGGTTATCGTGTGATGAGTTCAGGACAACATTCACATCTTATTCTGAGCATATGATAAACGAACATGCAGTCAAACTTTACCTAAGATTCTCCTATAGGCATATCATTCCAATTTTAAAAGTAGTGGCTGACTCCTACCCTGATAACTTCGTTCCGAGAAGCCAAGAAAATATTGTATCCAAATTTTCACTTTCAGTTAGACACACTCCGTCCTATGTCCAAACCTTTGGATACTTTACCTCCTCTGGCTAATGCACACGATTTTCGCATTTCTAAGATTCCCACCGACAGCTCTCTTCAACGTTTCGTCTGACTTTTTCCCAGTCATACCACGTTTGGTGAGTTTACTCTTTCACCTCTTTTGACTATAGCAGCACATGGAAATCATAGGTTACGCCCTATCCGTATTTAAAGTCCTAGCTTCTAGTGCCATAATAGGGGTGACCTTAACTATGGACATCATCCTCGAATACACTTTACAACCTCAACTAAGCCCTCTCACCTGATGTCCGTTTAACGGCCCTCATCAGACATCCTTCGTTGCTCGGCATACGCACACATTCGAACGCAATTAGAATTCACTAGTATACATAAGTTATAGCAGGAGAACAGAATCTCACCATAGAAATCAATAATCCTAAATTTAGGGCTCTGTATCAAACAAAGCAACGCTGGAAGCATAATAAGCCGCACAGATCCTAAAGAACACTAGAACCTAATACTCTGATACCACTTGTAACCACCCACCTAATTAGATACCAGGTGATCAGTCCTTTATTAAATTATAATCAAGGTGAATGGTTGGTTCATTCTTAGAATCACTGTCGTAAAAATAAACTTTCCAATTTAAACACCCTAAAAAATTAAGCTAAGTGTCAAAACCATTTAAACCATTATTTCCATTTATTAAATCCAATTATGAAATCCTTTAATAAGTAACACTTTAAGATTCACACAATTATTAAGACTAGAAATAAACATCCATGAGTTTAATCATTCAGATGATCCAATACAAATTTTAAAACTACAAAGGAAAACCATCCTGACAGTAATCAAATCCCAAAGAGTAAAAAATGCTAAAGATAAATGAACATAGTCTCTCACAAATCCAACTGAATAAGGATATGGGCGACACATGCCCTAACTAATCAGAACTAGAATGAGAGTAGATTCAACATCGAGGTCGTCTAGGCAATGTCCTGTAACTCCCACATAAGCTGCAACGCGTCCGGTCCAAAGAATCTACGCAAGACGCCCCTGTGGCTAGGCACCTGAAATATATATATATATATATATATATATATATATATATATATATATATATATATATATATATATATATATATATATATATATATATATATATAAGAGAGAAAATAGATAACAGGTAATGGGTTAGAGCTCGAGTGTAAAACAGTTTAAAATTAGTTTAGCAAGTATTTAAAATGCTTACCGGATAATGCAACAAGCATGTTAGTATGCGACACTCTCTTGAGATTTCTCACATCTCATGCACACCAACCGTGCTAATAAGTCTCATCAATTTCCCCATCTTATTCTCCATAAGGTTTTATCATGTGGAAAGCGAGGTTATGATATTTACTTTATGAAATCATTCTCTTTAAGATTTATTACATTATTTAAAACGATTCATTGCCGTTATAAAGTTTCCAAACACTTATAATAAAGTTGAAGCATTTATTCATTACTTATCTACTTATACGCATAGTGGAAAGTTCCCATAGAAATATACGTATATATATATATATATATATATATATACACACTAATGGCAGCCCACATAAGATCTATGGTGCTGGCATACTCTGCTGTCTAGTCCGCATATCACACAAACTAAGGGAAATACTAGTTCGGAATCACTCTCGAACTGTATTAACACAAAACACATACAAATGGAGGCGAAGCATAGTTCCAGGTTCTAAGAGGTCAGCACATACCCTCACGTCTCTTTAAACATCTGACTATCATTTTAAGATAGCCTGTATCGAGGAATACTATCTTCTAGGGTACGAGTCAATATCCCCCATAAAGGCCCAATCGAGATAAGACTGTCCCGACGCGGAACCCCCTCGGGATAGTAAGTTGACCGGGTATGATTTTTACACAGATAAATAATATATGCACAGTCACACAGTCATATATATAATTATTCACATTTTCCAAATTAGGTTCACCCACGACCAATAATTATAATTATTACATTTTACCCGAGTATCTCGCATTACGAACTCGTCCCTTTTTATTCTCATTTATAATTTATTTTATACTTACTTCTCATCTCGAAGTATTCTATCTCCCTAAGTATGATTTCAGTAGGTACTTTCACTTACCTTCTAGTCTAACTCCCTTACAAGTTTCAAACATTGATTTAAACGTTCGCATCATTTCATATGTGTAGGTCACTCTCCGTTAACCCTTAATTTCATCTTACATTAAATTTTGCATTATTTGGGTCTACCAAAACCCTACTGGTCCTATTTATATCCCAACATTTTCTAACAATAATACCCAAGGGTAACTACGCATTTTAATCGGAATAAACCATAATAAGAGAAATAAGAAGTTTTCCAGGAGGGGTCGATATAAGGGGGTTGATCGATCGATCGGAATAAACCATAATAAGAGAAATTGAGTGTACGATGTAAATTTGCAAAAAAGTTTGACTTAAGCATAAAAATATGCCTTCGAAGGGTGAAAAGGTAAAATAGACACAAAATGGTCAGGTAAGAGGCATGAACGCCTCGCACGGGATCGATGTGACTCGTAGGAATCGATCGCGTAGTCACGGGGCTCCCGGTTTGAGTGTATGATGTAAATTTGCAAAAAAATTAGACTTAAGCATAAAAATATGCTAGCAAAGGGTGACAACATAAAACAGTCACAAAACGGTCCCGTAAGAGGCACGAACACCTCGCACGGGATTGAAGTGACTCGTAGAACCGATTGCATAGTCACGAGGCTCTCGATTTGAGTGTGCGACATAAATTTTTAAAAAGTTAGACTTAAGCATAAAAATATGCCATCAAATAGTGAAAACGAAAAACATCCAGAAAACGGTCCCATAAGAGTCACAAACATCTCGCACGGGGCCAATGTGACTAGTAGGAACCTACCGCGTAGTCACGGGGCTCCCGATTTATGTGTAGGACATAAATTTGCAAAAAATAAAGACTTAAGCATAAAAACATGCAATCGTATGGTGAAAACATAAAATAAACACAAAATGGTCCCGTAAGAGTCACTAACACCTCGCACGGAACCAATGTGACTAGTAGGAACCGATCGCGTAGTCACGGGGATCCCGATTTGAGTGTACGACGTAAATTTGCAAAAAAATTAAGACTTAAGCATAAAAACATGCAATCGTATGGTGAAAACGTAAAATAAACACAAAACGGTCCCGTAAGAGTCACTAACACATCGCACGGGACCAATGTGACTCGAAGGAACCGACCGCGTAGTCACGGGGCTCCCGATTTGAGGGTACGTCATAAATTTGCAAAAAAATTAGACTTAAGCATAAAAACATGCCATCGAAGGGTGAAAATGTTAAACATCCACAAAACGGTCCCGTAAGAGTTACGAATGCCTCGCACGGGATTGATGTGACTCGTAGGAACCGATCGCGTAATCACGGGGCTTTCGGTTTGAGTGTACGACGTAAATTTGTAAAAAAATTAGACTTAAGCATAAAAACATGCCATCGAAGGGTGAAAACGTAAAACAGACACAAAACAATCGGGTAAGAGTCACGAACACCTCACACGAGATGAATTTGACTCGTACGAACTGACCGCATTGACGTAGGGTTTTCGATTTGAGTGTACGACGTATCTTTGTAAAAAAATTATACTTAAGCATAAAAACATGTCGTAAAAGGGTGAAAACGTAACACAATCACAAAATGGTCCCGTAAGACGCACGAACGCCTCGTACGGGATTGATGTGGCTCGTAGGAACCGATCGCGTAGTCGCAGGATTGTCAGTTTGAGTATACGACGTAAATTTGGAAAAAGGTTGACTTAAGCATAACAACATGCCATCGTAGGGTAAAAATGTAAAATAAACACAAAACGGTCTGGTAAGAGTCAAAAACACCTCGCACGGGACCAATGTGACTCGTAGAAACCGACCGCGTAGTCCCGAGGCTCCTAATTTGAGTATATGACGTAAATTTGCAAAAAACTTAGACTTGAGCATAAAAAGATGCAATCTAAGGGAGAAAATGTAAAACAAGCATAAAATGGTCCGATAAGAGTCACGAACGCCTCGTACGGGATCAATCTAAATCATAGGAACAGACCGCATAGTCACGGGGCTACCGATTTGAGTGTACGACGTAAATTTTGCAAAAGTTAGACTTAAGCATAAAAACAAACCATCGAAGGGTGACAACATAAAACAGCCACAAAACGGTCCCGTAAGAGGTACGAACGCCTCGCACGGGATCGATGCGACTCGTAGAAACCGATCGCGTAGTCACGAGGCTCCCAGTTTGAGGGTACGACGTAAATTTGTAAAAAGTTAGACTTAAGCATAAAAACATGACATCGAAGGGTGAAAACGTAAAACATCCAGAAAATGATCCCGTAAGAGTTATGAACACCTCGCACGGGACCAATGTGACTCGTAGGACTCGACCGCGTAGTCGTAGGGCTCTCAGTTTGAGTGTACGACGTAAATTTACAAAAAATTAGACTTAAGCATAAAAATATGACATTGAAGGGTGAAACATAAAACAAGCACAAAACTGTCCCGTAAGAGTCAAGAACACCTCGCACGGGACCAATGTGACTCGTAGGAACCGATCGCGTAGTCCCGAGGCTCCTAATTGAGTATATGACGTAGATTTGCAAAAAATTTAGACTTGAGCATAAAAAGATGCAATCTAAGGGAGAAAACGTAAAGCAAGCATAAAATGGTCCGGTAAGAGTCACGAACGCCTCGCACGGGATCAATCTAAATCATAGGAACATACCGCATAGTCACGGGGCTACCGATTTGAGCGTACGACGTAAATTTTGCAAAAGTTAGAATTAAGCATAAAAACAAACCATCGAATGGTGACAACATAAAACAGCCACAAAACGGTCCCGTAAGAGGTCCGAACGCCTCGCACGGGATCGATGTGACTCGTAGGAACCGATCGCGTAGTCACGAGGCTCCCAGTTTGAGGGTACGACGTAAATTTGTAAAAAGTTAGACTTAAGCATAAAAACATGACATCGAAGGGTGAAAACGTAAAACATCAAGAAAACGGTCCCGTAAGAGCTACGAACACCTCGCACAGGACCAATGTGACTCGCAGGACTCGACCGCGTAGTCACGGGGGTCTCGGTTTGAGTGTACGACGTAAATTTGTAAAAAATTAGACTTAAGCATAAAAACATGCCATCGAAGGGTAAAAATATAAAACAACCACAAAACGGTCCCGTAAGAGTCACGGACACCTCGCACAGGACCAATGTGACTCGTAGGAACCGACCGCGTAGTTACGGGTCTCCCGATTTGAGGGTATGACGTAAATTTACAAAAAAATTAGACTTAAGCATAAAAACATGCCATGGAATGGTGAAAACATTAAACAACAACAAAATGGTCCCGTAAGAGTTACGACCGCCTCGCACGAGATCGATGTGACTCATAGGAACCGACCGCGTAATCCCGAGGCTCCCGGTTTGAGTGTATGACGTAAATTTGTAAAAAAAATTAGACTTAAGCATAAAAATATTCCATCGAAGGGTGAAAACGTAAAACCACCAAAAAACGATTCGGTAAGAGTCACAAACACCTTGCACGTGACCAATTTGACACGTAGGAACTGATCGCGTAGTCACGGGGCTCTCGATTTGAGTGTACGACATAAATTTGTAAAACAATTAGACTTAAGCATAAAAACATGCAGTGGAAGGGTGAAAACATAAAACATGCACAAAACGGTCCCGTAAGAGTCACGAACACCTCGCACGGGACCAATGTGACTGGTAGGAACCAATCGCGTAGTCATGGGGATCCCAGTTTGAGTGTACGACGTAAATTTGCACAAAAATTACGCTTAAGCATAAAAATATGAAATAGAAGTGTGAAAACATAAAACAATCTCAAAATGGTCCCGTAAGAGGGACAAACGCCTCGTACGGGATCGATGTAACTTGTAGGAACCGACCGCGTAGTCACGGCGCTACCGATTTGAGTGTACGACGTAAATTTACAAAAAGTTAGCCTTAAGAATAAAAACATGACATCGAAGGGTGAAAACGTAAAACATCCAGAAAATGATCCCGTAAGAGTTATGAACACCTCGTACGGGACCAATGTGACTCGTAGGACTCGACCGCGTAGTCATAGGGCTCTCAGTTTGAGTGTACGATGTAAATTTATAAAAAATTAGACTTAAGCATAAAAATATGCCATTGAAGGGTGAAACATTAAACAAGCACAAAACTGTCCCGTAAGAGTCAATAACACCTCGCACGGGACCAATGTGACTCGTAGGAACCGACCGCGTAGTCCCGAGGCTCCTAATTCTAGTATATGACGTAAATTTGCAAAAAACTTAGAATTGAGCATAAAAAGATGCAATCTAAGGGAGAAAACGTAAAACAAGCATAAAATGGTCCGGTAAGAGTCACGAACGCCTCGCACGGGATCAATCTAAATCATAGGAACAGACCGCATAGTCACGAGGCTACCGATTTGAGCGTACGACGTAAATTTTGCAAAAGTTAGACTTAAGCATAAAAACAAACCATCGAAGGGTGACAACATAAAACAGCCACAAAACGGTCTCGTAAGAGGTACGAACGCCTCGCACGAGATCGATGTGACTCGTAGGAACTGATCGCGTAGTCACGAGGCTCCCAGTTTGAGGGTACGACGTAAATTTGTAAAAAGTTAGACTTAAGCATAAAAACATGACATCGAAGGGTGAAAACGTAAAACATCCAGAAAACGGTCCCGTAAGATCTACGAACACCTCGCACAGGACCAATGTGACTCGCAGGACTCGACCGCGTAGTCACGGGGCTCTGGGTTTGAGTGTACGACGTAAATTTGTAGAAAATTAGACTTAAGCATAAAAACATGCCATCGAAGGGTTAAAATATAAATCAACCACAAAATGGTCCCGTAAGAGTCACGGGCACCTCACACAGGACCAATGTGACTCGTAGGAACCGACCGCGTAGTTACGGGGCTCCCGATTTGAGGGTATGACGTAAATTTACAAAAAAATTAGACTTAAGCATAAAAACATGCCATCGAATGGTGAAAACATTAAACAACAACAAAACGGTCCCGTAAGAGTTACGACCACCTCGCACAAGATCGATGTGACTCATAGGAACCGACCGCGTAATCCCGAGGCTCCCGGTTTGAGTGTACGACGTAAATTTGCAAAAAAAATTAGACTTAAGTATAAAAATATTCCATCGAAGGGTGAAAACGTAAATCCACCAAAAAACGATTCGGTAAGAGTCACAAACACCTTGCACGTGACCAATTTGACACGTAGGAACTGACCGCGTAGTCACGGGGCTCCCGATTTGAGTGTACGGCATAAATTTGTAAAACAATTAGACTTAAGCATAAAAACATGCAGTGGAAGGGTGAAAATGTAAAACATGCACAAAACGGTCCCGTAAGAATCACGAACACCTCGCACGGGACCAATGTGACTGGTAGGAACCAATCGCGTAGTCATGGGGATCCCAGTTTGAGTGTACGACGTAAATTTGCACAAAAATTACGCTTAAGCATAAAAATATGAAATAGAAGTGTGAAAACATAAAACAATCTCAAAATGGTCCCGTAAGAGGGACAAACGCCTCGTACGGGATCGATGTAACTTGTAGGAACCGACCGCGTAGTCACGGCGCTACCGATTTGAGTGTACGACGTAAATTTACAAAAAGTTAGCCTTAAGAATAAAAACATGACATCGAAGGGTGAAAACGTAAAACATCCAGAAAATGATCCCGTAAGAGTTATGAACACCTCGTACGGGACCAATGTGACTCGTAGGACTCGACCGCGTAGTCATAGGGCTCTCAGTTTGAGTGTACGATGTAAATTTATAAAAAATTAGACTTAAGCATAAAAATATGCCATTGAAGGGTGAAACATAAAACAAGCACAAAACTGTCCCGTAAGAGTCAAGAACACCTCGCACGGGACCAATGTGACTCGTAGGAACCGACCGCGTAGTCCCGAGGCTCCTAATTCTAGTATATGACGTAAATTTGCAAAAAACTTAGAATTGAGCATAAAAAGATGCAATCTAAGGGAGAAAACGTAAAACAAGCATAAAATGGTCCGGTAAGAGTCACGAACGCCTCGCACGGGATCAATCTAAATCATAGGAACAAACCGCATAGTCACGAGGCTACCGATTTGAGCGTACGACGTAAATTTTGCAAAAGTTAGACTTAAGCATAAAAACAAACCATCGAAGGGTGACAACATAAAACAGCCACAAAACGGTCTCGTAAGTGGTACGAACGCCTCGCACGAGATCGATCTGACTCGTAGGAACTGATCGCGTAGTCACGAGGCTCCCAGTTTGAGGGTACGACGTAAATTTGTAAAAAGTTATACTTAAGCATAAAAACATGACATCGAAGGGTGAAAACGTAAAACATCCAGAAAACGGTCCCGTAAGATCTACGAACACCTCGCACAGGACCAATGTGACTCGCAGGACTCGACCGCGTAGTCACGGGGCTCTTGGTTTGAGTGTACGACGTAAATTTGTAAAAAATTAGACTTAAGCATAAAAACATGCCATCTAAGGGTAAAAATATAAAACAACCACAAAACGGTCCCGTAAGAGTCACGGACACCTCGCACAGGACCAATGTGACTCGTAGGAACCGACCGCGTAGTTACGGGGCCCCCGATTTGAGGGTATGACGTAAATTTACAAAAAAATAGACTTAAGCATAAAAACATGCCATCGAATGGTGAAAACATTAAACAACAACAAAACGGTCCCGTAAGAGTTACGACCAACTCGCACGAGATCGATGTGACTCATAGGAACCGACCGCGTAATCCCGAGGCTCCCGGTTTGAGTGTACGACGTAAATTTGCAAAAAAAATTAGACTTAAGTATAAAAATATTCCATCGAAGGGTGAAAACGTAAATCCACCAAAAAACGATTCGGTAAGAGTCACAAACACCTTGCACGTGACCAATTTGACACGTAGGAACTGACCGCGTAGTCACGGGGCTCCCGATTTGAGTGTACGGCATAAATTTGTAAAACAATTAGACTTAAGCATAAAAACATGCAGTGGAAGGGTGAAAACGTAAAACATGCATAAAACGGTCCCGTAAGAGTCACGAACACCTCGGACGGGACCAATGTGACTAGTAGGAACCAATCGCGTAGTCATGGGGATCCCGGTTTGAGTGTACGACGTAAATTTGCACAAAAATTAGACTTAAGCATAAAAATATGCAATAGAAGTGTGAAAACATAAAACAATCTCAAAATGGTCCCGTAAGAGGGACAAACGCCTCGTACGGGATCGATGTAACTCGTAGGAACCGACCGCGTAGTCACGGCGCTACCGATTTGAGTGTACGACGTAAATTTGCAAAAAGTTAGCCTTAAGCATAAAAACATGACATCGAAGGGTGAAAACATAAAACATCTAGAAAATGATCCCGTTAGAGTTATGAACACCTCACACGGGACCAATGTGACTCGTAGGACTCGACCGCGTAGTCATAGGGCTCTCAGTTTGAGTGTACGATGTAAATTTACAAAAAATTAGACTTAAGCATAAAAATATGCCATTGAAGGGTGAAACATAAAACAAGCACAAAACTGTCCCGTAAGAGTCAAGAACACCTCGCACGGGACCAATGTGACTCGTAGGAACCGATCGCGTAGTCCCGAGGCTCCTAATTTGAGTATATAACGTAAATTTGCAAAAACCTTAGACTTGAGCATAAAAAGATGCAATCTAAGGGAGAAAACGTAAAACAAGCATAAAATGGTCCGGTAAGAGTCACGAACGCCTCGCACGGGATCAATCTAAATCATAGGAACAAACCGCATAGTCACGGGGCTACCGATTTGAGCGTACGACGTAAATTTTGCAAAAGTTAGACTTAAGCATAAAAACAAACCATCGAAGGGTGACAACATAAAACAACCACAAAACGGTCCCGTAAGAGGTACGAACGCCTCGCACGGGATCGATGTGACTCGTAGGAACCGATCGCGTAGTCACGAGGCTCCCAGTTTGAGGGTACGACGTAAATTTGTAAAAAGTTAGACTTAAGCATAAAAACATGACATCGAAGGGTGACAACGTAAAACATCCAGAAAACGGTCCCGTAAGATCTACGAACACCTCGCACAGGACCAATGTGACTCGTAGGACTCGACCGCGTAGTCACGGGGCTCTCGGTTTGAGTGTACGACGTAAATTTGTAAAAAATTAGACTTAAGCATAAAAACATGCCATCTAAGGGTAAAAATATAAAACAACCACAAAACGGTCCCGTAAGAGTCACGGACACCTCGCACAGGACCAATGTGACTCGTAGGAACCGACCGCGTAGTTACGGGGCCCCCGATTTGAGGGTATGACGTAAATTTACAAAAAAAATAGACTTAAGCATAAAAACATGCCATCGAATGGTGAAAACATTAAACAACAACAAAACGGTCCCGTAAGAGTTACGACCAACTCGCACGAGATCGATGTGACTCATAGGAACCGACCGCGTAATCCCGAGGCTCCCGGTTTGAGTGTACGACGTAAATTTGCAAAAAAAATTAGACTTAAGTATAAAAATATTCCATCGAAGGGTGAAAACGTAAATCCACCAAAAAACGATTCGGTAAGAGTCACAAACACCTTGCACGTGACCAATTTGACACGTAGGAACTGACCGCGTAGTCACGGGGCTCCCGATTTGAGTGTACGACATAAATTTGTAAAACAATTAGACTTAAGCATAAAAACATGCAGTGGAAGGGTGAAAACGTAAATCATGCATAAAACGGTCTCATAGGAGTCACGAACACCTCGCACGGGACCAATGTGACTGGTAGGAACCAATCGCGTAGTCATGGGGATCCCGGTTTGAGTGTACGACGTAAATTTGCACAAAAATTACACTTAAGCATAAAAATATGCAATAGAAATGTGAAAACATAAAACAATCTCAAAATGGTCCAGTAAGAGGGACAAACGCCTCGTACGGGATCGATGTAACTCGTAGGAACCGACCGCGTAGTCACGGCGCTACCGATTTGAGTGTACGACGTAAATTTGCAAAAAGTTAGCCTTAAGCATAAAAACATGACATCGAAGGGTGAAAATGTAAAACATCTAGAAAATGATCCCGTAAGAGTTATGAACACCTCGCACGGGACCAATGTGACTCGTAGGACTCGACTGCGTAGTCATAGGTCTCTCAGTTTGAGTGTATGATGTAAATTTACAAAAAATTAGACTTAAGCATAAAAATATGCCATTGAAGGGTGAAACATAAAACAAGCACAAAACTGTCCCGTAAGAGTCAAGAACACCTCGCACGGGACCAATGTGACTCGTAGGAACCGACCGCGTAGTCCCGAGGCTCCTAATTTGAGTATATGACGTAAATTTGCAAAAAACTTAGACTTGAGCATAAAAAGATGCAATCTAAGGGAGAAAACGTAAAACAAGCATAAAATGGTCCGGTAAGAGTCACGAACGCCTCGCACGGGATCAATCTAAATCATAGGAACAAACCGCAACCGATTTGAGCGTACGACGTAAATTTTGCAAAAGTTAGACTTAAGCATAAAAACAAACCATCGAAGGGTGACAACATAAAACATCCACAAAACGGTCCCGTAAGAGGTACGAACGCCTCGCACGTGATCGATGTGACTCGTAGGAACCGATCGCGTAGTCACGAGGCTCCCAGCTTGAGGGTACGACGTAAATTTGTAAAAAGTTAGACTTAAGCATAAAAACATGACATCGAAGGGTGAAAACGTAAAACATCCAGAAAACGGTACCGTAAGATCTACGAACACCTCGTACAGGACCAATGTGACTCGCAGGACTCGACCGCGTAGTCACGGGGCTCTCGGTTTGAGTGTACGACGTAAATTTGTAAAAAATTAGACTTAAGCATAAAAACATGCCATCGAAGGGTAAAAATATAAAACAACCACAAAACGGTCCCGTAAGAGTCACGGACACCTCCCACCGGACCAATGTGACTCGTAGGAACCGACCGCGTAGTTACGGGGCTCCCAATTTGAGGGTATGACGTAAATTTACAAAAAAATTAGACTTAAGCATAAAAACATGCCATCGAATGGTGAAAACATTAAACAACAACCAAACGGTCCCGTAAGAGTTACGACCGCCTCGCACGAGATCGATGTGACTCATAGGAACCGACCGCGTAATCCCGAGGCTCCCGGTTTGAGTGTACGACGTAAATTTGCAAAAAAAATTAGACTTAAGCATAAAAATATTCCATCGAAGGGTGAAAACGTAAAACCACCAAAAAACGATTCGGTAAGAGTCACAAACACCTTGCACGTGACCAATTTGACACGTAGGAACTGACCGCGTAGTCACGGGGCTCCCGATTTGAGTGTACGACATAAATTTGTAAAACAATTAGACTTAAGCATAAAAACATGCAGTGGAAGGGTGAAAACGTATAACACGCATAAAACGGTCTCGTAAGAGTCACGAACACCTCGCACGGGACCAATGTGACTGGTAGGAACCAATCGCGTAGTCATGGGGATCCCGGTTTGAGTGTACGACGTAAATTTGCACAAAAATTACACTTAAGCATAAAAATATGAAATAGAAGTGTGAAAACATAAAACAATCTCAAAATGGTCCCGTAAGAGGGACAAACGCCTCGTACGGGATCGATGTAACTCGTAGGAACCGACCGCGTAGTCACGGCGCTACCGATTTGAGTGTACGACGTAAATTTACAAAAAGTTAGCCTTTAGCATAAAAACACGACATCGAAGGGTGAAAATGTAAAACATCTAGAAAATGATCCCGTAAGAGTTATGAACACCTCGCATGGGACCAATGTGACTCGTAGGACTCGACCGCGTAGTCATAGGGCTCTCAGTTTGAGTGTATGATGTAAATTTACAAAAAATTAGACTTAAGCATAAAAATATGCCATTGAAGGGTGAAACATAAAACAAGAACAAAATTGTCCCGTAAGAGTCAAGAACACCTCGCACGGGACCAATGTGACTCGTAGACTTGAGCATAAAAATATGCAATCTAAGGGAGAAAACGTAAAACAAGCATAAAATGGTCCGGTAAGAGTCACGAACGCCTCCCACGGGATCAATCAAAATCATAGGAACAGACCGCATAGTCACGGGGCTACCGATTTGAGTGTACGACGTAAATTATGCAAAAGTTAGACTTAAGCATAAAAACAAACCATCGAAGGGTGACAACATAAAATAGCCACAAAACGGTCCCGTAAGAGGTACGAACGCCTCGCACGGGATCGATGTGACTCGTAGGAACCGATCGCGTAGTCACGAGGCTCCCAGTTTGAGGGTACGACGTAAATTTGTAAAAAGTTAGACTTAAGCATAAAAACATGACATCGAAGGGTGAAAACGTAAAACATCCAGAAAACGGTCCCGTAAGATCTACGAACACCTCGCACAGGACCAATGTGACTCGCAGGACTCGACCGCGTAGTCACGGGGCTCTCGGTTTGAGTGTACGACGTAAATTTGTAAAAAATTAGACTTAAGCATAAAAACATGCCATCGAAGGGTAAAAATGTAAAACAACACCGTAAGAGTCACGGACAACTCGCACAGGACCAATATGACTCGTAGGAACCGACCGCGTAGTTACGGGGCTCCCGATTTGAGGGTATGACGTAAATTTAGAAAAAAAATAGACTTAAGCATAAAAACATGCCATCGAATGGTGAAAACATTAAACAACAACAAAACGGTCCCGCCAGAGTTACGACCGCCTCGCACGAGATCGATGTGACTCATAGGAACCGACCGCGTAATCCCGAGGCTCCCGGTTTGAGTGTACGACGTAAATTTGCAAAAAAAATTAGACTTAAGCATAAAAATATTCCATCGAAGGGTGAAAATGTAAAACCACCAAAAAACGATTGGTAAGAGTCACAAACACCTTGCACGTGACCAATTTGACACGTAGGAACTGACCGCGTAGTCACGGGGCTCCCGATTTGAGTGTACGACATAAATTTGTAAAACAATTAGACTTAAGCATAAAAACATGCAGTGGAAGGGTGAAAACGTAAAACATGCATAAAACGGTCCCGTAAGAGTCACGAACACCTCGCACGGGACCAATGTGACTGGTAGGAACCAATCGCGTAGTCATGGGGATCCCAGTTTGAGTGTACGACGTAAATTTGCACAAAAATTACACTTAAGCATAAAAATATGCAATAGAAGTGTGAAAACATAAAACAATCTCAAAATGGTCCCGTAAGAGGGACAAACGCCTCGTACGGGATCGATGTAACTCGTAGGAACCGACCGCGTAGTCACGGCGCTACCGATTTGAGTGTACGACGTAAATTTGCAAAAAGTTAGCCTTAAGCATAAAAACATGACATCGAAGGGTGAAAACGTAAAACATCCAGAAAATGATCCCGTAAGAGTTATGAACACCTCGCACGGGACCAATGTGACTCGTAGGACTCGACCGCGTAGTCATAGGGCTCTCAGTTTGAGTGTACGATGTAAATTTATAAAAAATTAGACTTAAGCATAAAAATATGCCATTGAAGGGTGAAACATAAAACAAGCACAAAACTGTCCCGTAAGAGTCAAGAACACCTCGCACGGGACCAATGTGACTCGTAGGAACCGACCGCGTAGTCCCGAGGCTCCTAATTTGAGTATATGACGTAAATTTGCAAAAAACTTAGACTTGAGCATAAAAAGATGCAATCAAAGGGAGAAAACGCAAAACAAGCATAAAATGGTCCGGTAAGAGTCACGAACGCCTCGCACGGGATCAATCTAAATCATAGGAAGAGACCGCATAGTCACGAGGCTACCGATTTGAGCGTACGACGTAAATTTTGCAAAAGTTAGACTTAAGCATAAAAACAAACCATCGAAGGGTGACAACATAAAACAGCCACAAAACGGTCCCGTAAGAGGTACGAACGCCTCGCATGGGATCGATGTGACTCGTAGGAACCGATCGCGTAGTCACGAGGCTCCCAGTTTGAGGGTACGACGTAAGTTTGTAAAAAGTTAGACTTAAGCATAAAAACATGACATCGAAGGGTGAAAACGTAAAACATCCAGAAAACGGTCCCGTAAGATCTACGAACACCTCGCACAGGACCAATGTGACTCGCAGGACTCGACCGCGTAGTCACGGGGCTCTTGGTTTGAGTGTACGACGTAAATTTGTAAAAAATTAAACTTAAGCATAAAAACATGCCATCGAAGGGTAAAAATATAAAACAACCACAAAACGGTCCCGTAAGAGTCACGGACACCTCGCACAGGACCAATGTGACTCGTAGGAACCGACCGCGTAGTTACGGGGCTCCCGATTTGATGGTATGACGTAAATTTACAAAAAAATTAGACTTAAGCATAAAAACATTCCATCGAATGGTGAAAACATTAAACAACAACAAAACGGTCCCGTAAGAGTTACGACCACCTCGCACAAGATCGATGTGACTCATAGGAACCGACCGCGTAATCCCAAGGCTCCCGGTTTGAGTGTACGACGTAAATTTGCAAAAAAATTTAGACTTAAGCATAAAAATATTCCATCGAAGGGTGAAAACGTAAAACCACCAAAAAACGATTCGGTCAGAGTCACAAACACCTTGTACGTGACCAATTTGACACGTAGGAACTGACCGCGTAGTCACGGGGCTCCCGATTTGAGTGTACGACATAAATTTGTAAAACAATTAGACTTAAGCATAAAAACATGCAGTGGAAGGGTGAAAACGTAAAACATGCATAAAACGGTCCCGTAAGAGTCACGAACACCTCGCACGGGACCAATGTGACTGGTAGGAACCAATCGCGTAGTCATGGGGATCCCGGTTTGAGTGTACGACGTAAATTTGCACAAAAATTACACTTAAGCATAAAAATATGCAATAGAAGTGTGAAAACATAAAACAATCTCAAAATGGTCCCGTAAGAGGGACAAACGCCTCGTACGGGATCGATGTAACTCGTAGGAACCGACCGCGTAGTCACGGCGCTACCGATTTGAGTATATGACGTAAATTTGCAAAAAGTTAGCCTTAAGCATAAAAACATGACATCGAAGGGTGAAAATGTAAAACATCTAGAAAATGATCCCGTAAGAGTTATGAACACCTCGCACGAGACCAATGTGACTCGTAGGACTCGACCGCGTAGTCACAGGGCTCTCAGTTTGAGTGTACGATGTAAATTTACAAAAAATTAGACTTAAGCATAAAAATATGCCATTGAAGGGTGAAACATAAAACAAGCACAAAACTTTCCCGTAAGAGTCAAGAACACCTCGCACGGGACTAATGTGACTCGTAGGAACCGACCGCGTAGTCCCGAGGCTCCTAATTTGAGTATATGACTTAAATTTCCAAAAAACATAGACTTGAGCATAAAAAGATGCAATCTAAGGGAGAAAACGTAAAACAAGCATAAAATGGTCCGGTAAGAGTCACGAACGCCTCGCACGGGATCAATCTAAATCATAGGAACAGACCGCATAGTCACGGGGCTACCGATTTGAGCGTACGACGTAAATTTTGCAAAAGTTAGACTTAAGCAAAAAAACAAACCATCGAAGGGTGACAACATAAAACAGCCACAAAACGGTCCCGTAAGAGGTACGAACGCCTCGCACGGGATCGATGTGACTCGTAGGAACCGATCGCGTAGTCAGGAGGCTCCCTGTTTGAGGGTACGACGTAAATTTGTAAAAAGTTAGACTTAAGCATAAAAACATGACATCGAAGGGTGACAACGTAAAACATCCAGAAAAAGGTCCCGTAAGATCTACGAACACCTCGCACAGGACCAATGTGACTCGCAGGACTCGACCACGTAGTCATGGGGCTCTCGGTTTGAGTGTACGACGTAAATTTGTAAAAAATTAGACTTAAGCATAAAAACATGCCATCTAAGGGTAAAAATATAAAACAACCACAAAACGGTCCCGTAAGAGTCACGGACACCTCACACAGGACCAATGTGACTCGTAGGAACCGACCGCGTAGTTACGGGGCCCCCGATTTGAGGGTATGACGTAAATTTACAAAAAAATTAGACTTAAGCATAAAAACATGCCATCGAATGGTGAAAACATTAAACAACAACAAAACGGTCCCGTAAGAGTTACGACCGCCTCGCACGAGATCGATGTGACTCATAGGAACCGACCGCGTAATCCCGAGGCTTCCGGTTTGAGTGTACGACGTAAATTTGCAAAAAAAATTAGACTTAAGCATAAAAATATTCCATCGAAGGGTGAAAACGTAAAACCACCAAAAAACGATTCGGTAAGAGTCACAAACACCTTGCACGTGACCAATTTGACACGTAGGAACTGACCGCGTAGTCACGGGGCTCCCAATTTGAGTGTGCGACATAAATTTGTAAAACAATTAGACTTAAGCATAAAAACATGCAGTGGAAGGGTGAAATCATAAATCATGCATAAAACGGTCCCGTAGGAGTCACGAACACCTCGCACAGGACCAATGTGACTGGTAGGAACCAATCGCGTAGTCATGGGGATCCCGGTTTGAGTGTACGACGTAAATTTGCACAAAAATTACACTTAAGCATAAAAATATGCAATAGAAGTGTGAAAACATAAAACAATCTAAAAATGGTCCAGTAAGAGGGACAAACGCCTTGTACGGGATCGATGTAACTCGTAGGAACCGACCGCGTAGTCACGGCGCTACCGATTTGAGTGTACGACGTAAATTTGCAAAAAGTTAGCCTTAAGCATAAAAACATGACATCGAAGGGTGAAAATGTAAAACATCGAGAAAATGATCCCGTAAGAGTTATGAACACCTCGCACGGGACCAATGTGACTCGTAGGACTCGACCGCGTAGTCATAGGGCTCTCAGTTTGAGTGTATGATGTAAATTTACAAAAAATTAGACTTAAGCATAAAAATATGCCATTGAAGGGTGAAACATAAAACAAGCACAAAACTGTCCCGTAAGAGTCAAGAACACCTCGCACGGGACCAATGTGACTCGTAGGAACCGACCGCGTAGTCCCGAGGCTCCTAATTTGAGTATATGACGTAAATTTGCAAAAAACTTAGACTTGAGTATAAAAAGATGCAATCTAAGGGAGAAAACGTAAAACAAGCATAAAATGGTCCGGTAAGAGTCACGAACGCCTCGCACGGGATCAATCTAAATCATAGGAACAGACCGCATAGTCACGGGGCTACCGATTTGAGCGTACGACGTAAATTTTGCAAAAGTTAGACTTAAGCATAAAAACAAACCATCGAAGGGTGACAACATAAAACAGCCACAAAACGGTCCCGTAAGAGGTACGAACGCCTCGCACGTGATCGATGTGACTCGTAGGAACCGATCGCGTAGTCACAAGGCTCCCAGTTTGAGGGTACGACGTAAATTTGTAAAAAGTTAGACTTAAGCATAAAAACATGACATCGAAGGGTGAAAATGTAAAACATCCAAAAAACGGTCCCGTAAGATCTACGAACACCTCGTACAGGACCAATGTGACTCGCAGGACTCGACCGCGTAGTCACGGGGCTCTCGGTTTGAGTGTACGACGTAAATTTGTAAAAAATTAGACTTAAGCATAAAAACATGCCATCGAAGGGTAAAAATATTAAACAACCACAAAACGGTCCCGTAAGAGTCACGGACACCTCCCACAGGACCAATGTGACTCGTAGGAAACGACCGCGTAGTTACGGGGCTCCCAATTTGAGGGTATGACGTAAATTTACAAAAAAATTAGACTTAAGCATAAAAACATGCCATCGAATGGTGAAAACATTAAACAACAACAAAACGGTCCCGTAAGAGTTACGACCGCCTCGCACGAGATCGATGTGACTCATAGGAACTGACCGCGTAATCCCGAGGCTCCCGGTTTGAGTGTACGACGTAAATTTGCAAAAAAAATTACACTTAAGCATAAAAATATTCCATCGAAGGGTGAAAACGTAAAACCACCAAAAAACGATTGGTAAGAGTCACAAACACCTTGCACGTGACCAATTTGACACGTAGGAACTGATCGCGTACTCACGGGGCTCCCGATTTGAGTGTACGACATACATTTGTAAAACAATTAGACTTAAGCATAAAAACATGCAGTGGAAGGGTGAAAACGTAAAACATGCATAAAACGGTCCCGTAAGAGTCACGAACACCTCACACGGGACCAATGTGACTGGTAGGAACCAATCGCGTAGTCATGGGGATCCCGGTTTGAGTGTACGACGTAAATTTGCACAAAAATTACACTTAAACATAAAAATATGCAATAGAAGTGTGAAATCATAAAACAATCTCAAAATGGTCCCGTAAGAGGGACAAACGCCTCGTACGGGATTGATGTAACTCGTAGTTACCGACCGCGTAGTCACGGCGCTACCGATTTGAGTGTACGACGTAAATTTGCAAAAAGTTAGCCTTAAGCATAAAAACATGACATCGAAGGGTGAAAATGTAAAACATCTAGAAAATGATCCCGTAAGAGTTATGAACACCTCGCACGGGACCAATGTGACTCGTAGGACTCGACCGCGTAGTCATAGGGCTCTCAGTTTGAGTGTATGATGTAAATTTACAAAAAATTAGACTTAAGCATAAAAATATGCCATTGAAGGGTGAAACATAAAACAAGCATAAAACTGTCCCGTAAGGGTCAAGAACACCTCGCACGGGACCAATGTGACTCGTAGGAACCGACCGCGTAGTCCCGAGGCTCCTAATTTGAGTATATGACGTAAATTTGCAAAAAACTTAGACTTGAGCATAAAAAGATGCAATCTAATGGAGAAAACGTAAACCAAGCATAAAATGGTCCGGTAAGATTCACGAACGCCTCGCACGGGATCAATCTAAATCATAGGAACAGACCGCATAGTCACGGGGCTACCAATTTGAGCATACGACGTAAATTTTGCAAAAGTTAGACTTAAGCATAAAAACAAACCATCGATGGGTGAAAACATAAAACAGCCACAAAACGGTCCCGTAAGA
This sequence comes from Sambucus nigra, assembly GCA_949130495.1. NCBI lineage: Eukaryota > Viridiplantae > Streptophyta > Magnoliopsida > Dipsacales > Adoxaceae > Sambucus > Sambucus nigra. The sequence continues at coordinate 360,054,828 of OX422214.1, forward strand.
GGTACGAACGCCTCGCACGGGATCGATGTGACTCGTAGGAACCGATCGCATAGTCACGAGGCTCCCAGTTTGAGGGTACGACGTAAATTTATAAAAAGTTAGACTTAAGCATAAAAACATGACATCGAAGGGTGAAAACGTAAAACATCCAGAAAACGATCCCGTAAGATCTACGAACACCTCGCACAGGACCAATGTGACTCGCAGGACTCGACCGCGTAGTCACGGGGCTCTCGGTTTGAGTGTATGACGTAAATTTGTAAAAAATTAGACTTAAGCATAAAAACATGCCATCGAAGGGTAAAAATATAAAACAACCCCGTAAGAGTCACGGACAACTCGCATAGGACCAATGTGACTCGTAGGAACCGACCGCGTAGTTACGGGGCTCCCGATTTGAGGGTATGGCGTAAATTTAGAAAAAAAATAGACTTAAGCATAAAAACATGCCATCGAATGGTGGAAACATTAAACAACAACAAAACGGTCCCGTAAGAGTTACGACCGCCTCGCACGAGATCGATGTGACTCATAGGAACCGACCGCGTAATCCCGAGGCTCCCGGTTTGAGTGTACGACGTAAATTTGCAAAAAAAATTAGACTTAAGCATAAAAATATTCCATCGAAGGGTGAAAACGAAAAACCACCAAAAAATGATTGGTAAGAGTCACAAACACCTTGCACGTGACCAATTTGACACGTAGGAACTGACCGCGTAGTCACGGGGCTCCCGATTTGAGTGTACGACATAAATTTGTAAAACAATTAGACTTAAGCATAAAAACATGCAGTGGAAGGGTGAAAACGTAAAACATGCATAAAACGGTCCCGTAAGAGTCACGAACACCTCGCACGGGACCAATGTGACTGGTAGGAACCAATCGCGTAGTCATGGGGATCCCGGTTTGAGTGTACGACGTAAATTAGCACAAGAATTACACTTAAGCATAAAAATATGCAATAGAAGTGTGAAAACATAAAACAATCTCAAAATGGTCCCGTAAGAGGGACAAACGCCTCGTACGGGATCGATGTAACTCGTAGGAACCGACCGCGTAGTCACGACGCTACCGATTTGAGTGTACGACGTAAATTTGCAAAAAGTTAGCCTTAAGCATAAAAACATGACATCGAAGGGTGAAAATGTAAAACATCTAGAAAATGATCCCGTAAGAGTTATGAACACCTCGCACGGGACCAATGTGACTCGTAGGACTCGACCGCGTAGTCATAGGGCTCTCAGTTTGAGTGTATGATGTAAATTTACAAAAAATTAGACTTAAGCATAAAAATATGCCATTGAAGGGTGAAACATAAAACAAGCATTAAACTGTCCCGTAAGGGTCAAGAACACCTCGCACGGGACCAATGTGACTCGTAGGAACCGACCGCGTAGTCCCGAGGCTCCTAATTTGAGTATATGACGTAAATTTGCGAAAAACTTAGACTTGAGCATAAAAAGATGCAATCTAAGGGAGAAAACGTAAACCAAGCATAAAATGGTCCGGTAAGATTCACGAACGCCTCGCACGGGATCAATCTAAATCATAGGAACAGACCGCATAGTCACGGGGCTACCAATTTGAGCATACGACGTAAATTTTGCAAAAGTTAGACTTAAGCATAAAAACAAACCATCGATGGGTGAAAACATAAAACAGCCACAAAACGGTCCCGTAAGAGGTACGAACGCCTCGCACGGGATCGATGTGACTCGTAGGAACCGATCGCATAGTCACGAGGCTCCCAGTTTGAGGGTACGACGTAAATTTATAAAAAGTTAGACTTAAGCATAAAAACATGACATCGAAGGGTGAAAACGTAAAACATCCAGAAAACGGTCCCGTAAGATCTACGAACACCTCGCACAGGACCAATGTGACTCGCAGGACTCGACCGCGTAGTCACGGGGCTCTCGGTTTGAGTGTATGACGTAAATTTGTAAAAAATTAGACTTAAGCATAAAAACATGCCATCGAAGGGTAAAAATATAAAACAACCCCGTAAGAGTCACGGACAACTCGCACAGGACCAATGTGACTCGTAGGAACCGACCGCGTAGTTACGGGGCTCCCGATTTGAGGGTATGGCGTAAATTTAGAAAAAAAATAGACTTAAGCATAAAAACATGCCATCGAATGGTGGAAACATTAAACAACAACAAAACGGTCCCGTAAGAGTTACGACCGCCTCGCACGAGATCGATGTGACTCATAGGAACCGACCGCGTAATCCCGAGGCTCCCGGTTTGAGTGTACGACGTAAATTTGCAAAAAAAATTAGACTTAAGCATAAAAATATTCCATCGAAGGGTGAAAACGAAAAACCACCAAAAAATGATTGGTAAGAGTCACAAACACCTTGCACGTGACCAATTTGACACGTAGGAACTGACCGCGTAGTCACGGGGCTCCCGATTTGAGTGTACGACATAAATTTGTAAAACAATTAGACTTAAGCATAAAAACATGCAGTGAAAGGGTGAAAACGTAAAACATGCATAAAACGGTCCCGTAAGAGTCACGAACACCTCGCACGGGACCAATGTGACTGGTAGGAACCAATCGCGTAGTCATGGGGATCCCGGTTTGAGTGTACGACGTAAATTTGCACAAGAATTACACTTAAGCATAAAAATATGCAATAGAAGTGTGAAAACATAAAACAATCTCAAAATGGTCCCGTAAGAGGGACAAACGCCTCGTACGGGATCGATGTAACTCGTAGGAACCGACCACGTAGTCACGGCGCTACCGATTTGAGTGTACGACGTAAATTTGGAAAAAGTTAGCCTTAAGCATAAAAACATGACATCGAAGGGTGAAAACGTAAAACATCCAGAAAATGATCCCGTAAGAGTTATGAACACCTCGCACGGGACCAATGTGACTCGTAGGGCTCGACCGCGTAGTCATAGGGCTCTCAGTTTGAGTGTACGATGTAAATTTATAAAAAATTAGACTTAAGCATAAAAATATGCCATTGAAGGGTGAAACATAAAATAAGCACGAAACTGTCCCGTAAGAGTCGAGAACACCTCGCACGGGACCAATGTGACTCGTAGGAACCGACCGCGTAGTCTCGAGGCTCCTAATTCTAGTATATGACGTAAATTTGCAAAAAACTTAGACTTGAGCATAAAAAGATGCAATCTAAGGGAGAAAACGTAAAACAAGCATAAAATGGTCCGGTAAGAGTCACGAACGCCTCGCACGGGATCAATCTACATCATAGAAACAGACCGCATAGTCACGAGGCTACCGATTTGAGCGTACGACGTAAATTTTGCAAAAGTTAGACTTAAGCATAAAAACAAACCATCGAAGGGTGACAACATAAAACAGCCACAAAACGGTCCCGTAAGAGGTACGAACGCCTCGCACGAGATCGATGTGACTCGTAGGAACTGATCGCGTAGTCACGAGGCTCCCAGTTTGAGGGTACGACGTAAATTTGTAAAAAGTTAGACTTAAGCATAAAAACATGACATTGAAGGGTGAAAACGTAAAACATCCAGAAAACGGTCCCGTAAGATCTACGAACACCTCGCACAGGACCAATGTGACTCGCAGGACTCGACCGCGTAGTCACGGGGCTCTCGGTTTGAGTGTACGACGTAAATTTGTAAAAAAATAGACTTAAGCATAAAAACATGCCATCGAAGGGTAAAAATATAAAACAACCCCGTAAGAGTCACGGACAACTCGCACAGGACCAATGTGACTCGTAGGAACCGATCGCGTAGTTACGGGGCTCCCGATTTGAGGGTATGACTTAAATTTACAAAAAAAATAGATTTAAGCATAAAAACATGCCATCGAATGGTGAAAACATTAAAAAACAACAAAACGGTCCCGTAAGAGTTACGACCGCCTCGCACGAGATCGATGTGACTCATAGGAACCGACCGCGTAATCCCGAGGCTCCCGGTTTGAGTGTACGACGTAAATTTGCAAAAAAAATTAGACTTAAGCATAAAAATATTCCATCGAAGGGTGAAAACGTAAAACCACCAAAAAACGATTGGTAAGAGTCACAAACACCTTGCACGTGACCAATTTGACACGTAGGAACTGACCGCGTAGTCACGGGGCTCCCGATTTGAGTGTACGACATAAATTTGTAAAACAATTAGACTTAAGCATAAAAACATGCAGTGGAAGGGTGAAAACGTAAAACATGCATAAAACGGTCCCGTAAGAGTCACGAACACCTCGCACGGGACCAATGTGACTGGTAGGAACCAATCGCGTAGTCATGGGGATCCCGGTTTGAGTGTACGACGTAAATTTGCACAAAAATTACACTTAAGCATAAAAATATGCAATAGAAGTGTGAAAACATAAAACAATCTCAAAATGGTCCCGTAAGAGGGACAAACGCCTCGTACGGGATCGATGTAACTCGTAGGAACCGACCGCATAGTCACGGCGCTATCGATTTGAGTATACGACGTAAATTTGCAAAAAGTTAGCCTTATGCATAAAAACATGACATCGAAGGGTGAAAATGTAAAACATCTAGAAAATGATCCCGTAAGAGTTATGAACACCTCGCACGGGACCAATGTGACTCGTAGGACTCGACCGCGTAGTCATAGGGCTCTCAGTTTGAGTGTATGATGTAAATTTATAAAAAATTAGACTTAAGCATAAAAATATGCCATTGAAGGGTGAAACATAAAATAAGCACGAAACTGTCCCGTAAGAGTCAAGAACACCTCGCACGGGACCAATGTGACTCGTAGGAACCGACCGCGTAGTCTCGAGGCTCCTAATTCTAGTATATGACGTAAATTTGCAAAAAACTTAGACTTGAGCATAAAAAGATGCAATCTAAGGGAGAAAACGTAAAACAAGCATAAAATGGTCCGGTAAGAGTCACGAACGCCTCGCACGGGATCAATCTACATCATAGGAACAGACCGCATAGTCACGAGGCTACCGATTTGAGCGTACGACGTAAATTTTGCAAAAGTTAGACTTAAGCATAAAAACAAACCATCGAAGGGTGACAACATAAAACAGCCACAAAACGGTCCCGTAAGAGGTACGAACGCCTCGCACGAGATCGATGTGACTCGTAGGAACCGATCGCGTAGTCACGAGGCTCCCAGTTTGAGGGTACGACGTAAATTTGTAAAAAGTTAGACTTAAGCATAAAAACATGACATTGAAGGGTGAAAACGTAAAACATCCAGAAAACGGTCCCGTAAGATCTACGAACACCTCGCACAGGACCAATGTGACTCGCAGGACTCGACCGCGTAGTCACGGGGCTCTCGGTTTGAGTGTACGACGTAAATTTGTAAAAAAATAGACTTAAGCATAAAAACATGCCATCGAAGGGTAAAAATATAAAACAACCCCGTAAGAGTCACGGACAACTCGCACAGGACCAATGTGACTCGTAGGAACCGATCGCGTAGTTACGGGGCTCCCGATTTGAGGGTATGACGTAAATTTACAAAAAAAATAGATTTAAGCATAAAAACATGCCATCGAATGGTGAAAACATTAAAAAACAACAAAACGGTCCCGTAAGAGTTACGACCGCCTCGCACGAGATTGATGTGACTCATAGGAACCGACCGCGTAATCCCGAGGCTCCCGGTTTGAGTGTACGACGTAAATTTGCAAAAAAAATTAGACTTAAGCATAAAAATATTCCATCGAAGGGTGAAAACGTAAAACCACCAAAAAACGATTGGTAAGAGTCACAAACACCTTGCACGTGACCAATTTGACACGTAGGAACTGACCGCGTAGTCACGGGGCTCCCGATTTGAGTGTACGACATAAATTTGTAAAACAATTAGACTTAAGCATAAAAACATGCAGTGGAAGGGTGAAAACGTAAAACATGCATAAAACGGTCCCGTAAGAGTCACGAACACCTCGCACGGGACCAATGTGACTGGTAGGAACCAATCGCGTAGTCATGGGGATCCCGGTTTGAGTGTACGACGTAAATTTGCACAAAAATTACACTTAAGCATAAAAATATGCAATAGAAGTGTGAAAACATAAAACAATCTCAAAATGGTCCCGTAAGAGGGACAAACGCCTCGTACGGGATCGATGTAACTCGTAGGAACCGACCGCATAGTCACGGCGCTACCGATTTGAGTATACGACGTAAATTTGCAAAAAGTTAGCCTTAAGCATAAAAACATGACATCGAAGGGTGAAAATGTAAAACATCTAGAAAATGATCCCGTAAGAGTTATGAACACCTCGCACGGGACCAATGTGACTCGTAGGACTCGACCGCGTAGTCATAGGGCTCTCAGTTTGAGTGTATGATCTAAATTTACAAAAAATTAGACTTAAGCATAAAAATATGCCATTGAAGGGTGAAACATAAAACAAGCACAAAACAGTCCCGTAAGAGTCAAGAACACCTCGCACGGGACCAATGTGACTCGTAGGAACCGATCGCGTAGTCCCGAGGCTCCTAATTTGAGTATATGACGTAAATTTGCAAAAAACTTAGACTTGAGCATAAAAAGATGCAATCTAAGTGAGAAAACGTAAAACAAGCATAAAATGGTCCGATAAGAGTCACGAACGCCTCGCACGAGATCAATCTAAATCATAGGAACAGACCGCATAGTCACGGGGCTACCGATTTGAGCGTACGACGTAAATTTTGCAAAAGTTAGACTTAAGCATAAAAACAAACCATCGAAGGGTGACAACATAAAACAGCCACAAAACGGTCCCGTAAGAGGTACGAACGCCTCGCACGGGATCGATGTGACTCGTAGGAACCGATCGCGTAGTCACGAGGCTCCCAGTTTGAGGGTACGACGTAAATTTGTAAAAAGTTAGACTTAAGCATAAAAACATGACATCGAAGGGTGAAAATGTAAAACATCCAGAAAACGGTCCCGTAAGAGCTACGAACACCTCGCACAGGACCATTGGGACTCGCACGACTCGACCGCGTAGTCACGGGGCTCTCGGTTTGAGTGTACGACGTAAATTTGTAAAAAATTAGACTTAAGCATAAAAACATGCCATCGAAGGGTAAAAATATAAAACAACCACAAAATGGTCCCGTAAGAGTCACGGACACCTCGCACAGGACCAATGTGACTCGTAGGAACCGACCGCGTAGTTACGGGGCTCCCGATTTGAGGGTATGACGTAAATTTACAAAAAAATTAGACTTAAGCATAAAAACATGCCATCGAATGGTGAAAACATTAAACAACAACAAAACGGTCCCGTAAGAGTTACGACCGCCTCGCACGAGATCGATGTGACTCATAGGAACCGACCGCGTAATCCTGAGGCTCCCGGTTTCAGTGTACGACGTAAATTTGCAAAAAAAATTAGACTTAAGCATAAAAATATGCCATTGAAGGTTGAAACATAAAACAAGAACAAAACTGTCCCGTAAGAGTCAAGAACACCTCGCACGGGACCAATGTGACTCGTAGGAACCGACCGCATAGTCCCGAGGCTCCTAATTTGAGTATATGACGTAAATTTGCAAAAAACGTAGACTTGAGCATAAAAAGATGCAATCTATGGGAGAAAACGTAAAACAAGCATAAAATGGTCCGGTAAGAGTCACGAACGCCTCGCACGGGATCAATCTAAATCATAGGAACAGACCGCATAGTCACGGGGCTACCGATTTGAGCGTACGACGTAAATTTTGCAAAAGTTAGACTTAAGCATAAAAACAAACCATCGAAGGGTGACACCATAAAACAGCCACAAAACGGTCCTGTAAGAGGTACGAATGCCTCGCACGGGATCGATGTGACTCGTAGGAACCGATCGCGTAGTCACGAGGCTCCCAGTTTGAGGGTACGACGTAAATTTGTAAAAAGTTAGACTTAAGCATAAAAACATGACATCGAAGGGTGAAAATGTAAAACATCCAGAAAACGGTCCCGTAAGAGCTACGAACACCTCGCACAGGACGATTGTGACTCGCACGACTCGACCGCGTAGTCACGGGGCTCTCGGTTTGAGTGTACGACGTAAATTTGTAAAAAATTAGACTTAAGCATAAAAACATGCCATCGAAGGGTAAAAATATTATACAACCACAAAATGGTCCCGTAAGAGTCACGGACACCTCGCACAGGACCAATGTGACTCGTAGGAACCGACCGCGTAGTTACGGGGCTCCCGATTTGAGGGTATGACGTAAATTTACAAAAAAATTAGACTTAAGCATAAAAACATGCCATCGAATGGTGAAAACATTAAACAACAACAAAACGGTCCCGTAAGAGTTACGACCGCCTCGCACGAGATCGATGTGACTCATAGGAACCGACCGCGTAATCCCGAGGCTCCTGGTTTGAGTGTACGACGTAAATTTGCAAAAAAAATTATACTTAAGCATAAAAATATTCCATCGAAGGGTGAAAACGTAAAACCACCAAAAAACGATTGGTAAGAGTCACAAACACCTTGCACGTGACCAATTTGACACGTAGGAACTGACCGCGTAGTCACGGGGCTCCCAATTTGAGTGTACGACATAAATTTGTAAAACAATTAGACTTAAGCATAAAAACATGCAGTGGAAGGGTGAAAACGTAAAACATGCACAAAACGGTCCCGTAAGAGTCACGAACACCTCGCACGGGACCAATGTGACTGGTAGGAACCAATCGCTTAGTCATGGGGATCCCGGTTTGAGTGTACGACGTAAATTTGCACAAAAATTAGACTTAAGCATAAAAATACGCAATAGAAGTGTGAAAACATAAAACAAGCTCAAAATGGTCCCGTAAGAGGGACAAACGCCTCGTACGGGATCGATGTAACTCGTAGGAACCGACCGCGTAGTCACGGCGCTACCGATTTGAGTGTACGACGTAAATTTGCAAAAAGTTAGCCTTAAGCATAAAAACATGACATCGAAGGGTGAAAACGTAAAACATCCAGAAAATGATCCCGTAAGAGTTATGAACACCTCGCACGGGACCAATGTGACTCGTAGGACTCGACCGCGTAGTCATAGGGCTCTCAGTTTCAGTGTACGACGTAAAGTTACAAAAAATTAGACTCAAGCATAAAAATATGCCATTGAAGGGTGAAACATAAAACAAGCACAAAACTGTCCCGTAAGAGTCAAGAACACCTCGCACGGGACCAATGTGACTCGTAGGAACCGACCGCGTAGTCCCGAGGCTCCTAATTTGAGTATATGACGTAAATTTGCAAAAAATTTAGACTTGAGCATAAAAAGATGCAATCTAAGGGAGAAAACGTAAAACAAGCATAAAATGGTCCGGTAAGAGTCACGAACACCTCGCATGGGATCAATCTAAATCATAGGAACAGACCGCATAGTCACGGGGCTACCGATTTGAGCGTACGACGTAAATTTTGCAAAAGTTAGACTTAAGCATAAAAACAAACCATCGAAGGGTGAAAACATAAAACAGCCACAAAACGGTCCCGTAAGAGGTACGAACGCCTCACACGAGATCGATGTGACTCGTAGGAACTGATCGCGTAGTGACGAGGCTCCCAGTTTGAGGGTACGACGTAAATTTGTAAAAAGTTAGACTTAAGCATAAAAACATGACATCGAAGGGTGAAAACGTAAAACATCCAGAAAACGGTCCCGTAAGATCTACGAACACCTCGCACAGGACCAATGTGACTCGCAGGACTCGACCGCGTAGTCACGGGGCTCTCGGTTTGAGTGTACGACGTAAATTTGTAAAAAAATAGACTTAAGCATAAAAACATGCCATCGAAGGGTAAAAATATAAAACAAGCCCGTAAGAGTCACGGACAACTCGCACAGGACCAATGTGACTCGTAGGAACCGACCGCATAGTTACGGGGCTCCCGATTTGAGGGTATGACGTAAATTTACAAAAAAAATAGATTTAAGCATAAAAACATGCCATCGAATGGTGAAAACATTAAACAACAACAAAACGGTCCCGTAAGAGTTACGACCGCCTCGCACGAGATTGATGTGACTCATAGGAACCGACCGCGTAATCCCGAGGCTCCCGGTTTGAGTGTACGACGTAAATTTGCAAAAAAAATTAGACTTAAGCATAAAAATATTCCATCGAATGGTGAAAACGTAAAACCACCAAAAAACGATTCGGTAAGAGTCACAAACACCTTGCACGTGACCAATTTGACACGTAGGAACTGACCGCGTAGTCACGGGGCTCCCGATTTGACTGTACGGCATATATTTGTAAAACAATTAGACTTAAGCATAAAAACATGCAGTGGAAGGGTGAAAACGTAAAACATGCATAAAACGGTCCCGTAAGAGTCACGAACACCTCGCACGGGACCAATGTGACTGGTAGGAACCAATCGCGTAGTCATGGGGATCCCGGTTTGAGTGTACGACGTAAATTTGCACAAAAATTAGACTTAAGCATAAAAATATGCAATAGAAGTGTGAAAACATAAAACAATCTCAAAATGGTCCCGTAAGAGGGACAAACGCCTCGTACGGGATCGATGTAACTCGTAGGAACCGACCGCGTAGTCACGGCGCTACCGATTTGAGTGTACGACGTAAATTTGCAAAAAGTTAGCCTTAAGCATAAAAACATGACATCGAAGGGTGAAAATGTAAAACATCTAGAAAATGATCCTGTAAGAGTTATGAACACCTCGCACGGGACCAATGTGACTCGTAGGACTCGACCGCGTAGTCATAGGGCTCTCAGTTTGAGTGTACGATGTAAATTTACAAAAAATTAGACTTAAGCATAAAAATATGCCATTGAAGGGTGAAACATAAAACAAGCACAAAACTGTCCCGTAAGAGTCAAGAGCACCTCGCACGGGACCAATGTGACTCGTAGGAACCGATCGCGTAGTCCCGAGGCTCCTAATTTGAGTATATGACGTAAATTTGCAAAAAAATTAGACTTGAGCATAAAAAGATGCAATCTAAGGGAGAAAACGTAAAACAAGCATAAAATGGTCCGGTAAGAGTCACGAACGCCTCGCACGGGATCAATCTAAATCATAGGAACAGACCGCATAGTCATGGGGCTACCGATTTGAGCGTACGACGTAAATTTTGCAAAAGTTAGACTTAAGCATAAAAACAAACCATCGAAGGGTGACACCATAAAACAGCCACAAAACGGTCCCGTAAGAGGTACGAATGCCTCGCACGGGATCGATGTGACTCGTAGGAACCGATCGCGTAGTCACGAGGCTCCCAGTTTGAGGGTACGACGTAAATTTGTAAAAAGTTAGACTTAAGCATAAAAACATGACATCGAAGGGTGAAAACGTAAAACATCCAGAAAACGGTCCCGTAAGATCTACGAACACCTCGCACAGGACCAATGTGACTCGCAGGAGTCGACCGCGTAGTCACGGGGCTCTCGGTTTGAGTGTACGACGTAAATTTGTAAAAAAATAGAATTAAGCATAAAAACATGCCATCGAAGGGTAAAAATATAAAACAACCCCGTAAGAGTCACGGACAACTCGCACAGGACCAATGTGACTCGTAGGAACCGACCGCGTAGTTACGGGGCTCCCGATTTGAGGGTATGACGTAAATTTACAAAAAAAATAGATTTAAGCATAAAAACATGCCATCGAATGGCGAAAACATTAAACAACAACAAAACGGTCCCGTAAGAGTTACGACCGCCTCGCACGAGATCGATGTGACTCATAGAAATCGACCGCGTAATCCCGAGGCTCCCGGTTTGAGTGTACGACGTAAATTTGCAAAAAAAATTAGACTTAAGCATAAAAATATTCCATCGAAGGGTGAAAAAGTAAAACCACCAAAAAACGATTCGGTAAGAGTCACAAACACCTTGCACGTGACCAATTTGACACGTAGGAACTGACCGCGTAGTCACGGGGCTCCCGATTTGAGTGTACGACATAAATTTGTAAAACAATTAGACTTAAGCATAACAACACGCAGTGGAAGGGTGAAAACGTAAAACATGCACAAAACGGTCCCGTAAGAGTCACGAACACCTCGCACGGGACCAATGTGACTGGTAGGAACCAATCGCGTAGTCATGGGGATCCCGGTTTGAGTGTACGACGTAAATTTTCACAAAAATTAGACTTAAGCACAAAAATACGCAATAGAAGTGTGAAAACATAAAACAAGCTCAAAATGGTCCCGTAAGAGGGACAAACGCCTCGTACGGGATCGATGTAACTCGTAGGAACCGACCGCGTAGTCACGGCGCTACCGATTTGAGTGTATGACGTAAATTTGCAAAAAGTTAGCCTTAAGCATAAAAACATGACATCGAAGGGTGAAAACGTAAAACATCCAGAAAATGATCCCGTAAGAGTTATGAACACCTCGCACGGGACCAATGTGACTCGTAGGACTCGACCGCGTAGTCATAGGGCTCTCAGTTTGAGTGTACGACGTAAAGTTACAAAAAATTAGACTCAAGCATAAAAATATGCCATTGAAGGGTGAAACATAAAACAAGCACAAAACTGTCCCGTAAGAGTCAAGAACACCTCGCACGGGATCAATGTGACTCGTAGGAACCGACCGCGTAGTCCCGAGGCTCCTAATTTGAGTATATGACGTAAATTTGCAAAAAATTTAGACTTGAGCATAAAAAGATGCAATCTAAGGGAGAAAACGTAAAACAAGCATAAAATGGTCCGGTAAGAGTCACGAACACCTCGCATGGGATCAATCTAAATCATAGGAACAGACCGCATAGTCACGGGGCTACCGATTTGAGCGTACGACGTAAATTTTGCAAAAGTTAGACTTAAGCATAAAAACAAACCATCGAAGGGTGACACCATAAAACAGCCACAAAACGGTCCCATAAGAGGTACGAATGCCTCGCACGGGATCGATGTGACTCGTAAGAACCGATCGCGTAGTCACGAGGCTCCCAGTTTGAGGGTACGACGTAAATTTGTAAAAAGTTAGACTTAAGCATAAAAACATGACATCGAAGGGTGAAAATGTAAAACATCCAGAAAACGGTCCCGTAAGAGCTACGAACACCTCGCACAGGACCAATGTGACTCGCAGGACTCGACCGCGTAGTCACGGGGCTCTTGGTTTGAGTGTACGACGTAAATTTGTAAAAAATTAGACTTAAGCATAAAAACAAGCCATCGAAGGGTAAAAATATAAAACAACCCCGTAAGAGTCACGGACACCTGGCACAGGACCAATGTGACTCGTAAGAACCGACCGCATAGTTACGGGGCTCCCGATTTGAGGGTATGACGTAAATTTACAAAAAAATTAGACTTAAGCATAAAAACATGCCATCGAATGGTGAAAACATTAAACAACAACAAAACGGTCCCGTAAGAGTTACGACTGCCTCGCACGAGATTGATGTGACTCATAGGAACCGACCGCGTAATCCCGAAGCTCCCGGTTTGAGTGTACGACGTAAATTTGCAAAAAAAATTAGACTTAAGCATAAAAATATTCCATCGAAGGGTGAAAACGTAAAACCACCAAAAAACGATTCGGTAAGAGTCACAAACACCTTGCACGTGACCAATTTGACACGTAGGAACTGACCGCGTAGTCACGGGGCTCCCGATTTGAGTGTACGGCATATATTTGTAAAACAATTAGACTTAAGCATAAAAACATGCAGTGGAAGGGTGAAAACGTAAAACATGCATAAAACGGTCCCGTAAGAGTCATGAACACCTCGCACGGGACCAATGTGACTGGTAGGAACCAATCGCGTAGTCATGAGGATCCCGGTTTGAGTGTACGACGTAAATTTGCACAAAAATTAGACTTAAGCATAAAAATATGCAATAGAAGTGTGAAAACATAAAACAAGCTCAAAATGGTCCCGTAAGAGGGACAAACGCCTCGTACGGGATTGATGTAACTCGTAGTAACCGACCGCGTAGTCACGGCGCTATCGATTTGAGTGTACGACGTAAATTTGCAAAACGTTAACCTTAAGCATAAAAACATGACATCAAAGGGTGAAAATGTAAAACATCTAGAAAATGATCCCGTAAGAGTTATGAACACCTCCCACGGGACCAATGTGACTCGTAGGACTCGACCGCGTAGTCATAGGGCTCTCAGTTTGAGTGTATGATGTAAATTTACAAAAAATTAGACTTAAGCATAAAAATATGCCATTGAAGGGTGAAACATAAAACAAGCACAAAACAGTCCCGTAAGAGTCAAGAACACCTCGCACGGGACCAATGTGACTCGTAGGAACCGACCGCGTAGTCCCGAGGCTCCTAATTTGAGTATATGACGTAAATTTGCAAAAAACTTAGACTTGAGCATAAGAAGATGCAATCTAAGGGAGAAAACCTAAACCAAGCATAAAATGGTCCGGTAAGATTCACGAACGCCTCGCACGGGATCAATCTAAATCATAGGAACAGACCGCATAGTCACGGGGCTACCAATTTGAGCGTACGACGTAAATTTTGCAAAAGTTAGACTTAAGCATAAAAACAAACCATCGAAGGGTGACACCATAAAACAGCCACAAAACGGTCTCGTAAGAGGTACGAACGCCTCGCACGGGATCGATGTGACTCGTAGGAACCGATCGCATAGTCACGAGGCTCCCAGTTTGAGGGTACGACGTAAATTTGTAAAAAGTTAGACTTAAGCATAAAAACATGACATCGAAGGGTGAAAACGTAAAACATCCAGAAAACGGTCCCGTAAGATCTACGAACACCTCGCACAGGACCAATGTGACTCGCAGGACTCGACCGCGTAGTCACGGGGCTCTCGGTTTGAGTGTACGACGTAAATTTGTAAAAAATTAGACTTAAGCATAAAAATATGCCATCGAAGGGTAAAAATATAAAACAACCCCGTAAGAGTCACGGACACCTCGCACAGGACCAATGTGACTCGTAAGAACCGACCGCATAGTTACGGGGCTCCCGATTTGAGGGTATGGCGTAAATTTACAAAAAAAATTGACTTAAGCATAAAAACATGCCATCGAATGGTGAAAACATTAAACAACAACAAAACGGTCTCGTAAGAGTTACGACTGCCTCGCACGAGATCGATGTGACTCATAGGAACCGACCGCGTAATCCCGAGGCTCCCGGTTTGAGTGTACGACGTAAATTTGCAAAAAAAATTAGACTTAAGCATAAAAATATTCCATCGAAGGGTGAAAATGTAAAACCACCAAAAAACGATTGGTAAGAGTCACAAACACCTTGCAGGTGACCAATTTGACACGTAGGAACTGACCGCGTAGTCACGGGGCTCCCGATTTGAGTGTACGACATAAATTTATAAAACAATTAGACTTAAGCATAAAAACATGCAGTGGAAGGGTGAAAACGTAAAACATGCATAAAACGGTCCCGTAAGAGTCACGAACACCTCGCACGGGACCAATGTGACTGGTAGGAACCAATCGCGTAGTCATGGGGATCCCGGTTTGAGTGTACGACGTAAATTTGCACAAAAATTACACTTAAGCATAAAAATGTGCAATAGAAGTGTGAAAACATAAAACAATCTCAAAATGGTCCCGTAAGAGGGACAAACGCCTCGTACGGGATCGATGTAACTCGTAGGAACCGACCACGTAGTCACGGCGCTACCGATTTGAGTGTACGACGTAAATTTGCAAAAAGTTAGCCTTAAGCATAAAAACATGACATCGAAGGGTGAAAATGTAAAACATCCAGAAAATGATCCCGTAAGAGTTATGAACACCTCGCACGGGACCAATGTGACTCGTAGGACTCGACCGCGTAGTCATAGGGCTCTCAGTTTGAGTGTACGATGTAAATTTATAAAAAAATAGACTTAAGCATAAAAATATGCCATTGAAGGGTGAAACATAAAACAAGCACAAAACTGTCCCGTAAGAGTCAAGAACACCTCGCACGGGACCGATGTGACTCGTAGGAACCGACCGCGTAGTCCCGAGGCTCCTAATTCTAGTATATGACGTAAATTTGCAAAAAACTTAGACTTGAGCATAAAAAGATGCAATCTAAGGGAGAAAACGTAAAACAAGCATAAAATGGTCCGGTAAGAGTCACGAACGCCTCCCACGGGATCAATCTAAATCATAGGAACAAACCGCATAGTCACGAGGCTACCGATATGAGCGTACGACGTAAAATTTGCAAAAGTTAGACTTAAGCATAAAAACAAACCATCGAAGGGTGACAACATAAAACAGCCACAAAACGGTCCCGTAAGAGGTACGAACGCCTCACACGAGATCGATGTGACTCGTAGGAACTGATCGCGTAGTCACGAGGCTCCCAGTTTGAGGGTACGACGTAAATTTGTAAAAAGTTAGACTTAAGCATAAAAACATGACATCGAAGGGTGAAAACGTAAAACATCCAGAAAACGGTCCCGTAAGATCTACGAACACCTCGCACAGGACCAATGTGACTCGCAGGACTCGACCGCGTAGTCACGGGACTCCCGGTTTGAGTGTACGACGTAAATTTGTAAAAAAATAGACTTAAGCATAAAAACATGCCATCGAAGGGTAAAAATATAAAACAACCCCGTAAGAGTCACGGACAACTCGCACAGGACCAATGTGACTCGTAGGAACCGACCGCGTAGTTACGGGGCTCCCGATTTGAGGGTATGACGTAAATTTACAAAAAAAATAGATTTAAGCATAAAAACATGCCATCGAATGGTGAAAACATTAAACAACAACAAAACGGTCCCGTAAGAGTTACGACCGCCTCGCACGAGATCGATGTGACTCATAGGAACCGACCGCGTAATCCCGAGGCTCCCGGTTTGAGTGTACGACGTAAATTTGCAAAAAAAAATTAGACTTAAGCATAAAAATATTCCATCGAATGGTGAAAACGTAAAACCACCAAAAAACGATTGGTAAGAGTCACAAACACCTTGCACGTGACCAATTTGACACGTAGGAACTGACCGCGTAGTCACGGGGATCCCGATTTGAGTGTACGACATAAATTTGTAAAACAATTAGACTTAAGCATAAAAACATGCAGTGGAAGGGTGAAAACGTAAAACATGCATAAAACGGTCCCGTAAGAGTCACGAACACCTCGCACGGGACCAATGTGACTGGTAGGAACCAATCTCGTAGTCATGGGGATCCCGGTTTGAGTGTACGACGTAAATTTGCACAAAAATTACACTTAAGCATAAAAATATGCAATAGAAGTGTGAAAACATAAAACAATCTCAAAATGGTCCCGTAAGAGGGACAAACGCCTCGTACGGGATCGATGTAACTCGTAGGAACCGACTGCGTAGTCACGGCGCTACCGATTTGAGTGTACGACGTAAATTTGCAAAAAGTTAGCCTTAAGCATAAAAACATGACATCGAAGGGTGAAAATGTAAAACATCTAGAAAATGATCCCGTAAGAGTTATGAACACCTCGCACGGGACCAACGTGACTCGTAGGACTCGACCGCGTAGTCATAGGGCTCTCAGTTTGAGTGTATGATGTAAATTTACAAAAAATTAGACTTAAGCATAAAAATATGCCATTGAAGGGTGAAACATAAAAGAAGCACAAAACTGTCCCGTAAGAGTCAAGAACACCTCGCACGGGACCAATGTGACTCGTAGGAACCAATCGCGTAGTCCCGAGGCTCCTAATTTGAGTATATGACGTAAATTTGCAAAAAATTTAGACTTGAGCATAAAAAGATACAATCTAAGGGAGAAAACGTAAAACAAGCATAAAATGGTCCGGTAAGAGTCACGAACGCCTCGCATGGGATCAATCTAAATCATAGGAACAGACCGCATAGTCACGGGGCTACCGATTTGAGCGTACGACGTAAATTTTGCAAAAGTTAGACTTAAGCATAAAAACAAACCATCGAAGGGTGACACCATAAAACAGCCACAAAACGGTCCCGTAAGAGGTAAGAATGCCTCGCACGGGATCGACGTGACTCGTAAGAACCGATCGCGTAGTCATGAGGCTCCCAGTTTGAGGGTACGACGTAAATTTGTAAAATGTTAGACTTAAGCATAAAAACATGACATCGAAGGGTGAAAATGTAAAACATCCAGAAAACGGTCCCGTAAGAGCTACGAACACCTCGCACAGGACCAATGTGACTCGCAGGACTCGATCGCGTAGTCACGGGGCTCCTTGTTTGAGTGTACGACGTAAATTTGTAAAAAATTAGACTTAAGCATAAAAACATGCCATCGAAGGGTAAAAATATAAAACAACCCCGTAAGAGTCACGGACACCTTGCACAGGACCAATGTGACTCGTAAGAACCGACCGCATAGTTACGGGGCTCCCGATTTGAGGGTATGACGTAAATTTAGAAAAAAATTAGACTTAAGCATAAAAACATGCCATCGAATGGTGAAAACATTAAACAACAACAAAACGGTCCCGTAAGAGTTACGACCGCCTCGCACGAGATCGATGTGACTCATAGGAACCGACCGCGTAATCCCGAGGCTCCCGGTTTGAGTGTACGACGTAAATTTGTAAAAAAAATTAGACTTAAGCATAAAAATATTCCGTCGAAGGGTGAAAACGTAAAACCTCCAAAAAACGATTCGGTAAGAGTCACAAACACCTTGCACGTGACCAATTTGACACGTAGGAACTGACCGCGTAGTCACGGGGCTCCCGATTTGAGTGTACGACATAAATTTGTAAAACAATTAGACTTAAGCATAAAAACATGCAGTGGAAGGGTGAAAACGTAAAACATGCATAAAACGGTCCCGTAAGAGTCACGAACACCTCGCACGGGACCAATGTGACTGGTAGGAACCAATCGCGTAGTCATGGGGATCCCGGTTTGAGTGTACGACGTAAATTTGCACAAAAATTAGACTTAAGCATAAAAATATGCAATAGAAGTGTGAAAACATAAAACAATCTCAAAATGGTCCCGTAAGAGGGACAAACGCCTCGTACGGGATCGATGTAACTCGTAGGAACCGACCGCGTAGTCACGGCGCTACCGATTTGAGTATATGACGTAAATTTGCAAAAAGTTAGCCTTAAGCATAAAAACATGACATCGAAGGGTGAAAATGTAAAACATCTAGAAAATGATCCCGTAAGAGTTATGAACACCTCGCACGAGACCAATGTGACTCGTAGGACTCGACCGCGTAGTCATAGGGCTCTCAGTTTGAGTGTACGATGTAAATTTACAAAAAATTAGACTTAAGCATAAAAATATGCCATTGAAGGGTGAAACATAAAACAAGAACAAAACTGTCCCGTAAGAGTCAAGAACACCTCGCACGGGACCAATGTGACTCGTAGACTTGAGCATAAAAATATGCAATCTAAGGGAGAAAACGTAAAACAAGCATAAAATGGTCCGGTAAGAGTCACGAACGCCTCCCACGGGATCAATCTAAATCATAGGAACAGACCGCATAGTCACGGGGCTACCGATTTGAGTGTACGACGTAAATTATGCAAAAGTTAGACTTAAGCATAAAAACAAACCATCGAAGGGTGACAACATAAAATAGCCACAAAACGGTCCCGTAAGAGGTACGAACGCCTCGCACGGGATCGATGTGACTCGTAGGAACCGATCGCGTAGTCACGAGGCTC
The DNA here is from genome assembly GCA_949130495.1 of Sambucus nigra. Classification (NCBI taxonomy): domain Eukaryota; kingdom Viridiplantae; phylum Streptophyta; class Magnoliopsida; order Dipsacales; family Adoxaceae; genus Sambucus; species Sambucus nigra. The sequence goes on from OX422214.1 coordinate 360,074,373, forward strand.
CCAGTTTGAGGGTACGACGTAAATTTGTAAAAAGTTAGACTTAAGCATAAAAACATGACATCGAAGGGTGAAAATGTAAAACATCCAGAAAACGGTCCCGTAAGAGCTACGAACACCTCGCACAGGACCATTGTGACTCGCACGACTCGATCGCGTAGTCACGGGGCTCTCGGTTTGAGTGTACGACGTAAATTTGTAAAAAATTAGACTTAAGCATAAAAACATACCATCGAAGGGTAAAAATATTAAACAACCACAAAATGGTCCCGTAAGAGTCACGGACACCTCGCACAGGACCAATGTGACTCGTAGGAACCGACCGCGTAGTTACGGGGCTCCCGATTTGAGGGTATGACGTAAATTTACAAAAAAATTAGACTTAAGCATAAAAACATGCCATCGAATGGTGAAAACATTAAACAACAACAAAACGGTCCCGTAAGAGTTACGACCGCCTCGCACGAGATCGATGTGACTCATAGGAACCGACCGCGTAATCCTGAGGCTCCCGGTTTCAGTGTACGACGTAAATTTGCAAAAAAAATTAGACTTAAGCATAAAAATATTCCATCGAAGGGTTAAAAAGTAAAACCACCAAAAAACGATTCGGTAAGAGTCACAAACACCTTGCACGTGACCAATTTGACACGTAGGAACTGACCGCGTAGTCACGGGGCTCCCAATTTGAGTGTACGACATAAATTTGTAAAACAATTAGACTTAAGCATAAAAACATGCAGTGGAAGGGTGAAAACGTAAAACATGCACAAAACGGTCCCGTAAGAGTCACGAACACCTCGCACGGGACCAATGTGACTGGTAGGAACCAATCGCGTAGTCATGGGGATCCCGGTTTGAGTGTACGACGTAAATTTGCACAAAAATTAGACTTAAGCATAAAAATACGCAATAGAAGTGTGAAAACATAAAACAAGCTCAAAATGGTCCCGTAAGAGGGACAAACGCCTCGTACGGGATCGATGTAACTCGTAGGAACCGACCGCGTAGTCACGGCGCTACCGATTTGAGTGTACGACGTAAATTTGCAAAAAGTTAGCCTTAAGCATAAAAACATGACATCGAAGGGTGAAAACGTAAAACATCCAGAAAATGATCCCGTAAGAGTTATGAACACCTCGCACGGGACCAATGTGACTCGTAGGACTCGACCGCGTAGTCATAGGGCTCTCAGTTTGAGTGTATGATGTAAATTTACAAAAAATTAGACTCAAGCATAAAAATATGCCATTGAAGGGTGAAACATAAAACAAGCACAAAACTGTCCCGTAAGAGTCAAGAACACCTCGCACGGGACCAATGTGACTCGTAGGAACCGACCGCGTAGTCCCGAGGCTCCTAATTTGAGTATATGACGTAAATTTGCAAAAAATTTAGACTTGAGCATAAAAAGATGCAATCTAAGGGAGAAAACGTAAAACAAGCATAAAATGGTCCGGTAAGAGTCACGAACACCTCGCATGGGATCAATCTAAATCATAGGAACAGACCGCATAGTCACGGGGCTACCGATTTGAGCGTACGACGTAAATTTTGCAAAAGTTAGACTTAAGCATAAAAACAAACCATCGAAGGGTGACACCATAAAACAGCCACAAAACGGTCCCGTAAGAGGTACGAATGCCTCGCACGGGATCGATGTGACTCGTAAGAACCGATCGCGTAGTCACGAGGCTCCCAGTTTGAGGGTACGACGTAAATTTGTAAAAAGTTAGACTTAAGCATAAAAACATGACATCGAAGGGTGAAAACGTAAAACATCCAGAAAACGGTCCCGTAAGATCTACGAACACCTCGCACAGGACCAATGTGACTCGCAGGACTCGACCGCGTAGTCACGGGGCTCTCGGTTTGAGTGTACGACGTAAATTTGTAAAAAAATAGACTTAAGCATAAAAACATGCCATCGAAGGGTAAAAATATAAAACAACCCCGTAAGAGTCACGGACAACTCGCACAGGACCAATGTGACTCGTAGGAACCGACCGCGTAGTTACGGGGCTCCCGATTTGAGGGTATGACGTAAATTTACAAAAAAATAGATTTAAGCATAAAAACATGCCATCGAATGGTGAAAACATTAAACAACAACAAAACGGTCCCGTAAGAGTTACGACCGCCTCGCACGAGATCGATGTGACTCATAAGAACCGACCGCGTAATCCCGAGGCTCCCGGTTTGAGTGTACGACGTAAATTTGCAAAAAAAAATTAGACTTAAGCATAAAAATATTCCATCGAATGGTGAAAACGTAAAACCACCAAAAAACGATTGGTAAGAGTCACAAACACCTTGCACGTGACCAATTTGACACGTAGGAACTGACCGCGTAGTCACGGGGCTCCCGATTTGAGTGTACGACATAAATTTGTAAAACAATTAGACTTAAGCATAAAAACATGCCGTGGAAGGGTGAAAACGTAAAACATGCATAAAACGGTCCCGTAAGAGTCACGAACACCTCGCACGGGACCAATGTGACTGGTAGGAACCAATCGCGTAGTCATGGGGATCCCGGTTTGAGTGTACGACGTAAATTTGCACAAAAATTACACTTAAGCATAAAAATATGCAATAGAAGTGTGAAAACAAAAAACAATCTCAAAATGGTCCCGTAAGAGGGACAAACGCCTCATACGGGATCGATGTAACTCGTAGGAACCGACCGCGTAGTCACGGCGCTACCGATTTGAGTGTACGACGTAAATTTGCAAAAAGTTAGCCTTAAGCATAAAAACATGACATCGAAGGGTGAAAATGTAAAACATCTAGAAAATGATCCCGTAAGAGTTATGAACACCTCGTACGGGACCAATGTGACTCGTAGGACTCGACCGCGTAGTCATAGGGCTCTCAGTTTGAGTGTATGATCTAAATTTACAAAAAATTAGACTTAAGCATAAAAATATGCCATTGAAGGGTGAAACATAAAACAAGCACAAAACTGTCCCGTAAGAGTCAAGAACACCTCGCACGGGACCAATGTGACTCGTAGGAACCAATCGCGTAGTCCGGAGGCTCCTAATTTGAGTATATGACGTAAATTTGCAAAAAATTTAGACTTGAGCATAAAAAGATGCAATCTAAGGGAGAAAACGTAAAACAAGCATAAAATGGTCCGGTAAGAGTCACGAACGCCTGGCATGGGATCAATCTAAATCATAGGAACAGACCGCATAGTCACGGGGCTACCGATTTGAGCGTACGACGTAAATTTTGCAAAAGTTAGACTTAAGCATAAAAACAAACCATCGAAGGGTGACACCATAGAACAGCCACAAAACGGTCCCGTAAGAGGTACGAATTCCTCACACGGGATCGACGTGACTCGTAAGAACCGATCGCGTAGTCACGAGGCTCCCAGTTTGAGGGTACGACGTAAATTTGTAAAAAGTTAGACTTAAGCATAAAAACATGACATCGAAGGGTGAAAATGTAAAACATCCAGAAAACGGTCCCGTAAGAGCTACGAACACCTCGCACAGGACCAATGTGACTCGCAGGACTCGATCGCGTAGTCACGGGGCTCCTTGTTTGAGTGTACGACGTAAATTTGTAAAAAATTAGACTTAAGCATAAAAACATGCCATCGAAGGGTAAAAATATTAAACAACCCCGTAAGAGTCACGGACACCTTACACAGGACCAATGTGACTCGTAAGAACCGACCGCATAGTTACGGGGCTCCCGATTTGAGGGTATGACGTAAATTTACAAAAAAATTAGACTTAAGCATAAAAACATGCCATCGAATGGTGAAAACATTAAACAACAACAAAACGGTCCCGTAAGAGTTACGACCGCCTCGCACGAGATCGATGTGACTCATAGGAACCGACCGCGTAATCCCGAGGCTCCCGGTTTGAGTGTACGACGTAAATTTGTAAAAAAAATTAAACTTAAGCATAAAAATATTCCGTCGAAGGGTGAAAATGTAAAACCACCAAAAAACGATTCGGTAAGAGTCACAAACACCTTGCACGTGACCAATTTGACACGTAGGAACTGACCGCGTAGTCACGGGGCTCCCGATTTGAGTGTACGACATAAATTTGTAAAAAAATTAGACTTAAGCATAAAAACATGCAGTGGAAGGGTGAAAACGTAAAACATGCATAAAGTGGTCCCGTAAGAGTCACGAACACCTCGCACGGGACCAATGTGACTGGTAGGAACCAATCGCGTAGTCATGGGGATCCCGGTTTGAGTGTACGACGTAAATTTGCACAAAAAATAGACTTAAGCATAAAAATATGCAATAGAAGTGTGAAAACATAAAACAATCTCAAAATGGTCCCGTAAGAGGGACAAACGCCTCGTACGGGATCGATGTAACTCGTAGGAACCGACCGCGTAGTCACGGCGCTACCGATTTGAGTATATGACGTAAATTTGCAAAAAGTTAGCCTTAAGCATAAAAACATGACATCGAAGGGTGAAAATGTAAAACATCTAGAAAATGATCCCGTAAGAGTTATGAACACCTCGCACGGGACCAATGTGACTCGTAGGACTCGACCGCGTAGTCATAGGGCTCTCAGTTTGAGTGTACGATGTAAATTTATAAAAAATTAGACTTAAGCATAAAAATATGCCATTGAAGGGTGAAACATAAAACAAGAACAAAACTGTCCCGTAAGAGTCAAGAACACCTCGCACGGGACCAATGTGATTCGTAGGAACCGACCGCATAGTCCCGAGGTTCCTAATTTGAGTATATGACGTAAATTTGCAAAAAACTTAGACTTGAGCATAAAAAGATGCAATCTAAGGGAGAAAACGTAAAACAAGCATAAAATGGTCCGGTAAGAGTCACGAACGCCTCGCACGGGATCAATCTAAATCATAGGAATAGACCGCATAGTCACGGGGCTACCGATTTGAGCGTACGACGTAAATTTTGCAAAAGTTAGACTTAAGCATAAAAACAAACCATCGAAGGGTGACACCATAAAACAGCCACAAAATGGTCCCGTAAGAGGTACGAATGCCTCGCACGGGATCGATGTGACTCGTAGGAACCGATCGCGTAGTCACGAGGCTCCCAGTTTGAGGGTACGACGTAAATTTGTAAAAAGTTAGACTTAAGCATAAAAACATGACATCGAAGGGTGAAAATGTAAAACATCCAGAAAACGGTCCCGTAAGAGCTACGAACACCTCGCACAGGACCATTGTGACTCGCACGACTCGATCGCGTAGTCACGGGGCTCTCGGTTTGAGTGTACGACGTAAATTTGTAAAAAATTAGACTTAAGCATAAAAACATACCATCGAAGGGTAAAAATATAAAACAACCACAAAATGGTCCCGTAAGAGTCACGGACACCTCGCACAGGACCAATGTGACTCGTAGGAACCGACCGCGTAGTTACGGGGCTCCCGATTTGAGGGTATGACGTAAATTTACAAAAAAAATAGATTTAAGCATAAAAACATGCCATCGAATGGTGAAAACATTAAGCAACAACAAAACGGTCCCGTAAGAGTTACGACCGCCTCGCACGAGATCGATGTGACTCATAGGAACCGACCGCGTAATCCTGAGGCTCCCGGTTTCAGTGTACGACGTAAATTTGCAAAAAAAATTAGACTTAAGCATAAAAATATTCCATCGAAGGGTGAAAAAGTAAAACCACCAAAAAACGATTCGGTAAGAGTCACAAACACCTTGCACGTGACCAATTTGACACGTAGGAACTGACCGCGTAGTCACGGGGCTCCCGATTTGAGTGTACGACATAAATTTGTAAAACAATTAGACTTAAGCATAAAAACATGCAGTGGAAGGGTGAAAACATAAAACATGCACAAAACGGTCCCGTAAGAGTCACGAACACCTCGCACGGGACCAATGTGACTGGTAGGAACCAATCGCGTAGTCATGGGGATCCCGGTTTGAGTGTACGACGTAAATTTGCACAAAAATTAGACTTAAGCATAAAAATACGCAATAGAAGTGTGAAAACATAAAACAAGCTCAAAATGGTCCCGTAAGAGGGACAAACGCCTCGTACGGGATCGATGTAACTCGTAGGAACCGACCGCGTAGTCACGGCGCTACCGATTTGAGTGTACGACGTAAATTTGCAAAAAGTTAGCCTTAAGCATAAAAACATGACATCGAAGGGTGAAAACGTAAAACATCCAGAAAATGATCCCGTAAGAGTTATGAACACCTCGCACGGGACCAATGTGACTCGTATGACTCGACCGCGTAGTCATAGGGCTCTCAGTTTGAGTGTATGATGTAAATTTACAAAAAATTAGACTCAAGCATAAAAATATGCCATTGAAGGGTGAAACATAAAACAAGCACAAAACTGTCCCGTAAGAGTCAAGAACACCTCGCACGGGACCAATGTGACTCGTAGGAACCGACCGCGTAGTCCCGAGGCTCCTAATTTGAGTATATGACGTAAATTTGCAAAAAATTTAGACTTGAGCATAAAAAGATGCAATCTAAGGGAGAAAACGTAAAACAAGCATAAAATGGTCCGGTAAGAGTCACGAACACCTCGCATGGGATCAATCTAAATCATAGGAACAGACCGCATAGTCACGGGGCTACCGATTTGAGCGTACGACGTAAATTTTGCAAAATTTAGACTTAAGCATAAAAACAAACCATCGAAGGGTGACACCATAAAACAGCCACAAAACGGTCCCGTAAGAGGTACGAATGCCTCGCACGGGATCGATGTGACTCGTAAGAACCGATCGCGTAGTCACGAGGCTCCCAGTTTGAGGGTACGACGTAAATTTGTAAAAAGTTAGACTTAAGCATAAAAACATGACATCGAAGGGTGAAAATGTAAAACATCCAGAAAACGGTCCCGTAAGAGATACGAACACCTCGCACAGGACCAATGTGACTCGCAGGATTCGACCGCGTAGTCACGGGGCTCTTGGTTTGAGTGTACGACGTAAATTTGTAAAAAATTAGACTTAAGCATAAAAACATGCCATCGAAGGGTAAAAATATTAAACAACCCCGTAAGAGTCACGGACACCTTGCACAGGACCAATGTGACTCGTAAGAACCGACCGCATAGTTACGGGGCTCCCGATTTGAGGGTATGACGTAAATTTACAAAAAAATTAGACTTAAGCATAAAAACATGTCATCGAATGGTGAAAACATTAAACAACAACAAAACGGTCCCGTAAGAGTTACGACCGCCTCGCACGAGATTGATGTGACTCATAGGAACCGACCGCGTAATCCCGAGGCTCCCGGTTTGAGTGTACGACGTAAATTTGCAAAAAAAATTAGACTTAAGCATAAAAATATTCCATCGAAGGGTGAAAACGTAAAACCACCAAAAAACGATTCGGTAAGAGTCACAAACACCTTGCACGTGACCAATTTGACACGTAGGAACTGACCGCGTAGTCACGGGGCTCCCGATTTGAGTGTACAGCATATATTTGTAAAACAATTAGACTTAAGCATAAAAACATGCAGTGGAAGGGTGAAAACGTAAAACATGCATAAAACGGTCCCGTAAGAGTCACGAACACCTCGCACGGGACCAATGTGACTGGTAGGAACCAATCGCGTAGTCATGAGGATCCCGGTTTGAGTGTACGACGTAAATTTGTACAAAAATTAGACTTAAGCATAAAAATATGCAATAGAAGTGTGAAAACATAAAACAAGCTCAAAATGGTCCCGTAAGAGGGACAAACGCCTCGTACGAGATCGATGTAACTCGTAGGAACCGACCGCGTAGTCATGGCGCTACCGATTTGAGTGTACGGCATAAATTTGCAAAAAGTTAGCCTTAAGCATAAAAACACGACATCGAAGGGCGAAAACGTAAAACATCCAGTAAATGATCCCGTAAGAGTTATGAACACCTCGCACGGGACCAATGTGACTCATAGGACTCGACCGCGTAGTCATAGGGCTCTCAGTTTGAGTGTACGGCGTACATTTACAAAAAATTAGACTTAAGCATAAAAATATGCCATTGAAGGGTGAAACATAAAACAAGCACAAAACTGTCCCCTAAGAGTCATTAACACCTCGCACTGGACCAATGTGACTCGTAGGAACCGATCGCGTAGTCACGGTGTTCCTGGTTTGAGTGTACGACGTAAATTTGTAAAAAAATAGACTTAAGCAAAAAAACATGCCATCGATGGGTGAAAACGTAAAACAGCCACAAAACGGTCCAGTAAGAGTCACGGACACCTCGCACAGGACCAATGTGACTCGTAGGAACCGACCGCTTAGTTACGGGGCTCCCGATTTGAGGGTACGATGTAAATTTACAAAAAATTTAGACTTAAGCATAAAAACATGCCATCGAATGGTGAAAACATTAAACAGCCACAAAATGGTCCCGTAAGAGTAACGACCGCCTCGCATGGGATCAATGTGACTCATAGGAACCGATCGCGTAGTCCCGGCGCTCCCGGTTTGAGTGTACGACGTAAATTTGCAAAAAATTTAGACTTAAGCATAAAAATATGCCATCAATGGGTGAAAACATAGAATTGTCACAAAACGGTCCAGTAAGAGTCACAAACACCTCGCACGGGACCAATGTGACCCGTAGGAACCGACCGCATAATCACGGAGTTCCCGGTTTGAGTGTACGACCAAAATTTATAAAACAATTAGACTTAAGCATAAAAACATGAAATGGAAGGGTGAAAACGTAAAACAAGCACAAAACGGTCCCGTAAGAGTCACGAACACCTCGCACGGGACCAATGTGACTCGTAGGAACCGATCGTGTAGTCACGGGGATCCTGGTTTGAGTGTACGACGTAAATTTGCAAAAAAAAAAATAGACTTAAGCATAAGAATATGCAATCGAAGTGTGAAAACATAAAACAAGCACAAAATGGTCCCATAAGAGGGACGAACGCCTCGCACGGGATCGATGTAACTCGTAGGAACTGGCCGCGTAGTCACGTCGCTACCGATTTGAGTGTACGACATAAATTTGCAAAAAGTTATACCTAAGCATAAAAACATGCCATCGAAGGGTGAGAACATAAAACAACCCCAAAACGGTCCCGTAAGAGACACGAACACCTCGCACGGGACCAATGTGACTCGTAGGAACCGACCGCGTAGTCACGGGCTCCCGGCTTGAGTGTACGACGTAAATTTGCAAAAAAATTAGACTAAAGCATCAAAAATGCCATCGAAGGGTGAAAACGTAAAACAACCATAAAATGGTCCCGTAAGAGTCACGAACGCCTCGCACGAGATCGATGTGACTCATAAGAACCGACCGCGTAGTCACAGGGCTCCCAATTTGAATGTACGACGTAAATTTACAAAAAGTTACACTTAAGCATAAAAACATGTCATCGAATGGTGAAAATATAAAATAGCCATAAAACGGTCCCGTAAGAGTCATGAACACCTCGCATGGGACCAATGTGACTCGTAGGAGCCGACCGCGTAAGCACGGAGCTCCTAGTTTGAGTGTTCTACATAAATTTGAAAAAAATAGACTTAAGCGTAAAAATATGCCATCAAATGGTGAAAACGTAAAACAAACACAAAACAGTCCCGTAAGAGTCAGGAACGCGTCGCATGGGACGAATGTGACTCGTAGGAACCGACAGCGTAGTCACGGTGCTTTCGGTTTGAGTGTACGACATAAATTTGTAAAAAAATAGACTTCAGCATAAAAACATGCCATCGAGTGGTGAAAACATAAAACATCCACAAAACGGTTCGGTAAGAGTCACGAACACCTCGCACGGAACCAATGTGACTCGTAAGAACCTACCATGTAGTCTCGGGATTCCCGGTTTGAGTGTACGACGTTAATTTGCAAAAAAATTAGACTTAAGCATAAAAAAATGCCATCGAAGGGTGAAAATATAAAATGAACACAAAACGATCCGGTAAGAGTCACCAACAACTCGCACGGGATGATTTTGACTCGTACGAACCGTCCGCGTAGTCGCAGGGTACCCGATTTGAGTGTACGATGTAACTTTGCAAAAAATTTAGACTTAAGCATAAAAACATGCCATCGAAGGGTGAAAATGTAAAACAACCGAAAAATGGTCCAGTAAGAGGCACGAACACCTCGCACGATATTGACGTGGCTCATAGGAATTGACCGCGTAGTCACGGGGCCCCGGTTTGAGTGTACGACGTAAATTTGCAAAAAGTTGGACTTAAGCATAACAATATGCCATCGTAGGGTAAAAATGTAAAATAAACATAAAACGGTCCGGTAAGAGTCACGAATACCTTGCACGAGACCAATGTGACTCATAGGAACCGATCGCGTAGTCACGGGGCTCCCGGTTTGAGTATACGACGTAAATTTTCAAAAAATTTAGACTTAAGCATAAAAATATGCAATCGAAGGGTGAAAACGTAAAACAAGCACAAAATGGTCCGGTAAGAGTCATGAACGCCTCACACGGGATCGATCTAACTCATAGGAACTGGCCGCATAGTCACGGGGCTACCGATTTGAGTCTACGATGTAAATTTCACAAAAAGTTAGACTTAAGCATAAAAACATGCCATCGAAGGGTGATAACATAAAACAGTAACAAAACGGTCCCGTAAGAGGCACGAATGCCTCGCACGGCATCGATGTGACTCGTAGGAACCTATCGCGTAGTCATGGGCTGTCGGCTTGAGTGTACGACGTAAATTTACAAAACAAATTAATCTAAGCATAATAATATGAAATCGGAGGGTGAAAACATAAAACAGCCACAAAAGGGTCACGTAAGAGTCATGAACGTCTTGTACGAGATCGATGTGACTCATAAGAACCGACCGCGTAGTCACGGGGCTCCCGGTTTGAGTGCATGACCTAAATTTATAAAAAAATTAGACTTCAGCATAAAAACATTCCTTCGAAGGGTGAAAATGTGAAACAGCCACAAAACGGTCCGGTAAGAGTCACGACCACCTCGCACGGGACCAATGTGACTCGTAGGAACCGACCGCGTAGACCTGGGGCTCCCGGTTTGAGTGTAGGATGTAAATTTGCAAAAAATTTAGACTTAAGCATAAAAATATGCCTTCGAATGGTGAAAACATAAAATAGCAACAAAATGGTCAGGTAAGAGGCATGAACGTCTCGTACAGGATCGATGTGACTCGTAGGAACCGATCGCGTAGTCACGAGGCTCCCGGTTTGAGTGTACGGCGTAAATTTGCAAAAAGTTATACTTAAGCATAAAAACATGACATCGAAGGGTGAAAACGTAAAACATCCAGAAAACGGTCCCGTAAGAGTTACGAACACCTCGCATGGGACCAATGTGACTCGTAGGACTCGACCACGTAGTCATGGGGCTCTCGGTTTGAGTGTACGACGTAAATTTATAAAAAAATAGACTTAAGCGTAAAAACATGCCATTGAAGGGTGAAACATAAAACAAGCACAAAAATGTCCCGTAAGAGTCACGAACACCTCGCACTTGACCAATGTGACTCGTAGGAACCGACCGCGTAGTCACAGGGTTCTTGATTTGTGTGTACGACGTAAATTTGTAAAAAAATAGACTTAACCATAAAAACATGCCATCGAAGGGTGAAAATATAAAAGAGCCACAAAATGGTCCCTTAAGAGTCACGGACACCTCGCACAGGACCAATGTGACTCATAGGAACCGACCGCGTAGTTACGGGGCTCCCGATTCGGGAGTACGACGTAAATTTACCAAAAAAAATTAGACTTAAGCATAAAAATATGCAATCGTATGGTGAAAACGTAAAATAAACACAAAACGGTCCCGTAAGAGTTACTAACACCTCGCACGGGACCAATGTGACTCGTAGGAACCGACCGCGTAGTCACGGGGCTCCCGATTTGAGGGTACGGCGTAAATTCGCAAAAAAAATAGGCTTAAGTATAAAAACATGCCATCGAAGGGTGAAAACATTAAACAGCCACAAAACAGTCCCGTAAGAGTGACGAATGCCTCGCATGGGATCAATGTGACTCGTAGGAACCGACGGAGTAGTCACGGGGCTCCCTATTTGAGTGTACGACATAAATTTGTAAAAAATTTAGACTTATGCATAAAAACATTCCATCGAAGGGTAAAAATGTAAAACAGACACAAAATGATCGGGTAAGAGTCACGAACACCTCACACGGGACGAATTTGACTCGTACAAGCTGACCGCATACTCGCAGGGTTTTCGATTTGAGTGTACGACGTAACTTTGCAAAATAATTAGACTTAAGCATAAAAACATGTCGTCGAAGAGTGAAAACATAACACAACCACAAAATGATCCCGTAAGAGGCACGGACGCCTCGTACGGGATTGATGTGGCTTGTAGGAATCGACCGCGTAGTCGCGGGGCTGCCAGTTTGAGTATACGACGTAAATTTGGAAAAAGGTTGACTTAAGCATAACAACATGCCATCGTAGAGTAAAAATAAAAAATAAACACAAAACGGTCCGGTAAGAGTCACGAACATCTCGTACGGGACCAATGTGACTCGAAGAAATCGACCGCGTAGTCCTGGGGCTCCCGATTTGAGTATACGACGTAAATTTGCAAAAAAATTATACTTAAGCATAAAAACATGCAATCTAAGGGAGAAAATGTAAAACAAACACAAAATGGTCCGGTAAGAGTCACGAATGCCTCGCACGGGATCGATGTGACTCGTAGGAATCGATCGCGTAATCACGGGGCTCCCTGTTTGAGTGTACGACGTAAATTTGCAAAAAATTTAGACTTAAGCATAAAAACATGCCATCAATGGGTGACAACATAAAAACCCCAAAACGGTCCCGTAAGAGTCACGAACGCCTCGCACGGAACCAATGTAACTCGTAGGACCGACCGGTTAGTCACGGGGCTCCCGGCTTGAGTGTACGACTTAAGTTTACAAAAAATTGGACTTAAGCATAAAAACGTCCAATCGAAGGGTGAAAATATAAAACAAGCACAAAATGGTCCCGTAAGAGGGACGAACGCCTCGCATGGGATAGATGTAACTCGTAGGAACCGGGCACATAGTCACGGCGCTCCCGATTTGAGTGTACGACGTAAATTTATAAAATGTTAGACTTAAGCATAAAAACATGCCATCGAAGAGTGAAAATATAAAACAACCACAAAACGGTTCCGTAAGAGTCACGAACGGGACCAATGTGACTCGTAGGAACCGACCGCGTAGTCATGGAGCTCCCGGTTTGAGTGTACGACGTAAATTTACAAAAAAATAGACTTAAGTATAAAAATATGTCATCGAAGGGTGAAAACATAAAATAGCCCCAAAACGGTCCGATGAGAGTCACGAACACCTCTCACGGGACCAATGTGACTCGTAGGAACCAACCGCATAGTCACGGGACTCCCGATTTGAGTGTACGACGTAAATTTGCAAAAATTAAACTTATGGATAAAAACATACCATCGAATGGTGAAAACTTTAAACAGCCACAAAACGGTCTGGTAAGAGTTACGAACACCTCGTACGGGACCAATGTGACTCGTAGGAACCGACTGCGTAGTCACGGCGTTCTCGGTTTGAGTGTACGACATAAATTTACAGAAATTAGGCTTGTGCTTAAAAACATGCCATCGAAGGGTGAAAACATAAAACAACCACAAAATGGTCCCGTAAGAGTCACGAACACCTCGCACGGGATTGATGTGGCTCATAGGAATTGACCGCGTAGTCACGGGGTCCCGATTAGAGTGTACGACGTAAATTTGCAAAAAGTTAGTCTTAAGCATAACAACATGCCATCGTAGGATAAAAATGTAAAATAAACACAAAATGGTCCGGTAAGAGTCACGAACACCTCGCACGGGACCAATGTGACCCAGAGGAACCGACTGCATAGTCATGGGGCACCCGGTTTGAGTATACGACGTAAATTTTCAAAAAAATAGACTTAAGCATAAAAAATATGCAATCGAAGGGTGAAAATGTAAAACAAGCACAAAATGGTCCGGTAAGAGTCATGAACACCTCGCACGGATCGATCTAAGTCATAGGAGCCGGTCGCGAAGTCATGGGGCTACTGACTTGAGTGTACGACGTAAATTTTGCAAAAAGTTAGACTTAAGCATAAAAGCATGCCATCGAAGGGTGATTGGGCATAAATATTGTATATTTATTCCCCTAATTTCAGTACATTTGTGAACCCGAGTGATGTAACATATATGGATTTGATTCACATTTATGCTACTAACCTTCGTTGGCGAGTATTTCGTGTTTCGTGCTTCTCTTATTGGTTTTACAGGTTAATTATGCAAGCAATGCAAAAGAGGAAACAAGACGATGTAAGAAAAGCTAAGAAGGCAAGTTCAAGGGCAATTCGGTAATTTTTCAGCTCGATCCGGAAGGAGAAGTCAACTGTAAAGTTGAAGAGCTCGGAACAACGAGAACACTGGAAGAAACGGCACCCAAATTCAAGCTACGGTTGATGATTTATGCCCAGTTGAAGTTGAAGAAAAATCCAAGAAAGGAAGAAAAGAAAAGCCAGAAAAATTCTAAGTATAGCACTCTAGGCCAGCACTCATTCGCGAACCCCAGGCCAAATCGGTTTGGGGTACAGGCCGAACCGGTTCGGGGTCCCTGATGCGCGAATTTGCTCCTTTATTCTGATTGGTTCCCAAGATTCCTTTTAGGTTAAAACTCTAAAAAATAGTAGGGAACGGAGGCAGCAACCTAGGAGCAGCCATTAGGGATAGTTTTAGTCAGTTTTTGATAGAGAGAAAAAGTGAGGAACATCTAGGAACATCAAGGGAATTAATTGCTTCAAGATTTAATTATTACGGGTTTGTTTTTCAAGTTTTTATTCAAGATTCAAGATTCTTGTCATTGTTCTTCATTGCTTAGTTTCCGTATTCGATTCAACTTATTGTTGCGTTCATAATACATATCTACATGTTTCAACCTAGTTTCATCATGAATTCATACACATGCAACGTTATTATTTCATGCATTAGTCCATTTAACATGTCCGGCTAGGTTTTAAAGGTTGGGATGCATGAACCCAACCTGATGTGTTAGTGCGTGTGCATAACGTTAATCCGATGAATTTAACGATTGATTTTGATCGTATCGCGTAATTACATAATAATTGTAGATCTTTATATCTCTCTTAACTTTGGGTACTCGTGATGATTTAGAGTACAATTTGAATGCAATTACCGCGGCACCGATTTACTCATCCTCAGATTAGGTATGACGCGGGCTTGAACCTCGTATACATAATGCTTGGGAGTCCTAAATTCCGTGTCGGATTAATCGGATAAATTTATAATTGACGTTGTCACTGCATTACACTAGGGTTGGGGGATTGTATTCCCATCCTGTTTTCTCATCATTTAGTTTAAAAAGTTTCAATTCAATATTTCATTCATAATTTAGGTAATTTTGTTAGTTGCATTTTTTTCATCACAATTTCATCATTACATTTAGTTTAATCGATCCCAAAAACCAAATCAATCTTTTCCTTTCTTCTTAGAGTCAATGTTAGGATTCCTTTGTCTTATCCCGTCGTCACAACTCCGTTGTCCTTTTTCCCTGAGGATCGATATCCAACTTATCGGATTATTACTTGAGCGACAGGCTTGCACTTGAGCCTAGAGAGTACTCACTTTAGAGACACATTCTGAGTCGTGTCAAGTTTTTGGCGCCATTGCCGGGGAATTAGGTAGACTTAGGATTAGATTGAGTCAATCCAAAGCTTTGACCAAAAATAAAAAAAATTTAAAATATTAAGAAAATAAAAAAATAAAAAAAAAAAGCACAAAAAGATTCACAATCATCCTCTCTCCTTAGCTTAATGCAAAATTCTGAAACTCCTTCCACACCTCATAATACTCCAACCAATATTCATGAAAATCCACTTGTTGAGTATAACCCTGATAGTCCCCACAGTTCTGGATCCCACCGCCCACACCGTCGCACTCAGTCTCTAGTAACACTCCATTCTCATTCGTAGGACACACTTCGAGCACACCTAGTGAGAGCGCCGAGTCGTCAAGTGAGAGAGAGATGTCGCAACATAGTAATGCACCTACCGGTGAGGACGAGCTTCCATACCGCCCGTTGAGAGAATTCTTATATCCTGAGCGCACTGTCACTCTGGGATGCATTATACTCCCGTATAATGCCGAGCAGTTCCGTTTCAAAAATGGAATGATCCAGATGCTACCACATTACCACGATATGGATTCTGAAAAGCCATACCTCCATATAAGGGAATTTGAGGACGTGTGTGATACTCTGAACGATCAAACCTGCACACAAGAGGTAATCCGCCTCAAACTCTTCCCCTTCTCGCTCAAAGATAAAGCTAAAGCCTGGCTATGGTCTTTACCTCCAAGATCGATTCCATCCTGGAATGAGCTCCAGTCGAAATTTCTCAAGAAATTCTTCCCACCACATCGAACAATCTCTATCAAGGCTCAAATTCAAGCATTTAGGCAACATGAAAATGAGCCATTCCATCGATGTTATGAACGTTTCAACGAGTTAGTGGCTTCATGCCCCCATCATGGATTTGATCCATCGCAAATCATCTCCTTTATCTATAATGGGTTAAATCTTAACTCCAAACAACTTGTTGAAACTATGGGAAGCGGACCGTTTGTCGATCTAGATGCCCACGATGTTGATCTTCATATGAGGTATGTCACCGAGACTACCCAATCCTGGGATACCTCTGACCCAAACGCTCAAAATCGAAATCAACAACCCACCACTGCTCCATCGGCGTCCGGCCTATTCCACGTAGATAAGAATTCTATGACGGATTGTCGATTGGACACCATTGAGAAAGGATTGCGAGACCTATGCGAGTTATATGGAAAAGGACGAGCTGGACCCATTCCGAACCCTGTCGTGAAGGTTTGTGCGATTTATAAGGCGGGACATTCAACTGAGGAATGTCCGATGATACCCTCCTACAAAGTAATGTTGAAGGAGCAAGTTAGTGGTATAGGAGGCTTTAAGGGTAATTTCGGTGCCCCGCATGGGAATTCATACAACCCTTTATGGAAAAATCATCCCAGTTTTAGCTACGGGCAACAACATGCCGCAATGAACCCTCCTTCGCATGTTGCCCCTCCTCCACCACAACAATTTCAACAAGCTCCACACATGCAAGGACATGTGCAAGCACCACCACATCACGGAAATTATATCTCGCCACAGCGGAGAACTCTCGAGGATACAATGAATCAATTCATTGCAAGCCAGACTACAACCCATGCCAAATATGATCGTCTGATCGGCGACATAAATGCAAATCTGTCAAAGATATAATCCTCGTTGAGTGCTCAAGAGAAGGGAAAGTTCCCTGCCCAAGGCCAACGACCTCCCCAAGGTCAAACTAGTGTTAGCTCCACATCCACTGAACATCAGGAGCAATGTCAAGCAGTGACCACTCTTCGTAGTGGAAGAGTCGCTGATTTATCACCTCCTCCATACGACACAACAAAAGACAAGGAGATTTCGCCCGGCACGAAAGAGGCCGAAGATGTCCCCTTGAATGAGAGTGACAAGGAAGACACTAGTGAGCCTGAGGTGGTAGTGAAACCACCCTCCGCAGCACCATTTCCTCGAAGGTTGATTCCCGCTCAAAAAGGGAATCCACGTGATGAAGTGCTAGAAGTACTTAAGCAAGTAAAGCTGAATTTACCCTTCCTTGATGCCATCAAGAAAATTCCAGCTTATGGCAAAAGTTATCAAAGATTTTTTGACGGTAAAAAGGAAGATAAAGGTAAAAAAGAATGTCTTTCTAGCCCAGAACGTGAGCTCCATTCTACTAAATGATCTCCCGCCTAAATTCAAAGATCCCGGTGCACCCACTATATCCTGCATCATTGGAGAAAATAGAATTGAGAAAGCCTTACTTGACTTGGGGGCAACTGTAAACATACTCCCTTACTCTATTTATAGGCAACTTGATTTGGGTGACCTTAAGCCCACAAAGGTCACTCTCCAATTAGCGGATCGATCAGTGAAGATCCCACGAGGCATAGTCGAGGACGTGATCGTCCAAGTTGACACTTTCTACTTCCCGGTAGATTTTGTCATTTGGGACACGGAGCCCTCCTTCAACTCGAGCAATCATGTTCCCATCATCCTTGGGCGCCCTTTCTTGGCTACGGCTAATGCAATCATCAATACAAGGAATGGGCGAATGCAACTCACTTTTGGGAACATGACCTTGGATACTAACATCTTCCACATAGCCCAAAATGAAGGAGAGGAAGATGATCTTCACGCGGTGAGCCTTATAGACGAGGTAGTAGAAGAGTACTTTGAGGAAAATTTCTGTGGCGACGCTTTAGAGTCCTGTTTAGCGGCGAGCTATGAGTGTGAGGGGATGTATACCCACTTCGAGAGGGAGGTTGGAAGGGTGAGAGAATTACTCGATGAGAGTACGTCGGACGAGGACGTGAGAGAGGTTAATTGGATGTCTAGATTCGAGGAATTACCTCCGAGGGATACACACATGGCTCCCTCCAGTGAAAAATTTCCAACCCTCGAATTAAAGAAACTCCCCTCCCATATTAAATATGCATACCTAGGAGAGGATGAGATATTTCCTGTTGTTATCTCCTCTAGCCTAGATGAAGGGCAGGAGGGTAAATTGTTGAGAATTCTGAGGAAGCACCAAAGAGCTTTTGGTTGGTGCATCGCTGATTTGAAGGGGATAAGTCCTTTGATTTGCACTCACAAGATTCATCTCGAAGAGGATGTCAAGCCCTCTAGATAAATGCAAAGAAGACTGAACCCCAACATGAAAGAAGTTGTGAGAACTGAGATCATCAAATTATTGGATGCCGGGATTATCTACCCAATCTCGGATAGCAAATGGGTGAGCCCTATTCAAGTCGTCCCGAAGAAGTCGGGTATGACTGTGATTGAGAATGCTAAGGGAGAGCTTGTTCCCCAACGCACCACCACCGGTTGGCGCGTTTGCATTGACTATCAAAAATTCAATGCGGGAACTAGGAAAGACCATTTCCCCTTGCCATTCATTGATCAAATGCTTGAGAGAGTTGCGGGCCACCCTTATTATTGCTTCCTTGATGGTTATTTCGGATATAACCAAATTGAGGTGGATGTACTTGACCAAGAGAAGACGACATTCACTTGCCCTTTTGGTACGTTTGCCTACAAACGTATGCCATTTGGCTTGTGTAATGCACCCGCGACTTTTCAAAGGTGCATGTTGAGCTTATTTGGCGACATGGTCGAGAGAGGACTCGAAGTGTTCATGGACGATTTCAGCATTTTTGGCACCTCTTTCAATCATTGTTTGGACAAGTTGGAAAAAGTACTTACCCGATGTGTGGACAAAAACTTAGTGCTGAATTGGGAGAAGTGCCATTTCATGGTCACCGAGGGAATAGTTCTTAGCCACATTGTTTCATCCAACGGAATAGAGGTTAATAGGGCTAAGATAGATGTCATAGCTGATCTCCCCCCCACCGAAATTACTGAAAGACGTGCGCTCTTTCTTGGGCCACGCGGGGTTTTATCGAAGGTTCATTAAGGACTTTAGCGCCATCGCTAAGCCCTTAAGCAACCTACTCATGAAGGACAACCCATTTGAGTGGACAGAGGCATCCCAAGGCTCCTTTGATAAGTTGAAAAACATGCTAGTGTCCGCTCCCATCATGCAAGTTCCGAATTGGTCCTTACCATTCGAACTTATGTGTGACGCAAGCGATTAAGCGATCGGGGCAGTTTTGGGCCAACGTAAAGATAAGCAAGCTCATGTCATCTACTACGCTAGTCGAACTCTTACCAGACCTCAACTCAACTACTCTACCACGGAGGAGTTTCTAGCGGTAGTCTTTGCCCTCGATAAGTTCCGTTCCTATCTCATTGGTTCTCCCATTACTATTTTCACCGACCACGCGACTTTAAAGTATCTACTTGCGAAGAAAGAAGCCAAGTCGCGCCTCATAAGGTGGATACTACTCCTACAAGAGTTCAATCTCTCCATCAAAGACAAGAAAGGAGTAGAAAACGTCGTTGCCGACCATTTATCTCGGCTTTCGTCCGACGTACCTAGTGATCCTATACCCATAGACGAGCACTTTCCGGATGAGAAACTATTTGCTACTTCTTCATATCCTTGGTTTGCAGACATAGTGAACTATCTTGTCACGGGAGCCGTCCCTCCCGATTGGACATCGCAAGACAAGAAGATGTTCCTCAATTGGTCGCGCATGTTCTTTTACGATGATCCCTTCCTCTTTAAATATTGCGCCGACCAAATCATCCGACGATGTGTACCGGATGACGAGATCCCGAAGGTCATCCAGTTTTGTCATTCGGAAGCATGTGAAGGCCATTTCTCGATGAAAAAGACGGCCGCTAAAATTCTACAATGCGGCCTCTATCGGCTCACAATCTTCCGGGATGCGAATGACGCTTGCAAGTCATGCAATAGGTGCCAACGAATGGGATCCATTTCTCTACGAGACATGATGCCCCTTACCCCCATACTCATCATTGAAATATTCGATTGTTGGGGTATTGACTTCATGGGTCCCTTCCCCCCGTCCTTTGGTTTCCTATACATCCTAGTCGCGGTAGACTACGTTTCTAAATGGGTGGAAGCTATAGATACTAAGACCAATGGCAACAAAGTGGTGATAAAGTTCCTACAGGAACACATACTTTCTCGCTTCGGTGCACCAAAAGCGATAATTAGCGATAATGGCACGCACTTTTGCAATAGGCCATTCGAGAAGCTCATGAGAAAGTATGGCTTCGTCCACAAGGTTGGGACGACATATCACCCATAGACGAATGGGCAGGCCGAGCTAGCGAATCGGGAGATCAAGAACATTCTTGAAAAGACCATCAATCCCACCCGGAAAGATTGGTCCCTTAGATTGACCGATGCATTATGGGCCTATCGTACCGCATTTAAGAATCAACTTGGCATGTCTCCTTTCCGTTTTGTGTATGGAAAACCTTGCCATCTTCCTGTTGAGCTCGAGCACAAAGTGTATTGGGCAATTAAGCAATTGAACTATGCCTTGGACAAAGCCGGTGAAACTTGCTCATGATAGCATCATTCGACGAAAACAGTTTCATCTCGGGTAAAAAGTTCTTCTCTACAACTCTCGGCTTCATCTCTTTTCGGGAAAGTTGCGGTCACGATGGTCTGGCCCGTTCGTCGTGAAGAACATTTTTCCCCATGGAGCTGTTGAACTTGACGATTTAAAAGGGGAAAACACGTTCAAAGTAAATGGACAACGCCTAAAGCCATATCTAGAGGCGTGTGAGTATGAGGTCGACACAATTTGGTTGTCGGACCCCGTTTACCGGGTCAATTGAGCTGAGAACGTAAGGTCGTCGTACCCCCGACGCGTATGGGGTGAGTTTGTGTGTATAGTAGTCGTGTGTGAATAGGTTAGTTAGGAGTTAGAATCCTGAGTTACAAAAGAGATCGGTTAGCACGCACTTCGAGGGAGTTAATACGCAGTATGAGGTCGAATTCGAGGAAGTTTTAGGGAGCCCTAGGGTCTAGGAAGTTTTTAGGGGCCTTATGCACAAGTTAGAGGATGAGAGAGCACCTTGAAGCGGAGAGAAGAGTGAATTCTCGTGTTCGGACCAGCATGTCACCCCGAACCCTAACCAGAACCGGTTCGAGGGGTGAACCGGTTCGCGGTACACCCCGAACCGGTTCGGGGTACCTGGCAGATTCACCCCCCCAATTCCAAATTGCTTCCCCTTCCCTCCATTCTTCCCCCTATTCTCCCCATTCGTTTTTACTCCTTCTAAATACTTCCCTCCTTCCCAAATTCATCCCAATTCACTCCCTCCCACCCACCTCCACCATGACCTATGATTGTTTTTCTATTTTGGTGTGGATGTCCGTTGTTGTAGGAGTTTCACATTGCTCACAGTTGCTTTCTCATTTCTTAGGTAACACAGGCTTCTCATTGTGATTATACAATCTTGCATTTTTTTCATATTTGTTTGTTTTATTTTTTCGCACTTATTATTCGCTTTTAGTTAGATTTTAGTCCTTTTTGCTTGAGGACAATGCAAAATTCTAAGTTAGGGGAGGTCACAAGTGTGTATTTCTAAAACTTCACAAATTGTCAAAAATGCCCAAAAATTTCCAAAAAAATCATAAAATTTTGAAAAACCTAAAAATATTTTTTGTTCAAAATAAATAAAAATTGGAATTCAAATTTTTCAAAAATATCATTAAAAGTCGAATTGGAGTCTCAAATTGTAAACATCCAACATACACAATGTCGAAATTGACCAAAGATGGAAATTGAGCAAAAATTGACGACTTAACGAATAAATGTGGAGATTAACAAACCCGGTGAGATTCGAGCCTATCACCTTTTGCGAGTTTTTACATCATTCCGAGTTAATTGTTAACTCAAGGTTCTTTTTAGTGCTTAATAAGTTGTCAAGGATCTCAATCCTTTCATTTTGATCGATTTTGAAAAATGTGTGCAATATTGCCTTGAAAAACGTGCCAAATTAGTCTCTAAACCTAAATTCACCTCGAAACGCATATGGTAACGCAATTGGCATTTTGGACAATGAAGTAGGCCCTCGTTTGTCACCCCAAAAATATTGGCCAGAAAAAGTAGCGAAAAATCACCCTTTGCAACCCAAATTGAGCCGAATAATTTTCCCTTTCGTTTGACAACCCGAAAAACCCAAAATAGCCGAAATTGTGAAAAATGAAAAATTCAGATTTCAAGTCCAAAAAGTGCATATAAAGGGGCAAGAAACAAAATAACATGCTCAACAAAAACAACAACAAAAAAAAAATAGAAAAAGAAGCAAAAAATGAGCAATAGCCCGGAAAAAGCACAATTGAACATCATTAATGACGTTTCCAATTCTAACCTTCCATACCTCCTTCATTTTACCCAATGCAACCTTCAACCCGAAAAAGTCCTAACCGAGTCCAAATTGCGAAAATTGATTACCGCGTGGAGAGCTAAGACACCAAAAGATAATATAAGAGGCTAAGTGCGTGAAATAAAGGCAATGTTCCCGTTTTTAAAATCGTAATTCGTTGATGAGATCCTTTCGCCATAAAGTTTCCGTCTTTCTACTTGTATGCTTGAATTTGCTTCCATTACATTTACTCTTTATATCACGCATGCCGAGAGAAATGCCATAATCCGAGAGATTCGTTTGTGAGAGCGTTCCGTGAGAAATTGAAATCAAAACGAATTTTCGGATAAGTAACGTAATGATCAATCGGTGAAAATTGGCGGTTATATTTCCGGCTTCGCACAGACACACTACGGTTTGAGACTCGTAAATATGACTTGATGATGACAATTTTTTGGAAAGGTTTGAATTGCACAATTTTTTACATATTTTGAATTTTCTTTGAGTCGAATTTTGTGGGTATATTCACTGCAAACCCTCACGAGACACAACTCGTCCTACTAGGGTAACCTAGAGGTTTAAAGGCTTTTTGCATGCGCTAAATACAATCGCTTGCCCGCGAAAGAGGTGCTCTATCCCAATAAAGTTCTTGAAGGGTCCTTAACTCATATTTTCATTCTTTTACATTGCTCGGGACGCGCAAAGTTCTAAGTTAGGGGGGTTTGATTGGGCATAAATATTGTATATTTATTCCCCT
This sequence comes from Sambucus nigra, assembly GCA_949130495.1. Taxonomy (NCBI): domain Eukaryota; kingdom Viridiplantae; phylum Streptophyta; class Magnoliopsida; order Dipsacales; family Adoxaceae; genus Sambucus; species Sambucus nigra. Next base: position 360,097,986 of record OX422214.1, read on the forward strand.
AATTTCAGTACATTTGTGAACCCGAGTGATGTAACATATATGGATTTGATTCACATTTATGCTACTAACCTTCGTTGGTGAGTATTTCGTGTTTTGTGCTTCTCTTATTGGTTTTACAGGTTAATTATGCAAGCAATGCAAAAGAGGAAGCAAGACGATGCAAGAAAAGCTAAGAAGGCAAGTTCAAGGGCAATTCGGTAATTTTTCAGCCCGATCCGGAAGGAGAAGTCAACTGTAAAGTTGAAGATCTCGGAACAACGAGAACACTGGAAGAAACGGCACCCAAATCCGAGCTACGGTTGATGATTTATGCCCAGTTGAAGTTGAAGAAAAATCCAAGAAAGGAAGAAAAGAAAAGCCAGAAAAATTCTAAGTGTAGCACTCCAGGCCAACACTCATTCGCGAACCCCAGGCCGAACCGGTTTGGGGGGCGAACCGGTTAGGGGTACAGTCCGAACCGGTTTGGGGTCCCTGATGCGCGAATTTGCTCCTTTATTCTGATTGGTTCCCAAGATTCCTTTTAGGTTAAAACTCTAAAAAATAGTAGGGAACGGAGGAAGCAACCTAGGAGAAGCCATTAGGGATAGTTTTAGTCAGTTTTTGATAGAGAGAAAAAGTGAGGAACATCTAGGAACATCAAGGGAATTAATGGCTTCAAGATTTAATTGTTACGGGTTTGTTTTTCAAGTTTTTATTCAAGATTTAAGATTCTTGTCATTGTTCTTGCATGCTTAGTTTTCGTATTCGATTCAACTTATTGTTGCGTTCATAATACATATCTACATGTTTCAACCTAGTTTCATCATGAATTCATACACATGCAACGTTATTATTTCATGCATTAGTCCATTTAACATGTCCGGCTAGGTTTTAAAGGTTAGGATGCATGAACCCAACCTGATGTGTTAGTGCGTGTGCATAACGTTAATCCGATGAATTTAACGATTGATTTTGATCGTATCGCGTAATTAGATAATAATTGTAGATCTTTATATCTCGTTTACCTTTGGGTACTCGTGATGATTTAGAGTACAATTTGAATGAAATTACCGCGGCACCGATTTACTCATCCTCAGATTAGGTATGACGCGGGCTTGAACCTCGTATACATAATGCTTGGGAGTCCTAAATTCCGGGTCGGATTAATCGGATAAATTTATAATTGACGTTGTCACTGCATTACACTAGGGTTGAGGGATTGTATTCCCATCCTGTTTTCTCATCATTTAGTTTAAAAAGTTTCAATTCAATATTTCATTCATAATTTAGGTAATTTAATTAGTTGCATTTTTTTCATCACAATTTCATCATTACATTTAGTTTAATCGATCCCAAAAACCAAATCAATATTTTCCTTTCTTCTTAGAGTCAATGTTAGGATTCCTTTGTCTTATCCCGTCGTCACAACTCCGTTGTCCTTTTTCCCTGAGGATCAATACCTGGCTTGTCAGATTATTACTTGAGCGACAGGCTTGCACTTGAGCCTAGAGAGCAAGCACTTTAGAGACACATTATGAGTCGTGTCAAAGGGTGAAAACGTAAAACAGTAACAAAACGGTCCCGTAAGAGGCACGAACGCCTCACACGGCATCGATTTGACGCGTAGGAACCGATCGCATAGTCACGGGCTGTCGGCTTGAGTGTACGACGTAAATTTACAAAAAAAATTGGTCTAAGCATAATAATATGCCATCGGAGGGTGAAAACATAAAACAGCCACAAAAGGTTCCCGTAAGAGTCATGAACGTCTTGTACGAGATCGATGTGACTCGTAAGAACCGACCGCGTAGTCACGGGGCTCCCGGTTTGAGTGTATGACCTAAATTTACAAAAAAATTAGACTTCAGCATAAAAACATTCCTTCGAAAGGTGAAAATGTAAAACAGCCACAAAACGGTCCGGTAAGAGTCACGAACACCTCGCACGGGACCAATGTGACTCGTAGGAACCGACCGCGTAGACCTGGGGATCCCGGTTTGAGTGTAGGATGTAAATTTGCAAAAAATTTAGACTTAAGCATAAAAATATGCCTTCGAAGGGTGAAAACATAAAATAGCAACAAAATGGTCAGGTAAGAGGCATGAACGTCTCGCACAGGATCGATGTGACTCGTAGGAACCGATCGTGTAGTCACGAGGCTCCCGATTTGAGTGTACGACGTAAATTTTCAAAAAGTTATACTTAAGCATAAAAACATGACATCGAAGGGTGGAAACGTAAAACATCCAGAAAACGGTCCCGTAAGAGTTACGAACATCTCGCACGGGACCAATGTGACTCGTAGAACTCGACCACGTAGTCATGGGGCTCTCGGTTTGAGTGTATGACGTAAATTTATAAAAAAATAGACATAAGCGTAAAAACATGCCATTGAAGGGTGAAACATAAAACAAGCATAAAATTGTCCCCTAAGAGTCACGAACACCTCGCACTTGACCAATGTGACTCGTAGAAACCGACCGCGTAGTCACGGGGTTCCTGATTTGAGTGTACGACGCAAATTTGTAAAAAAATAGACTTAACCATAAAAACATTCCATCGAAGGGTGAAAACGTAAAAGAGCCACAAAACGGTCCCTTAAGAGTCACGGACACCTCGCACAGGACCAATGTGACTCGTAGGAACCGACCACGTAGTTACGGGGCTCTCGATTTGAGGGTACGACGTATATTTACAAAAAAAAATTAGACTTAAGCATAAAAATATGCAATCGTATGGTGAAAACGTAAAATAAACACAAAACGGTCCCGTAAGAGTAACTAACACCTCGCACGGGATCAATGTGACTCGTAGGAACCGACCGCGTAGTCACGGGGCTCTCGATTTGAGGGTACGGCATAAATTTGCAAAAAAATTAGGCTTAAGCATAAAAATATGCCATCGAAGGGTGAAAACATTAAACAGCCACAAAACGGTCCCGTAAGAGTGACGAATGTCTCGCACGGGATCAATGTGACTCGTAGGAACCGACGGAGTAGACACGGGGCTCTCGGTTTGAGTGTACGCCATAAATTTATAAAAACTTTAGACTTATGCATAAAAACATTCCATCGAAGGGTAAAAATGTAAAACAGACACAAAATGATCGGGTAAGAGTCACGAACACCTCACACGGGACGAATTTGACTCGTACAAACTGATCGCATAGTCGCAGGGTTTTCGATTTGAGTGTACGACGTAACTTTGCAAAAAAAATAGACTTAAGCATAAAAACATGCCGTCGAAGAGTGAAAACGTAACACAGCCAAAAAATGGTCCCGTAAGAGGCACGGACGCCTCGTACGGAATTGATGTGGCTTGTAGGAATCGACTGCGTAGTCGCGGGGCTGCCAGTTTGAGTATACGACGTAAATTTGGAAAAAGGTTGACTTAAGCATAACAACATGCCATCGTAGGGTAAAAATAAAAAATAAACACAAAACGGTCCGGTAAGAGTCACGAACACCTCGCACGGGACCAATGTGACTCGAAGAAACCGACCGCGTAGTCCTGGGGCTCCCGATTTGAGTATATGACATAAATCTGCAAAAAAAATAGACTTAAGCATAAAAACATGCAATCTAAGGGAGAAAACGTAAAACAAGCACAAAATGGTCCGGTAAGAGTCACGAATGCCTCGCACGGGATCGATGTGACTCATAGGAATCGATCGCGTAATCACGGGGCTCCCGGTTTGAGTGTACGACGTAAATTTGCAAAAAAATTAGACTTAAGCATAAAAACATGCCATCGAAGGGTGACAACATAAAAACCCCAAAACGGTCCCGTAAGAGTCACGAACGCCTCGCACGGACCGACCGGTTAGTCACGGGGCTCCCGGCTTGAGTGTACGACGTAAGTTTACAAAAAATTGGACTTAAGCATAAAAACATGCAATCGAAGGGTGAAAATATAAAACAAGCACAAAATGGTCCCGTAAGAGGGACGAACGCCTCGCATGGGATCGATGTAACTCGTAGGAACCGGGGGCATAGTCACGGCGCTCCCGATTTGAGTGTACGACGTAAATTTGTAAAATGTTAGACTTAAGCATAAAAATATGCCATCGAAGGGTGAAAATATAAAACAACCACAAAAAGGTCTCGTAAGAGTCACGAACGGGACCAATGTGACTCGTAGGAACCGACCGCGTAGTCATGGAGTTCCCGTTTTGAGTGTACGACGTAAATTTGCAAAAAAATAGACTTAAGCATAAAAACATGCCATCGAAAGGTGAAAACATAAAATAGCACCAAAACGGTCCGATGAGAGTCACGAACACCTCTCACGGGACCAATGTGACTCGTAGGAACCGACCGCGTAGTCACGGGACTCCCGATTTGAGTGTACGACGTAAATTTGCAAAAATTAAACTTGTGCATAAAAACATACCATCGAATGGTGAAAACTTTAAACAGCCACAAAACGGTCTGGTAAGAGTTACGAACACCTCGTACGGGACCAATGTGACTCGTAGGAACCGACCGCGTAGTCACGGCGCTCTTAATTTGAGTGTACGACATAAATTTGCAGAAATTAGGCTTGTGCATAAAAACATGCCATTGAAGGGTGAAAATGTAAAACAACCACAAAACGATCCTGTAACAGGCACGGACGCCCAACACGTGACCAATGTGACTCGTAGGAACCGAGTCTTTAGTACTAAGGGGCATTTAAACTATCTTGGATGTCCTTTATTTAAGGGAAGAAATAAATCCATCTATTTTGAGTCTTTAGTACAGTCTATAGCATTTAAAATTGTATCGTAGAAGTCCAAATTGCTTTCAATTAGAGGAAAAGTAACTTTAATTCAATCAATTCTTTCATTCATTCCTCTTTATTCCTTGCTTGCTTTAAATCTCCCTAAAGTAATCATCCATTCCTTAAACCAACTGCTCGACTCTTTGTGTGGGTTGTTAATCAACAATTTAGAAAGAAATTTCATTGGACCAGTTGGGACTCAATTTGTATGCTAAAAAGTGAAGTCTTGGAATAAGAAACTTGTTCTCAGTTATTGAAGCTTCCAACCTCAAATTAGATTGGAAATTAAAGGAGGGAAATAGTCTTTAGGCTCAATTTATGAAGAACCAGTATTCTAATATGACCACAGGTATAGGATCAATGAGTTTTAAAAGGATCATATCAGCTAAAGAGGTTTTGGATTCTAACTTTACTTATATTGAAAATTCCTTGGTTTGGAAACATGCTTTAAATGGTAAATTCACCTTTCAATCAGCTTATAACCTGGTTAGATACTAAAAACTGTCTTATTTGGCATTTAAAACTATATGGCATCCTCAAAATCCCTAAAAAATGTCAATGCTAGTGTGGAAGGTCTTATCTAAATGTGTCATAGTTAAAGAATTGATTCAATTTTTTGGTGTTAGGATTGCCTCTAAGTGTCAATGTTGTTCTTCTGCTTCACAATCAATATCTCATATTTTCATAACAGGTCTTATAGCTCAATAGTCCTGGGGTTATTTCAAGCTGTTAATGGGAATTAAAAAATCATCCACTTCAGTTCATAGCACTATGATACAATGGTGGCTTCACTCTAGTTCTTCAAAGCTAATAAATTGGGTGTATAAGATGATTCATGTTTGTATAATTTGGGAAATTTTATACTGGATTGGTACTGAAATGGAATCTCTCGGAACAGTTTATATTATATATATATATATATATATAATAGTTATAAATTGTTATTATCTTTTAAAGTCGAATTGATAATAATTTATTTTGTATTTTTTGTAGAATGAAAATGGATTTGCAACGCGTGGAAAAGTCGATGGATACGGAGGAGCCAGGTATGTAGCTGCTCGGATACTAATTTAAGTTTATGTTATGATATTCAGTTTTTATTTTGACTTCCGGGATAGGCTTATTTGATGATCTTTTAAACTTTCGACTATATTTTTATACTTGTATGGTGTTTATGGACGCGCGGGCTTGTATATACTATTTTTAAATGTTAAATCGGTGGACGGAATTTTTTGGTTGTTTAGTTGTGTTTTTATTGTTGTTGAGTTTATTTTAATGTTAAAACATGTTGGATTTCATGAATAAACAAAGGTAACTCTATCGAAATTTTCTAAAATTAAATAGTGTTTTAAATTGATTGAGTTAAACATACATGCATTTGAAGTTATACAAACCCATGTAGTCATTTATTTTTGTATCTTATCAACGTTGATGATGGATTTTGCTTGGAATTATTATATTTGTGATGACTTGGAACTTTGATTTCTTATAGTGGATTTTTTAACATCTTTTTATGTGTTAATGTATTAGGTTATATCATGTTTACATCTTTTGATGTGTTAGGATTGATTATGTTCTTATTTGGGAGGCATTTATTTTGTACCTTTATACTTGGATTGTGATGAAATATTATTTTGTAATTCATGTTTACGAGATTTGGTTAAAAATTGTGGAACATTTTATTACTTATGATTGTATGAAAAATGCGCAATGTAATTTTGGATTATAAGGTTGCACATTTTATGTAGTGTGAGTTTTGATGAAAAATGTGCAGCTTTTAAAGTGCTTCCAATTATGAAAAAATGATAGCTAGTAAATAAACATATTGTACTTTTGGCAACACGATTTTTTTTTGTCGAAAGATAACTTTTGGAAAAACAAGAGTTGTGTGGCCAAATATATAGGTTTTGGCAATACAAGAGTTGTGTTGCCAAAGTTATAGCTTTTGGCAACAACAACCAAAAGCTATACCTTTGGCAACACAAACAAGGGTGTGTTGCCAAAGGTATAGCTTTTGGCAACACAATAGCTATGTTGTCAAAGGTATAACTTTTGTCAACACAATAGTTATGTTGCCGAAAGTTATTTTTTATACCATTTATCTTACATTCTGCAACATAATTTGTGTCGCTGAAAGATTGCTTTTTGGCAACACAACTATTTTTGTCGCTGTTGAGTGACCTTTGGCAACATGAATAATATTTTTTATTATAAATTTGACAAATTATGTTGCCAATACCTTTTAGCAACATATTTCTACCTTTAGCAACATAATTTGTATGTTGCTAATGGTGCAAATTCTTGTAGTGTTTCAGTGAGAACGCGTGATAATTGATTAACTTCGCAAATTTCTAATATAGCACACTTATTTAATTTCAGCCCCTAAGCATGCATCTAAGGTGCGTGTGTCAACCCATAAATAAATAAAGCATGTGACACAAAAATATGCTGAGACACAGAATTCAGGAAAAAACCCCTTTCGGGTAAAACCTTTATTTCACTATGAATATACACGCCGCAACTTACAATTACATAGAGAAATCTGCAATGGATCAACGCGCAGCCAACCCACAAAGACACGCAGTCTTCAACTCAGCAAGAGAATACACGCAGCACCCTCCAAGGACTCGCAGCCCAAACAACGAAGAAAGAACCGCAGCTCTCCTCAATGACACGCAGTCATAACACTTTGTAGAGACTCCATCGGCAATGACACGCAGCCCTCGTTTGCAAAGATCTCTCCACAAAGATGAACAGTAGCAAAGCTTGTGTTCTAGGGTTCCAAAAGATTCACAAAAGTAATTGGGATTTTTGGTGTGAATCAAAAAGAAGTTTGGCCCATCAAAAAGGTGAAGACTTAGAGTATTTAGGACTCTGAAAATCGTGTTGAAAAGTCTTAAAAAATAACTCCCCGAAGTTGGATTTAAATAAGAAGTCTTTGAGCCTAAAAAATCTGCAGCGAATCTGGCAGTGATTATCCCCGTCGGATCGGTCCGGATTGAGGGCGGATCGGTCCGATTTGACCGGATCGGTTCTTTTATTAAGAGGCGGATCGGTCCGAATGAGGTCGGATCGGTTCGGCTATTTCTCCTCATCGGTTTGCCATCGGTCCGGGGTATACTGGCCTTCAGCAAAACGGATCGGTCCGTTTGTGACCGGATCGGTCCGGTTGACCCAGAATAATAAATGTCTCATTTTGCTTGAAAGAACTTACGCCTTATTTTTAAAAAAAACATTTTATAAAAATTTCCCAATACTAAATATGAACTTTAAGGGACGTAGAAACAAAATTTTACCAAGTTCATTCTCGCAGAGGCTATGATGTTGAAGACGCTTTGATATTCGGATCCGTTGATGTAGATGCAATCTTGAATTTCTTCAACGGTGTAACGGCGTATGACATACAAATTGATAATGGACAAAAATGTCCTTACATTCAGCTACTCCATTCTGCTCTGGAGTATGAGGACATGAAATATGTCTTAATATACCTTTGTGACTCAAGTGATCAATAAACCCAGTTTTCTCAAATGCATGTCCTCCATCACATTGAGAAATCTCTATATTGGATGAGAACTGAGTTTTTACCATGCTTTCAAAATTAAGATAGGTAGCAAAAAAACCTCACTTGAGTTTCAATGGAAAAATCCAAGTGAATCTAGTACAATCATCCACAAATATGACATAATACTTCATTTGTTGAAAATATAACACACGAGATGGTTCCCATAAATCACAATGGATTTTCTCAAAAGGAAGTTCACATTTAGACTCACATGCTTTGAAAGGTAACTTGAAGCTTTTGCCTAATTGACAACTTGCACAAAGATTATGACTCTTATTCCAAAAACTAGCATTCAAACAGTTGTATTTAAGCTTTATAATGCCTTTGATTTGGGGTGTCCCAATCTTTGATGCCAAATATCATCTGGTGCTCTTCCTTCTTGTAAGGCAGTCAAGGCTTGAAAACCTTCATCAAAACCATATAATCCTCCTTCCTTCCTTCCTTTAGCCATGAGTTGTCTTGCCCTTTACAACAAAGTGATCATTAGTAAATTGAACAGTACAAGAGTTATCTTTTGCAAGTTTACTTACAGAAATCAGATTTTTTGTTATCTTTGGAACATGTACGTCCTTAAAAAACAAAGCAAGCTCAATTAACTTATCTCCAATATGTGTAATTTCCATTTTTGAACCATTTTCTACCTCAACTGTTTCTTCACCATCATAAGGGATAAAAGTGGAGAGAGTACCTGTGGAGTTTGTCATGTGTGCATTTGCTCCCAAATCAATATAAAATTGATTATCAGTTTGTCCTTCATAGGTAGTAGCTGTTAGAGCTTATGAATGCATTTCCATGTTATCACCATTATAGGTAATATCCCATCGATAGATACATGTCATAGCAGTATGATTTTGCTTGCCACAAATTTAGCATGCAATAACCCCTTCCTTTCCTCGTACTGCAGGTACTTGAATATCATTTGTTGGTTGCACACTTGATAATCCCCATTGTTGTTGTGGAGTAGAGTGAGGTCTTTGGCCATAGTTAGAAAAACATGGCCTAAGGAGGAAAATGGTTGTTTCCTCTTACTCTGGGAAAACCTCCACCATGGCTCCAGTTCCCTCTTCCTATAAAACTTCTTCCTCTTCCATTGTTGTTGTAAGGTGGCCTGAAGGCTCTAAAGGCTACTGTCGGATCTGGTTCATGAGACAAAGTCTTTGACGCTGCCTTTGAGGTTTATTCTCTGACGAAAAAGGTTCTTAACGAGTTGATGACCTGGTTCAATGTAGGATAGGGTGGTTTTCCTAACATTACTGTTCGAAACATCTTGTATTTTTCACCTAGCCCACGTACAAAGCATCTAACATTTGTGTCTTCATCCACAGCCTTATTTTTATGGTAGAGAGTCCATCAAAGATACCTTTAAACTCATTTAGGTATTCATCCAAGGATTTATCTCCGACGGAAATTTCATGCAGACTATCTTTCAACTGAAACTCTCAATCTTTTGTTGCTTGAAGGTAATTATCTTCTAAGCAGTCCCACATTTCTTTTGATGTTTGACATCCCATAATGAGAAACATACTTTCTTCTGTGATGGTAGCACTTAACCAACTTCTCATTAGTACATCAGCTTCTTCCCATACTTCAAACGCTTTGGTATCCTTTTCTTTGTCACCAGTTGTCTTGGGTGGCCCGTTTTGTATCAATGGTAAGGCTTTAACTGATTGCATTAGCTGGAGCATCGGAGTTCTCTATACTAGATAGTTATCTGGTTTGAGTTTGATTGTAATGATGGTGATGAGTTGGTGTAATGAATTTACAGATAGTGTGAGTCCAGTAGAGGATGAAGCCATGGAACCAAAAGCTCTAATACCATGTAGAATTACAAGGATCAAAGAATGCAGAAGTATAAGGATTAAAGCACACTATTGCATTCACTATTTGTTCACTTTTATATTACAGGAGATACACCATATTTATAAGTGCGTACAAGAGATAATATCTGATGATAAAAATGAATCCCTATTTTTCTGGTTTTGACGTGATAAAGTTAGTTTCATCCGATGGTTCAGCTGGTAGTTGAGAGCATGGTTTGACCCAGTCATGATAAGCGTTAGTTTGAATTGCAGCATATGGGACACATGGTTTATCAATTTATTGCCACAGAACATGTGAGGGAAAATCCTTGCTCGAGTATATGTCATAAATAGATATAAGTCATATCAATTTAAGGGAGTTTACACCTTATATGAAATTCTAACTCTTCCAAAACTTAAGTTACTTTGTGTGTTGATATTCTTGATTATTTAATGAACACTTACTTTGAGTGTTTTGACCTTGTTGAGATAATCTTAAACTTGTCATGTATTCATGATAGTTTTCACCCAGTTACAGGAAATAGTTGGTAAGACAAATATCTTCAATTGAATTGTTATCATTAAAATTAATTGGCAATGAATTGTTCCAACTCCCATTTGTTATCATTAAAAATAATTGGCAATGAATTGTTCCAACTCCCATTTTTTTTACGATGAATTCAATTGATGTGTTATGAGAAAATTACTAAATTCATTGCACTATCTTTTTTTATAAGCAAATATGTCATAAACAACCCTCCTTAGGAGCAGGGGAGTAACCAGGAATTTATATCTGGGTAGGCTGACTTAACACTGATTTTCGGAGGGTTCGAGAGCTGGCAATTTTTGATCCGATAACCCGTTTACGGTAATAACCCGAAATGACCCATTTAACTTGTATAGATTTAATAGTACCTAAAACTTATACTAAAATAAAAATCAACGCGACCCAAAAATGACACGACTAACCCGAATTGCCACCGGGAGCCTCCGAGCCGAATTTTTTTGAGGTTATTTTTGAGTATTTACTTAAAAATAATGTTAATTAAAAAATATAGGCGCAAAATAATGGTTCATATAATTTTTTTTTGTTTTTGAAGTGGATCATTGAGGTTTGATTGTTTGGTCGGGCTAACTTTTTTATTTATTGGGTGGGCTGTGATGTATTGGACCTTAAAATTTACACTATTTTTTTTTCTAAGTGACCCAAGCTTAAGCCCGGCCTAGCCCACCACATGGCTACGCCCTTGCTTAGGAGGCGGAACCCTTGTACAGGAAATATACCGAAAAGCAAAAAGCAAGGGAACTGTGTAAAGCATTAATCATTTATCTCCCTTTCTCCGATTATAAAAAAGAATGGGAGAGGAGGTAATAAACTCCAAGTGTGCGGTAAAGTTTTTAAAGCATTGTAAAGAATGTAAAATGTACATACGGTGAAACATTTATCCCATTCCCCCAATCATAAGGTGAAAATCATCATGATTTTTATTTTATTTCTCCTTTCTAGTATCATATAATCTTGTTTTGAAAAACTATCCCCCCCTCCTCCCTCTCTTTTCCTTTACAATGTGTGCATCTATCACATAATGTGTAGTGTGTTTTGTAACAACAAATCACATGAGCATCATGTAAGACAAGCTTAGCAAGTGTCATCATAGCATCAAGGTGTGTATACAAGTGTAGGTGAAACATTTATATAGCATGTTCTCAGAAAGTGTATGATCATATATTTATATATCAAATATGTGTTACGCATCAAAAGTGTGAGTCAAAATCAAGTTGTGTCTAGTGTCTATTTTAGAAATTCATATTTGCCAAAATTATCAAGTAAGTGGATGTGTATATCTCAATTTTAGGGTATGAAAAACATAAATGTGTTTGTAGCTCAATTGTTATTAGTTTCAATTAATTTGTAGATTCACAACAAAATATGTGTACAAGTTTTATGATACTAATTCATGCGTGTGAGTTTTATTTGTAAAGGTTCATACGATTTTATTCTGAATTTGTGTGTGCAAGATTTTTATTTGAACTTACCAACATGTGCTTGACAAGTGTGTGCATCTCCTTAATGTGCGTGACCCTCAAGTTATTAATATTCAATAAAGTGTGAGTATGAGTGAGTTTCAACTCATGTGTGAGAAAATAAGTATTAAAAATATATTATGGTAGATTTTTCAAACTGAGTTTTTCCAAATGTATTTTTTTCAAAATTTCTAAATCGTTAAAAAGGCTGTGCTCACTCAAATATGTATTTGTTAGCAACACTTCACATACTCTCTCTTTTCATACTCAATACCACATGCTTCATTCATTTGTTCATGTCATTCTTCTCATGATATGCTCCATGGGATATTTATTTCCTCTTTCGATTCTTGTACTGCCCCTTTGATCGTTAAAATGCCTATGCTCACATATGCAGTCCAAATATTGTTATTAGTAGCACAAGTGTATATCATCTTAAAAAATATCAAGTATGCTTTTTGGATTCATAATTCATGTCATAAGTCAAATTCAAAGCCTCTTACGAGCACATTATCATGTTACTCATATTCCCACATTGTGGTGGGATTTCTACCACTAACAGTTCATAATATAATTGCAAAACAGATAATAGTGGGATAGCCATTATATGCCAAATACTGCTAAGCACATATATCATTCGAGTTCAATTTTGTAACAATGATGAGATTTTCATCAATTTAAAATGATGTGTGACCATGATGTTGTTCACGTAAACAACAACCCAATATTGCAACGGTAAGAATAAAATCCAGATGGTCCGGTCGCCACCCATGAACCGATCTCACTTCAAGTACTTAGCCACCGCCATGACCCCTTTCGGTGAGGATGTTGCTGCCCCTACACCAGTTCTCCCTCCCTAATCTGTTGTTATCACCATGCCGTCTAATCAAATTGGTAGCTAATCTTAATGGACCTACTGTGAAAGAGAGTGTGGATGTTACCACAACTGGGCCTGATGTAAACAAAAGTTTGGAGCCTATATGTTATTGGTCTTCCCTCTTTAAAAAAGCATCCGCTACTATTTGTGAGGCTCCTGAATTCTTGAAAGAAGCGGTGGTAGTTGATGGCATTCTTAAATTCCCCATCCACATTTGTGAAGCAGGTATAAAATTAGGATGTTCTTATATGAACCCAATTTTACTATCTACAGCCCCAAGAATCAATTAAGTTCGGATAGGTGGGAAAAAGACTAAAATATCCCTTTTAAAAACCCCCTATTAAAAGATGACAGAGGATTCAAAACGATTTAAGAGTACATCAAACAACAACTGCAATATGTATGTAAGGACTTTCAATGCTACTAACAATTAGAAATAAAACTTAACAAATGAGCAATAAACTCAATATTACAATATACATGAAAGCAATCAATGGTTACATTGACTTATAGCTTTAAAAATTCACAAATTCCAAAGACAAAACAATGTAACTTGAACGGTTTTATATATGAACTAAGGTTTAGATTGCTCGGAGTTGATTCACATCAAGTTGAAGTTGCAGATTTTATTCTCCAAAAAATAATGAAGCAAGAGATAATATTTTCAACTACACCTATAGTTTGTAAAGTTCTTAGATGGTCGGGGATAATCTGTGATGAGATGTTCTTTGAAGATTTTGATGGTCGAACTCAAATATGGTTTAATCCAAAATTAAAATCGTAAAAAAAAAAAAAGCAACCCTCGGTTAGGGTGTCCTCTGTCATCCATTTCCTCTCTCAAAATGAACAAGTTTGCTTCATTGTGTTTGACATTTTGCTACGAGATTGTGTTAGCTTAAAATATACTCATAATTTTTCTATAAACCCACTAAATGGGGTGGGCTAATTGGTTTTGGACCCAATATTGTGGGGTTAAAAAAAGTGGGGGATACCTAAAGAAATTTGGGGTTCAAATAAAGGCTCCCTAAAATTATGGAGAGACCATTTGGTGGGTTTTTTTCTTGAAAAACATCAACCCTATAGTTTAGTTAGCAATGCTATACGAAATAGGTGGAAATGCGGGGGAGAACTACATATCGTGTCTGATGGAGGAAATTTATATTGAGAAAGCTTTATAGGGAGGGTGTTGAAATATAAACTTGTTTTTATATTTAATCAACCAATTTTTAAGAAGCATCCTAAGTTAGGTAAGGTGTTAGGTAATGTGTGTTTATTTATTCTCAGTGTTTCATAGTGGCTAAATAAGTGGAAGAAAATTATGTGGCTTATGAATATGTAGATTAATTTAATTTGAACCTCATTGAGTGCATTTGATTTTCTTCTAGTATATATAGCCATCATCCTTGAGTTCTTAGAATCTTCAAACAACAAGAAAGATAATAAGCAAAGCTTATTAGTTGTAATAGAGAGAAGTTAAGTTGTAAGAGTGATTTCTTCTTTGTAATAATATTTGAGTGCTAAATACAAGATAGTTGTGTGAGTGTCTTTGAAAGCTTATTTCCAACAAAGTGGTATCAGAGCAATTAGAAATTTATTTCAAAGTATACGCTATAGCATATCAAATCGAAGTTCTCGACGAGACGAATCCAACGCCGCAAGATTCATCCCAATTGGAGGTCTGACGCGCCGCCACGTGTCACCAGAACGTTGCTGCCAGAAATTGAGTTAACTCACCGAGTTAGCCAAATCATCCGAGTTGGAGCCGAGTTGGCTGAGCTGTGAAGCTTGTTTGAGCTGCTTGACCGAGCTGTCGAGCCTTGACCAAAGGCTGACCGTTGACCAAAAGTTGACTTTGACTGTTGACTTTGACCAAATTTTCATTTTTTGGTCCGCGTTGTTCCTAAGGTTTTTGGGCGCTCCGGATCCATCCGCGCAATCAAAATTTCTAAATTCTCACTAGAATTATGGCAAATGTTAGTATGGCATCCTTTCAAGTCCCGATACTCAACAACAACAACTATGATAATTGGAGTATTAAAAAGAAGGCACTTTTAGGTGCACACGATGTTTTGGAAGTCGTGGAGAGAGGTTACAGTGAGCCAGAAAATGAAGATGTCTTAAACCAAACTCAGAAGGAGAGTTTGAAAGACTCAAGAAAGAGAGACAAGAAAGATCTTTATTTCATCTATCAAGCATTAGACGATGATGGTTTCGAGCAGATTTCAAGTGCAATATCTTCTAAGCAAGCATGGGAGAAACTGTAAATGTGACAACCCGAATATAATTATGATAAATTATATTTAAATCATGCTTACCTTATGTGATATGAATAATGTGTTGTTAGTATATCTAATGTTAAGTGATTATGTTTATTATAATCCTACTTTCATAAATCATGAAAGGGCGAATTATTTACAAACACAAAATTTTGTTATTTTCGATAGAAATGTTCCTGTTAGAGACAAGTTTTGACCCTTATAACATAAAAATTGACTTGAGGTGAAAACTATATAATTGTAGACATATGAGTTAGGTTTGTAACAAAACAAACGGTGTATCAAACGGATGTACGAATAAGAAGTTAGGCCAAATTTACGAACAAGGGGCAAATTTGTCAATACCCTTTAAATGGTAAATTGTCTTTTATTAAACCAAATGGTTTAATTTGATTGGTTGGCTTGGGAGGCAGTCTTGGCCGACCTCATACCCTTGAAATAGCCTTATCCTTCAGCCAAAAATCAGCCACGAAAGGGTTTTACCTTGAGGAAAGAGAATTAGGGAGTTTAGGAAGGAAAAGTGAGGAGAAAAAGTGTAGAAAAATCCGTAGAAATTACGTAAAAGTTCCGAAGGTAATCCTAACTGCAAATCTTGTTATTTTTCTTATATTATTGATTTAGATGATATAAATAATTATTTGTTTACTAAAGTTTCAGCTATTTATATATATGTACGGTTAGATGAAAGTTTAAGTTAAATTGAATGTACAAACCCTTAAAATTTCTTTGTATTAAAACCCCTTGTATTCAAATTTGTATATCTCTTTGTGTGCTTGCTGTAATTGAGCAATTCCAATTGAATATAAAAGTAGACTCATATATTCATATCATATCCGAGAATTAAGATTTAACTCCTTGTGGTTAGGCTGTAGTGATGGTTGCAATTTGGTATATAGTTATTATTTGTATATTTCATTTCGGTATGGCCTGCATTTTGTCAAGATTTTGACATAGCAAATGAAGTAAAAAATTTATGAAAATTTAATTCTGTACTATTAAGTATGTTTACTGAAAATGGGTTGAAAATCATGGAAAGGTATGTGGTAGAAAAATTATGAAAATTCTGGGAAGTCGAAGGAACAATAGAGGAGCTTGTAGGGCAGATTTCTTGTGTTGTAAAGAAATGGTCATAACTTGCTCTAGGAAGCTTGAAAAATTATACTGTCACTTGTACTGGAAAGTATATTCATATATGTTTTCATATTGATAAGGTTGGACACCTGTATTTATACAATTTGGGAATATAGGATGGTTGAGTATACAAGACAACAATTTGAGGCCATACTGAATACCCGATGAAAGAATATTATTATCTCCTCTTTCCAAAGGGTATTTTGAGTACATGGTTCATGTGTATATACATTGAGAAGCATACTTTCATGTTTACTTTGTTTTAGTTATAAATTCCTTATGAGGTATTTCCTACGGTTGAATGTTCATAACTTTATGAACATGTATACCATTGTTTCGTCTTTACTTATGTTTTATGGAACACAACTTATGTGGAATTATATTGTTGTTATATAGTCATGAAAGTTACATAATTATGTTAGGATAATACTCATTATTGAGATTCAGTACTGATTTAGTTGGATTGACAGGTGTAAGGTCAAATCAACCCAATTCAGCTCCACCCGAAGGAAACGTGAATACATAGTTGTCAACCAAGGTGAGTGTACTCACTGGTATAGTGTATTTGTATACTGTTACGAATATGATCATAATGTTATGAACATAAAAAATTTCATTTTGGCTTATCGAAATGGGAGGTTACTCCTCGACCCGAAATAGGGGAGATTTGTCTATTAATGACAAGGGGTTACTCCTCGACCACGAATGGGGAAGAATTGTCTATTTAGACCGGATATGTGAATCATGATTCGAAAAAGTTGGTCATTCATTATGAATGAGCTGGATAAGTTAATACATAATTATATGGACATAATTTATTGCATTTAAATTCATGCAGTAGTATAGTAGTGATGCATTCGCTGGGCTATTTTGCTCATGGTTCCTATATTCATATTTTTTCAGGTAACGCGATGTCACTGTCAAATCTAGGTGGTCGGGTTGGATTAGCCAGGAATGGGAGAAAGAATGATTTTGCGTAAATGTAAATGATGTAATTAAGTTAACTTATCCTTCAAGAAAGTTTTTATGGACATGATTACTCTGATGTTGTAAAAAGGCTTTCAGTTATATGGATTTACAATGAGGACTCTGAAATTAAAACTCGTATTTATGGTTTGGTTAGATTAATTATGGTTTGACTCACTTTGACTTTTAGACTTAATTATAAGTAACTGGGTTGGGGTGTGTCAGTTTTTGTTATTAAAGCCTAGGTTTTAGAGGTTCTGGAGTTAGAAGAGTCTAGATTTGGCAGTGAATGTTAGAAATATGTTTTGTCTGATACTAACGATTATGTTAGGAAAAATATGTATATATGCATGTTGTTATATCTTTGATTCATTTCAGATATTAAAGAATGGAAAGGAGTACTTCACATGAGAAGTTTATTAAGAAGAACCCACCATCCTTCGAAGGAGCAGTTGATCCAGCGGAGGCAGAAGTCTGGGTTAAAGAGATTGAACTTATCTTTGGGGTAATGCGGATGCCTGAAAATTAACAAGTGACCTTGGCGGCGTATATGCTGAAAGGAGAAGCTAAGTACTGGTGGGATGCCACAAAACATTTGTTGATTACTCCAGGAGGTGGGAATGTGATCTCATGGGATGCTTTTGTTAAAGCCTTGTATGACAAGCATTTTTCCCCAATGTATAGAAAACAAAAGGCGAAGGAATATTTCATGTTGAATCAGGTAAGCATGGCTGTTAGAGAATACGAAGCTAAGCTTACAACCTTATCTCTATTTTCTTCGAGGTTTATACGGAATGAGGAAGGTATGTGCAGCCGATTTCTCGATGGACTAGAGTTAGTTATTAAATCAAGGCTATCGGCTTTAGAGACTATTAATTATTCAGCCTTGGTGAATAAAGCCCTGCTGGTAGAAAATGACGTGAATGAAGCAAGAGGGATTCGAGAACGAGGTGTAAAGAGAAGCATATTCGATCCAAGTTATCAAAAAGTAGTGATACAGAATATTCGAGACTTGGAGGGAAAAAATTTCAACATGGTAGAGGTATGGGAGGTGGTTCGCAGAGGGGTGAGGCTAGTAGTGGGAGAGGTTCAGGAGTTTCAACACAAGGAGATCCAAATGTTTATTTCTTTTGTGGGACATCGGGTCATATAAAGAGAAATTGCCCAAAGTTACAGAATATATAATGCTTTAACTTTTATCAGAAGGGCCATCTGAGAAAGAATTGTCATATTGTATCAAAAGCGGTTTCAGTTAGTAGTGTGGGGCCTCATAAAGGATTCTCTCCTGGCAGTACCACTAGGGGAAGAGGTACTGAATAAGTAGTTGGATCGAGGGCAGGAAGAAGAGTGTTTTCAATGACACTGCAAGATGCCCATGCTACACCGAAAGTGGGTACAGGTAAACTTTATATTGCAAACAAATATTTATATGCACTCATTGATCCTGGATCTACGCATTCATTTGTGGAATTACATATTGTTTCATATTTTGGTACACCATGTTCATTTCTCAATTGTGCCTTATATATTTTTACCCCAATGGAAAGTATAATTCTGGTGGAGCATGTTTATAAAGATTGTGTCTTACGAATGGGTGAACGAGATTTCTATATTGACTTGATACCATTGGCCATTCGGGATTTTGATATTATATTAGGGATTGATTGGTTATCTTCGTATCATGCTTCCTTTTATTATTTTTGAAAAGAGGTTACATTTTATCTACCTGGTGAACCTGAGTTCCAGTTTACAGGAGAAAGGAATGTTGTCCCTAATTGTCCTATCTCAGCAATTAAGAGCAGAAAGTTATTGAGTAAAGGTTTTACATGGTATTTAGCTTATGTTGTTGATACTAGTAAAGAGACAGTTAAAATTCAAGATATACCAGTGCTTAGAGAATTTTCTGATGTCTTCCCAGAGGAATTGCCAAGATTGCCACCCGATAGGGAAGTAGAGTTTTCCATTGAATTAATTCTAGGTATTGGTCCAATTTCTACTGCTCCATATAGAATGGAACCAATGGAGTTGAAAAAATTAAAAGTGCAATTACAAGATCTGATAAGCAGAGATTTCATTCGGCCTAGTGTTTCACCATGGGGAGCACCAGTGTTATTTGTGAATAAGAAAGATGGGATAATACGATTATGTATTGATTATCGGCAGTTGAATAAGGTGACCATTAGAAATAAGTACCCTCTACCTCGTATCGATGACTTGTTTGACCAATTACAGGGGGCCACAGTATTTTCGAAGATTGATTTGAGATCGGGTTACCACCAATTGAAAGTAAAGGATAGTGATATTTCCAAAACAACTTTTCGGACTCGATATGGAAACTATGAGTTTTAAGTGATGCCATTTGGATTAACTAATGCTCCAGCAGTTTTTATGGATTTGATGAACCGGGTGTTCCATCCTTTCATTGATTCATTTATGATTGTATTCATAGACGATGTGTTGATTTACTCGCGTAGCATGGAGGAACATGAGAAACATTTGAGACTTGTATTGCAGATTTTGAGAGAGAAGAAATTATTTGCTAAATTTAGCAAGTGTGAGTTTTGGTTGAATGAAATTATGTTTTTAGGGCACGTTGTCTCGGGAAATGGGATATATGTTGATCCAAAGAAGGTGGAAGCAATTGTTGAATGGGAGAGTCCTAAGAATGTGACAGAAATTAGGAGTTTCCTAGGATTGGCAGGTTACTATCGCAGATTCATTAAGGGATTTTCAAAAATAGCATTACCATTGACAAAGTTGACCCGTAAAGAAGTGAAGCTTGTGTGGGATGAAGAATGCGAAAGGAGTTTTAAAGAATTAAAGAAGCGGTTGGTTCAGCCCCTATACTTACTATTCCATGTGGGAATGAGTCTTTTGTGATCTATACAGATGCTTTATTTCAAGGGTTAGGATGTATTCTTATGCAGAGTGGGAAGGTAATAGCATATGCTTCCAGACAATTAAAGACGCATGAACGAAACTACCCTACACACGATTTGGAGCTAGCAGCCAATATGTTTTCTTTAAAGTTGTGGAGACATTACTTGTATGGAGAAACTTGTGAGATATTTACAGATCATTTAAGTTTGAAATACTTGTTTACATAGAAAGAATATAATTTGAGATAGAGGCGTTGGATAGAGTTGATAAAGACGATGACTGTACCATCCATCATCATCCTGGGAAGGCCAATGTAGTAGCAGATGCTTTGAGTCAAAAATCATCAGGGATTCTTGGTTGCATACGGTGTGCCCGTGTTGGAAATATTCCTGACTTGGCATCGATGGGGATTGAATTGAAGTTTTTAACAAGGGGAGGATTATTAGCACATGTCACAGTGAGACCTTTATTGGCAGAACGCATAAGAAATTTGCAGATAAGTGATCTATTCCTTGAGAAGAAGAAATAAGATGTCCTAGATGGTAGAGATAGTGACTTTGAGATTAAGAATGATGAATCGTTGTGTTATAAAAATAGGATTTGTGTACCGAATGATCCACCCTTAAAGAAGGATATATTATAAGAGGCACATAGTTCTACTTACTCTATGCATCCGGGAGGTACCAAAATGTACAGAGATTTGAAAGAGTATTACTGGTGGAATAATATGAAATGTGAGATTGCAGATTTCATAACTAAATGTTTAGTATGCCAGCAAGTAAAGGCGGAGCATCAGAAGCGGGCGGGATTATTACAGTTATTGACTATTCCGGAATGGAAGTGGGAACACATAACGATGGATTTTGTTACGGGATTACCGAAGTCACCAAAGGGGCTTGATTATATTTGGGTGATTGTAGACCGATTGACGAAGTCGGCCCATTTTCTTCCAGTTAATACCACTTACACTGTTGATAAGTATGCACATATGTACATTGATGATATTATCCATTTACATGGTTCACCAGTGTCAATTGTATCAGATAGAGATCCAACGTTCACTTTTAAGTTTTGGCCTCGTTTACAGAATGCCATGGGCATAAGTTTGAAGTTCAACACTGCATTTCATCCACAAACTGATGGGCAATCAGAACGGACGATTCAAATATTAGATATGTTACGAGCTTGTGTATTTGACTTCAAAGGTAGTTGGGATGATCATCTTCCCTTGATGGAATTCTCGTATAATAATAGTTATCAATCCGCTTATTAAGCTTTATATGGGAGGAGATGTAGAACTCCTTTGTGTTGGGATGAAGTAGGTGAAAGGAAAATTTTGGGTCTGAAATTGATAGATATGACAACTGAAAAGGTCAAAATGATTCGGGAACGAATAAAGATAGTGCAAAGCAGGCAGAAAATTTATGCAGATAAGAGGAAGCATCCATTAGAATTTCAAAAAAGGGGATTTTATATTCCTATCTATTTCACCATGGAAACGCGTTATGATATTTGGTAAAAAGGGGAAACTAAGTCCAAGATACATTGGACCATATGAAGTGCTGGAAAGAATTGGGACCCTGGCAAATAGATTAGCTTTACCTCCGGACTTGTCCCGTTTACATGATGTGTTTCACGTATCGATGCTTCGTAAGTATTTGGCGGATCCATCTCATCAGTTGAAAACTCAACCAATTGAACTGAAGGAAGAGTTGTCGTACATCGAGGGACTAATGGAAATTATTGATCGTAAGGAGCAAGTATTGAGAAATAAAGTTATTCCCTTAGTTAAAGTTATGTGGATGAGCCATGGAGTTAAAGAAGCAACTTGGGAAACGGAGGATATCATGAGTAAATAATATCCCCATTTGTTTGGTAAGTGACCTTTATATTAAATTTCGGGGACGAAATTTTCTAAGGGAGGGAAGTTGTGACAACCTGAATATAATTATGATAAATTATATTTAAATCATGCTTACCTTATGTGATATGAATAATGTGTTATTAGTATATCTAATGTTAAGTCATTATGTTTATTATAATCCTACTTTCATAAATCATGAAAGGTCGAATTATTTACAAACACAAAATTTTGTTATTTTCGGTAGAAATGTTCCTATTATAGATAAGTTTTGACCCTTATAACATAACAATTGACTTGAGGTGAAAACTATATAATTTTATACATATGAGTTAGGTTTATAACAAAATAAATGGTGCATCAAACGGATGTACGAGTAAGAAGTTAGGCCAAATTTATGAACACGGGGTAAATTTGTCAATTCCCTTTAAGTGGTAAATTGTCTTTTATTAAACCAAATGGTTTAATTTGATTGGTTGGCTTGGGAGGCAGCCTTGGCCGAACTTATACCCTTGAAATAGCCTTATCCTTCATCCAAAAATCATCCATGAAAGGTTTTTACCTTGAGGAAAGAGAATTAGGGAGTTTAGGAAGGAAAAGTGAGAAGAAAAAGTGTAGAAAAATTCGTAGAAATTACGTAAAAGTCCCGAAGGTAATCCTAATTGCAAATCTTGTTATTTCTTATATTATTGATTTAGATGATATAAATAATCATTTGTTTACTAAAGTTTCAGCTATTTATATATATGTATGGTTAGATGAAAGTTTAAGTTAAATTGAATGTACAAACCCTTAAAATTTCTTTGTATTGAAACCCTTTGTATTCAAACTTGTATATCTCTTTGTGTGCTTGCTGTAATTGATCAATTAAAATTGGATATGAAAGTAGACTCATATATTCATATCATATCCGAGAATTAGAATTTAAATCCATGTGGTTAGGCGGTAGTGATGGTTGAAAGTTGGTATATAGTTGTTGTTTGTATATTTCATTTCGGTATGGTCGCGTTTTGTCAAGATTTTGACATAGCAAATGAAGTCAAAAATTTATGAAAATTTAATTATGTACTATTCAATATATTTACTGAAAATGGGTTGAAAATCATGAAAATTTATATTGTAGAAAAATTATGAAAATTCTGGGAAGTCGAAGGAACAATATAGGAGCTTGTAGGGCAGATTTCTTGTGTTGTAAAGAAATGGTCATAACTTGCTCTAGGAAGCTTGAAAAATTACACCGTTACTTGTACTGGAAAGTATATTCATATATGTTTTCATATTGATAAGGTTGGACACCTGTATTTTTACAATTTGGGAATATAGGATGGTTGAGTAAAGAAGATAATAATTTGAGGCCATACTGAATACCCGATGAAAGAATATTGTTATCTCCTCTTTCCAAAGGGTATTTTGAGTACATGTTTCATGTTTATATACATTGAGAAGCATAATTTCATGTTTACATTTTTTTAGTTATAAATTCCTTATGAGGTATTTCCTACGGTTGAATGTTCATAACTTTATCAACATGTATACCATTGTTTCGTCTTTACTTATGTTTTATGGAACGTAACTTATGTGGAATTATATTGTTGTTATAAAGTCATGAAAGTTACATAATTATGTTAGGATAATACTTATTATTGAGATTCAGTACTGATTTAGTTGGATTGACAGGTGTAAGGTCAAATCAACCCAATTCAGCTCCACCAGAAGGAAACGTGAATAGATAGATGTCAACAAAGGTGAGTGTACTCACTGGAAGGATGTATTTGTATACTGTTATGAATATGATCATAATGTTATGATTTTAAAATTCTTCATTTCGTCTTACCGAAATGGGAGGTTACTCCTCAAACCGGAATGGGGGAGATTTGTCTGTTAATGACAAGGGGTTACTCATCGACCAGGAATGGGGGAGAATTGTCTATTTAGACAGGATATGTGAATCATGATTCGGAAAAGTTGGTCATTCATTATGAATGAACCGGATAAGTTAATAGATAATTATATGGACATGATTTATTGCATTTAAATTCATGCAGTAGTATAGTAGTGATGCATTCGCTGGGCTATTTTGCTCATGGTTCCTATATTCATATTTTTTCAGGTAACGCGATGTCACTGTCAAATATAGGTGGTCGGGTTGGGTTATCCAGGAATGGGAGAAACAATGATTTTGTGTAAATGTAAATGATGTAATTAAGTTAACTTATCCTTCATGAAAGTTTTTATGGACATGATTACTCTGATGTTGTAAAAAGGCTTTCAGTTATATGGATTTACAATGATGACTCTGAAATTAAAACTCGTGTTTATGGTTTGGTTAGATTAATTATGGTTTGACTCACTTTGACTTTAAGACTTAATTATAAGTAACTGGGTTGGGGTGTGTCAGCAAACCTCTTACAAAGGAGACGAACAAGTGAAGAAAGTTCGACTTCAAACTTTAAGAGGTGATTTTGAATCTCTACATATGAAAGTGTCTGAGTCTATCTCCGATTAATTTTCAAGAGTCTTAGCTGTTTCAAATCGATTAAAAAGAAATGGTGAGAAGTTAGAAGATGTGACGATCATGGAGAAGATACTCCGCTTGTTAGATCCAAAATTTGAGTACATCATCACGACGATTGAAGAAACCAAAGACTTAAATGAGTTGACAATCGAACAACTAATGGGGTCATAGCAAGAATACGAAGAGAAGAAGAAGGAGACGTAAGAGATTGTAGAACAACTTCTTAAGACGTAGCTCCATCCGACAAAGAAAGAAGAAAGTTCAACAACGATAGAAGCCAACGTGGAAGAGGTTGTGGCCGAGGATGAGGTTACGGATGTGGACGAGGTTGGAATTCTAATAACTACAATTCCAATAACAACTATAAGAAAGGGGAAAGCTCAACACGAGGTCGTGGAAGAGGCAATCCAAACGCGAGGTATGATAAATCTCAAGTTCGGTGTTATAATTTTCAGAAGTTTGGGCATTATAATTCTGAATGCAGAGCACCTAACAATAGAGTTGAGGAGAAGGCCAATTATACGGAGGAGAAGATAAATGAGAAAGAAAACCTTCTTCTTCTAGCACGGAAGGAGACTGATGGTAGCCAAGAAAATTCCTGGTTTCTTGACAGCGGTGCAAGCAATCACATGTGTGGAAGTAAAGACATGTTCGTGGAGTTGGACGAGTCAGTAAGCGGAAATGTCTCATTTGGAGATGATTCCAAAATATCGGTGAAAGGAAAAGGTAACATCCTTATTCGTGCAAAAGATGGTAGTCACCAATTAATTTCAAGTGTCTACTATGTGCCTAATATGAAAAGCAACATCTTGAGTTTGGGTCAACTCTTAGAAAAAGGCTATGATATGCATATGAAAAATTGTAGTCTTTTTGTAAGAGATGACAAAGGAGATTTAATTACCAAGGTACAAATGTCAAAGAATATAATGTTCCCTTTGAATATTCAAAACGATGTTGCAAAGTGTCTAAAGGTATGTTACAAAGATGCAGCGTGGCTATGGCATCTTCGATTTGGGCATCTCAACTTTGGAGGATTGGAGTTATTATCCAAGAAGGAAATGGTTAGAGGCTTACCTTGCATTAATCACCCTGACTAACTGTACGAAGGATGTTTACTTGGGAAGCAATTCAGAAAAATCTTTCCAAAGGAGTTAGACTCAAGAGCTAAGAATCCACTCGAGCTAATCCATACCGATGTATATGGTCCGATCAAGCCAAGCACTCTTGGTAAAAGTAATTATTTCCTTCTCTTCATTGATGATTTTTCAAGAAAAACTTGGGTATATTTCTTGAAGCAGAAATCAGAAGTTTTTAAAATATTCAAGAAGTTCAAAGATGTCGTGGAAAAGGAGAGTGGTCGTAAGATCAAGTCAATGAGATCTGACCGAGGAGGAGAATTCACTTCGAGTGAATTTTAAGAATTTTGTGAAGCAAATGGAATTCGTCGACCAATGACAGTTCCTCGATCCCCTCAGCAAAACGGTGTAACAAAAAGAAAGAATCGAACCGTCCTCAATATAGCTCGGAGTATGCTCAAAAGAAAGAAACTGCCCAAGGAATTTTGGGCGGAAGCAGTAGTGTGTTCCATCTACTTGTCCAACCGATCTCCAATAAGAAGTGTTTGGGGAAAGACACCGCAAGAAGCATGGAGTGAAAGAAAACCAGGTATCTCCCACCTGAGAGTCTTTGGGAGCATAGCCCATGTATATGTACCAGACGAGAGAAGAACCAAACTTGATGACAAAAGAGAGAAGTTCATCTTCATTGGCTATGATAACAACTCCAAAGGTTATAAATTATGCAATCCCAACAATGGAAAGATTGTAATTAGTCGAGATGTGATATTTGATGAAGAAGGAGAATTTGATTTCGGCTCAAGTATAGATGATTTTAACTTCTTTCCCGACTTTGAAGAAAAGAATGAAGAAACCATGATAGAGAAAGAAGGAGAAGTTCAACAAGAGACCACTACTCCACCTACCTCACCAACATCAACCACTCATGGAGACTCATCACCATAATCAAGTGAAAGTTTCAATGAAAGAGTTATTCCCCGCACAAGAAGTCTACGGGATGTCTATGAGGTAACCGAAAGATATGATAATCTTACACTCTTCTGCCTCTTTGCCGATTGTGAACCAGTAAACTTCCAAGAAGTTGCACAAGATAAGAAGTGGAGAGACATGATGAATGAAGAAATCAGGTCCATTGAGAAGAATAACACTTGGGAACTCGCTTCACTTCCAAAAGGTCATAAGGCTATCGGTGTCAAATGGGTGTACAAAATAAAGAGGAATGCTATGGGAGAAATAGAAAGACAGAAGGAGAGGCTGGTAGTAAAAGGATATATTCAAAGAGCTAGCATTGACTATGATGAGGTATTTGCTCCTCTTGCCCACTTAGAAATTATGCGATTAATTATCTCCCTAGCATCTCAAAATAGGTGGAAGATTCATTAGCTAGATGTGAAGTCTGCATTTCTAAATGGAATACTTGAAGAAGAAGTCTACATCGAGCAACCTTTGGGATATGTAGTGAAGGGACATGAAGATAAAGTCTTGAAGCTGAAGAAAGCTCTCTACGCGTTAAAGCAAGCACCAAGGGCGTGGAATAGTTGTATTGACAAGTACTTTTAAAAGAATGGTTTCAGCAAATGTCCATATGAGCACGTTTTATATATTAAGATCAAAGATGGAGATATTTTGATCGTGTGCTTATGTATAGATGATTTGATTTTTTCCGGAAGCAACCCAAACATGTTCAATGACTTCAAGAAAGCAATGGCGAAAGATTTCGAGATGACAAATATTGGGATAATGGTGTACTATCTTGGCATTGAAGTTAAACAATAAGAAGATGGAATTTTCATCTCACAGGAAGGCTACACAAAGGAGATCCTCAAGAAGTTCAAGATGAATGGCTGCAAGCCAATTAACACTCTAGTGGAGTGCGGAGCTAAGCTATCAAAGAATGACGAAGGCGAAAGCGTAGATCCATCTTTCTTCAAGAGTTTGGTTGGAAGTTTATGCTATCTAACTTGTATAAGACCTAACATCCTCTATGCAGTTGGACTTGTAAGTCGATACATGGAAACCCCAACAACCTCGCATTTTAAGGCTGCAAAAATAATTCTTCGCTATCTCATAGGTACAATTGACTTTGGTCTGTTATACTCTTTTTCAAATGATTACAAGTTTGTTGGTTAGAGCGATAGTGATTGGGGTGGAGATACAGATGATAGAAAGAGCACCACAGGGTTTGTGTTCTTCATGGGAGATACCGTTTTCACATGGATGTCAAAGAAGAAACTAATTGTCACACTCTCTACATATGAACCTGTATATGTAGCCGATACATCATGTGTTTGTCATGCAATTTGGCTCAAAAATCTGCTGAAGGAACTGGGTTTATTACAAGAGGAGCCAATAGAGATTTGTATTGATAATAAGTCAGCGATAGCCCTGGAAAAGAATCCAGTTTTTCATGATCAAAGCAAGCATATCGATACTCGTTTGCATTACATAAGAGAATGCATTACAAGAAAAGATGTGAAACCGAGGTACGTAAAATCTCGAGACCAAATTGCCGATATCTTTACCAAGCCACTGAAGTACGAGGACTTTGTCAGATTAAGAAATTCTCTTGGCATAACAAAATAAGTTTAAGAGGGGGTGTTGAAATATAAACTTATTTTTATATTTAATCAACCAATTTCTAAGAAGCATCCTAAGTTAGGTAAGGTGTGTTTACTTATTCTTAGTGCTTCATAGTGGCTAAATAAGTGGAAGAAAATTATGTGGCTTATGAATATGTGGATTAATTTAATTTGTACCACATTGAGTGCATTTGATTTTCTTCTAGTATAAATAGCCATCATCCTTGAGTTCTTAGAATCATCAAACAACAAGGAAGATAATAAGCAAAGCTTATTAGTTGTAATAGATAGAAGTTAAGTTGTAAGAGTGTTTTCTTCTTTGTAATAATATTTGAGTGCTAAATACACGATAGTTGTGTGAGTGTCTTTGAAAGCTTATTTCCAACAGAGGGCACATAGAAGTTGTAGGGAAATTTGAAATGGAAGATCTTGGAAATGAAGTGAAGAAGATTACAGTTTAGGTACACATATACAACCTACCCAATATCCTTTGGAGTCTTATTGGTATAAGTTATGTTACAAGTTCTATAGGGGGACCATTGAGATTTGACTAATCCATAGAAGAGAGGCAAAGATTAGCTTATGCTGGTGTTCAAGTTTCAATTTCACCCGATGTAGAACCCCTAGAACATCTCATGTTAGACACTGGAAAATGGGATGGATCACTCACGAAAATAATTTTCAAATACCTCTAGTTGCTTATGTTCAGTACTGGATGTAAATGTTTTGGTCAGGTCAAAGGAAAATGCAATGAGGTTATTGTCAAAATTCCATAAGTTTATAGATGAGAACTACATACAAGAAACTCAATTATAGTAACCAAGTAAAGCATAAGTAAATGCTAGGACATAAATTGAATGAAGGAAAATAAAAATGGACCATAGTCATAAGGAAGTGAACTAATAAAAAAGAAACAGTTCATGAGGAAGGAAAAGAATTGACAAAGAGAATAGAGAGTTAGACGAGAATTTGATAACATATAGCCCCCCAATTGGCTCCAAATAAATGATGATACAACAAACTAGGTATCTGCTATTATTAAGGCATCAAAAGACTTGGAGGAAGGCGAGATAATTAGCACCCCTATACCAAGATAAGATCCCCATCCCAGTGACACAACAAGTGTCCCAACCAAAAAAGCTAAGCAGAAAAAATGTGATAGAGGATAAGATTAAGGTTGTGCTGCAAAACTAAAGTGTTACCTCATTTACCACTTTTCGCTATTGGACACCAAACGAGAGGGGAAATTCCTTTAGGTGGTCTCCAAATGATTGAAGAGGAAGAGGAGAACAATAGCTTCATTATTGAATCGAATGAAGAGAACAAAGTGATGAATCAAAGCTAGGGAATCAGTAAACTTAAAGCAATGAAGGGAACTAATTGGGACGATATAAACGATGAGATAGAGGAATGTTCCTCTACAAAACCACCAGCCAAACAAGAGCTCTAAAAAATACAATCGGAATGGTCCAAGTAATGGCAAAGGCTAGTGAAAATAACAAAAACAAAGACAAGGAGAATGTTAATAAAGGGAAGAAAAAGAAGAAAATAATGTCCAAACATAATTCTCAATCCAAGTCAAAGTGATGGAGAATTGGGGGATGTGGAATATCAGAGGGCAAAATGAGATAGCTAAACAAAGGGAAGCTAAACTCTTGATTGAGACCAAGAATTTAACATTGCTTTGCTTGGTGGAAAGTAAAATCTCTAAATCCAAAATTGATAGAGTAAGGAATAAAATTGCTCCTTTATGTGCTAAAGATGATAACTGTTAAGAAGCTCCTTTTGGCAGAATTATGGTTATATGGAACACTATAAAATTGAGACTTACTCTGACGATTAAACATGATGTTACTCAATTCCATCTTACGGATGTTTATGCTAGAAATTGTAAGAAGTAGAGAACCTCTTTAAGGTGAAATATTTCCTCTATTTTTAGAAATACGTCGCTGTCGTGGGTGGTCTTGGATGATTTTAAATATGGATAATGCTGCTTAGACAGAATTAGGTGTTTAAGTGTTCATAAAAGAGAGACCAAAGAATTTACAGATTGCCTTGCTGAGGTTGTGTTGCAGGATATATGGGCTAAAGGATGATTCTATACGTGGACTAATAGAAGTCATCTTGGGAGGATTATTCATTCCATAATAGATAGAAGTCTCATCAACTGTGCTTAGACGAATGTGTTTTCGGGTGTTGAAGCTGAATTTCTAAATTCGGGTACACCGGATCATCCCACATGAATTATTGAGTGGTTTAATACGAATGTGACCATTGTGTATAATTTCATATACTTCAATTTTTTGGTGAAACAACTACAATTTTCTGAAGTGGTGAAAAATAGATGGGACATCCATGTACTTGGGAACCTAATGTTTAGACTACAAAAAAAGTTATAAAATGTTAAAGAGGCAATGAGAGTGTTGAGTAAAAAACATTTATATAACCTATTAGAGCAGGGGCGGATCCACGCTTGGACGAACTAGGGAGGCCGCCCCAGTTCAGATTTAAAAAAAATAAATTTACTTGGGGTACACAGCCATATGGTGGAGGTCGAACCAAGATGTAGGTTATGGCAGGGGTTTCCAGGTGGATGTGGATTGAAGGTTTCGGCTTTGGGTTGTAAGTGGATTAGAGTTTGGTTTTAGGGCAAGTCCAGTTTGGTTTTGGCTGGTTTTGGCCGGCGCTGGTCAGTTTCCATGGCCGTCGGTAGGAGGTTTGAGTTCAGTTGTTAAGTAAGGAGGGTAGTGGGTTTAGGAGAGAGGGAGGTGAGGGGGTAGACTTGTGTGTCTTGCAGGTATACCATAGTGTGGTTGTGTGTTTATTTTGTACTAAAAATTAAAATAAAACTACCTAATATTGTAGAGTCAAATAAAATTGAAATTAAATAAAATATTTTAAAATAAAAATGATAATACTAATCTATAACTAAAAGACTCAAATAAACATGTCTACGATATTTACATAAAAAGACTCGACACACAATAATGGTGGGGCTCAGTAGAGAACTTGCATAGATGGACAATGAATTTCAAGCCTCTCGAGATTGTAAGAACAAGGAAAAAAAGAGAGTTTTGTAAGGTGATTGTTTCTTTTCTTTGTTCAGAGCAGGCCCAAAAGTTAGAATTAGGGATGGAGGAGATTCAAAATCTAATTAGATTGAAACCCCTCTCCTCCATTCTTGATTTAAAGGAAAAGGTGTATAATTTCTCAATACAAGATTATGGCTAACTATGAGGAGAGTATGGACAGGGAGAAATTTAGAATGGATTGAAGGGGCAATGGAGACTTGGACACTACTTATTTTCACAACCGTGTCAATGCTATAAAGGCTAGAAACACTACTAAGTGCATTAAAAAATAAAATGGGTCCAGAATTGACAGCAAAGATGATATTGTGTCTGAATTTCTAAACTATTATAAAGATTTGTTGGGGTCAAGTGATGAAGTGATAGCTAGTTTATTAGATCAGCCAAATGGCGTCTATCTTTCCCATATTACAGATGAAGATGCCAGCCTTTTGGAGTCTTCTTTAATTTTAAATTCAGTAAACTCTATTTAGCATGGGAGATCATAAGGTAGGGGAACCGAATGGGTTTAATTCTCATTTCTTCAAAGTTATGTGGGACATCCTTGCTCCTGATTTCTTGAATGCGATGAAGAATTTATTTGCTAAGAATCGGATGCTTTCTAGTATCATTGCTAGAAATCCTGTGTTAATTCCTAAAAAGTAACACCCTAAAGTGGTTGGTGATTTCAGACCTATTACGTGTTGTAATGTGATTCACAAGTGTATCTCTAAGAGGTTGGCCACTCGAATGAATGTTGTTCTTTCACAAGTAATTTCTCAAAGTCAGTTTGCCTTTATAAAAGGTCGATATATTATGGATAATATCTTGATTATCCATGAGCTCATTAAGAATTATCTTAAGAAAGATATTAATCCTAGATGTTATTTAAAAATTGACCTATTAAAAGCCTATGACAATTTGATATGGAATGTTATGGTGGCTATTCTTGACCGAATGAAGTTTGTTCTAATTTTTAGGAATTGGAAAACAATGTGTATATCTAATCCTATATATTTAGTGATTAGTAAGGGGAAGCCCCGTCGATATTTTGAGGGGAAAAAGGATTGAGACAAGTGGACCCGATTTCACCTATCCTCTTCGCTGTGGTCATGGAGGTGTTCACCAATATCCTCAACATTCAAGCGATGCAAAAAAAAAAATAGAGCTCCACCCAAGGTGAAAGGAACCCTAAAGGGATACCGAGATAAAATTTGGGGCCCTAAAGGGATACCGAGATAAAATTTGTAAGGACATATTTTATAAGTCCTGTTTTACATTAGTGTCTGTCGTATACCTCTACAAACCGTCGAATAAAAAGTTCAAGTTTGAAGATACATGAAGATGGTTCTGAATATCAAAGTTCATCAACATTCAAAGACACTGCGAGATTAATTGTGGTAATGATGTGTTTAACCTTAAATTTCATTTAAAGTATTGGGATATTTTTTCTAAAATACTTTCTAAGTGTTGAGGCGTTGTTTTTCGTCAAAGAATTTTTTTGTGAGTGTTGAGGCGGAATTTCTTTACAAAATAAAATTTTATTTTTTCTCGCCTGATTGTTCGAGTGAAAGAAATACGTGGAATCATTCGAGCGAGCTACCGTCTCAACTTCTCAATATAAGGCGTGTTAAATGAGTCCTTTCTCGTTAATAAGACCTGGTGAATATCGATACCAGTAAACTGCATTCTGCAGAACACTTTGTCTCCTTCATTTAGGGTTCAAATCCTTTTGTTTTCAATTCACAAAAATTTCAAATGCTTTAGTGAATTTTTTTGGAACCCAATATACATCTTTGCTATAGTTTCTATTATAGGGAGGATAACTTACTTCTGATCTAGGTGCCACTTGAGGGAGGTACTGGACTGACATTGACTATGTGTCAAAGGGAGTGCTCGTGAGTGTTCCTGGGATGATTGGACTGTGTGTCTTTGTGGATCTTCTGAGGTTAATTCATTGTTGATTCAAAACTGCGGTTCTTGTACGTGTCTTAGGATATTCATTGCACATTTCGCTTGTTATCATTATGAGTATTATTAGTGAAATAAAAGGTTTTCCATTTTTGGGTTTTTTCCTGAAATCTGTGAGTCAGTAATTCATATTTATTTGTATTGGCATGATCCACTACACCTAGATTCATGTGTTAGGGTTTAATATAATTTGTTTTAAAAATTGACAAGTAATTAAATAAGTTTACAATTGGAATTTGCGAATTCAGTGTAATCAATATCACAACAACTTTCACAAATTGGTATCAGAGCTTATTTAAGCGACTACCACATTTACAAATTGGTATCAGAGCAGTTTTCACTAATTGATTGTGAATTCCTTTTTTCTGCAAAATTGTGTCATATTTTTTCTTTTTTTAAATGTTATTTTGAAAATATCAATGTTTTCGAATGAAAACTTATATAATCGGGTTCCAATTTTTGACGGGTCTAATTATGCTTACTGAAAAGCCCGCACGAAATTGTATTTAAAAACAATCGATGATCATGTTTGGGTAGTTGCGAAAGAGGTTGGACTCTTCCCATTGTCACCGAAAATAATGTTACTAATTTAAAACCCGTGGTAGACTGGACTAAAGATGAGTTTAGGTGGAGCACTTTTAATTCATGTCGGTTGAGTGCAATTCCTAGTGCCATCACTCCCGAGGAGTTCAAACGTATTATGACGTGCACCACGTCTAAAGAAGCACGAGACATTTCACAACTTATCCATGAAGGCACGAAGGCGGTCAAAGAGTCTAAACTTCAAAATTTAACTACTCAATTTGAAACAATTACTATGCTTGAGATTGAGTCTTTTGATGAGTTTTATTCACGTTTATCTGATATTGTCAACACTAGTTTCAATCTTGGTGAGCACATTCCTAATGTACGAGTGGATAAAAAGATTTTGAGATCGCTGCCTAAATATTTTTTCCCTGAAGTAACTCTCACTACACCAAAACTGGCGATTGGTCACGGCCAAAATCCCTGACCAAGACTGTGGGTCGCGGACTTGGGCCGTGACCATTTCTGGCGTGACCAATTTCGTGGGTCGCGGCCCAAGTCCGTGACCCACAAATGGTCACGGCCACAGGGGGGTCACGGAAGATGGTCGCGGACTTGAGACGTGACCCATGCCGTGACGGGTCGCGGCCAAAGTCCGTGACCCACTACCGTGACAAATTGGTCGCGGCCCAAGTCCGCGACCCATAACTGTGACAAAAAAAATGAAAAAAATAGTCGCGGCCCAAGTCCGTGACCCAAAACCGTGACAAAATTGGTCGCGGACTTGGGCCGCGACCCATAACCGTGACAAAACAATACAAATAAATTGGTCGCGGCTCAAGTCCGTGACCCACAACCGTGACAAAATTGCTCGCGGACTTGGACCGCAACCCACAACCGCGATGAAAAAAAAGGAAAAAAATGGTCGCAGACTTTGGCCGCGACCATTTTTGGTCACGTTTGGGGGTCATGGACTTTGGCCGCGACCATTTTTGGTCACGACGGAAAAAATAAAAATGGTCATGGACAAAGTCCATGACCATATTTAACTAGAATTTAAAAAAAATATTTTTTTTGTCCAATGCTATAATATTGGGGGTCCTGTGAGTGCACTGTCGGTTGCTACGTGTAACGTTGGACGCGTACGAGATGTTACAAATATTTAATATTGGCAAAACAATAAAAAAAATCACAAATTGCGAATCGAGAACGTTGTTAATAAACTAATATATATACAAACTTAAAAATATTACACGTCTTAATAATTCACAGACAAAAAAACAATTGGGCAGAGTTTTCCCTATTTTCTGGACATTCCAAACCCTGTAAATATAAAACCTGCTTATTATAAAGCCCGCACGGCTATCAAAATTTAACAACTAAATTATAAAATCCCGCAAGGCCATAAAACTAAACAATAAAAGCCCGCACGACCATAAAACTAAACAATAAAAGCCCGCACGGCTGTAACAAATAAAAAACATAATCCGGAACGTCCAAACCATTATATAAACAATCTTCATGTTGTAAACCATTGCCTTCTTCATTTGTTCCACGTGCAAAAATCCTACAAATGATAGGATAAAAAAAAAATGATATCAGTAACCAAGTAGTTTTACAAAAAATTTATTCAAGCTGAAAATTGCATATATGAGTTATAATTATCAACATATCAATGTTTTTAAGCCTAAGTTTAGAAATATGCAAATTATCGCCGTATTCTCAAACCGGGGGTCCCGTGATCGCGCGATCAGTTCCTATGAGTTACATTGGTCCCGTGCGAGGTGTTGGTGCCACTCACGGGGCCGTTCGGGGGCTACTTCGGGGTTTCACCCACTAACGCCATGTTTTAAAGCCTAAGTCTAGAAATATGCAAATTATCGTCGTATTCTCAAACCGGGGGTCCCGTGATTGCGCGGTCAGTTCCTACGAGTTACATTGGTCCCGTGCGAGGTGTTGGTGCCACTCACGGGGCTGTTTCGGGGTTTCACCCACTAACGCCAAGTTTCTAAGCCTAAGTCTAGAAATATGCATATTATCGTCGTATTCTCAAACCGAGGGTCCCGTGATCGCGCGATCAGTTCCCACGAGTTACATTGATCCCATGCGAGGTGTTGGTGCCACTCACGAGGCCGTTCGGGGGCTGTTTCTGGTTTTCCCCTACTAGCGTCATGTTTTTCCTAAGAACTAATATTTTTAAACAGCCCCCGAACGGCCCCGTGAGTGGCACCAACACCTCGCACGGGACCAATGTAACTCGTAGGAACTGACCGCGCGATCACAGGACTCCCGGTTTGATAATACGACGATAATTTGCATATTTCTAGACTTAGGCTTAAAACCAGCCTAAGTCTAGAAATGTGAAAATTATCGTTGTATTCTCAAACCGGGAGTCCCGTGATCGTGCGGTCAGTTCGTACGAGTTACATTGGTCCCGTACGAGGTGTTGGTGCCACTCACGGGGCCGTTCGGGGGCTGTTTTATGTTTTTACCCTCTAATCCCTTGTTTTTAAGCTTAAGCCCTCATATTTTCAAATTATCATCGTATTCTCAAACCGGGGGGTCCCGTGATCGCGCGGTCAGTTCCTACGAGTTACATTGATCCCGTGCGAGGTGTTGGTGCCTCTCACGGGACCGTACGGGGGCTGTTTCTAGTTTTTGCACTCTAAACCCAATTTTAAGCCTAAGTCCTTATATATGCAAATTATCCTCGTACAATAATAGTTTTTATATGATCCACACAAGTAAAAGATACAGATTTGCAATGGAGATCGTTTAAGTCCACACAACGATAATAATGTTGATATTGAATACAATACCTGAGATAGCAAGAAACGAGGTTGATGAATCCAGATTTCCCATTTTCACTGGAAAATAAAGAATTAGCCAAACGTTCACATTCAGTAGCTAGATCCATGATTCAATGCTAAACAAAATAAAATAACAAACAAAGTGGCAAATATATCACAAGTGAAATGAAATGAAATGAAAATGAGAATGGAGACCTGATCTGATTGAGGCCAGCAACAGCAGAGCGTTGTTTATTAAGTTTGTCGGTATCAACAGAGCTCAAAGTGGCCATTGTAAACTAATACAAAGAGTGAAATGCGAAATGTAAAATGAGGTGTAGAGAGAGAATGTATTGCCAAATATGAAACTAGAAGAAAGCCGCAACCTTATATAACAACAGTTATATAACTGTTATGTAACGACAGTTACGACAGTTATATAACTGTTATTATAACAGTTATATAACTGTAATAACATTAAAGGACTTGATATAGCTAGCATGTTCCCAAATAAGGCCCAAATATAGCTAGTAATAGGATTTGTTACGAACAAGTGTTCAATATGCTCTTCTGATCTATAGCGGCATAAACATCTGGAGGTAATAGGAATACCTAACTTTTTCACATTTAGATCAATGGGGAGAGCATTGTTCAAAATTCTCCAGAAGAAGGTGGATAAGTTTGGAGGGATATTAGGATCCCACATAAAAGATTGAGAGATAGAGATAAGCTTTGGAGATCTGACTATTTCATATGCAGACTTGAAAGAGAAATTCCCTAAAGCAGTTGGCTTCCATATATGGATGCCATTAAGAATCGTAGTATTTTCCTCACAAAAAGACCAAGCTTAAGAAGTTCTTCTAATAGCCATTGAACCTGGAAAAATAGGCATGGAGGTGTACTTTTGATTCATGAAAGTAGACCACAAGGAACTACCTGATTTGAAAGACCATGCCAACTTAAGATTAGAGGCCTTGATAAGGCTGCTTAAATTCCTAATACCCAAACCACCTTCATTCTTTGGAGCACAAATTGAATCCCAGTTGATCTGATATTTTTTCCCATAGTTCTTATTAGACCCCCACAGAAAGTCACTAAGGACTTTATTCAGAACAAATATTGTCTTTTTATTAGGACTTAGAGCAAGAAAAGTATAAACTTGCATATATTGAAGCACTGACTTTAAGAGAGTAATTCTACCCTCTATAAAGAGAAATTTGGATTTCCAAATGTGAATTTTGAAGTTTATAGCTTGCACCAAACCATAAAATAACACTGCCTTCTTCCTACCTTTGAAAAGAGAACATCCCAAGTATTTAATACTGCCTTTTTCTTGTTTAATGCCTGTGAGATCCGCACCAGTTTTAATATGGCTCCTGTTTGCTTTATTCCCTATAATGAAGCTACTCTTTTTGTAATTAATTGAAAGACCTAATTAGTTTTCATATAACTTTAGAAAATCCATAAGATTATCTAGACATCTTTTAGATCCAGAAGTGAAAATGATAAGGTCATCTGCAAAACTAAGATGGCTAATTAAATCACATCCTCTAGGATGAGAGAAGGATTTAATTTTTCCATTTAGCACGAGATTATGAAGACCTCTATTCAAATCTTCTGAGGCTAAAATGAAAAATCTTGGGATAAAGGGTCACCCTGCCTCACACCTCTAGAGGGTTTAGAAAAAGATTTAGCTTCACCATTAATAGCTACAGAAAGCCAAGAAGAGGAAATACATCTCCACACAAGATCAATCATTGTTTCTGAAAATCCAAACTATCAAAGAGACTTGAT
This sequence comes from Sambucus nigra, assembly GCA_949130495.1. Classification (NCBI taxonomy): domain Eukaryota; kingdom Viridiplantae; phylum Streptophyta; class Magnoliopsida; order Dipsacales; family Adoxaceae; genus Sambucus; species Sambucus nigra. The sequence goes on from OX422214.1 coordinate 360,136,423, forward strand.
CAAGAACATCCAAGAGAGTTTATCATAGGCTTTGTGCATATCAATCTTCAAAACTACATTTCCACCAAAGGCTTTCCTATCAAGCAATTGCATCATTTCCTGACTAAGTAAGATGTTGTCTAAAATGTTTTTATTTTTGACAAAACCTAATTGGAATGGGGAAATAAGGCTTAGAAGAAAAGAAGAAAGTCTAGAGTTGAGGATTTTTGAGAAAATTTTATAGGAGACATTGCATAGACTAATTGGTCTAAAGTCAGTGCAAGAGGAGGGGTTTGGAATTTTAGGAATAACGCATATTTGGGTCTCTCCCCAGGATTTTTGAATTTCACCTCTAAGAAATAAGGATTGAATAGTTGACACTAAATCTTTCTTGATAATGCCCCAACATTGAATAAAGAACCATCTGTTGAAACCATCTAGACCTGCAACACTGTTTGGAATAATACTTTTAAGAGCTTCCAAAATTTCTATGTCATCAGGAATCCTTTCCATATTTTCATTCATCTGGTTAGTCAACCAGGCAAGGATATAGTTCAACACTTCAAATGACTCAGTAGAACCTGTAGTGACTAAATTTTAAAAATAAGAAATTAAAGTGTTAGAAATTCCTTCAGTTGACTCCTCTAAGCTGCCATCCTCATTTTTAATGCTGTGAATCAATCATTTCCTTCTATGTTGATTCACCAATGAGTGATAGTATTTAGAGTTCCTATCTCCATCTTTGATCCACTGCCTTTTGAACTTTTGAAACCAAAATTGCTCCTCAAATGACAAGGCGACATTTAATTTAGCCTTAACTTTGTTTGGCTCCACCAAAAGGCCCTGAGTTTTATTTTCTTCATAATGGATCTATGCTTTGAGAACCTTATCCTCCAGGTTAATACAGTTTTGAAAAATGTTTTTGAAATTTTCTTTGCTCCAATTCCTCAAAATCCCTTTAAGTTTTATAAGTTTGAAAGCAAAGACATTTAAAGGTCATCCTGTAGAGAATGATTTCCAAATGTTACAAACCAATTGGTAGAAAGAATCAGCTGAGGTCCAAAAGTTTAGGAATTTAAAAGGTTTCTTGATAAAGTCTATAGAACTAGGAATAGAAATAAGAAGAGAACTATGGTCAGAGCAGGATCTATGAAGGTGTTTAAGATTAGAATTGAGGGAAAGAATAAGACCAAGACTCATTAATTAGACCTCTGTCTAGTCTCTGAATAACCAAAGAACCATTTGAAAGTCTTTACCAAGTGAATTTAGAGCTTGAAAATCCAAAATCCATAAGATTACTGGCTTAGATACAATTATTAAAATCTGAAGATGCATTTAAGCAAATAGGCAATCCACTTGCCTTTTTCTTTTGAAGAAGACACAATACTGAAATCCCCAACAACCAAAAGAGGAATATTAGCACAAATCATTGAAATGTCCAATATAAGATCCCACAAAGGCAGTCTTTCCATTCTAGTGCACTTAGAATAGACAATGTTAAGCCTAATTCTTTTAGGACTCATTGGATGATACACTTAAAAAAGAATACTTTGAGAGGAATCACTTAAAACCTTGGCATCTATGCCATGTCTCCAAAAGCACCAAATTTTATTTGAAGAGTTATGAAAAAATCCATTAAACTGAATAAAAGATTTAAAGTTTTTTATCTTGTTCTCACCTATCAAAGGTTCTAAGATAGCTAAAAAGGATAAATTGTGCGACTTACAAAGCTTTTTGGTTCTCCTTCTAGTGGGCTTTTACCCACCCCTAGCATTCTATATGAGGGAATTAATCATTAGAAACTTGGTAAGGGACTATAGAGGAAGCTTGGGCAGTGTCTCTAGTGTTTCTTCTAGATGGCCTAGTGAGAGAAAATTTTCTGTTCAGATATCAGAAAAGATTTTACAGTTTGAGGAAATATGGGACAACCAATCTGAGGAAACTCTTGATCATATATTTGAGAATGGGGACGTTTCTTCTAAAGTGTGGGATAAAATGAATCAAGAGTATGGAATCAAGAGGGCTACTGGAGGTATTAGAAGTCAACTTTTCCAATAGTGGATACATGGCTCAAGACAGATCCAGTTACAAACAAGCTTATCCCATCTATAGTGTGTTGGAGTTTGTGGATGCACATAAATAAAAGCAAGTATGAGGATTATTCAGCTAACGTTTGTTCAGTTTTGTATCAGGTTCACCAATTAAAGAAAATTCAAACTTTCAATCAATGCAATCACCCCCAAATCAATAGGCTGCAAATTAAATGGATGAATCCTCTCACGGGACCGTACGGGGGCTGTTTCATGTTTTCCTCCTCTAACGCCTAATTTTTAAGCTTAAGTCCTCATCTTTTCAAATTATCATCGTATTCTCAAATCGGGAGTCTCGTGATCGTGCGGTTAGTTTCTATGAGTTACATTGGTCCTGTGAGAAGTGTTAGTGCCTCTCATGGGACCGTACGGGGGCTGTTTCGAGTTTTCACCCTCTAACGCCTTGTTTTCAAGCTTAAGTTCTCATATTTTCAAATTATCGCCGTATTCTCAAACCGGGAGCCCCGTGATTGAGCGGTCAGTTCTTACGTGTTACATTGGTCCCACGAGAGGTGTTGGTGCCTCTCACGGGACCGTACGGGGGCTGTTTCGAGTTTTACCCTCTAACACCTTATTTTCTAGTTTAAGTCCTCATATTTTCAAATTATTGTCGTATTCTCAAATCGGGAGTCCCGTTATCGCACGGTCAGTTCCTACGTGTTGTATTGGTCCCGTGAGAGGTGCTGGTTCCTCTCACGGGACCGTACGGGGGCTGTTTTGTGTTTTCCCCCTCTAACGCCTTATTTTTAAGCTTAAGTCCTCATATTTTCAAATTATCGTCGTATTCTCAAACCGGGAGTCCCGTGATCGTGCGGTCAGTTTCTACGAGTTACATTGGTCCCGTGAGAAGTGTTAGTGCCTCTCATGGGACCGTACGGGGGCTGTTTTGAGTTTTCACCCTCTAACGCCTTGTTTTCAAGCTTAAGTTCTCATATTTTCAAATTATCGCCGTATTCTCAAACCGGGAGTCCCGTGACTGCGCGGTCAGTTCCTATGTGTTACATTGGTCCCCACGAGAGTTGTGAGTGCCTCTCATGGGACCGTACGGGGGATGTTTCGAGTTTTTACCCTCTAACGCCTTGTTTTCAAGCTTAAGTCCTCGTATTTTCAAATTATCATCGTATTCTCAAATCGGGAGTCCCGTTATCGCGCGGTCAGTTCCTACGTGTTATATTGATCCCGTGAGAGGTGTTGGTTCCTCTCACGGGACCGTACGGGGGCTGTTTCGTGTTTTCCCCCTCTAACGCCTTATTTTTAAGCTTAAGTCTTCATCTTTTCAAATTATCGTCGTATTCTCAAAACAGGAGTCCCGTGATCGTGCGGTCAGTTTCTACGAGTTACATTGGTCCCGTGAGAAGTGTTAGTGCCTCTCATGGGACCGTACGGGGGCTGTTTCGAGTTTTCACCCTCTAACACATTGTTTTCAAGCTTAAGTTCTCATATTTTCAAATTATCGCCGTATTCTCAAACCGGGAGTCCCGTGATTGCGCGGTCAGTTCCTACATGTTACATTAGTCCCACGAGAGGTGTTAGTGCCTCTCATGGGACCGTACGGGGGCTGTTTCGAGTTTTCACCCTCTAACGCCTTGTTTTCAAGCTTAAGTCCTCGTATTTTCAAATTATCATCGTATTCTCAAACTGGGAGTCTCGTTATCGCGCGGTCAGTTCCTACGTGTTATATTGGTCCCGTGAGAGGTGTTGGTTCCTCTCACGGGACCGTACGGGGGCTGTTTCGTGTTTTCCCCCTCTAACGCCTTATTTTTAAGCTTAAGTCCTCATATTTTCAAATTATCGTCGTATTCTCAAACCGGGAGTCCCGTGATCGTGTGGTCAGTTCCTACGAGTTACATTGGTCCCGTGAGAAGTGTTAGTGCCTCTCACGGGACCTTACGGGGGTTGTTTCGAGTTTTCACCCTCTAACGCCTTGTTTTTAAGCTTAAGTCCTAATATTTTCAAATTATCGTCGTATTCTCAAACTGGGAGTCTCATGATCGCTTGATCAGTTCCTAAGTGTTACATTGGTCTCTATGTGTTACATCAGTTCCTACGTCTAAACATTAGCAAGTTATCGTTGTATTCTGAAACCGGGAGTCTAAAATATTTTCAACATATTATCCAACAATCAAACCAATAATTATCCCGTATTCCTTCTAATTATCCCGTACTTCTTCTAACATACTATCCAACAACAAGCCAACAACCAATAATTATCCAACAACCAAACCAAACAAAACCAATAATTATCCCGTACTCCTTCTATCATATAAAAGATTTAATAGATAATGTATATCAATTATATAACTACTTTAGTTAAAGTAAAGAGTACCAAGTGTGTAATGAAGAACTGGTATATAATTGGTTAGATCTGCAATACGTAAACAATGTGTTATGAAGAACGGGTATGTAAAATTAAAGAAAGTACCTCACAAAACCACTAAAGAATTAGATCTGTTGCCTATAATATGTCGTAGATTTACATATGACGCAGATTTATTCCCCCATTTTAACACCGTAATTCGAACGAACGTGAGCAACCTGCTGCCTATAATATGTAAAGAAAAGTGCACAAAGGCAAAGGAGAACAAAAATCTATAATATCAACCCGGTGCCTATAATATCAATGTAGTTCTGATTATTACGCTGCCATTTTAAAGTTTTAAAATACATATCCAATCAAGTTGATCACAACAAATCTCAAACTAAAACAGAACTGTATGAAATCAACAGAATTATGGCATACATGTCAAGTTAAAATATGAATGAACGGAATCAAGTTGTATTTGTTCCATGTCAAGTTGTAGCCTCCTAATATCTTGACGTAAACGTCAAAAAATGCACATTAATCGAAAGATATGTGATATACTTTTTCATAGGCAAATCAAGAGCACACCCAACAAATTTAATAACATGTACATTTATCGACACTAGTATCAATTCAATAAATTCAACATAGTATCCAACAACCAAGCCAACAATATCTCACTATAGTAATTTGCACACGTGTTTGCGACTCGTGTGTTATAAAAAATCATTTAATTATATTTTGTCAAAAAAAACAAGACAAGCATATGTTGTCAAAAAAAATACACACATATACAATCTAGGGTTTATTGACATAATCTATACATACACACACATACAATCTAGGGTTTACTTAAACCCTAATTTTTTTTTACATAAATCTATGCATACATATAACCCACAACAAGGCGGTTATAATTTTTTTTACTTATTATAAATCCATTTAATTATATTTTGTCAAAAAAAAATATAATGTCTATAGTTTTGAATAATATTTTGTCAAAAAAATACACACATACAATCTAGGATTTATTGACATAATCTATACATACACACACATACACACACACACACATACACATACATAATGTCTAGCGTTTTGAATACTATTTTGTAAAAAAAAAATACACATACAATCTAGGGTTTATTGTCGTAATCTATACATACACACACACACACACATATACACACAAATATACACACAAATAGCTGCCACACAAACACACAAATATACATACACACACACACACATACGAACATAGCTGCCACAAATCAAAACAAATCGAAATGCACACACATATACACATACCTTTCACGAATCTTAGATGAAATCAACAAAAAACCCAAATATTCGAAATCCCAAATCGCCCAAATCGTCCAAAGCTAAATCGCGAATGGCAGAAACAAAAGTAAGCTAAATCGCGAATGGTTCCCAAATCGTTTTTTAATATGTTGACCTGGTCACGGCCTAGAGCCGTGACCCAACCTCCGCGACCAATAAGTTATCCCCATGACCACTGGTCACGGATCTAGGCCGTGACCCACCATGCGCGACCAACAGCAGTCCCACCATGCGCGACCAACAACCCTTTGAATGAGGTATGGCCACGGCCCCAAGTCGTGACCCACTTCAAAATTTGGTTTCGGACCCCAGCCGTGACCCCATTTGCGCGACCATTTTTTTTTCTGGTAGTGGTCACGGTCCAAGTCCGTGACCCATCCGCGACCAAGCTTGGAGGGAATTTTGGCGCGAATTTGGCGCCAAGATGGTCACGCCCTGGTCAGGGACTTGGTCCGTGACCCACAGTGGTCAGGGACTTGGGCCGTGACCACTTCCAGAGCATCCTTAACTCAGTGTGGTAATGAATATGGTCACGCCAAAAAGTGATATGGTCACGGCCCAAGTCCGCGACCAGCTGGTCGCGGACTTGGGCCGTGACCATCTGGGCGTGACCATTCGCAGGATTTGGTGTAGTGTCTTTTGAATTCCCTAGGCAATTTGGGCAATTTAAAATTGAAAGAGCTGGTAGGAGACCTCTAGACATAAGAGATTGAAATTTTCCCCGACACTGTCAAACCTACGGATAGAGGGATAACACTTAAAGCCCAGTCTAGGAAGGGAAAGGAAGTGTCCAAGAGTGAGAAGGAAAAGAAAGTGAGAGTTTGAGTCTAAGGACGAGTCAGATTTTTAAATGGCCATGCTTGCTAAAAATTTCAAAAAATTTCTCAAGTTTTTAAAACAAAATTCTTCCAATAAAAAGTTTTTTGAGAAAAATGAAAAGAAATATGAGGCTAAAGAGAGCGGTGATAAGGGAAAAAGGAAGAAGAAATATGCTTTTAGTGTGAGGGTAGAGGGCAGAGAGCATTTGAGTGTCCTACTCGGCTAAAGAGAAATGATAAAAATATTGCCATGTCAGTCACTCTTAGCGATAGTGAGGAAGAGGTGAAGGATTACGGGAATGAATCTTTACATGGGATGTTTGTTGCCTTTTTAGATAGTCATGTGAGCACACCTAGCTTTTACCACGATGATGAGGATACTTGTGCATGTGAGACCCCCGAGGATGATTTGAGTGTTTCTAGCGAGTGTGAGAGTGAGTGCGGTAGTCAGGATGATAGTGAGCTCCAAATTGCATTTAGAGATTTATACACCGAGACCTTAAAGATGAAGAAATTGAATAAGGAATTAGGCCTTAGGGTGATTGATTTGGAGAGAGAGATTGAGAGTTTGAGGGGATTTGAGGCGTCGGTGAGTCAACTCGAGCAGGTGAAGGTTTCTTTGAGTGAGAAGTTAATCATCGTGAATCGAGAAAAGAGTGAACTTATAGACCGTGTGTCATAATTAGAGAGAGATCTTGAACGTGCCCGGGAGGTATATGTCACTTTAGAGGATACATCTAAGAAGACAGGAAAGATGCTCCTCGGTCTCGCTCTGGGTAATGTTGAGAGACTAGGAATAGGTCATAACGGTAAGTCCACTTCCCAAGTTGCACCTAAGCCGGTTCCTGAGTTTGTGATTGATCCATATGGCTCTCAACCCCACCCACTATAGACATTTTAAGAGAGGTGTTCCTAGGCCCGTGTATGTTTGCACCCATTGTAAGAAGAGAGGACACCTTAGGGAGTTTTGTTTTGAGTTGGGTAACGTGTCACGTTTTGCTACTACACGTGTTCACACACGCACCCACACATGATGCTTCGGATGATTACATGAGAGAGTTTGCACATCTTAGGGAGTAGGTAATGTTTTTAGTCAAGACTTCACATGACTTGATGGATGTTTTTCGTAGGATGACACCACCTTTGGAAAACTCCACCGCACCTAACAGTTGAGGTTTCGACTTGTTTGCTAGTATATGATGATTTTCATGATGATATTTTATGTCTATTGCGAGTGTGTACCATTTTTGGAATTATATTTTCCATTTTTATATTTTCAAAAATCCAAAACAATTTTTATTTTTGAAAAAATTGAAAAAGCCAAAAAGATTTTATTTTGATAAAAATTTTGGAAAAAAAAGTCAAAAAGGGTTTTGTATTTTGTTTACACCATTTATGGATGGACATTTAGGATTACCAAGTCACAATTTAATTACATGTCCATTTGACTGTTTGATAGTATTTTGATATGTGTCATCATTTCATTTTTGTGCCTTATAATATTTGGAGTCATTAAGATATAATTTGAGATTACTACCTACATGTTTGACTCTTAATTTCCTTTAATGCACACTTGCACGGATTTTTTTGATTATTATACTTATCAAATCACATGTTGGTTGAAGTGTTTCCATATCAATCTTATTTTTAAAACGAATTAAATGCGATAAAACTTGACAATGAAAGTAGTGCATGTAAGAACCATTTACCACGAGGAATTAAATTATAAAATATGATGAGTGTTCACGAAAAAAGGCTACGAGAGTACAAAATTAATTCGTCGTGAAAACCACCATTAAAAAGAGACCGAATTTTTTTTAAGGCAATGAAAAGATAAATATGCCAAAATAAGGGGCAAATATGTTTAGATCACCTCAAACGAAAAAATAAATGCATTTATTATTTATGAGGGTGTTCAGATGGAAAAATCTAAAAAATGGGTTTACACGTCTTAACAAAGTCTTGAAAAAGCATTACATAGTTTTAGACGTTATTGGTGTGTGATGATGCTGGAAACAGCACCACCCGTCAAGGTGTTTGTAAGCTCAAACCAGTGATAACAATGGCAATATGAGTATATACTAAATATAAGATAGTGGGATGAGGAGAAGAGGATGAACACCAATATATAACTGGTTCAGCCAATTAGGCCTACGTCCACTGTGCAAGTGAGTGAGTAAGGCCACCAAAATATTGCACTAATGGCCATGAATAAAATATCTCAAGCTTTCTCTCTCTCTACAGGGTAATTTGACAGAGTTTCAGCCAGGGTTGTAATTTCGGATCCCTTTGCAAGGTAGAGGATGACCTCTATATATAGTGTTTGGGGGGTGTAATGTACCCCCCAAGCATAAAATGAGCATGTGCATGGAGATCCAGCCAGTGAAAGGATGACACATAGCTAATCTTCAACTAAGTAATGATGACCTCAATATTCCCTCATGTGGAGGAAATGATTTAGTTATAACAGATTTTTCCATGTGCTTCAAGCCATGCATGTACGCATACAAGCTCGGATGTCTTTGCTTGGTACCAACCTCGGCCTGGGTGAGTACGAGGTTGGTGAGGTATGACCCTTTCCTTGGCTGGGAATTATATGATGACCCTGGCTAGGATGCCAGCCGAGGTTAGATATGTGGAACGTCGGCCAGGGTCAATATTGTCCTGACAATTGATGCTGAGCCTGCAGGGCTGCTGATTCTCACATGGCGCTTGTAATGTCAACTAGGGTCGATGATGATGTTGAAAGGTAGTTAAACCCATGAGTACTTATTGGACTCGGTTGGTGCCAAGCTGATGTTAATGTATGAGGTAGATATGATGTCGGTTGTGGACGACCTGATGGATAACTGACCCCTTGGGGTCATGCAGACCTCGGTTGTTGGACGACCTTAAGATGGATGATATTGCTGATCATCAGTCTTGAGTCATTGCTACCTCGGCTGTCATGCTGGCCGAGGTTGGTGCCTTCAAGATGGCGGGTACACTTTGGGCATATCAATCACCCCCTAGACCTTAGTTACCTATGTGAGTAGGTGACTAAGGGGTATACATGTCTGATGCTGTATTTTCCTTATGTACCAACATTTCTTTGATAAGTGTCAACATTTGACGTAGGTTGCATTCTTGGAAAGTGTAATGATTATGGTCTTTTGGGCTCCTAAGGCAATGATGGGCCTTGGGATGCGTGCAAGCAGATTTTAAGGGTTTAAACACTTTTCTTTCTCTTTCTTCTTTATTTCTCACTCTTCTCACCCGAGCCTTCTGCATTCTCACTCTCTTATCAAGAACTTAATCTGAGGTTGTTTGTGGGTTTCTATCATTCAATCTTCCTTCTTCTTCATTTTACATTCCTTCAGGTATCATTCTTAACTTGCCCTTTGCTATTTTTTAGCCTTATTTTTCTATTTCTTGCATTTTCCGGTGACAGTTGAATTTTCCGGTGGTCGTATGAGTTTTTTGGTGGCTCTTGTTCTTGATTGTTCTTGGTTTGAACTTGACCAAAATCAAGTTTTGATCCTTAGTTTAGCTTGTGTCTAGTTATTTTCTTTTGGTTTAGGGTCCCAAGTGTAAGGTCGTCTTCCTATGCTCAGACCTCTTTATAAACTCATTGAAGATTTCCCCTCTTTTAGAGATAAGACCTTTGCAAAAATTAGGCAAATAGAACTAGCCCAAGAGGAAGCTCGTAGGGCTGAGGCCTTCCCCCTCAGACCTATCTTCCCTCCACCTCTTAAGGTGATTTACCCTGAGCCAACAGAGCCTGCTGGGCTAGTTGAGTATCCAATTGACCCTTCTCCAATGCCCGAGTCTGAGTCATCTACCTCAGACCCTATGTCTGTAGATTTATTTTAAGAGGCTATGGACTTCTCCATTAGGCAAGATCAGGTCCCTGATCAGGACTAGGTCCAAAGTCGCGCCTCGTTCCACAATGGTTCCAGTAATTTTTTAACTTCTTTCGATGTTGAAGTTGTGGGGCCGAGTGTGGCTATCCCACCACCTATTGATTTTATTCCCCTGTCGATAGCCACAGGGGTTGAGTTTGCTCAGAGGTTCCCTGGAGGTGTTCCTACACCTACCCAGGTTGATATTGCTAGGGATGAGGATGCCGATCATGAGAGTGACGTTGATACCTCAAAGGCAGCCATGATAGAGAGTACTATAAATGAGTTCGACCTCTTAGCCTTTAGGCACCTTTATTCCATAGGTCCATCTATCAAGCTTAGAAGACCTCTGAGGGATAAGAGGGCCTTTAGTGGCCGAGATGGGGAGATCTGTGTATATGAGCAGATGCTTAAGTTAGGATTCTGTCTCCCCATCCATCCAACAATTAGAGCCATATTATCCCATATTAACCTGGCCCCCTCCTAATTATCCCCCATGCTTGGAGGGTGATGATTGGAGACATCGTCATATAGAGGGAAGTCCATCACTCCGACCTTCCTATCAGAGTCTTCATAGGGTGCTATGTGCCATCCTCTGTTAGAAACCACCCGAGCTACTACCACTTCCTAGCTAGGAAGTCTGATAAGAAGATGTTGTTGGTCACCCAGACCTCAAATCATAATTGGAATCCATGGTACTTCTTCATCTCAAGGGCATGGTAATTTGGTACCTATGCTCCCTCTTCATCACTAGAGCCGAGGACCCCTCTGACGTGGGGAAAATTGTCATTAGCTGCCAAAGCTAACCCTCGATTAAGCCGGGATAACCTACAAAAGGTCAAAGATCTTCAAGATCAGGGGGAGCTTGGTTGGTTATTCAAGTATGAGCATCTGATGACCCCCTACTACCTCTCTGAGATTGGAGTGGGGGGAAGTCCTTTAGCCGAGCTTCGTAAGTGTTTATTTTGCATAAGTTTTACCTCTGATTTTCTAATGTCTCTACTATAATGACTCAAATATATTTTTTGAAGAGCGCCCAGAAGGAATCTCAGACGACCTGTGGGAGATGTATGCACCAAAACTTATCAAGTTGGTGAAGAAAGCTGGTCTCAATGCACCATCTAAGCAAAACGTCGACACGTTCAAAGTCGATGCTACTAAGAAAAGGAAACCCCTTACTGACTCGGAGGATCAAAGGCCGATTAAGCACCAAAAACCTATCACAATCTCTTCTGATGATGCGTTTGCTACTCATCTGGAGCAGCTGAAGATCAGTGACAGCCTGATAGGTCATGGTTTGAAGGCGATGGACGCCATTGACTTTGCAATGATCGATGCTGACAAGCGCTTCTTGCGCTCTATAGAGACCCCTCTGCTGGTTGAGTTTTGCCTTCACATGTCTATTCAGGTAGAGATTTTAGCTTTTTTATCCCAAGTCTAACCTCAACTTTTATTGGATTAAAGTTTGCATTCATACATCTTACTTTATATTGCAGGGTATCCTGTCCATGCACCAATTTGTTGACTGGACCCTGAGGAAGTTGCCCTTAATTGAGAAGGGAAAAGAGGCATAAGAGGTGGAGGCCTCTCTAAATCTTGAGGTTGAACGTATGAAGATAACCTTAGATGAATCTAAGAATAGGGTGAAACAGAGGTACAAGGGCATTGCCAAGCTCCAGAAGGACCACACCTCTGCCCTGAAGGCCAAGGATGATGTTCTTCAACAAAAGGTTGATGCTGCTGTGAGAGCTACCCTTGAGGATGCCTCTGAGAAGATCTTGGCTGACTACAAGGTCTCTGACCAATTTATAATCTTCATATTTGAATACCTTGAAAGTGGTGTTAAAGCTACTAGTAAATGGGCAACTATCAAAGAAAAAGAGTCAGGGAGCTTGACAGCCTCGGACTTTATTGGTCTTGGTTTTTCTAACCCTCAGTTTGCTCAGGCCTTATAAGAGGTCAAGGAGGAAGGAGAAGGTGCATCTCCTGCAGATACCGCACCACTAGAAGTGACAGAGACTGAGGATGTCAACCCCCAAGATAATGGGGCCGAGTTTACCAACGGCAGCCAAGCTCATGGGGTCGATGTTACCAATCCTGTGGATGCAGACACCTAGACTATGATTTATGAAGCTTTACACTTGTAATTTTTGTTTCTCATCTGTAATTATTTGTAACCTATGATAACATACTCTAAGGCATGTTGACTTGTAATTCTGACTTTTTCATGTTATATCATCCTCTTCAGAGGATTTTGCTTCTTTCGATGAATGCTTTCTTGAATATTGTCTTGCAAATCATAATTCCCATCAAATGATGTTTAAGGTCTGAGGCCATTAATTTATGATGTTACCCTCATTGATTTCACCAAATTAATGATGTTTAAGGTCTGAGGTCATCAAATTAAGATGTTACCCTCATAAATTTCACCAAATTAATGATGTTTAAGGTCTGAGGTCATCCAATTATGATGTTTCACCTCATACCTTGTCACTAAATTATGATGTTTAAGGTCTGAGGTCATCAAATTAAGATGTTACCCTCATAAATTTCACCAAATTAATGATGTTCACGGTCTGAGGTCATCCAATTATGATATTTCACCTCAGACGTTGTCACCAAATTATGATTTTTAAGCTCTGAGGTCATCAAATTAAGATGTTACCCTCATAACTTTCACCAAATTAATGATGTTTAAGGTCTGAGGTCATCAAATTAAAATGTTACCCTCATAAATTTCACTAACTTAATGATGCTTACGTTCTGAGGTCATCCAATTATGATGTTTCACCTGAGACCTTGTCACAAAATTATGATGTTTAAGGTCTGAGGTGATCCAATTATAATGTTTCACCTTAGGCATTGTCACCAAATTATGATGTTTAAGGTCTAAGGTCATCATACTAAGATGCTACCCCTCATAAATTTCACCAATTCAATGATGTTTAAGGTCTGAGGTCATCCAATTATGATGTTTCACCTCAGACCTTGTCACCAAATTATGATGTTTAAGGTCTGAGGTCATCAAACTAAGATATTACCCTTATAAATTTCACCAAATTAATGATGTTTAAGGTCTGTCATCAAATTAAGATGTTACCGTCATAAATTTCACCAAATTAATGATGTTAAGGTCTGAGGTCATCCAAATATGATGTTTCACCTCAGACCTTATCACCAAATTATGATGTTTAAGGTCTGAGGTCATCAAATTAAGATGTTACCCTCATAAATTTCACCAAATTAATGATGTTCATGGTCTGGGGTCATCCAATTATGATGTTTCACCTCAGACCTTGTCACAAAATTATGATGTTTAAGGTCTGAGGTCATCAAATTAAGATGTTACCCTCATAACTTTCACCAAATTAATGATGTTTAAGGTCTGAGGTCATCAAATTAAGATGTTACCCTCATAAATTTCACCAAATTAATGATGCTTATGGTATGAGGTCATCCAATTATGATGTTTCACCTGAGACCTTGTCACAAAATTATGATGTTTAAGTTCTGAGGTCATCCAATTATGATGTTTCACCTTAGACCTTGTCACCAAATTATGATGTTTAAGGTCTAAGGTCATCATACTAAGATGCTACCCCTCATAAATTTCACTAATTCAATGATGGTTAAGGTCTGAGGTCATCCAATTATGATGTTTCACCTCAGACCTTGTCACCAAATTATGATGTTTAAGGTCCGAGGTCATCAAACGAAGATGTTACCCTTATAAATTTCACCAAATTAATGATGTTTAAGTTCTGAGGTCATCAAATTAAGATGTTACCCTCATAAATTTCACCAAATTAATGATGTTTAAGGTCTGAGGTCATCTAACAAAGATGTTTCACCTCAAACCTTGTCACCAAATTATGATGTTTAAGGTCTGAGGTCATCTAACAAAGATGTTTCACCTCAAACCTTGTCACCAAATTATGATGTTTAAGGTCTGAGGTCATCAAACTAAGATGTTAGAATTAAGAGGTTACCCACATAAATTTCACCAAATTAATGATGTTTAAGGTCTGAGGTCATCTAACAAAGATGTTTCACCTCAGACCATGTCACCAAATTATGATGTTTAAGGTCTGAGGTCATCAAACTAAGATGTTAGCCTCATAAATTTCACCAAATTAATGATGCTTAAGGTCTGAGGTCATCAAATTAAGATGTTACCCTCATAACTTTCACCAAATTAATGATGTTTAAGGTCTGAGGTCATCAAATAATGATGTTACCTCATAATTTTACCATTAAAGAAATCCAAACAAAGTATTGACACAACAACTGCTCTTCTCATTAATATTCTCTTCATAAAATGATACATTTACATAGAAATAATTGCAACATTATATGTAGTACTTCTTCAGGTGATCAGCATTCCATGGATTGGAGAAAGGCTCCCCTTCGAGATTTTCTAGTCGGTAGGTACCGAATACAACCTCATCGACTACTTTATAAGGACCATGCCAATTCGGGTGAAGCTTGTTTATCTTCTGCAACGTCTTCTTCAGCACCAAGTCTTCTATAGCTATAGGTCTTGATTTCACCCTCTGATTGTAGAACTTTATTGTTCTCTACTGGTAGGCTACCTGTCTGATCTCAGTGTCTTCCCTTCTCTCCTCAATTAAATCTAGGTCAAGTCTTCTTTCTTCCCCATTCTTTTCATGGTCATAGGTTTGAACTTTGTGAGTTGGGAGTCCTACTTCTGTAGGTATGATGGCTTCTGAGCCATATGCCAACATAAGTGGGGTATCCCTCGTTGGTGTCCTTGCCGTTGTTCTGTAGGTCCATAAAACTATATAAACCTCTTTCGTCCATCTCCCTTGGATTCTTCCAACTTCTTCTTAATCCCATCGAGGATCGTTCGGTTCGTGACCCCAGTTTGCCCATTTACCTGAGGTCGGCCAAGAGAGGAGAAGAACTGCTTTATCCCCACTCTTTCATAATATTTTTCTAAGGAAGAATTCTTGAACTGGGTTTCATTGTCTGAGATGAGGGTGTTTGGAAGACCATGTCTATATATGATGCTCTTCCAGATGAATTTGAAGGTATTCTGCTCTATAATCGTGATCATCGGCTCAACCTCTACCCACTTGGAGAAGTAATCAATTACAACTATCAGAAATCGATAATTATTCGCAACTCTCGACAATGGTCCAACCAAGTCAATCCCCCATACCGTGAATGGCCAAGGATAATGTATTGACATCATAGGTTGATGAGGTATTGTGGAGAATCTCTGGCACTTGTCACACCTCTTCACGTAGGCAGCAGCATCTTTAGCCAAGGTTGACCACCAGTATCCCTGCATAATTATTCTCTTGGCTAAAGGTCTTTCTCCTATGTGAATGGATCAAGAACCCTCGTGTACATCCTGCAGGACGTGGGGGACTTCTGTGGGATGGACACATCAGAGGAGAGGTAGTAGAAATCCTTTTTTATACAGGACATCTCCTATTATTGAGAACTTAGCAGCTCCGTACCTCAATTTCCTCCTTTCTAGCTTTGATTCTGGCAGCACTCCCTCTCTGATATATCTGATAAGGCGGTCCATCCATGAGTCTCCTAGGTTCAAGTTGAGGTAAGAGTTTGCAACTGTAATACCCCGTATTTTAATGGCTTTTAATTATGAGATTTATTAAATTAATTTAGGATAATTAATTGGAAATTAATCCGAATTTAAATGCTAGCGAGACGAGAGTTAATATTTGATTATTATAATGTTGTTGAATATGAATGAGTGATTATGATAATATGTGATTATTGAATTTATTAAAATTGTCGCGAGCTGAAAATACGGCAGTTTCGATAATTAAGTTGGGACGCGTGTGTTAGTCGTGTCAAGACCCAATTTAATGGATTTAAAAGTATTTTATTTTTATGTCATCCATATGAGCATTTTGAGTGCTCCAACATGTCCGGAAGGTTCGAGATAGTAAAAAAAACTGGTCGGGGGTTTAGTTTGGGTCCCGAGGCATTTTTAGGCATAACCGGCAACCCGGGAAGGTATTTTAGTCATTCCTATTTTTGGGTGAATAGTGACCCACGAATTTTAAACAGTCAATATCATCCAACACTTGAGTACCTTAGGGTTTCTCAACCAAAAATCATAAACGTCCATTAGAGTGGAAGAGGAGGAAGTTTCCAATGGAGAACCACCACTTAGAGACTTTTGCACCACCGTCACCACCACTAGATAGATCGAAAAGCAAGGATCAACCCCATACCATCTACTTCATCTGATCAGAATCTTCATTACCAGGCAAGTGATTTAACTTGCAATAATTTAGCGCATATATCATCCATGTTAGGTTAGAATTGGAGAATAACCTTGATTAATGATAATTGAATGTATTTGAAGAATTGGATTTTGTAATTTGGGTGGGTCTTGCATGCAGTCTAACGTTGGAGATAATAGCAACCACGAAATTATGATTTATGGGTAGAGAACAATAAATTTGTAATGAATTATATAGTGTTCTTGAGGAAAATAGGATAAATAGGGTTTTTATGAAAATTGGGTGTTTTAATCAAAGAAACTTATGATTCATAAGGATTTAATGATTCTAATACGTTAGAGATGATGTTGATATGTTAATATGATGATTAGTGAACTTTCTTGGGAGTTTGGGATGTTGTAATGAAGAATTAGAGGTGTAAAAAGGATAAAACCCGTAACTGTTTAAGATAAATCTGGGTTGATACCTGCTTGATCGATCGATCGACTGAAGAATGTCAATCGATTGACCCCTTTTCTTCGATTGATCGACCCCTCCTGATTTTTTGCAATTGTTTTCCTTAAAGCTTAATATAAATCCCAAGGCCGATGATGATTCTTAGGATGTTTAAATTGATATTGTGGGACTTAGTTAAGGTCATTAGGGTCTTAGTTGATGCCGGGAAAATGGTTTACCTTATGGAATTTAAAGCTATTACTTATGAGGGTCTACCGAGTGAAGTACGATTAGAAATCGTTCGAATTGAAACTATAATGGAAATTAATGATGATGTAAGGATAAGAACAGTAACGGAGGGACTTTAAGTTACTGAGACAATATTAGAAACTAATAGGAGACCTAGTAACCTTTTGAGATAGGTTTAAGTACTCAAATTGATACGAAGAGAGAGTTATCAAGCTAACTACATATTACGTATGATGTTCGGGATAAACTTGCTATGTACGAGACTTACTAGATGGAATGTGTGAATACCTATATTGAAATATAATTACTTAGGTTGTGTGAATTCCTAGTGTATGGATTTCTTATGTGCATGACATACCCACCATACTTGCTATCACGGGAGGTTAGATTTCGAAAAAGGACCATCTTATCTTTGGTACCTTAAGGACATAGGACTTTGAATGACTTATTTGTGAGTTGATAAGTCAGCTGACCATGGGAGCGTAGGTATGTGCGTGACCTATGGGTATGTGAACTATGTTCGCCTCCAATATGTGTAATTTGTATTTAGACGATTTCTGAGTGATTCGGAACACGTGATCCTTACGTACGTGATGTATATGGATTTGATAGCAGAGTATGCGTGCACCTCAGCTTAGCCTAGGGGTGCCATATATGTATTTATGTACTGAGAGTGATATACTTATGTACTTGTGACTGGTTCATTGTTGCTTAGTATATGTGAATAACTAAGATATTTGAATGGTTAAGAATGAGAATTTAATTAACACTTGAGTTAAGAAATTTAATGAATGCGAATTTGGGTTATGAATATAACTTGATTGAATATTAGAAGTAGACATCCTCTGGTAGAATACGAAAGCGAAAGTGGTTCATACTAGTTAGTTAGTGGCATAACTAGGATGGGTTAAGGGCATACGGTAGGCGTGAACATTAGTTGAGAGGTAAGAAACTCATGTGAAAGTATGTAACTAACGTGTTTATAATATGTGTTGTTTAATTATAATTTAAACACTTGCTAAACTTTTAAACTGTTTTCACCTCGGGCTCTGACCTGTTTTCCTCTAAATCTATTTTTGTTTTGTAAAAACAGTTTAGGTGCCCAGCCACAGGGACACCAAGCATAGGAGTTCCATTCTGATGACGTGATTTAGCTGCTGTGGAAGCTATATGATCTTGGTATTAGACGCCTTCATATTTATCCTTGGTTCCTTTCGAGTCATTTGTATCAGTTAGGGCATGTCGTGCATTCTTATTTAGAGGTTGTAGTTGCAGACTTTCATTATTTCGATTATTGGTTTATTTATTCAGACTCTTGTATTGGGACCTTATTTACTCTGGCATTTTTATCATTGGATTGTTTACTCCAGACTCAGTTGATTTCATTTCGTTAGTTATTCATATGAGATTGTTTATGAAATTGATGGGTAATGATTTAATTCTTGGTTATTTGTTAACTTAATTAATAAAATTTGGCATCTCTCTTTTTATATATTAGGTGGCTAGTAATTAATTAATTGTTATCGACATTGATGCTAAGACTGAACCAACTTGATATTCTGTATTAATTTAATAAAAGGATTAGCTACCCGGTATTTAACTAGTGGGTTTGAGCAGGATATCGACTGGTACTGTCCTTCTGATGCCTGTCCTTTTTGTTGAAGCTAACCTTGCTAGTGCATCTGCACGACCATTATTTTATCGAGGTACCCTCTTCATATTTACCTCTTCAAAGCCTTCTAGCATCATTCTTACCCTCTTCAGGCATTTGTCCATCCTTTTAACCTTGGCTTCATATACTCCAAGTACTTGGTTGATAACCAACCTCGAGTCATTGAGAAGTAGGAGTAGGCCAACTCTGAGGGCTTTTGCCAAGGAGAGTCCTGCTATTAAGGCCCCATATTCTGACTCGTTATTCGATGCTTTGAAGTTGAACCTTAGCACATATTGAACATCGGTACCATCCGGAGCTGACAGTATTAACCCTGCACTGCTTCCACTTTCGCAAGAAGACCCGTCAATGAAGAGGTTCCAAACATCTTCATTTGAAGAGACGTTACCCTCTGACAGGGTTCCTTGCTTGAAAAGGTATTTGTCTTCCTCATTCTCAGCTACTCCTTTTCTGGCTCTGCTAGTCACGACCTCTTTCGGATCTCGAAAGACGTTACTATTTGATCCCTTGGCAATCACTTGATTATTCTCAACCTCTGCCTCTTCCCATGTGAACTCAACAACAAAGTCTGCGAGTGCCTTCCCTTTAATGGCCACCCTGGGTTGATAAATAAGGTCATACTCTCCCAACTCGATGGCCCAGGTCATCAATCTGCCTGACTTCTCAGGCTTGTGGAGGACTTGCCTTAGTGGGGAGTCAGTGAGGATGACCATAGAGTGTTCATGGAAATAAGGTTTCATCTTCCTGGAAGTGTGTATCAAAGAGTAGGCCAACTTCTCCATCCGAGGATAGTTCTGTTCAGACCCCTGAAGGGATTTACTATTGAAGTATACAGGCCTTTGTACCCCATTGTCTTCCCATACTATGGCCGCGCTTATAGCTGACTCTGAGACTGCTAGATAAACATACAACTTCTCCCCCAGAATGGGTCGAGACAAGAGTAGAGGGGACCCAAGGTAGGACTTGATCTCCTTAAAAGCCTTTTCACACTCTTCATCCCACACGAAGGCCTTTCTAAGCACCTTGAAAAATGGAAGACACTTATCCATGGTTTTGGAAACAAACCTGTCGAGTGCTTCAACTCTTCTAGTGAGCCTCTGAATGCCTTTTATACTTATTGGTGTCTTCATATCAAGAAAATCCTTGATCTTGTGGGGGTTGTCCTCTATTCCCTTCTGGTTGATGATGAATCCAAGGAACTTTCCGGCTCCTACTCCGAAGACACACTTGGCAGGATTGAGTTTCATCCTGTATAAGTTCATGGTGTCAAAAGTTCTCTCTAGGTCGGTTACTTGAGTGCAAGCCTTCAAGATCTTCTTCAACATATCATCTACATATACTTCCATGGTCTTGTCAATTTTATCTTCAAATATTTTATTTACAAGACGTTGATACGTGGCCCCTGCATTCTTCAAGCCGAATGGCATGACCTTATAGCAATAGGTCCCATTGTCTATGATGAATGCTATCTTTTTTAAGTCTTTGGCATCCATGAAGATTTAATTATAGCCTGAATACGCATCCATGAAGCTCATAAGTTCATGCCCTGCTATGGCATCTACCATCTGATCAATCCATGGTAAGGGATAGATGTCCTTCGGGAAACACTTGTTCAGGTCAGTGAAGTCTACGCACATCCTCCATTTTCCACTGGCCTTGGTCACAATGACGACGTTTGATAACCACTCTGGGTATATGACCTCCCTGATCAATTCTGCCTCTTCCAACTTTTTGACCTCTTCCCTAATGACATCATAGTTTTCCCTGGAGTAAACTCTTCGTCTTTATTTAAGTGGCTTAGTATCCTCTACCACATTCAGTTTGTGGCACATAACCTCCGGGTCGATGCCAATCATGTCTGTGTGGCTCCAAGCGAAGACACTCTTCCTCTTCTTCAAAAATCTTATCAGCTCTTCCTTGATCCCTAGTTTTAAGGCCTTACCGATTTGGACAGTTTTTTTCGGTTCGTCCTCATCCAGGGCGATGGATTCTACCTCTTCCGTAGCCTCTCCTTTCTTTAATTTTGTTTCATCCCTAGGATCAAGTGTGTCAATGTTATATGTGGTAGTTGCCCTCTTATAGGCCTCTCACTCTTCGACTGAGTTAAAGTAGCATTCTCGTGCTATGGTATGGTCACCCTGCACTTCCCATACCCCATAGGGGGTCGGGAATTTTAGCATTTGGTGGACCGTAGATGGCATGGCCTCAAACTCCTTAATGGTTACTCTTCCTATGATGAGGTTATAAGCCGAGAAGACGTTTTCATCCATCACTAAAAAATTAATCTTTCGGGTCAACCTCTTAGGCCACTCGTCTCCCATTCGTACATCCATATCATACATGCCCAATGGATGAACCTTTTCACCACTGAAGCCCATCAATGGATGATGATAGGGTACCATACTGGCTCTACTGAGGCCTAGGATCTTAAAACAGGGCCAAAACATCACGTTCGCTGAACTTCCTCCATCTATGAGGATTCTTTGTTCCTCACATCCATGCACTCTTATTGTTATTACCAAGGGGTCATCATGCAGAGCTAAGATACCTTTGAAGTCGAGTCAGGAGAATCCAACTATAAGAGTATCTATATCTACCTTCTTCCTCTTCTCCTTGGCCTTTGAAGACGCCAGATTCATAACCTCTACTTTGGCCACTGACTTAGCCTCTTCCACATGAGCTTTACGGTCGGCTACTTCAGAGCCACCCCCTACTAGTCCTCCACATATTGTGTTAACATCAAAGTAGATCATTCCAACCCTCTTTACAGGGGCATTTTTGTCTTTTGGTGGGAGGCCTGGATCGTCCTCATCATCACCATCTGAGTCATCATCTTTTCTCGCTGGGGTATCATCTCGACATCTGCTGTTTCTCTTCTTTTTAGGGTCATCTCTTCCCCTCTTAGGATCTTTGCCATCAACATACTTCCTCAGCTTTCCATACTTCAACATCTTCTCGATTTCATCCTTCAAGGTGAATCACTTGTCTATCACATGCCCATGGTCTTGGTGGAACTCACACCACAGGTTCTTATTCCTCTTATGCGGAGGAGCCTTAAACTTCTCTGACCATCTCAGGGACTGGTCATTCTTGATCTCGTTGAGGATGTGTTTGGAACTCACAGTTAGAGGATTATAGTGTGCAAACTTATCGTCAGCAGACCTCTTTTTCCCATCTTTCTTTCTTTGGAACTTCCCGCTGCCACTTCCATTCTCATCCTCATACTTTGTGGCCATGGCCTCTTTAGCGTTCATGACCTTCACTGTAGTTGCCAATAGCTCTGCTATGGACTTGGGAGGATCTTTAGCAAGCTTCCACAATAACTTCCCTTTCTGGAGTCCTCCTATGAGGGCGGTCATAGCTATATTCTCTTCATAATCTTTAACCTCTAATTTTTCTTTATTAAATCTGGAAATGTAGTCTCTTAGGCTCTCGTTCTTGACTTATTTGATGTACAGTAGATGAGTGGTCTTCTTTTGAGGTCTTACCCCAAAATAGAAATTATGAATGAACCGTTCAGCCAAGCCCTTAAAGTTCTCAATAGAGTTCTTCAGAAGAGAGGCAAACCAGATGTGTGCAGCTCCCGTCAAAGTCCCAGAGAAGGATCGGCACCTCATCTCATCTGGGATTGAATAAATGTCTGTCGCAGACTGGTACATCTCGATATGATGCAAAGGGTTTGCACTACCATCATATTTGGGAGACACAGTAGGTGGTTTGAACTTGGCAGGGATCGGGAAGTTCACTATCTTTGCCACAAATGGAGAGCCCTCTAAGAACCCTCTTTGTAGCGGGTCTCGACTTTTGATGAGGTCCCCTATCTTCTCTTTTAGACATCGAATGGAATCGTTCCATGGTCTTGCAACGTCACCCTTGCCGAGGTTATCCCCAGCCACCACCAAGGGGTGAGCTGAGGGTTCCCCTGCCGCTTCACGACGTCGGCTGTTGACCTCTTGACCACAGTCTCGGCATTGATGAGGCCGAGGTCCCCCTCCTCCTTTTGAGATCCAGCGTCACTTCGTGACCTTGATAACCTCTATCTTAGGTCATTAACTGGGTCGAGCCTTTAAAATACCGACCCTATGCTCAAGCAATCAAAAGTTGATCCTCTTTGTTGGGCACCCTCATCTTTTCTGCCCCCACAACCTCTGCTATGCTGGATAGGAAATATCGTGTTATTCAGAACCTCATATGGCTCCCAGCAGCCCTCTGGATCATCTTCTTCCTCCATATCATCATACTTATCCTCAGGGCAAGGGCGTTCTTGCCTCCCCAGGCATAAATGCCTAGGGTCAGCACCGTCTCTCCTCCGACGAGGAGTAGGTTGGTCTTTTCATGGTGCCTGGGGTGGTCCCCTGGCTTCAGGATGGGGTTGAACAGCTATCGGAGTAATCATCTCCAGTGAGACCCCAGGTGACCTCATCATATTCTGACTCAGTTGTGCAAATTGCTCCTTCATTTCTTATTGTGTTGCAGCCAAGGACTTCAAGGTCGTTGCCACCTCAGCCATTTCAGACTGGGGTGGTGCCTGGCTGGAACTAGATCCTCCAACACCAGATGGTGGAGGAGGTGGTGGCAACTCCTGTTCCATGTGTTAAAACTGAAGAGCTGATGAAGAAAATGAGCTTAGTACCTTTTAGGACCTCCTTCAATGGTGAAATAGCTCCACGCAAGGGGCGAGTCCTGGTTCACCACCAGAATCTCCGGTGGGGTTTAGCTAGGAAGTGAAGAGTTATGTCTTCTCGTTCCCATAGACGACGCCAAAATGTTGATGCTGGAAATAGAACTACCCGTCAAGGTGTTTGTAAGATCAAACCAATGATAACAATGGCAATATGAGTATATTCTAAATATAAGAGAGTGGGTTGAGGAGAAGAGGATGAACACCAATATTGGTTCAGCCAATTAGGTCTACGTCCATTGTGCAAGTGAGTGAGTAAGGTCACTAAAATACGGCACTAATGGCCATGAATACAATCTGTCAAGCTTTCTCTCTCTATAGGGTACTTTGACAGAGTTTCAACTAGGGTTGTAATTTCGGATCCGTTTGCAAGGTAGAGAATGACCTCTATATATAGTGTTTGGGGGGTGTAATGTACCCCACAAGCATACAATGAGCATGTGCATGGAGATCCAGCCAGTGAAAGGATGACACCTGGCTTATCTTTAACTAAGTAATGATGACCTCAATATTCCCTCACGTGGAGGGAATGATTCAGTTATAACAAATTTGTCCACGTGCTTCAAGCCATTCATGTACGTGCAGAAGCTCGGATATCTTTGCTTGGTACCAACCTGGGCCTGGGTGAGTACGAGGTTGGTGAGGTATGACCTTTGCCTTGGCTTGGAATTATATGATGACCTTGGCTAGGATACCAGCTGAGGTTAAATATGTGGAACGTCGTCCAGGGCCGATATTGTCCTGACAATTGATGCTGAGACTGCAGGGCTGCTTATTCTCACGTGGCGCTTCTAATATCGGCTAAGGCCGATTATGATGTTGAAAGGTGGTTGAACCCATGAGTCCTTGCTGGCCTCGACTGGTGCCCAGCCGAGGTGATGTATGAGGTAGATATGATGTCGGCTATGGATGACCTGATGGACAACTGACCCCTCCAGGGTCATGCAGACATCGATTGTTGCCTAATTGAGGGGTGACTAGTAACGTCGACCGTGGCCGACCTTAAGCTGGACGAGATTGCTGATCATCAGTCTTGAGTCATTGTTACCTCGACCGTCATGCTGGCCGAGGTTGGTGCCTTCGAGCTGGCAGGTACACTTTGATGTGTCGATTAGATTAAATCGAGGTTGGAAATCATTTTAGGCTTTGATATGTCTATTAGATTAAGTTGATGTCATATACATTAAATTTTACACCTAAGGACGATTTTGAGATCATTCGTTAGGAGAATTCATATTCATTGTGCGCATATGTTATGTTTGATTGCATTGATCTTCCTATCGAATTTGTTTACACCCATTCATTATGTTTCCATGATCTGGTTATCTTATTGTAAATTCATGATGTGTGATTTTTGTAAAATTATTTTTGCATTTATGGAAAAAAATAATAAATAGTTTTTGGAATGCTTTTGAGTGTCTCTTAATGATCATAGTTGTTTGTTATGCATAATCGTGACAACTCCATGTTTATTTTGTTTTGTTTATTCTTTTTCTTGTCTATTTCAGACAAATAAAAAGGGGGAGAATGAATTATGGGGGAGTTTTACATTATGGGGGAGATTTGATTTTACATTATGGGAGAGATTTGAGATTCGATATTTACTTCGATTTATGTTTATCTCATTTAAAACTCGATACGTCACAAAGGTATTTGCTTTGTCTAATACGTGTAGGTACGAAGTTCGATGATGATTTTGCACACCCTGATGAGAAAAGCTTAGATATATGAAGATTTAATGTTGAAGATTTTTAAAGAAAAGCTTTAGACTTGCATGTTTAGTACCCTTTCAGTTTTTGTATCATGGGAGGGTATTAGATTTGTATAGGCATTTTGATTTGATAATTAAGATGTTTTTATTTTTTACAACCATAGGCATGGGGAGATTTGTAAGGACATATTTTATAAGTCTTGTTTTACATTAGTGTATGTCGTATACCGCTACAATCTGTTGAAGAAAAAGTTCAAGTTTGAACATACATGAAGATGGATCCAAATATCAAAGTTCATCAACATTCAAAGCCTCTGGGAAATTAATTGTGGTAAGGATGTGTTTAAGTACCTTAATGGTTCATTTAAAGTGTTGGGATATTTTTTCTAAAATATTTTCTTGCGTTGTTTTTCGTCAAATAAATTTTTCTAAGTGTTGAGATGGAATTTTTAACAGAATAAAAATTTATGTTTTATTGCCTGGTCATTCGAGAAAAAGGCTAATGTCGTTCGAGCGACATAGCATTATCGCACGAAGCTCGTCTGAGAGACACGTGCCTTCGTTCGAGTGACATGATCTTGCTCGAGCGAGTTTCTGACTCAATTTTTCTATATAAAGCATGTTAAATGAGTCCTTTATCGTTAAGAAGACCTCACGAATTTTAATACCAGTAAACTGCATTCTATAGAACACTTTGTCTTCTTCATTTAGGGTTCAAATCTTTTTTTTTTCAATTCACAAAAATTCCAAATGCTTTAGTGAATTATTTTGAAACCCAAGATACATCAGTGTTGGAGTTTCTCTTATAGGGAGGATAACCTACTGCTGATCTAGGTGTCAATTGAGAGAGGCACTGGGCTGACATTGACTGTGTATCAAATGGAGTGCTCATGAGTGTTCTTGGGCTAATTGGATTACGTGTATTTATGGATCTTCTGAGGTTGATTTATTGTTGATTCAGACCTATAGTTCTTGTGGGTATCTGAGGATAGTCATTGCAGTTTTCACTTCTAATCATTATGAGTATTACTAGTGAAATAAAAGGTTTTCCTTTTTTGGGTTTTTCCTGAAATCTGTGAGCCAGCAATTCATATTTATTTGTGTTGGCATGATCCACTACACATAGATGCATGTGTTAGGGTTTAATTAAATTTGTTTAAAGAATTGACAAGTAATTAAATAAGTTTACAATTGGAATTTGAGAATTTGATGTAATCAATATCACAACAACTTTCAAAAACTAGTATTAGAGCTTATTTAAGAGACTAACACATTTACAAAATTTTCTTCTTTGAAGAGTGTTAAACAACTACGTGTCAATCATGGATAACATGACGAGGAAGGGGATAACAGATGCCGACTCTTGTGAGCAATGTGATGACAGGGATGAAGATGCAAACTATTTATTCTTTTACTGAAGTTGGTCTAAAGTAGGGTGGAAATACTTGCTAAGTCAGGTATAAGTAGAACCATCTACCTAGTGTTCTTAAATGGGGTCAATTTTGTAGGATGCTCGAAGCTCTAGTTTTAAAAGTTATGTCTTAAGAATAATGCTCAAGTGCATTGTCTTAGGTATTTGGGATGAGAGGAGTAATAGAAAGTTTAGATAAGAGCGGTGCAATCTTAATAGTGATGAGAGCAATTAGTGGATACAAGTGAAAAGAGAACACAATATTAAGGCGAACAACACCAGAGACACCCCCTCTAATCGAAACTTGTGCTATGGTATCGAATGAATCCGTGGTATGTTCATCCATCCCCAATGTTCTTATTATGGTAGCCTCCTAACCTTGGTCTTATTAAAATTAACTAGGATGGTTCTATCGAAAGTAACATGGGAAGCTGGGGAGGTGTTTTTAGAGACCATAGAGGAAGAGTGTTAGGGGCATATATGGGTTTTGAAGCTTCTAAATATATTTTTATAATGGAGCTATAAGATATATTTGAAGGCTGAAATACACTTTAGATTTGGGTTTCTTGCATATTGAAGTTGAGATTGACAACATACAAGTAACCCACTTAGTAAACAAAAAAGATTTTCATCATGGAAAATTGATAACATCATTAATCCGACATAGGACCTTATAGAGAGCTTGCAAAAATTCAATTTGAAGCATGTTTACAGAGAAGGAAACTCTTTAGCTGATCTGATGGCTTCAAAAGAGGGTCCTGCAGGCTCTAATCGGTTCATTGGACCTTTGAACAAGATTTAAGACAATATATGCGTATAGAAAGTGTAAAAATCATGTGTACGTAAGGGTGTAATTTTTTAGATTTTGTGAGTTTTTCTTGAGTTATGTGGAGTCTCTAGCTTAATTGTGGCTTTTGAATCCCTCTTGGGATTACTTTATATCTATTTAGTTGTTTTCTCTATTAGACTTCATTCATATATATATATATATATATATATATATATAAAATAAAGGAGGAAGGACTTTTTGTCTTTGTATATTGATGGTTCAGATTAACTCTTAAGGATTTGAATCTAATGGTAAAATACGAAGACACGTGTCCAAGTTTTAATCACGTTCCCACTCGACAACAATGTACAAAAATATATGAAATCTAATAGGTTTTCCACGCTTTGTATTGATGCCTTGAGAAAAGATTATATTCAAATTACATGGCTCAAGGAAAAAAATGGTCAGATAACAACGTCTTTTCAACACTTTCTTCTCTTAAAGAAATTTATTACTATTTTCACTCACCATAGACAAACAGAGATCCCCCCCCCCCCCACACTCACTTTTTCCTGAGGTTTTGAAAAGAAATCCATCTCACGTGCACAGTCTATCTTTAATTATTTTTAGTTCTAATTTGTAGAGTTTACTTAGGCCATCTCCAGTGGGTAACCTTCAAAAGATGTAAAACTACATTTTTTGCTTAACATTGTTTGGAGAGATTTCACACTGGGACAATGTAAAAAAGGAGTTGGGCGGATAACAGTTCTTCGCTCAGAGTTTGGACAATAATGTTTTACCTGCTCAAAGGTGTTTGGGTTGATTTTTCTTTTCTGGGTTAATTTTTCATTCCTTTTTTATTTGGGATATATGTTGGACGGTTAACAGATTGCCTCCCACAGTCTGGGCGGATGAAAGTTGTCCGCCCACAGGCTGGGCAGCTAACATTTGTCCGCCCACCTGTGGGACCCATCATTTACACATTGTCTATCGCCCATCTAAATTTACATTGACGGTAGATTTTCTCTCAGCTAAATGTGTACATTTAGCTACCCACTGTGAGGGTAAAAGAGCTAAATGTACACATTTAGCTTGCGCATTGGAGATGGACTTATGTTGAAGTAATCTACTTAAACTATGGGGAAAATAAAGTGAAGAGCAAAGTCAGCTGCCAAGAAGAGGATGGACAAGATCGACATAGTTTTTAGTTGTCCATTAAGTAAAGTGAAAAGTTAGAATCTAGAAATGAAAAGTTCTGATGTAATTACCCTTTGTCATTTTCATAGCATTATGCTCACCACATTTGTCATTTTCAGTGGTGAAGCCACATGCTGGATTTGCCAAGAAGAGCTTCAGCACTACTATTACAGGTATTTAGAATCCATTATTTTGGGAAAGATTATTTTTAATAGCGAAGTCAATAAACTTCTCTAAATTATTTTATTGCGGTGAGTACATAGTTCATAGGAGTTTCTTTTACTTTACCTTTTTTTATAATATTCATGAAATTTAGAGTAAAGTGAGGAATGTTTAAGGTTTGTTTAAGTGGGGAGCAGATATTCATACCCTTATTTATAATATTTATGAAATTTAGAGTAAAATAGGATAGATAAGAATAAAATAGTCTCTTGTTTCTTTCTTATGCAATACTCTTTATTTTTTTTGTTTTTTCAGGGAGAGGGTAGAGAATAAATGGCCCTGCTCAAATTAACGACTGGAAGCATATGGATATTATCTTAAGAAGTTGGCATGACTACATCCGGTGAAGTTTGGAGTTGATTGGAAGAAAAATATTTATAGGAGAACAAAGATTGGGTTCCATTCTTGGTTCGATTTTCTCCAAGTCTATACACTTCCTCACAGGTATCTACGGATCATTGTATAAGAAACCATTTACAATCAATAGAGAATCATGGTTCATTCATGTAAATATGTCTAATGGGTTATGTGTTTTGATGTTGTAAGTTATACACACATAAGCAAAACATATATTTATTAATGCAACACTATACTCATTTTTTATTTTGTGTCTACAGGTAGTATCTTTGTTTTTGTTGGTAGTATTTTTGGTTAGGGTGTATGGGTTCTCACGGGATGGTTTAGTGTGAGGTGGGAGTAAGAGAGGGAGAGATAACCCGGTTGAGGTTTACGACAGAAATGAAATAGGTGAGGGAGTTGTCAGCTCTTTAGAATACCGAGGTTTCTTTAAAAATGGGTGTACAACACTTCAACGTGTTGTCTACTCCTTTGTGAGGGGGAAGTTTATGGAGTGGCCGAGTGTAATGTGAGGGGGATTATCTATTTTTTTGTGTGTAGATGAGTAGTTATGTACAAATACGTATCATGTGAGCCTGTGTACATTAACTCTCTGATATAAATAAAACAGCAGCTCATGTCCCGTCCTCTACTTTTCTTCATAAAAACAGTGTTGTCCACTCCTATGATAAAAAGTACATATTATGAGTAGACCCATTAGAGCATCTCTATTGGGGGGACTTGTACGAAAGGTAAGTACAAAATGATTAAGCTAATTTACCATTCATCAAAGGTAGCCTTCATAGTGGTGGAAATTGTACCCAGATTTTCTCCGAACTAATGTTATTCGTAGGAAGCAAAAAAACATTTTTAACGAAGAACATTAGTTCGTAGGAATGTGTCAAACCTCGTGTTTTAATAAAAATTGAATTTTTATAATTGGTAAAAATTTCTTACGAACTTCATTTGTTCGTAGGAAGTTCCTATGAACAAATGAAGTTCGTGGGAACTTCTTACGAATAAATGAAGTTTGTAGGAAGCTTTACAAATTCAGTAGGCGTTCCGTAAAACTAGCAAACCACTATCATTTTGACTACGGAATTTGTTGCCTTTCGTCCACCATTCGAGACTAATCAATTTGTAACTTTAACAATTTATGTGTCTTCTTATTCCATCATTACGGATGCTCTTACACCTAGAGCCAAGTTAGCAGGATACTTTCACCAAATTGCTATCCACTCCAACAGTCCGTCAGAAAAGTCAGTGATACATAATTCTTTGTAAACGAATCTTTGTACACTTCATTTTAATAACCCTTTTAAACTTTCAGTGAACCCAAAAAGATAATGTTTTTCAAACTTATCTCACTTGGGTAATGTTGTTCTCCGTGAACTAAGAATATATATAATAAGGCAAAGGTCTTTGACGGTTATTTATTTTTTATTAATTATTTTCAAGAGACTCCATATTAGGTGATGGGTAATTCTTCTGGGAAGTATTTTATTGGGGAAGAGAAGTTGTGTTGAATGAATATCAATAACTTTTTTATATCTTAATGTAAAAAACTAATATATAAGTTGAAATGAGTTTTACCTTTTGTTTCTCACTATTGTATAAAGGTTTGGAATGTCAAATAAATTTAGTGCACTTTTTAATTTGTAAACATCAAAAGAAGGGTGTTTTTTTATCTAACCTAATTTTTCTCTCCAATCTGCCTAAAAATGAGGGTTATAAAAATAGAAGTGGATTTAAACAAAATATAAAATGTAGTGTAACATGCGTAGTTACATACGTTTAAACATAGTTTTGTTACTTTATTATTTAAGAAAAAATATTTTCATATATAATTTATTCTTTAGCTATTAATATAGCTTACATAGATCTGAATTTTTAAATGTTCTACCATTATTAGTTATATAGTTCTCGAATGAAGTCTTCAAGGGTTTGCTTCAATTCAAATGTAATTACAAATATCATTTTATCATTGTTATTGAACACATAATGGGCAAGAAATTCTGAATATTACTTTTCTTTTTCAAATTCTAAAATGTTAACAAGAATTTTAATGATTATTGATGGTCGTGGTGGAAAAATACTCTTCAAATCAACCCATATTAGTCAATACATTTAAATGTGAGGCCCATATTTAAAAATTTGAGTCAAATATTGGATCCATATTTAAAATTTATGCCTAAAATATGAGACTCATTTAAATATATTAACAAAAAGTTATACTCGTATATATTGCTATTAGAGAAAGTTATTGTTTTCTCAATTTAATTGGTAGCCCAAACTAGCAACCGTATAAAGTTCATTGTATTTCCCTAACTCATCAGTTTATGCATTTTATTTCATTTTTTGCGATAATGTTTTAGTGTTTTTTTCAAATGTAAATAATTGTTTGTTGGGTATAGACTCTGTTAAAAAGTGTGAATTTGAACATATTTTAACTTTTATACCTCTCCCCCTCGAGCTAATCTTTGTATTTTTTATGTTTTGGTAGTTATGCGTATCTTCTCAATAGCTTGATGATGAGGATATCTGTTGTTGAAACTTAATATACACCTGACATATAATTGAATTGTATCTTACTCATTCTATCTTATGTAGAAGAATTTTTTTACGGGTATATGTTACACAAGTATAATAAGGGATTGACTAATCATTCTTACTGTATGAATTTATTATACTTTGGTTCTTGTATTAAGTAATTTAAGGTTGTAAAGATAATTACACACTGCCTTTTTTTTATTAGAAGTGTTTATTTTTTTAGAAAATTAACTTTCATTTTGTTTTTACATTATTATGTTAATCTATTTAAAATACTAGCTCTTATATACCACTAGCACAATTCAAAATGTTTAAAAAAATATGACCCGTTCATGTTAGTAAATTTCGACTTAAATAAGCCTTTAGAAATATCAATTTCGAATCAATATGGTGATATTTCATTCGTGTACAAAATTATCAACCACTATATAACGATTAAAAATATTAAATTTGAGGAATATAATAAATCATTAAAATATTTTCACCATGCCATTGGCCCGGGTACACCCTAGTGTGTGTGTGTATATATATATATGCACACTCTTGTTATAATTATTTTAAATTATTCTCCATTATGTGTTCCATAATTATATTACTACTAAGAGTCGATTTCGTTAATGAAAGGTCACTCTAAATACCAAGAGACAAGAGGACGCTTGGGCATGTACATTGATGGATGGTTGATATTAAGTGATTGGTGGATATTTAGGTCTTATCCCTGCCTATAAACAAGCGATTGATTTCCATCATTCTGGCACTCTAAAAATACAACATAAAGGAAAGGGAGAGAAATCTAAATTCTCATGGAGAGTAAATTTCAAAACAGTGTTTTCTCTATATAGGGAAATTCAAAAGTTGGAATACGTTGAAATTGGAGTATGTTCTTGTCATATACAAGATGAAGCCATGTTCTGAAATTCAATCTGATTGGACATCGTTAAGGTTGACTGCTACATAAAATTTTTTAGTTGTGACATGATGGAGGTATATTATGTTAATACCATTTTATGTTCCGCATAATGAATATATGTGATTATCATGAAGATGCAAGATCTTTTTATTAAGAACAATTACATGTCAGAATTTAATCAATAATGTATTCTTGATTGATATTATGTTATTCTTAAGAATGATTTTACATGTGGTATCAGCGCTAAAATTTAAGATCTCATGATTTTCTAGTTTGCTTATAATGGAGTCTAAATTAAATCAATTTTTGTGTGTGCCTCGAATTTGTTGTAACGTTTTTCTTCTATCGCCTATACTCACTAGTCATAATGAAAGGTCAAAACTTGATCGGAATATTTTGAGACTCACATGGTCGATTGAAAATGTCAAAATAAATAAAATCCATTGTTCACAATGGGATCCACCCCAATTTTGCATTTTGACGTCGTTTAGACCCCTAAAAATGAGTTTTTACCATTTTTGGTAATAATGTCAATGCTAATAACTCTCTCTTAAAAATTGATTTTGCGATTCTGCGAATTGGAAAGTGATCCTGAAGAGATTGTTTATGTTACTGTAGTGATAACTCAAAATTTTCCATTTTGGAAAAAGTAAATTATTATTCCATATTTTATAGTATAAATCATTACATATATTTTTTTATTAAATGGTTGTTATAATATTCATGTTATGTATTATTTGTATTGACCAAAAGGTTCAATATAAAACTTTGAATATTAGATGTATGTTTATGTGTTTGACAATAACATTTCGGTAATTAGATTATTAGGCATAATCTATATTTGGTAGTCCTAAGGTCTTAATGTAATTATGAATTGATGTTTTGACACTGATATTTATATGATGTTAGATGGGGAAGACATTAAAGTATCTTAATATATAATTGTAAATATTAGATTATTGTGTATGCATCTATATTTGGACCCTCAATTATACATTAAGTTTTGAGTATAATATTTTTTAGGGACATTGATTTTAGATAAATAATGTTACGACAATGTCTCATTCCAGAAATATTATTTTTGAATTTCTTCGAATGATTTGGGATTTTGGAGTAATTTTCTACAGTTCCATGATGCTAACTCATTTTTTTGGTTTATGAAAAAAATTTAAGTTTCTCCATATTTCACGTATATTTTCTTAAGAGCTGTCATAAACCTTTGTTTTAATGATCCTATTTTAGTTGAATATCCGTGTCAAACACTGGCCAACATATTTCATATGGAAGGATATTAGACTTGTGATATTGTTAATATTCATATTTTGATGAGTCTCGTGTCAAACACAGGCCAACGGTTCATATTATGTTATTGTTAGTATTCATATTTTGATGAGCCTCATGTCAAACAATGGCCAACGATTCATATTCTTAAATATTATGTTTATGTTAATATTCATGTTTTGATGAGTCTCGTGCCAAACACAGGCTAATGATTTATATTATTGAATATTATGATATTCGTGTTTTAATGAGTCTCGTGCCAAACACAGACCAATGATTCATGTAGTTGAATATCATAATTATTGTTTAATCTAATGTTTATATTCCCATTAAGTTGAATAAAATGTCAAACACATGCTACTATTCATATGTGTGGATACCAGATTTATGATTTCGTTTGAATGTTAGTATTCATGTTAATTTGAATTAAATGCCAAGCACATACTACGATTCATATGCATGGATCCTCGACAGTGTATTTTGATTAGATACTAATATTTCTTTTAACTTGAATTAGACGATAAACAAAATCTATAGTTTATATATATGGATATTAAATTATTATAATGTTCATGCTTAGTTTAGATTAGACGCCAAACACAGGCTATGATATAAAATTATGGACATTAGGCTATTTTTTATGTTGAATTGTTTGTGTATGTTCATTCAATTAATCATAATTAATGTTTTTGGACATCAAACACAGATAGCACAAGTATGGTAGCTATGATTAACTGAATATTAATGGGTAGCTACATTTTAAGAAATTATTGCACATCAAATACAAATGCCTTTAATTCTTGAAATCATTTAGCACGTTACCAACTTGAGTTTTTCTTTTATAAAACACCAACAACTTAATGTTATAACTGTATTGTGCATTAGTATGACCGTGAATGATTTGGGTCAATATTTATGATTTCTTACTCATACATAAGTGATGAAGTGAAAGTAAACAATTCATGTTTTCCATTTACTATTATTCATGTAATATCTCACACAAACCCATTGTCTACTTGATTTTCATATTATGTATAGTTTTTTGTGAATTTCAAATTAATGAATAGACAATTGTATAATTTATTCATGCATTACGGGTATTTTACACATGTATGCTTATCTCTAATATTTATATAATGTAAGGATTCATTTTCATTACTGTACTTGATTTCATAATAAATAAATATTGGACTCACACATTCATATCATTCTTTTGATTGCCTATCGAGCCATGTATGCTATTAAACGCTAGGATTTATGATGTTGCATAGATATTACGGTTTATTTAATTATTGTGATTCGGTAGCCTATATATCTAATTACAATTATTGAGCAAAAATTAAGTTGTGATATATATTTTAGGATGGCCATAATGGTCATCAAATTCATATGTCATTGTTTCTTTCATCATGATATCACCAATTAAGTTTATGAAACCCAGACATGAATAATCTAGTTCATTGTTCATGCGATATTTAATAGAAATAAGTGGAAAATTTATTGGGTTGTGTCTGTAAGTCTTTTTTTTTCAAAACAGAAAGTAAAATTAAAACAACATTATTTTACATGAGATGTTTCGAGGGGCAATTCTGATTACCCCAAAAGGACACTGATCAAACTTTAAACAGGAAAGTAAAGACTGAGGGGCAGACTGAAAAACATGAAAACTAAACGGAGTATTTACAAACATAGTAGCTAAGTGGTACGCACAGTAGTTGGCTTCTCGGAAACATAGGCTGAGAGTGATATGCTGAAATCTGGGGAGGCCGTCAAGGATGTTCCTGGTCAGGTGCTCGTGAACTGGAGATCGGGCTGAATTCCAAGTAAGCATGTGGAATGCAGTTTGGAAATCTGTTGCTATTTCAATACAAGTTAAGCCTGCATGAAAAGCTATATTAATTGCAGTATAAATTTCCCAAAGCTCAGCTAATAAAGATGAGACGTAGCCAATGTTTGAAGTAAAACCAAGCATAAACTGGCCCTGAGAATTGCGGATCAGACCACCAATAGATGCAAGACCCGTGGTATGGGATCGAGCGCCATCCGTATTACATTTATCAAAAGGGTGGGTAGGAGGTGTCCAAGTAATGAGTAATCGGGTGAGATGATGTGTTAAAGGATGGCTAGGGTTAGTGATAGAGCGCGAAAATTAAATCATCTGATCGGAAATGACGTGGTGTATATGAGTGGGTAGAATAGTCTTGTGTTGAAATAGTGCGTCATTCCGCTCCATCCAAATGGTACGAAGAAGGAAAAAAGATCTGGCAGTTTGAAACAACTTGGAAGGTACCAAATTATAAGGGGCAAGCCGGCGTAAAATAGAGAGGGGGAATGGATCCAGAAACTCATATGGGTGACGAAGCTGGTAAAATGTCGGGCAGTCTGTGAAAATATGAGAGTTGGAATCCGAAATCCCACATAAAGGACAGTCAGTTGCAGGGAGCTTGTGAAAGTAGTGCGGACGGTCAGTAGTGGGTAGGCTTTGATGGATTAAAAACCAAAGAAAGGTTTTCAACTTGGGAGGGAGTGGACTACGCCAGAGCCAGAGCCAGTGCCAAGGCAGGGAAGGGATGTGCTGACAGGTATTTGCATGGTTTAACCACTGATAAGTCGCTTTTATTGTCAGGTGGCGGGAGTTACTCGGTCACCAATAGGGACGGTCACGGGTGTCGGAGGGAGAAATAGGAATAGCCTGGATGTATAGCAAGAACTGAGGAGGAACTAAACGTGCTAAAGAAAGGAGGTTCCAGTGATGATTAATGATAAAGTGGGAAACGGGGATGTCGTAAACCTCGGGTGGGAGGGACAGGAATCTAGTTTTTAGAGGATCCTGAAGAACCCAAATATGATTTCCTAGAGGGATGGATCCAGGTCCAATACTCCATTTAATTCCTAGAAGGAATGTGGGAAGAAGGGGTACAATTCGGTTCCAAAACCAGGACGCAGTGGAGGCTCGATGGGCTTAAAGAATCGAAGCATGCGGATAATATTTCTGCTTAAGAACGCGAGACCAGAGAGTATCAGGCTCAGTGAAAAGCTTCCATAGCAGCTTGAGCATAAATGCCGTGTTGAGATCATGCAGATTTTTAATGCCCAGCCCCGCCAAAGGCTTGGGGAGAGTAATAGTAGACCATGGTAGAGTACGTGTCTTATGAGAAGTCTTAGAAGCGTTCCAAAAAAAAAATTGATCTTAGATGTAAGCGAGTCAAGAATTCCTTTGGGCAACGGGAAGGCATACATACTGAAGGAGGGAAGATAAGTTCAGACATCATTGATTAGGGTGGCCCGACCCGCATATAATAAGAAATGGAAGTACCACGTATGAAACTGAGTTTCCAGATCAGCGATGAGATTTTGAAATAAGTCACGCGTCACACGAGTCGTGATAAGGGGGAGCCCAAGATATCGGTCTTGAACGGGATTATGGCAAAATCTAAGCAAATGACACATCGTGCGCATAACTTAGGGTGCGTATTCTTGCTAAAGGTGATCATGGATTTATCTCTATTAATTGTCTGGCCATAGATGTGGGAAAAGTTGTCTAGGGTATCTCTGAAGCGGGTTAAGGTAGGAATATTTAGCTGAAGGAAAAAGATGCAGTCGTCGGCAAACCCAAGCCCTGGAATGGGAGGACCTTTTTTTGAGGGACGAAGGGCTGTCAGGTGCTTTTGGTAGCTGTCATAATCGATTTTATGAAGAAGTACATCGAGCCCTAAGATGAAGTGAAGAGGGGATAGAGGGTCCCCCTGACGGAGTCCACGGGTGGGGATGAAGGTAGACCCTAGGTGCCCATTTATCAAAGTTTGAAAGGAGGGGGTAAAAATACAAGCATGAATGTAGGTAATCCAAGCGGGAGGAAATTCATGCTGCTGGAGGACCCAGTAAAGGTAAGACCACTCTATTTGGTCAAAATCTTTAGTGAGGTCAATCTTAATGGCACAGCTGCCCTTACGAGCTTTAGAGTTTCGCATGGTGTGAAGCATTTCATGAGCGATGAGGATATTGTCCTAAATGTGACGCTGAGACACGAAAGCTTCTTGATATGGGGAAAGGAGGGATGGCAGGAGAGGCCGAAGACGGGCTACCATGAGTGAAGAAATAATTTTATATATGACGTTGCAAAGGCTGATGGGCCGGAAGTGAGAAACTTGCGTTAGATTCGGGAGCTTAGGCATAAAAATAAGGAGCGCTAGATTAAGATCTTGAGGCATGATACCAGTGGCAAAGAAATCAAATATAAAAGGACAGATGGTGGCTCGGATGTCGTTCCAGTGGTTGAGATAGAATTCCACTATAAGACCATCTGGGCCTGGGGATTTGTTTTGACCCATTTTCTTTAGCGTTTGAAAAATATCCTCTTCAATTATAGGCGTAGATAGGGATAGCCTAGATGCAGTTGCCAGACAAGTAAAAGGGTAAACGCCAGAGGGCGTGACAAGATCCGTCATCTGAAAGAGGTCAGTGTAAAAGGTCCGAAATTGCGAGTGAATGTATTCAGTTGTTTTATGCCAACCAGTTTCTGGATGACAAATGGTCGAAAGATGATTGAATCTTCTGCGGTGGGAAACATGGGCATGGAAAAATTTAGTGTTAAGGTCACCCTCAAGAGTCCAACGAAGCTTAAATTTGTTCTTCCAATACAATGCCTCTTGAGCTAGACAGTGGGCCAGACGCTACTGAAGATTAAATTCCTGATGTGGAAGAGTAGGGGAGGAGTGAAGCTGAATGAGGAAATGAGTGTGCTGGAGTTGTTGTTGAAGAGAGGATATATTATGCGACATGTTCCAAAAAACTGACGCTTCCAAGTCGTTGCTGTATGTCGGAAAAGATTTGATTTTATAAGAAAACAGGTAGAATTCGAATCTTGGGCGGGGGAAACCAGTTGGAATGAACTAAATCATGAAAAGATGGGTAAGAAGCCCATTCCGAACAATAAATAAAACATGGATTCGTGCGAATGGAATGCGGTTGGCTGTCGAGTAAAATGGGGCAGTGGTCCGAACCCGCATTAGGAAGGTTCTCTACAGAGGTATTAGGAAAGGCTTCCCACCACATGCTGCTGGCCAAGCCCCTATCGAGTCGCTCACGTACGTGGTGGCCAAAAGTTGTATTGACTTTCCAAGTGAAAGTAGGACCAGAGAAACCAAGGTCAAAAATATTATGTGTAGTCATAAAGTTCTTAATAGCATTGGCACGTGAATGATGAAAAGGCTGACCTCCTAGATTTTCATGAGGACCTAATATTGTATTAAAATCCCCGAGTAGAACCCAGGGCTTGGTAATAGTAGTAGAAAGGTGGTGCAATTGTTCCTATACCTGAGCCTGTGCAGGCGGCTGAGGAGGCATGTACACTGCAGTGAATTCCAGGGGACCGGCGTCAAGATTATGATGGACCATCACATGAATAAATCGAAGGGAAACCTCAACCTCATTGACCGTGATCTGACCATCCATCCATAAGATCCATATTCCTCCAGACTAACCAAGAGCTGGGGAGACAATGTGATTTTGAAATGGAAGGCACCCAATCTCCCTGACCGAGCGACGGGCATCAAGACAGGTGTCCAGAATGACCAAAATATGGGGCCTATGACAGGTGACAAAATTTGCAATCTCAAGAAAAAAAGTGGGACGACCCACACCTCTAGCATTCCAAAGAAGGATTCGCATTAGATGCAGGGGAGCATGAGAGGTCATCAAGATATTCTCTGGGAGTATGTAAATGTAATCGTTTGGGTGGATCGGGTTGATTAGAAGCTGCACCTCGTTTGTCACATGATGTGCGTGAAATGTGAATATCGATGTTGGGGTCATGCATGTCCGGTCTCGGTGTTCCCGACTTCTATGTGAACGCTGTGGCGCTGGAGCTGGTAGTGAAAGAGATGGGGCTAGACGCAGTAGTCTTGTAGAAAGAGGTCGTTGGGGCCTCTGCGAATTACATGGATTCGATCGAGATGCAGGCCAAGTTCTGGGTGGTGGAGGTTTTGAATGTTTATGTTTGCGGAGCTCATCATACGGAACCTTGGAGGGAGGTTTCGGGGTGGTAAATTCGAATCCGGGCAGAAAGGGGGGTTATGAAGCTCGGCGGTTGGATTAGAGTGCGGGGTGGGGGGGTAAAAAGGGGTCGGTTGGAGGGGAGTTGGGAGGTGTGAGGGAGAGGTTCGAGTTTTCCGGGCTGGAGTTGATGTCCGTCATGGTTAGGAAGGGGCAGGAGGGGGTTATCTGTAGGAGTGGTTGTTTCGTGGGTCAGTGAGAGTGAAGGGTTTAAAGCAGCGCGGGTTGGGTTATGTTTTATAGGGAGTGGGGAAGTGAGCGTGCATGGGATAATCCCATGCATTTCAAACCGAGGAGCGACAGGTAAGGTGACACATGATGTAATATTCATATTATGAAATATTTTGTAGTCACTACAGTGAACCAACTATAATGAAAATGAATATTAAATATAAAGATGATAGCAATAGTAACTTGTGATGCTTATGAGTGTAGAATATATTTAGTTCCATATAATTGTTAATCAATGGTTACTAATGAGAAAAATAAAATGCACATTAGGTATTAGAGAGATATTAAGGCATGTGTTGTCAAATCAAAGCATTAATGTAGTGAGAAATTTATCTCATATCTTTAACCTGTTATTTTTTGATTTTGTCTCTCTCTATTATTATGTTAGATTTTTTAGCCCACAATTGATGATCAATACTGTGTGGAACACTTCATATAAAGTTTGAATAAATTAAGCAAATTAAGTTTGTTTACATGTTGCACACTCGGAATAATAATAATAATATAGATAATATGTATCTTTTATGGTTTGAAACGATTTTTCATCTTAGTAGAGTCTGCAAGTTAAACTTATTGTGTTAAAGAAAGTATTTACTTTTGATGCAAGCATTGTTTACAAAACAAACTAGTTGTGCAAATAATATTTCTTCTCTTTTATCCTTGGGTAATAAAGCCATTTGTTTTTCATAAACCTTCAACGCTTCTAATTTTTTTGAAAATATTTGTCTAGACATGATTGGGAGGGATATCTTTTTTAACGCATTTTTCAGTCCTTCTCAAAGGTTATGGTATTCATTTGATGTTTGTATAAAAGAAAGTTTGGATATATTTCTTTTAAAGATCGTTTTGATCCCACATCATAATCATAGTATTATGTATGAAACTCTTTAATCGTGTACTAAATTCTCTTTTGATAATTTTTCATGGACAAGATTTTTGTAATATCTCTTATAAATATTGATAGTCGAGTTATGCCCTTAAGGTGTAACGATTTCTAATATTACGATGACCTATGTGTCCCAAGTGGGATATTATGAGAAACTTCCCTTAAAGTGGACCTATATAGATCATATAATTGTCATTGACCTGTACTTATTGCATTATAGAAAACCATATTTCAAATTTATTATGACTGGTTAAATTAGTGGGAGTAGCAAATCATGAATATGGTTATAACGGAAGGGATGGTACTTATCTCATTACCGGTAACTTTCTTCAATACTTATTTTTTTAGATATTAGATTGTTTAATTAATAAATAACAAATAAATGATCAACCATTAAATCATGGTATTGTCACTCTGAGACAAATGTAGATAAAAGCGTAAGGAATAGTATTAAGAAGATCCTAAATGGAATCTACTATTCTAAATGACAATGTGTTGTATTTATATGAGTATGAATTCGGCATAAGGATAAACAAATATTTGGTTTTATTTTTACAAATAATAAGAAGTAAACTTACTAGACTACAACTAAGATAAGGATCTCATTAAATTACATTTAAATAGGGTATGAAAGGGTCATCAAGACCAAACACGACGCTAATTGTTAAATTGTAGTAAATTATATTATATTAATGAGGAAAAGGTTATAAATAACCTTCTCATTTTTCCAAGGATGTGAAATTCTTATTAAGTGAGTAACTCAGTATGATTGAGAGTTACCTTTAGAATATGTGAAAGTTATTTTGCTTGTGATATTTTACTCATGTTAGAAAAACATGATTATATAAACTTAAATAAGTTTCCCACCTATGGTATTCTTAGAAGTAATACCGTTATATTTTTTAATCATTATATATTCAATTTATACAACTTATGATCAGTGAAAGTAAGTTTATATATTCAATTTATTGTAAAGTAGAGAAACAAAATGTTACATGAATTTTCAATATGTAATGAAAAAAGTTATGATATACTAAAATATTACATGTTCACATTTCAGTTGATTGTTCATTTTTGGATGATCAGTTATTACAACTCCGATTTACTAGTTTTATGAAAAGTATGAAGTTCACTCTTATCTACTTATGTTTATTTTGGTTTAACGACCAATATGATGAAGGAAGGCAACATAATCCATTGACTATTAGGAAAATCTGAATCTGTAGCATGCTTTGATGTTATAACTTATTGATTATGACAACGTAACTTAAATTTTGGGACTTGGAGTTGTTGACAATATTTCCATGCCGCTGAAATTTTATGATATAATCGTTGCAATCTTCGTTATGAAGTTACATTATGTATTATGTCAGTAACTATGCACATTGAATATAAATACCTTTTAAATAATAAACTCTAAAATAAGTGTCATTTAACACATTTGTACAAGTGTTAACATCGAAAATCCACATTATTGGGCTATCATGAAAGACATTATACGAGTCTTAAGTATAGCCGATAGAATCTAGATGCAATGAATTTTTAGTGCTTATTTTTTACACTACCATATGGTATCATATAGTGTTTTAGAATCATTTATTTCTGTTATTATTATACACATACATGTGAATGAAAGAATGTGACAGAAATACTCTTCTATAAAGACATTATTGGACCATTATTGAATAACCCTATTTATAGACCTTATTGAATGAGTTGTTAATATTATGGAACATGGAATGGATCATGCTCTTGAATTCGTATATGAGCGCCATGACTCGCATTAATGAGTTGTTGATTAAGGTGTTTATGGAAAACCATTTAAGGATGACTCAAAGATTATTGTTTACTTTATGATAATTATGGATCAAGTGGGAGATTGTCTGGATTATTATAAATAATTCTCCATTGTGTGCTCCAAGATTATATTAATACTAAGAGTCACTTTGGTTAATGAAAGGGTACTCCAAATATCAAGAGTCAAAAGGACTCTTGGGCATCTACCTTGAGGGACGGTTGATGTTGAGTGACTGTTGGAGATTTAGGTCATGTCCTTGCTTATAAATAAATGACTGATTTCCACCATTCACGCGCTCTAAAAAGAACACATAAAGGAAAGGGAGATAAATCTAAATTCTCAAGGAGAGTAAATTTGAAAATAGTGTTTTGGGTATATATGGAGATCTAAAAGTTGGAATACGTTGAAATTGGAGTATGTTCTTGCCATATACAAGATGAAGCCATTTTTTGAAATTCAACCTGATAGGACATCATTAAGGTTGACTGCTATATAAATCTTTCAAGATGTGACATAATGGAGTTATATTATTTTAATACCATTTTATGTTTCGCATAATGAATATATGTGCTAATCATGAAGATCAAATATCCTTTTATTAAGAACAATTAATGTGAAAATTTTATCAATAATGTATTCTTAATTAATATTACGGTGTTCTTAAGAATGGTTTTGCAACTCCCACACATACCACTTGTGCGAACCATTTTTTTAAAATAGTAAAAATATTTTTGAGTTCATTTTTTATTGTGGTATTTAAACATTATAAGGGGCTCCACAAAAAATCATCTCAAAATAATTTTTTTCTATTTAAAAAAGTTTGATCAAACTATGATAGTTTTTTTAAGATATTAAAAACAGCTTAAAAGTAACATAGTTTGATGGATTTTTTTAAAAATAGAAAAAACATTTATTTAGAGGTGATTTTTTTATGGGGTCCCTTTAAATATTTACATACCACACAAAAATATTAACTCAAAAATATATTTTT
Organism: Sambucus nigra; assembly: GCA_949130495.1. Classification (NCBI taxonomy): domain Eukaryota; kingdom Viridiplantae; phylum Streptophyta; class Magnoliopsida; order Dipsacales; family Adoxaceae; genus Sambucus; species Sambucus nigra. Next base: position 360,180,460 of record OX422214.1, read on the forward strand.
TTACCATTTTAAAAAAAAGTTCGCATTGGTGGACCTCATATGTGGTATGTGTGAGAGACTTTATCTCTCTCCCTCTCTCTCTCTCTCTCTCTATATATATATATATATATATATATATATATATATATATGTATGTGTATATCTCTGTGTGTGTGTGGTCGGGGTCTGCGATCCCTCAGCTTTCTTTGGCAAAACAAATTATGTGAGATTGTATATTCGATGTTCGCACAAATTCATATAAGATGGGGTTTTCAAATTTTTTACAAGGGTGGGATTGTCACCAAAAATTTCACAAAAGTAAGATAAGGCCCAAGTATCATAAGGATAGGACTTTCATCTCTTTTTTCACTTAGGTGGGATTGTTTCCTTGTTTGCGAGATTGCTATTGTTATTGTAACTCGATTTTCATAGTAGTGGGATTGTCGTTAAGTTTAATTTTATGTATGAAAGTTTTAAATCACGAATTTTGTACAGATCTTGTATCTAATAGCATAGGACTTTTATAAGCAAAATTTGTAGTAAGTGCATATTTCCAAGATTGTAATTTTGAGTATCTAATGAGACATTCTCAAAAATCGCCGGCTTTATCAAGATAAGAATGTAAGAACATTGGAGCATATTTTCATTACACATGTGGTCATGTTCGTGTAAATGTACCATTAAGTTCATTCTGGGTGAGGATTATGTCAAATGTATATTACAAATGACATTAAAAAAATCACAAGGCACTGACACCATATAATGTAAGCATTGCATTTCAATATTCATGTAGAGACGTTGGAAGTATTAAAAGAACACACATTTGGACAACATGTTCCACATATGCAGAATTTTTCAAAGATATAGGAATTCAAAGCATATATGCAATTATAAAGAATGTATCGCAAATCAAGAGATTTATATTTGAATCACGTGTGATAATTTATATCAGTGGCATTGTATGGAATCTCAAGATAATAAATTTTGAAGCACGTTTGAGATTGTCCAATGATTTATATGATTATGAACAATTATTTTGTAATATTTTCTGAAAAACAATCTTGAAATTTTTTGTGATATCGTTCCTTTATTTTATTTCAAGATTCATGTATTCAAACATGTAAGTGTTTTTAATAAGTTCGCAAATTATTTCAAACATGTAAAGTATTTACGTGTTCAATGGACATGTATGTGTTTCTGTGAAGTGTTTTAACGTGTTTAAATATTAAATGTTCAAAAGGTTTCAAATCTTAACATGTAGGAATTTACAAGTCATAACAAATATCATGTGTATCATAATACCCCCTCTACCACCACTGATATTATAGCCAATTTAACCACCACACAAAACATTATGAGATTTTATTTCAACTCATATCAATAAATCCGTTCTAATGAGGTTCTAACCCTTAACATGTGGTATCACCAGCTACATGCCTTACCCTAAATATGACTCATTGTTTAAAGAGTGAAAATTATTACATATATAAATTGTTATTCACTCAAATAATGTTGGACATGCCCATTTTACTATGAAATCAACTATGATACCATCATGTTACGATCCACCCCCTTAGGGAGCCCAATGTTCTCACTAAGATTAAATAAATCATCACCTAATACGTTGGTACACTTAATCCGATAGGGTACTAGCTATGATACCATTTTTTAATACCCCTTACCACCACCAATATTGTCCCCAATTCAACCACCATGCGAGGTATGTTTTTTTTTCCAAATTATATCCATGAGCTGGTGCTAACGAGATTTGAACCCATGATAATGGTATCATTAACCACATATCTTACTGGTGGAGCTTAAAAGGCCTCAATATTAGAAGGGTGGAAATTATCACATAAATTGAATGTTACTTACCCAAGTGATATGGGACGTAACTCTTTTCTATCAAATTAACTATGATACCAGTATGTTATAATTCACCAACCTTAGGAAGCACAGTTTCCATGTTGGAATGAAATATGCTATCATCCAACATGCTCGCACTCTTATTCTGATGGATGTTAACTCTAATAACATTTTGTAATCCCATATATACCACAATTGATATTGTCCTCGCTTTAATCATTGCACATAGCGGTGGTGTTTTGTTTCAGCCCATATCCATAAACTGGTCCCAACAAAATCTGAACACCTATTATGTGTTATCACCAATCATATGTTTTATTAATGAAGAGAAAAAGGCCTCAGTGTTATAAGTGTGAAAATCATTACAGAAATTGATCGGTACTTGCTTAAGTGACTTGGGATATAACTATATGGCTATCAAATCAATCTTAATAACAGTCTATTACAATTACATGAATACTTTTTGTATCTTGGAAAATTAATTGAAAATTATTTATTGGTGGAAATTAATTATTAGTTTTAAATTATATTTATGTTGATTCAATGTGGAGTGAAAATTATTTGAATATATTTTTTTTATCCTCGTTGAGTAATTGGAGTAACGGGTCAATGTTGGACTTAACTTAAAATTTATGTTTGTTGCTCAGTCGGACTCGAGATGAGTTTTTAGTGCCCAAGTAGTGTGGAAAACATGCAAAATTTATTGTGATGGTTAAGTGACCCATTAGGCTAAGTTCGTAGTCAATTTCACAATGATTAGGGGACTTTTTGGAGGCTTATGAAAGAGGACTATGGAGACTGTGGTTTAGTTATACAAACATTGTTAGTTAACCCAATATCGTAACCTTATACAAAACCCTAGCATCTTGGAGGAACTTGGTAAAAAAGATGAATGAAGAATTACATTGTTAATTCCTTGATTTGATAGAGGAATAAGATCTCATATTAAACCAATCAAAGCATGACCAAAATTTTAAATAATTGATTTAAATTTGAAAACAATTTTTGTAATGAATTAAATTGGATAATTTTGGGTATTAAATTAAATGGGTAATTTTCATATTAAATTAATTCAATAATTTTTTGGATTAAAAATTTGAAATTTGATTTGTGGGAATAAGTTATTTTATGTTTTGAGTTATGATTTTTGGGTGTGATTTAGAGTTCCCAAGTGGTGTTTAAAAGGTGGGAAGATGGGTCTATCGATTAGGCAATTCACTAAAGAAAGTTTGGAAGCATTTGAGTTTAGTTTGGAGGCCCATAAGCTAAGGATAATTTTGTCTTAATGAAAATAATAAAAATTACACTATAAGATATAAGTTAGGTAAGTTAGCCTCATCTCAACATATTATCAGAAAATCCTAAACCTCGTGGGCGGATAGAAAGAGACTTGGAGGATTTGGGGAACCAGAATTAGAGAGGAAACTTTGAAGATTAAGGAAAGAATGTGGAAGTAATTATATTTTGTTAAAACAAAAAGTATCAAAATTACATACCAAATTTGGTTATTCTTCAACCACTCGAGGCAAGAATTCTTCTATTTATCCCCTTGTATTATATTAGTGTATATTAGAACTCATGTAATTTATTTAAATAAATTCAACAAATAACTTTATGATAGAAATATAAAATTTGAGCTATATGTATATTGTTACGTTATTAGGAGTTTTCAATTGGAGTCAAATTGATAGAACTAGGGTTCATATTGTAATTGCTTGATTGGGTTAAAATTAATCGTATAAAATTGAGTATAAACAATTATCATATGTTAAAATCTATGTTTAAGTATGAATTCGTGTGTGTTCGGATTAGAAGTGTTGAGATTGATGCTAGTGATCAAGTAATTGTACAACTATGGGTTTTATATGTTAAAATGGAATCCTAGGATACTTGTATGAGATAAATTAATTTTTTTGAGAATTGAGATGCTACCTTATTAGATTCATTATTCACGATACCATAAATGGTATCACCAAATCAATCTAGTATGCAAGATCAAACCAGTGTATCAATGGAGTACGAACAAGTGTAAAAATGTAGAAGGAGATGAGGAAAAGAGGGAGGTAACACATAATACAAGTGGTTTAGCCTATCTAGGCCTACTCCACTGTGTGAGTGTGTGTGAAATCCACTAAGAATGGGCACTAATGGCCTTTAGATACAGAATACTCAAGCTCCCTCTCTCTAATATGACTTTAATAGAGTCTTATCTAGGTTTTACAATGATCGATCCTTTATAGAGATGTAGAAGAGAAGTATTTATAGTGCATAAGGGGTGTAGTGTATGCCCCAAGCATGTAATAAACATATGCAAAATGTTCCTAGCTAATAAAGAGGAGCCAGTTGTCTCTATCACGTATAGGTCATAATGATCAAATATTCCCTCACGTATGAGGGAGATGTTGTTATAACTGTTTTGGTACACGTGGGATCTTCAGCCCACGTGCACACTCTAATGCGTTCCCCAATCCACGCGCTCTGTCAGCTATCCACCGTCGATCGTCCATCTAGGCCGAGGCCAAGCTATTGAAATATGGTTCATTGAGGGAATGCTACCTATCCTGTTGGGCTATCTCGTCTTGTCTTCATCGCTCAGATGATGGCCGAGGATGAGGGTGATAGTTCATGGGATTAAAGATGTAAATCATGTTGACTGGTCTTCCAGGACGAGGCCAAGGTCCCCTATCGAGGATAAGTCAACTCGGGTTGATTCAATGGCCGAGTAATAAATCCTCATTCCGAATGGATTGGTGGTGGTCAGCTCTGGCCGAGGTAATATAACTCTGGGACGAGGCTATACTTAACATATCAATTACCATATTTAAAATTTCGATCAATTTGATTGAAGTTCAGGGAATAGGTGATCAAATAATGTTTTAGGAATTTAGGGCTCATAAGTACGATGAATTCACAATTCGTTGGATTAATGTTTTCAATTATGATTTATACCAACATTAAACATTGTTTATGTTAGATTTCAATCCCTAAACGTCATATATTTTTAAGAACTCCTTAAGATGATTGAGGATCGAAATTAGAGAAAATTAGGATGAAAACCCGAAGTTTTTAAAAATGCAATTTGGAGGGTTTAACTGTCTGATCAATCATGGTTGCCAAGTATGGACAGTTGTGGATTTGGATATATATTGGTTAGGGTTTAGTTTATGGATTGTTGTAGGATCTTATTAGAAAATAATTGGTGCACTGTCGGGCTAGTACGGGTGGTTTAATTTAGTTAAAGAGGTAATAATAAGTTGAGTTGATTATTATGGTAGAGGAGTTAAAATATACTTAGGATCATGTTACAGACCATCATTCAATGGTTAATTTGGTAATCACACTTATGATCATATTAGATCATTGTTAAGTGTTATTTATACTAGTAGGTTGGGTTTTTGAAGATTAAAATATACTTAATGATCCGAGGATAGGTAAGGTACTTATGGACATTTAATTAACAATTAAGAATCAATGTGTACATGTTAGTTGCTGATGTATAATTTATGTGTTCTTTTTTAGAAACTCATGATATGTAGGCTTTTATGAAATATATATTTATGGGTTGTGAGAGTGCCTTATTATTTATGACAATGTATTGGTTGGATTCATATTTTGGAATCATTTATGATAATGCATAAGTTGGATTCATATTATGGAATAAATTATCATAATGTGTTGATTGGAGTCATATTATGGAATCATTTATGACTGTGTGTCGATTGAAATCACATTATAAAATTATTTATAATTATTTATAGGTTGAATTCACGTAACTGAATTTTCTATGGTCATGTGTTTCTTTACTCATATCGTTGCAATGTTTATGAAAATAAGAGTGACCTACTAGTGGCTACAGTGAATTAAGTAGGCATAAGTTATTGTTATAATAGTAGTTGAGTTCTTATAGTGTAAAAAAATATGTAGTTATGTGATATGGGTAGTTGATGACAGTTTAACTCTCTCCCTCTCTCTCTCTCTCTCTCTCTCTCTCTCTATATATATATATATATATATATATATACACACACACACACACACACACGAACGTCAAAATCTCCAACATACCTATGAACATACTCATTTTAAAAAATAGTAAATATACTTATTTTCAACGAAAATTGGTATAAAAAATCTATATAATGCGAAGATCATCTACAGGAAAAATTATCCAAAAATTCAACTTTAAAGAGGGTGAGACGATGATCATAAGTTTCAACTGTTAAAAATTCACGTATTCATCCAATTTTCAAATCACCCACTTCCAAATTGTAATTTTAGATGATTTTTTGGTAAACGATCGCCTCATTATGGAGATTCTGTATACCAAACTTGGTTGAAAATATATATTTTTTACAAATGGGTATGGTTATAAGTACGTTGTTAGGAGGTATGTTAAAGAGCCTATTGTGTATGTGTGTGTGTGTGTGTGTGTATTATGTATTTTATTATGAGTGGGACAGTCATATGAGGTGGGGTAGTTAGTGTTACACTTACTTTGAGGTATGAGATTCTGCAAGTTGTTAGGTATGATTAACTATCATTTCTACCATATGGATTGAGTATCTCGTGATAGTTTAGTCTTTAGATTATTAAATTATTATGTTTAGATTCATATGAAATGGTTAGTCGTGATATGAAGTGTGGATGTACCATTTGGATTGATGAGCATTATTGATATTTGGTTATGGGCGTAGTTATGATATGTTAGTTATTATTATGTGTTGTTCTGGCATTCCTTAGTTAGGATTACCCGTAGTTTAACATAGCACATTTGTATTAGTAAATCCTACAGGTAATTAGTTTAGGTATTATGTACTTGTTGGGATTGTGGGTTCTTGGCCATGGTTATGAATTTTTGAGTTAAATTATTTGGGCAACAAAGGGATGGTATAGATAGTATAACTTCTCTTGTAATGGACTATTGTGAGTAAGATGGTATCTTGTGGTAAAGTGAATGTGTACTAGTACTATCAGACCTTAACAACCAGTTATATTAGACAAAAGTGTATAGGGGGTTCCTTTTTTTATTTTACATCCCATGCATGGAGTCTAGTTCTGGTTTGGAGTGAAAATTTAATGTGGATTGTGACGATTAAGTGTATGATGGAATTGAAGGATGTTTGGAATAATATCATTGCCTTGATCAATTGATAATGAGTGGATACTAAATAATTATTAGATGAACTATGGTAGTATAAGTAGTTCAAGTCTGAGGGTAGAGTTCTATATGGTTAGTGCTACATAGTGAGCGCCCCTAGAGTGGGTCTCTATAATGGTAAATATGACTTCATATGTTAGGAATATACTTATCCTTCTAATTGGAAACCTATAAATTATTATCTACAAGTTATTGATTATGCAATTAGAGACTATATTAATTTATCTTTAGGATTGCAAGTTTTTAATATACTATATTCCTATCATTATTGGGTTAAGTAGAAGATTTATTATACCGGGGGGGGGGGGGGGGGGGGGGGGTTAACCCTCTTTCATTGACTAACATTTCAAGGTTAGGTTATGGGGACCGTAGGTTTTGCTTAGCATTATGGGTTCTTAGCAAGAATCGCATCCAAGGAGATGCTTAGTGTTTTTTTTCTATTTTAGTTGTATAGATTTAGAGTATTTTACATCTAGTTGTGCATATTTTTTTTATTTAGAGAATTTCTGTTATTATTCAATTAATCAATTTGTACTAAGAGGAATTGTAAAGGTATTTGGATTTTACCCATTTGTATGTATATTAAATATTTTATTTATTGGCATATTTGTATGGTTTGAGATTTGAACATGTAGTTGTACTCTTATATTATTCTAGATACTTCAAATGTTATTAATTAATTAACTCTCATAAATTAGGTAAGTAAGACTCATGAAGACAAATATGGAATTTATAGTATGTCACAATTAAAATTGAAATGAGAATTTTATATTTCATGTTGTGATTTCATTTTTTAAATTGTTTGGAGATTTATAACTTGGGGTCATGATAATATAATAAAGGTTATTATCTATGTGTATGTATATGTATATATATATATACATATATGTGTGTGTGTGTGCATGTGTATATATATATATATATATATATAGAGAGAGAGAGAGAGAGAGATACTATGCAATTGGGTTATAGTAATTGAACCATGGGTTGATTATTTAAGCATGTTAGAAACGTCAAATATGATGTTAATGCATGTTAATTAAGGAAAATTATTGAGATTTAGGCTTCTATACAATGAATCTTGAATATAGGGTTATTATGAAGAGTTAAAAATGTTAGTTATCTTCGTTACAACACACATATTTTGCATGATAGGATGACATCAACAATATTTGTTGCACGTGCGCATATAGGAGATATGCAAATATTCTCCCTCATATGCTAGTAATAACCCATGATTTTTCTCTCACCATGTATGTAAATCGTGTATTCATCTAGCCTATAATGGTGAGAATGTGGTGCTCTCATTTCTCTCTCCTCTAACAACCTATAAATGACACACACCACCCAAATTTTGGGGGATCCGAGATTTTATTTATTGTTATTCTACCCAATTATAGTGAAAACATGAAATCTTTAATATTGTACTTGTCAATGGCTTTATCCCAGTAAAGCCTTACAATATACATTGCACGTGCAGATGTAGGCTCCATTTGAGTTTGAACCACACAAATTCGATTATATTTCTCTTTCTTTTATATCTTTATTGGTTTCTCTAGTTTTTACTTTATCAATTCAGTCTCTTATCTAGTATTCCTTGATAATTAGTACATATTAGCTAAGATAATTTGTGTACCAATTTTAGGCGATAACATATTGTCTCCGTCTGTGAGAACAGCATAGCCATTATTTTTTTGCATCATTTTGATTTACTAGGTCTCAAGGATACCTAGATTCAGTGGCTAGTGAATTGTTAGCCACTTTGGTTGAGTGTCACCGGCTTAGAGCTCTTTTATAAGAAACTTCCATTTGGTCTTCATTAATCCTTTAAATCCTTCTGTAGATCTTCATATTTCTTCTTTAAATTCACATTTGCTGCAATTTAACTTGCTTGTTGTTGTGATACTTTATTTTTTGCACATTCTCTTAAAAATATATCCGAAAACCTAAAAAAGAGTAGGGAAATAAAGGGGTTTCTACCCTCTACACCACTTAGTTTGGGATATTTACAAGGAATCTTGCAGAGTCTCGCTAAGAGTCAGGAGGTTATGTAGGAAAACATGAAGCAATTAACCCAGATCATCCTAGATAGACAAAATAGGTTGAAATGAACCCATTAACCACTACAGTTGGGAAGAACTAAAAAAAAAAGGCATGAAATATAACTTCCGTACCCATATAGGGACAAGAGGTAGGTGCATGATGACCGAGCAGTGGAAAACCCTAGGAGGTTAGATTTGGGTTTGGGAGGTGAAGGAAGAAGGTCTAAAAGAATTTAATCCTTTCGAATTGATCGATCATATAGGTCAGTGGAAATGTCCACTATTTGATCAACTTCGTATGGTAATGATCAGACTTAGTCGATGGAATGTCCTAGTGTACTGAAGAATATCAACAAAGCTTCAACTTTTGACCGATTGGGCCAAGGTCTACATGAGTACATCCATGAAGAGAAATTATAGAGCCTAGAGAAAGCAGGAAGAGATCTTGGAGATCTAAGACTAGTAAGATCACATGCTCGTCTATGTTTATGTAGAGTGTGAGAGGCTCATCTAGGTCCTATCACACTTTGAGAAAAGAAGAGATTTCGATTGAGAGACACATATGAGCTAAAAAAATAATGAAGATCGGGCAGGAGAAGAACATCACGGGAAGGGGTTAATTTAGCATTTAGAAGATCGACTGGGAGATTTTGATAAAGATAAAAAAAACCTTATAAAGGGGGTACATGCAGAGATAAATGTTCACAACCTCTGTAGTGGGTTATCTAATGCCTGATAAGTTCAAAACTCCCGTGATAATGCAAAGATATAATGGAAAATCGGATCCAATGCCTCATATAGAAAAGTACTAGGCATCTTTAGACATTTACCCCATTTTAAACGAGGCGAGGTATAAGTCCTTCTCTAGAACCATAACTGGATCAACCCACATCTAGTATAATAGCCTCCCAATGAGCAGATTTTCCATCTTCGAGAAACTAACTGAACTATTTATGAACAATTTATGCTTCGACACCAAGTCGAAGAAAATTATAGGTCACATCTTTAACATCTTCCAATAGGCAGATGAAATGATAAGGGAGTACATCACCCGGTTCAACACAGAGATATTAGAGGTGATAGACTACGATGAGAATAGTGTGATTACTATGATCATGAGTGGCCTCTTAATTTAAAAAATTCATTAGGATTAAGAGGAAGAACCACCGAACATAATTGCATAGATATTGGCTAAGGCGAGGAAGATAATGAATGCCAAAGAGGCAATGACTTTGAAGGAATCTAGTCATGTGAAGTCTAATGATTTTAAAAGCTCGGACAAGAAAGAAAATCTCAAAGAATCCAAGAAGTTAACGTCAAAGAAGCCGAAGAGATCTGACGAATACTATCACATCCTCAATGACATTCGAGGAACTGAAAACCTCAAGTGGCTAGGGAAGTTGAAGTCACAACTTTGAGGAGGAGAGATAAAATAAAATACTATTAGTTACACAAAGACAATGGATACACCACTAATGATTGCTTGGATTTAAAGAATGAGACAGAGGCCTTAATCCAAAGAGTCACACTAAACAGATATGTAGATAATTCTAGCTGAGTAGACAGACACAAAGGTGATTAAAAGTCGAGGTGATGATCAAAGTCTCCTTTCAATCGTATGGATAAAAATAAGAGAGGCCAAGAAAAGGACTCTGATGATGGAATGAATCCTAATTTTCCTAATAAGCCCAAGGAACTAGTAGATAATGTTAGCATGATTTCCTTTGGATGCCATTTCATTACTGGATTGGATGATAATGACGGAGATGAATCGAAATAAATGAAGGCATACCTAAATGAGATGAAATCTTGTGCATACTCCAGTGAGGTGAGCTTGGACAAAGCAATACAGACACATCCTTCTAAGGTAAATAAAGATTGCTCAATAGTTTGTTTTTCAAAGGATGATTTATCTGATTTATTGTATCCACATAATGACCCTCAGGTTGTTACCATGATGGTTCTTGAGAGGCAAGTTACAAGGATCCTAGTAGAAAATAGTAGCTTTGTGGATGTAATATTTTATAACTATATTAAGAGACTAAACTTAGCAAACAGGAAGATGAAGGTGTACCACCCCTTATAATAGACAAGCCTTTTTGCATGTTATTATTTAATAACCTCTCTAATCAAGAATCCTTCAATTACCTAACAAAATATAACAAACCTAGTAAAGAGTTAAGTAAGGGTATCAATCCAACTTAATGGACCGAAACACGAGAAAATAGATGTAATCCAATTTTCTAGTTATGTTCTTTCTTGATTTTTCTATTTTACTTTTTTTGTTTTCTATTTTTATGATTTTTTGTAGTATTAAAACAATTTTGTGATGATGATGAATTAACTAAACTAAGTGAAGGAAATCAACTAAACTAGAATAAAAGTGTAATGAAATAAGTAAAAAGTGTGATGAAAAATGAGTGAAAGATAACTAAATGAGAGAGACAAATCAAGGGATATAAATCCACCTCCATTTCACACAATTTACACTGATTTGAATGATTTTAAATTGATTGATTTCCAAAATATTCATTTAATTCAAAAGGTAATTCTGATTATACTAATGAATTAATTAAATATTCTTTTAGAAAAGTACTTTTAATTCCCACAAAACTACTAAAAATGAATTAAAATGAATCACCCGCTATGATCGATTCACCTAACTAATTTTAATTAGAAAAAAATAAAAATATGAGTAGGATAAAATTGTATTCTGATTTTAATCAATTTAATAAGACTATCTCTAGGTTGAATCAAATGATAAAATGATAACACAATTTTTAATCGTTTCTCAAGGATGATTTTCCATTTCTCAATGTGAAAAATAAGAGTAGGAATTAAATTTACTAATAAAAGGAAATCAAAGAAATTAAAATTAACAAACTAAATCAATTGGATTCATAGAGGCTTCAGTTCATCCCTTGAATGAGAGATTAATCCCCCATAATCATCATCCAAGACACAAAATAGACAAGTAAAAGCATGCAAGGATTAAATAAGATGAATTAGAGAGGAATAGACCAAACGCCAAAAATGCCTTAAATTTATTGAATTATATTTATCTCAATTGAATTACAATCACTTAATTTATTTTTTCTCTAAACTTAAAAAAACTAAAATAAAATCTCTCTCTCTTTATGGTCTTCTCTACTAGCTTCTAGGTCCTCTCCACAAATCAGCATGATTCTTCTTAAATAATAGACACCATGGAGCAAGGGGTTTATTTGGAAGGTTTAATGGTGCATGTGGGGTGTTAGGTGAGAGAGGGTAGTTTGGAAAAAAGGCTAAAAAGTGGTAACAAATAACACACGTGGCATTTGGGTTTGTTAGAGTTTAACAGATATGAGTTGGCTTTGGACAAGTGGGTCTTGGGTAATGAAATGGTAAATGAGTTTCGAATATGAGTTAAGGTCGTCGGGTCAAGCAGGTTCGAACCGAGTTGAATGTGATCTAGGTAGCTGGAAGCAGGTGGGTTCGGGTTAACGAGAATTGGGTTTTTAGTAGTGGGTCGTCTGGATATGGACCATGGCGGGTTGGTGGGTTTATAGGCTTAAGATAGCAGGTGCTATCCAGATTGGGATCCGATATGAGGAGCTTTGGGTATGTTGGTTTAAGGAAAATGGGTATAACGTTTGACAGGGTGGAGCTTTGTATAGGTGGCAGCCAATGTAGGTTTCGGGTATATGGAAATGGGTCTACCCGGGTACTAGAATGGGTCCGTAGGTTTTTGAAACAAAATTGGCGGGTTTGGTAATGGTTTGAAATGGAAGTTGGAAGATTTGGAGAGAGAGAGAGAGAGATAGAGAGAGAGAGAGAGAGAGAGTATGGGGGTGAGGCAATGGTGTTTGTTAATGGAGGTGAGAGGAGAGAGAGAGATGGTTGTAGAGAAGATGAGGGGGGGGGGGGGGGTTAGTTTGTGTGTAGGTGAGGTGTATAGGCATAGGGTCTTATAGTGTGTGCGAGGGTATATATAAACAAAACAACATAAAAATAAAATATTTAGAACCTAAAAGTAAAATCTAAGACAAAAAAAATAAATAAAACCTTTTCAAACTAAAAATAATAATTAAACTCGTAAAACTATTTACAAATCATAGAAATAAAACCAATTAAAAAAATTATTTCCCTAATCTAAAAATAAAAAGACTCAAATAAAAATAAAACTAAACTAAAAATATAATAAACCTAAAAAATATAACTAAACTAATAAGATAAAATAAAATAATAATACATCTAAGAACTAAAAACAAATAAAATAAGTAACATTCTAATGAAAAGCACGCACACCTATTAAATTTACATAAAATAATAAAACACTAAATAAAATGAAATGAAATGAAAAATTGATACTACTACTACTACTACTACTACTACTACTACTATTACTAATAATAATAATAATTATAATAATAATAATAATAATAATAATAATAATAATAATAATAATAATAATAATAATAATAATAATAATAATAATAATAATAAAACGACACACACACTAGGGGTTCGGGATGGTCTGGGCTTGGTTAGGGCATATGGTAATTGGTAGAGGATTAGGTTTTAGCTCCTTTAGATGCATGTTTGCTGCATTTGAGTTGAATTATGGAAGGAGAGAGGGAAGAATCTTTTATTGGAAAAGAAGAAAAAATATTTTGACATTTTTTTTAGAAAGAATAGGACAATTTTTTTTAGTATTTTGATAAAAGAAAGGAGGAAATTTTTGATATTTTTGGTAAGGATGGAAGAAAAATGAGAGAAGAGTCTCATCATGATGATTATTATAATTATGTTTTCACTTGTATTAGGTTTAACTAAATGTAAAAGAAATGTCGGGCGGGACCCGAGCCAGGGAAAAATTGGATTTGAAAAATATGTAAAACATGGTTTGACTTGTTGCCAGGCTAATGGACAAGGTCCCGTCTTGGAAAAAAGAGGAAATCACACAAAAATTTGGGCGGCATGCCGACCCATTATTTTGGCAGATTTTCGAGTAGTAACCGATAACTAAATATGAGTGCCCAAGGTTTGATGCCTATATGAGGGTATGTAGTTATTGGGTTAGTGGAAAGGTTCCCCCCTTTGGCATGACTTCCATGATATACGTCTTGATTTTGAGGGAAATCGATACACGTGGACTAGCCATTTGATCTTCCTGAGTGTATGTGAATTACCTTACTATATACCTCATGGGGACGATATGTGTCAGAGAGAATTCAATATATTTGACGTACGTGAACGAGTTCCCAGCGATATACCTCTCGTCATGACTTCGGTCAAACTGTATGATACGGGGGTACGTCGAAGGTGCTAGGCCAATGCAAGGTGAAAGTCATATTCCTGAGGCTAACAACGGCCTGCCGGACCAACGCCCATCACAAAGTGACCCCCCAGTACGGGACATAATTTTTATCAATATCCATGCTCATGGTGATGTAGTGTGCAAAATGCATATTTTTTATTAGTAAAATATAGAGAGAATATTTTTATTGATATAATGAGCACTATATTAATAAGGAAGAATTCACAAGTATCATGAAAAGTAAATCTAGCATGGAGCATGAATATTACATTAAGCATGGATATGTGACTGAGTGATGTCTGAATATCTATAAGGGAGTGTGTGGCAGTGAATATAAGCATGGATAAACTACAAGTGATGTGTGAAACATGTGGATATAAGTGAACTTATATACAAGTGTAAGTACTGGAGGTATACATGGAGATTATTTACAAGTGTGTGAATTGAAATTTTAGTGGGAGGTGATATAAACATGAGGTATATATATATACAAGAAATAATAGAGGAGAAAAAGGGAACATATAGGTAGGTGCATACGCACACAAGAAGAAAATGATAATACCCATGAAAATAGAGTCTAGCCCACTTAACTCACTGTAGCCGTCCCGATATTTTCCCCTCCCCGTCCGCCTTTGGGGGAAAATAGGTAGAGATAAAGGTCTTGTGCCCCTCGCTAGATTTTATCATCGTCGGTTTTGAGGTGATGTAAAGAGATAGAGTCTCCAACCTATTTTGCACAAAACAGGAAAAAGAACATGTCATCGCCAAGAGAGAGCGACATCAAAGACAAACTGATACTTACAAAACTAATAATTCAAAGGTTCGGGGGCTAAGTTACGGAATGTGAAGATACTAGGCGCCCATCCCACCCTTTTGGTCTCTCATGGGCTTATGTTACTATTTTTGTCAATTTCTCCATGAACTGTTTGCGCGTGTATATATAAGTAGAGATCGGAATCGCTCGACTCGCATCATGGAAAGGATGGAGTGAATTCATCCATAAGAACGTTCCTAAAATAATAATTAGAAAATATGATGTGTGCGCTTATCGATATATTAATCGTTTATGATGAAACGATAATATATGTTAGATAAAATACAAATAAAAATTGCAAGGATGATATATATATATATATATATATATATATATATATATATATATATATATATATATATATATATATATATATATATATATATATATATATATATATATATATACATACTAGCGGAATGCCCGTGCCTAAAGGCACGACTAAAATTTCCAAAATACCTAATCGTAAAAGGGGGAAAATTTCCAAAGTACATAATTGCAAAACGAAAAAAATGTCATTCCCCAAATTATTGAATCATGTAATTTACACCAAACTTTGAAAAATAAACTTTATATTTGACTTGTAACTTTTAAAATTGGGTTTCATATTTGACTCGTAGCTTTTAAATATGAGTCACATATTTGACTCATAGTTTTTAAATATTGGTTGTTTTATTATATAAGCCACATTTTGCCACTACTACGTCCACGTATTAGATCCCAGTGTATTTTCAAATGAGGTTATGATCGTGCAAAAAAAAAATCTAGAAAGATGAGGAATAAAAATTAGTAAAATAGTTTGTTTCAAATAAGAAAACATAAAATGTAAAGAAATTAATAGTAAATCAAATTATGATTACATTATATATTGATTACAAATAAATTTTGAATACAACAAAAGAAAAATACATGCCCCAAATAATTTCCCCAAATAACCTCTAGGAGCTTATCACTGGCATCGATTTTGTCATAATCTTCGTCGTTGCCATTCGGATGAGAACTCCACAATAACAGTCCCTCATGAACTACACAACATTGCAGCTAATGCAATCGTTACAGAAGTCATCGAAGGCTCTCTTGGTGTGTCACGATTGGTTTATAAAACAATTTTATCTTAATCCTACAAAATGAAGATGAGGTAAAAAAATTCAATTTTTTGTTAAAATGCCTATTTTAGAGTATCTAGGTGTTTCAAAAAAATTATCCCGGTTTTAGGGTAACAAAAATGCTTGTGAGGGACCTAAGTGTAAATACCCTTTTTATATTCTTAACAAGTGATCTTATAACAAGACATAGTATTTTAAGTATACTCACTTGATTATTATGATTTATATGTTGCGAGTTTCACATTTTGAATACATAATACAAAATTTATCAATCACAAAGATACTTGATTGTTATATTTAAGTGTAAATATGTATATATTTTATCAACAGTTCTACACCATATCCATATCCTTCTTTTTCACAATTTTTTTTATATTTCTATAGTTTTATACTTGTTCCATACTCCATAGCTTTTTAAAAACTCTCTCATCTAGCCTACCAACATAAAACGGCAAAAATAGAACCTCCTCTCGTTGAATAGAAAATTATTTATTAGTTCTCACATTTCCCATTACATACCAAACAGAGATGAAATTAAACAAAAATGATCTAAAGTAAAAAAAAGGTGACAAAACTTGATAAGAACTCTATCATTCAAGGGATTCCAATCCTTAACATCATCTGTCTCAAGGAATACCAACAATGTCATCATTCTTCAGTATGTGATGATTTGTTCAATTAAGCTCTACTTCAGTTTTTGCGTACTTGGATGACACAAATTGGATACCAGTCTACATAAAATTGGTATACGGTCACCACCCAAAGAGAAAACAAAGAAATGTCAAATGCAATAGGTTAAACTCAAAACAACTACCATCACACTGATCTCCACCTTCTTCTTTCCATTATCTCGACCCTCTCCCTACAGAAACCACCTCACCTCCTTAAGGCTTTGATTGAGCTGATGCTGGCAATAAGATACCAGCACCCGTCTTCTCCTCTACAACCTTAATCTGCACCAACAATCTATCACCCAAGGGTTGAAGTGAAGTGTATTGAGGCAAAAGAGAGAGTTACACAACAAATGAGGCAAAATAAATAAAGAACTAAATTCACCATGTGCAGATGCGAATGAAAATATAACCGAGACAAATTTTTTAGACAAATTTTTTTATGGCATGTTTCTTTCACCATGCCTTCAACGTAGTGTCTCAACTTTGGATATAACTGAAAACACAATAAATGATTGTTTGATGAACATATCAAATAAAAAGAAATACAACAGATAAAATATAGATGTTGTGGAGTGATTAATTTTATAGAGGGATTTTTCAAAATTTATGTGGATATACAGTTTTAAGTGTATAAGCTCGGTTATGTTATTATAAAGCCCTGGAATTAACAGATATGTTTTTGATTCTGTGAAATACTATACCAACTACTGAGAAGGAGCTTAATGTAAGAAGCCAAAATAACTTAAATGTAATTTGAACTTTGTCCATTGAAATCGAAGTGGAAACAATCACCTAAAAATAATATACATATCTGACAGAATAAAACAATGTGGATGTTACTTATCAATATACAGTTGGGGTAATGAAAAAATAGGTAGATTAAAGGAACACATCGGCTATCCTTATACTATTCATGCTAACGACAACTCCTCATCGAACTCTTTGGCTTGGATCCAAGCAGAGCATTTTTCTAATGAGGTCGAGATCATTAGAATCAAGATTTGGGATCACAATTGCCAGATCCTTTGGGGTCCACTTTGGATAGGCGAACTTAAATTTAGGTAGAGAAGTCACTCAACGCCATGTCTTCTCATTTAATGTATACATAGATTCTGAAAATTCCACACAATTCATCAATCTCAAAAGTCCCCACGAAACAATGGAACACATTGCTAGGAGTAGAATAGTAGCAGGACCCTTTGGCCAAAATTCTACGACCTGTGTTAATCCCATAACAAACAATAAAACAATCAGCCTCTCCTTGAGTTGATGATTTGAATATTCACATTTTATGAGTGAGTATACAGTAAGATTAGTGGATTCCTACGTGAGAGATGAAAAGATTTTTGTTCTCAATGTGTTTCCCGTCGATGTTCGACAAATATGTTGATGGTAAAGGAAAAATAATCAGAAGTTAATAGCAAGTGAGATGAAGTCTTCATTGTTTATCAACATAAATCCCAAATAAGTGAAGTCTTCCTTGTTTATCTTTCATCGGAGAAGGACAAAAACAAACAATATATAAGTAATTATGGCAGTAACAATGATGAGATGAAGTTGAACATTTGCAATTTCTGTGCAATTTCTCAAATCAGTTAAATATTTGCAAAATGAATATTGCAAATCCACCATACTATAATGTATAAAACTAACAACATATGAATTCGAAATAATATAGATCGAACAAATATAAAAAACAATTAATATTATTTAGAACTTCATTTAATAATCTAAAAAGAATTAGAAGCTCAAGAAAAATCATACCGGTTACTCAAGTATTTCAGGATCCTCAATATTTGTAACGGATCATTCCTACTGGGATCAGACTCATTAGAGTCTGAAGTTTGTAAGTTTCATAATAAGTTATAAATTATTTATGAAATTTCCACGTTTTTAAAAAATCAGATTCCATTTAAATCTCACGCCCCTTCTAAATAAAAGTTCAAAAATTATATATTACCCCAAAATGACCAAAGTCAAAAGGAAGAATGAAAAAATTACAATCCACAAGATCTCCACCAAATATTCAACATATAAAAATACTATTTTTCTCCAAAATTCATTAACCAACTGCTTTCAATATTAATACTATGCCTCCCCAAAAGTTTTTATAATTCAAATTACTAATTGATACTAAAATTGAAATTTTCCATTTAAAACAGTTCAGTTTTAAATAGCCATCCATAATCTCACTTTCATATACCAATCAGTTGTAGAGAGTAGCAAAATACATGTAACCTGTCAAACATACAATTTGAAAACCAAACTGGACTTGAATGTCCAGGACGGGATTTTTAGAGTGCCAACCTTCAAATATTGTAGACATCATTTTATAAGAATTATGACATAAAGTGAACACCAAAATACCTAATGGGCAAAAAACAATTCTTTGGCATTCACATAATATGCACTAAAAGTGAGTGAATAAATGAAATTTATTATATAAAGAATAAACTTAATGCTTTGTCAAAAAGTTAGACCTCAAAAAAATAAAACACAAAGAATAAATTCGTAGCATAACTCTAAAGGCCATAAAATTCAACAAACCACACCGATCCTACTTCCTCGATCTGCTTGATTTAAATTTGTAAACCTCACCTGATCCTCCTCCCTCGGACCATGTTTTTCAAAGTTGCAACAAACCAAATATAGTCAAGTATTAATTTGCGTAAAGATTCTTTGTGTAATTAAAAATGTGAGAAAAATAAAACCATTAACCAACCTGTACACACAACTATATCAACATTGAAGGCTTTCCACTCTCATATACTAGTGGAGAATAACTTCAATTTATTTCATCTTTATTCTTATCATTTAAGATCCCAAAATCAGTTACTCGTATTTGTTTACTACATATGACTTGAGACAGTTTATTGATTCATTTACTCCTAACAGTCACAGCTCTATCACATCACTTGCATTTGGTCTGTGAACTTTGGAAGAATAAAACAAGGCTATTTAGATAGAAATGGCAATGGCATGTGCGCAACAGTTAGCCGTCGTTCACTATTTAACATTTTTTGTGTAAAAGACAATTAGGAACAAATATGTGGCAAAGTGTATATCAGGGAAACAATCATATAAATTTTTAACAACATAAGTACATTATAGTACGTAATGAGCACCAATAAAAACTCAACTAAACATGCGTAATTGTAACATGACTGGAAAAAAAACCATTATTTAGTTTTACATTATTTATTCAACAGCACCTCACAATACAACAGTAGTGCAAATTTAAAAAACCTGGGAAAGAGAGTTATATACATAAGTAGTGCATACTAAAAAATACATGGGAAAGAGACTTATATTAAACCCATTGTACCCCTTCATAAAACCAATACTTCAATGCAACATTGAACCTATAACAAAAAGTTAGTACATAGATATCCTTTAGGAAATAGTACCCCGACTTCATAAATATAATAAGAATAATTCACTTATTTTACAAAGCATGAATGATTGATACTTTTTTTCGAAATAGTCTTCTTGGCTGCGAAAATAAAAGTTGTGTAAGAAGAAAACCAAAATAAAAGTATGCTCCATAGGTGGCCATTTTTTACTCAAATGCTCAGTTTTTCTCAACACCACACTACACTGGCAAGAACATGAATTTTTACTCAAATTCTATGTTTTTTTCTCAACACCACACTACACCAGTGATAATATTATGATTTTTACTCAATTTTTTAGAAAAAAAACTAATTGCGGTGTTCCAATGAATGGCCCAAAAAGCAAAAACTGAATGCAAAATCCCAAAAAACCCTAATTTCAATTTTCTAATGAATCGCCCAAGAGACAAAGCATACCTGAGATTTGTAGTGTAAATCCAAATACATATGGGTTCTTAGACAAATTGTCTTCCTCCAAAGCACATGTTATATGTATATATGGAGATGCAAAAAAACTTTCCTAAATGAGCGAAACTAAAGTAGGCGGGGGCAATGTTTTAGTGAGTGTGGAAGAAAAAAATGGTCAAAGCAAACAATCTCAAACCCCAAAAAAAATTGCGTTTGGGTTTCTTCAACACAACAGAGGATTTGGAGAATCAAACCCAAAAATACTCTAGGGATGATCAACCTACAAATTCATATACTCGCACAATAAAAGAAGAAAAATAAAATTAACACCAGATCTGAAATAAGAGAATACTTACGAAAACTAATGTAGATGGGGAGAATCTGTGAAGATTAGAGAGAGCGAAGTTAAGGGTCGAGTGAGAGCATCGTAGTGGGTGATTGTGTGTTTCAGAAGCAAGGGGAATAGGTGTGTAAGAAGAAACATTGGAAAGGTAGTGGTCACTTCCCAAATTCTCGAGCGTTGTGCAAGTTTTTCCAAGTTTGATCAGAGCCCTCGATTTCTGCCTTTCGTGGCTTCATCACAGCCCCTACTTAGCTTATACGTTTATCAAACAGTAAAAACATCCTACTACTTATATGTATATATATATATATATATATATATATATATATATGTGTGTGTGTGGTTGTGTGTGTGTGTGTGTGTGTGTGTGTGAATAATATATGGATAAAATTGGAAAAATGATTAAAATAGGAAACTAAGAAAATCGGACTCGAGTCACGAGTTTTAAATCGAGAAGACTACGTAGCCTATAAAGGTATCAAAGTCCACGTAGTTCTCATGTGGCAAAGGGTGAGATATATCCCATAGATTCAAACGGGAGTTTATTATATATGTTGGTGTAGAAAATATATTTTTAGTGTTGAAAAAAATGTGATAAAGAATCCCATCGGAATTTATGGGTGTAACCCTCTCTTATTTTTAAGAAAATAAATTATGTGCAATATAACTAATAAAAGATGAGATGTTAATTTGTATGATCTAAAGTAAAAGACAAATTGAGAATTTATTTAACTAATGTAAAAATAAGGAAATTTAAGGAGAGAGAATGATGTTTGGACCTTCTTTGGATATTTGAAGCTTTCTCTTGATCCTTGATGAGCTTCCTGTAATACCCCGTATTTTTATAGCTTTTAAATTATGGGATTTATTAAATTTAATTTGAGATAAATTAATTTAATTTTAATCCAGAATGTTGTTTTAAATATTTACTAGCGTGACGAGAGTTAGTAATTATAGGAAATTTATTATCTGTTTAATATTACTGGATGAGTATAGTAATATATGAGGTTCATTTTTATAATATTGTTACGTGTGAATAAAATGACAATTATGGAAATTTAAGTCGGGACGCGCCCGTGTCGCGTCGGGACTAAATATTGTTAAATAAAAGTGAATATTTTATAAGTTGTCCGTATGGTCATTTTGAGTGCGCCATCGCGTTCAGAAGGGTCGAGATAGTCAGAAAAGTGTACCCGGGGGTATAGTTTGAGTCTCGGGGTTATTTTAGGATTAATTAGTACCCCAGGAGGGCATTTTAGTCATTTTGTATTTTTGGGTAATTAAACCCCCGAAAATTAAAAGGGCTATATAAGATATCTAGGTTGTCTTCTAGGGTTAGAACAATCAAAGACAAGTGACTACCATAGGAGAGGGAAGGAGAGAGCTTCCAAAGCAATCCAAGGCCCGAAATCCATCCGTTTGCACCGTCTCCACCACCAACGCGTAGATCGCGAGACGGGGACGCAACCACACCAATTTTGGCACCAAACTAGACTTCTAAAAATCCCAGGCAAGTGTTTATCTTACTTATTTTCATTGGTGCATCACTCATATTAGTGTAAGGATGATTAGGGTGAGATTTATGGAAGAAAAATCCAATTTGAGATAGGAAATTGCATCTAGTGATGACTTAAATGATATTTTGTAAACCCTTTGTCATGTAGAGGAGTAAACCACGAAATTATGATGTTTACAAGAAGGAAATTCTGGAAAATTCTTGTTAGAACCATGTTTAAGAGATTTCTAGGGTTCTTGATAATTATAACAATTCTTGGGCTGTTAATCCATGTTTAGTGGTAGAAATCTACATGCTTTACGTTGGAAATATCTGGTATGATGATATAATGTTAGTGGTGTGAATTTTGGGACGATTGGGATTGAAAAATATGAATTTGGATGAAGATATGTGTTAGAACCCGTAAATGCAAAACTACAGAAATTGCAATACCTGTTTGATCGATCGATCGAGCCCCAGACCTCGATCGATCGACCCCTCCTGGAAGACTTAAGTTTTCCCCTTTTAAGTTGTTGAATTGATTCGAAATGAAGAAAAATCCTTAGACATCCTTGTTAAGATAATTTGAAGATAATGATGACCAGTAAGATTCATTAATGCATAAGAGACCTTTGATGTAAGGCGAAATCTATATTTTTGGGATATTTTACCTAAGGGACAATGTAAGTATATGTTAAAGGGGAGAGACAGGTAAGAGAAAGTTACATTTGAAAATAAATGGATACCTACTGAATTGGACATTTGGGAGAATAGAGTCCATGAGGGTTACGTAGTAAGTCGGAAAAACCCTTCGAATTAAAGTGAGAAACGAACCATTATACGTGATAACTAATAATGGGAAAATAAGGATAAATGTTGTGAATATGGGTTATGGGATAAACCTAAATTGATATGATAAAAGTAGTATATTTATATGATTGTGTATGCATATATTATATACTTGTGAAAATCATTCCCGCGCTACTTGCTATCCCGGAGGTTACCGCGCTGGGACGATCTTATCCTGTGTTGCCTTATGGGGGATATTGACTCGTACCCTATAAGATAAGAATCCTAGGTACGGGCTATCGGATCGATAGTCGGACGGTCCTAAGAGACGTGAGGGTATGTACTGACCTCTTGGACTTGGATACTATACTTCACCTCAATATTATTTGGGTATGTATTTGTACAGTTCGAGAGTGATTCCGAACTTGTATTCCCTTTAGTGTGATTGATACCGGGATTGGATAGCAGAGTATGCCCGCACCATAGTTTTTATGTGGGGTGCCGTTATGATATATATATATATTATACGAGTAGTTAATATATATATGAAATTTTGAAATCTGGAACTGCCTACTGTGATTTGATATGTAGGACATGGTTGATGACTCAAATTATAAATACTTGTGTTGAGAAAGTATAATATGACACTGGAAAACATTATTGATTAATAAAGTTAAAAGGAGAACTTTGGTTACAAATTGAAATCTTACGTTTAAAATACTTGTGTTGTTCAGTTGTAAATCCTGCGAATAACCTAAGATAAGTTAAATCATTGGGGAAAGATAGTGTGGTATATGACGAGATAGACAATTGGGAAGGTTAGTGCGATAGGTGTGCACATTAGAAGAGAGGTGAGAATTTCTCAAGAGAGTGTCGCACTAATATGTTGTTGCATTGGCCTGTAATCAATTTAAATACTTGCTAAACTATTTTTAAAACGGTTCTACATTCGGGCTCTGACCCGTTTGCTGTTACTTCTTCTCTCTTGTGTCTATATATATATGTATTACAGGTGCCCAGCCACATGGGTGTCTTACTTAGGATTCTTTGGATGGAACGCGCTGTAGCTTTTGTGGGAGTTGCAGGCCAATGCTTGGACGAGCTCATTATTGACTCTACTTCTAGTTCAACTTTATCCAGCAGGGGCATGTGTCGCCCTTTTCCATTATTTAGTTGGTATTTTCGGAGATTGTAATTTTACTTTCAGTACCTTTATTTCGGGATTTATTACTGTCAGGAAGTTTTCCTTTGGTGTTGTAAATAATGGGACTATTTATTGATGGTTAAATTCTTGAATGTTCATTTTTATTCTCATTCTTAATGTGTGACTCTTAAAAATGTAAATGGTTAAAGGTTTTATAACCGGATTTAATAAAATGAGAATAAGGTTTTAAATGGTTTTGACACTTAGCTTAATTATTTAGGGTGTTTAAATTAGAAAAGTATTTTTAACGACAATGATGCTAAGAATGAACCAACTATTCACTTTGATTTTTAATTTAATAAAGGAGTAATCGCCCGGTATTTAATTAGGCAGGGTGTCACACTTCCTTTCAAGTTAGGATGAATGTTGCATGACAAAGAATGAGATTTTTTCTAAAATGGGTATGAGAATGATGGGAATGAAAGGTGGAGAGAAATTTCACAGATTGAAACTTTGTTAATAGCAGAAGAATGTTGCTGAGATCACTGATATTGATGGATCTGGGGTGCTTCTCAATGTGATCTCATGCTCTCCTTATATAGGGTAGGGGGATTACCGATCGACATAGTCCTTGGTCGGTCTATTTGAAGGTAACCCAAGACACTGTCGATAGTCACGAAAAAGGGTCTGCCAATTGGCAGTCTCGTGCATTTTTTTTGGAAAAATGGTCGTAAAATGCAATTCGTAAATCCAAATTATGCACAGGGCATACCATTAGAAAGTTAATTCAGAGATATTTAAGAATACTTAGGCTAATCCCGGGTCCAGAAGTTGACTTTGGTTCAAACGGGGCTCAAAAATGCCCATCGGTCCTTTGGACAGATGATCGTTGGACAACGATGGATCGTTCATCTGAACCGTATGTACGAATCATGCACATGGTAGAACGTTAAAAAGGTTGTGCAAGTTACTTCAATGTTATAAAGATATTCACTGAGTTATGAGAGTTGACTTTGGTCAAATGGGACCCGAAAGCTCCCGATGACCTTTTAGAGTAAAATGAATCGTTCGTCCTTATCGTGAGGCTGATTCACACATGGGGTGGACCATTGGAAAGGGTATTCAGTGCCCTTTGAAGATTCATTCAGTATCGTTCGAGCTAAAGAGTTGAATTTGGTAAAATAGAGCCCGAGAGTGCCCAAAGGCCTCTGGATCAATTTTCAGGGGGAAAACGGATAATTAGTCCGAATCGTTATGCCCTTTCATGCATAGGGTGGACCATTTGGAATGGGTTTCAGTTCCCTTTGAAGATTAATTGAGCCTTCACTCTGATGGTGAAGTTGACTGGGGTTAAGTCTGGGCCTAGGAGAGCTCGGTGGCCTCAAGATTAATTTTCGATAGTAAAATGGTATATTTCTCTGAACCGTTATGGAAATTCGTGCATGGGGTGTACCGTTGGAAAGGGGATTTAGAGACATTCAAAGATTCGTTGAGCTTTGTCTCTAACGATAGAGTTGACCAAAATCAAATGGGGCTCAGTCCTCTAGATCGATAATCGTATGACCTAGGGTTTATAGTGAATTGGGGAGGTACTAGGGACCTAAGTAGAGGCTTTGGGGGGGGGGGGGGTCCTAGAATTTTGTATCTATAAACAATGCTAAAGCTAACTGGATAAATGATCTATAAAGTGTTCTCTGGGAAAATAGAACAACCCCGAGGATGGTTACAGGTGAAACTCCCTTCATATTAGTGTTCGACACTAAAGTTATGGTACATATGGATATAGGTTTTCCAAGTCATAGGGTGTTGAATTTTAACTTGCCTATGAGTGATTTGACACAACGATTAGATATAGATCTAGTGAAAGAAGTTAGAGATCAAATCTCTCTTCGAGTATAAGATTATCAATAGAGGACAACGAGGTTCTACAATAAAAGAATTAGGTCGTTCACTCTAAAGGAAGGAGACTATGTTTTAAAAAAGGCAGTACACAAAGAGAACAAGGTCGAGCAGAACTCGCATGGCCCCTACAGAGTATCAGTAGTTGTACGACCAGGAACATATAGAATTGGGACACTAGAGGGTCAAAAGTTTAAAAAACCCTAGAATGTTGAACGTCTTTGAAAGTTCGATCATTAAAATGAGTAGAATTTTATAAGAACAAACTTTTTATTCAATCAGTTCCAAGTCTTTATAATCAATTTTTAAGTATCAATGAGAATCAATAATTCCCTCTCCGTTGTGTTATTATTTCTAGTTCTTCCATTAGTTAATAAAAATTTCATTAGTGGAAGATATGTGCAAGAAAATCAGGTCATCAAAGACATCTCATAGCTGAGCATATCACTATCATTATGACCATACCACACTTCACGAGGGGCATTATCTTAGATAAGTAATGATTAAGAAGATGGACAATATGAGATAAGCAATTCTATCACATGGTTAGGCTGACACGATTTGAGCACTATTGACCCGTAATCTAGTTAAATAAATGATGAATGCCAATACACATGGCCAATCAGGGAAAACTAATGTTGTCACATGGTGAGGTCAATAAGATCCAATCATAAGATGGGTAAACTGGCTAAAGAAATGGTAAATCCTAATGCAAGTTGATAGTGGAACCTTAAGTTTTCATTTATAACGACTCTATTAGGATAACTCTAGTTCGTCCAATAGGTAGCTGGTAAGTCTGGTCATGTATGGTAAATAAGATCTGACAACAAGACCATAAGACTAAAAATATATGAAGGACTATTTAATTCTAAAAGCTACTAAGTCAGTCCAGGCCAATAAGATCCGACCACAAGACCATATGACTAAAAGTATTGGCAGTCAATTATATCCAACCACATTAACTATCTGATAAACATTTTGCATAAACCAGTAACACTTAATTACATATGGGGGCTAATAGCTTAGCCGATCAAAATGACTAAACAGAGAATTAAGAAAAATGAACATTATACGCGCAAACCTAAGCAAAGAAGAATGGAAAACATTTGCATTTAAATAAAAAAATCCATTCAAGACAATTGTCACCAACATAGATAATTGTTTAGAAATTTCAAATGTATTTTTCAAAAACTATAATGAGCAATTACAAGACAAAGCTTCACAAAAATTACAAGACAAAGAGCTCAGGCAGTGAGAGTTTTTTGGTTAGCTAAAGAACTTGATAATCATTTCCATCAGCAACCTTGACCATGGGAGTATCTAGGAGATTCTTTTAAACATTCTCCTGGACAACCTCATGAGAGATGGGAGAAGTTGGATCAGTGGAAGTAATCTGCTCGATCTGTATAGAAGTTTGATTAGTAGTAGTATGTTCATCCAACGCCATGTTAATTACCTCATTAGCTAAGTCGGTCCTCCTCGTTATCCCCCTCCCATTGACTGATGAATTAAATGATTTTCAGGTAATGTTTTATCACCCTTTTATTTAACTCATAATATCCTTTAGAGAAGAAAATCATCGTCTTAATAGTGAAGTCAGTGGAATCCTTATATTTCTCGATGGAATTTTCCTCAGCTTTTGCAAGTGCTTCATTAGATTTAGTCAATGACTCCTCGAAGCTCTGGATTTTAGTGGTATCAGTTATAGTATGCAATTTGTGTTCCCTGGACTACTTTTTAGCCAAGCTAAGATTTAAGTCCTTCTCAACATGCTTATTATCTTTCTCCTTTATCCCATCGCAATTCCCCTTAATCACTTCAATAACCTAGTTCGCCTCCTCTTGTAGCTTGATCACTTCCTAAATCCAAGTATTTCACTGCCCATGGAGCTCATAGTTTGCATTCTTTTATAATTAATAGTCCCAGGTACTTGTCAAATATTTTTTGCTTAGAACAGTAGAAGAAAGTTCACTTTGAAAAAGAAAAGACAATGAGGTCAGAAAAAAGGCAAAAAGCTTACCTAAACAAGTAAGGTATCTAGATCTTACAAAAAATATCTTATGATGAGAAATAGTCCATAAAGTGTTGAGATCCAATGACCTGAAAAACTCAAAATCAAGACTATGACTTTGTAGCAAAGCACATCCAAAGAGTTAACCATATGATGGAAGATAGAATCCTTATCCTTCTTTAACATCTAAGAGGTTATGATATTCTCGGGTCAAACTTGATCACCTCTCCTGCGGGATAATAGGAGGACGATATATACCCCCTTGCTAGAAGATAAATAGGTTTCTATCTATCATCACACATGCCATGTTAGTCATTGTCATCCTTGGATCCTCAGTCCTTTAGTGCGTGGGATCATATTAAGTAATAGGGTCCCCTATCAGCCTTTTGTTTATAGTTGTTAGGGGATTGGTAGAGCCAGTTTGATTTGTAAAGGCTTTTCCTTTCAACTTAGCCTTAACATCAACCTTCTTTTTATCTCTATCATCAACCTTCTTCCTTTCTACAACATCGCCTTTCCTTTTATCTTCAGCCTCGTCTTGGGCTTGCTCTCTCGCCTCAGTATCGAATATTTTCTTATAATATTAAAGATATATGAACTTGTTCACGTCTAAGATATCCTTGATATTAAGAGGATTATCCATGAAAATTTTATTCACCAAAGTCTTCAAAGCGTTAAACAACCCTTTTTCTCTATAAAAGAGCAAATACAAGTTATAACATAATTCGGTCAAGGAAAAGAAGAAAAACTAAGATAGGGAAGTTATATGCCAATGTGGTTCAACGCACTCCATTCATGAGCAACAATATTAGTTACGTCTCTTTTATTTGGGCCAAACTCCTAATCATCCTTAAAAAAATACAAACTTGGTTTTCCAATTGTGGTTGCTCGTTTAAGCCACCTTCACTAATTTTTGGTGAGATTTTCTAGGGAAGAAATAGTAGTATCCTGAGCCTTAGCATTTTCCTTTATTCGCTGATTGATCTTGAAGGCATCCACAATGATATCATACAAATAATGCTACCTCCAATATATCATTGCCACAAGGATCATCCTATAAGCATTTGGAGGAAGTTGAGTTGGATCCACCCCACAACGTCTCAAGATTGACCTAATAATAGGGGTGGAAAGGAAGGCAAAACCAACCTACAAAGGCTAAAAAGGGAAGAAAATCTCGTCGAATGAATGTCGATCACACACCCTCACATTAGGACCTGTCAAACTGCATTTTGCACTAATGGTAATATCGTAAAATTTTTCTAAGTCCACCAAATTTTCCTCTGTAATGTCACAAGCATGACGTTGGGCGTCACCGTTCTCATAATCATATGATATACTAAAGATACTCTCCTCATCTACAGGCAAAATGACAAGTGAAATGGAAAGCTGATAAGAAGACTTAGACATGGACTCTTCAGTAAATGTCCTAAGGTTATTGATGAACATTTCATAGTCCATATTGGCATACTTCCTACAACAATTCTAATAATTAACACCGTCAGAGATTATGGAACCTAGTATTTCATAACTACTATATTCTACACTTGGGGGGATAATGACTTATCCTAATATAAGTTAGAATGTGGGGAGTGAAACTGGGATGAGCTGGATCATCTTTAAGTTGAATGATTTACAAAGGAACTGGCCTCCTGACCTCGAAGAAACCAAGACAAACCTAGTTTAACTCCCTAATTTGCGCTAATAACCTCTCGACCCATGAGGACTCACTCATAAAGGGTAGGTTTTGATAAGGGAGAAAGATTTGGAGGCTGAGGTGTTCTTGGAAGTAAAATAATTGAGCAAGAAACCCCAAACAATCCAAAAAAAGAAAACTTAAAATCTAAGAAGTCATAAGCCAACCAACTCAATGACTACCTAAATCCCTAAATCCACCAACTAGACACCAAATAAATAATAATAAAATGGACCACATCTCAATAAAAATGAAGAAATCTTTAGAGAAACCCTAGAGAACTAAAGAAACAGTGCAAAGCCATACAGGGAACACAAAATAATGAAGAACAATTCATAAAACAACTCAACAAAGTAAATGAATTGCTAGAATGGACAACCCTCACTGAGAGAATGCTTTCAGGTAAGAAAGTGACTGAAAACGGCAAAAAATGGGAAGAGGATGGGCAATAATATGAAAAGTGTGAAGGACAATGAAAGCTTTCTCTTTTAGAGATAGCGTGTGAAAATTTTGAGAAGTGAAAAGGTTAAAACGACTCTCCCTTTTATACTTTCTAGGTGGTTATGATTGCTTTTTTTAAAAACATGCATAATATCATACCTTAAAAAGTAAATTAATTCTTTGAAATTGAGCACGCACGACCCTAGGCACATGCACATTAAAGTTTCCCCAGCCATTGATATCTTCTGACATATACAACCTCAAACCCACATAGTATATTAGCAATTAGTAAATGAATGTTATCGACCACAGACGAGCTGTGAACCTCCCGAGCCGATAAGAATCTGAGTCGATGACATCATGCAGTTTAAATTTTACTCACTCAATTCACCCATGACTTACTCAGAGAATGCAACACTTCAGAGAACCTGCTACATGTTAAAAATGTGAGCAAACTCTTGGGGGCTATTATTATGCCATAAAAATGGGATAATTTGTCGACCAATAATATGAAGACACCTGGACTCAATCATACCAACATAAATGAGGTTGGCGTCACGCAATAATTGGGTCAGCCCAGATAAGAGGTCGGCTCAATTATTAATAGAGTAATTAAGTTTTTGATTTAATATTATTAACTAACACTGTTAGTTAACTCTATTACATCCACTACAAAAAAAAAACTGCTTTTTACTACGATGCTCAAACCGTCTCAAAAAGTCATCTAGCCATCTTAAAAGCCTTTTGTGACGCCATTTGAGACGACAAAGGAGCATAGTATTAGACCCCCATTTTAAAAGCTTTTTGAGACGACAAATGCCGTCTGAAAAAGTTCTTTTCAGACGGGAAATATGCCGTCTCAAAAAATCCTTGCTTACAGGACCCTTTTGAGACAGCAAAAAATCCGCCTTTTAAATTTTTTTTAGAGACACCAACATACGTCCCTGTTGATACCAAAATTAATATGCTGATGTGGACGAATCATACGAAGACACTTGTCAATCTACGTGGCACAATAACAACGAGGAAGTTCATTTCCTCGACCAATTCATGTTCTCCCCGACCAACGAGGATATACCGAGGAACTGCAACACTCCGAGGTACTCTAGCGCTCCGAGGAACTCCTGATCAACGAGCAACTAAGGCGGTTCGAGCTGCATCTCGGCCGTAGTATTAATTGCCAGAATGTCAACAGTTCAACTATTCATTGAATATTTATCATCTTGATGCACACGCTGCATTAAATGTATTACCCTTTCATATGTATATCATTTAATGTATCAACCCATTCATGTACAGCCTAAGGGCTATAAATACCTTGTATCACCCTCATTCAAAGGGACGGGAATTTCTGGATTGAACTGATAATCGAGAATTCCCAAACACTCATCAATAACATAACAGTGGACGTAGGCCATTCTTATAAGGCTGAACCACTTTAAAAATCTTTGTTCATTTTATTTATCTGTGATTGAATAATTAGAGCGATCTAATTTTTTACATCAACAGATTGGCGCCGTCTGTGGGAAATGACTGTTGCTATCGTTTTTCACCAAAAATTATTTATCATCAATGGCAGATAATCCAGAATCCAGTAATCGAAATGCTGGAAATGTTGGAAATCCTCCGAATCCATCTGCACCTCCAGATCTGGCTGGAATTATGACGAATCTGGCTGAAGGACAAACCGCCATGCAAGAAACAATGAGGCAACTCATTCAAACTCTTCACGGCGGTGCACCTACCCATTCAAGGCAAAGGAGTGATCGTGGGCAATCGCGATCCGGGCGTACTGGGTCATATCGTAATGAAGAATCTAATGATTCTTCTTATCAACCTGGGCGAACTTCATCGATACGGGCTACGGATACAGAACAACATATCACCCTCTCTCCAGAGAGAACTAGCGCCCTGGAAAGATTAAGCAGGGCATCTCCTTTCAGTCGGTTAGGACCAAGGAGAAATATGAGTCCACCTAGAGCCCCATCGAGAAGCTTTCGACCACCATCAGGTTTGAGAGAAGGATCAGCGCAATCAAGACCAGTTACTCGTTGAGATAGATCTCAGGAAGCTACGTCAGAACAATCAATTGCTCGGACTAAGCAGCCCGAGGAAGGAAATGAAGCATGGAAGGGTTCCATTCAACGATTGGAGGATAGACTTGGAGAAATGGTTAAAGAAAGGAATCCCTTACAGAGAACTTTTGTTCAAGGGACACCTTTTGTGCAGGCCATTGTGAATTTTCCTACACCATCGAAATTTAAAGCACCTGTGGTGACACCTAAATATGATGGAAAGACAGATCCTGTTCTTCATATAGAGCAATACCAAGCTGCTGCCGACATATATGTTGTCCCCGACGAGATGAGGTGTAGAGCGTTTTCGGGAACTCTTACCGGATCTGCACAGATATGGTACAATAATCTTCCTCGGGGTAAGATTTCGACTTTTATTCAGTTAGTCGAGTTGTTTATTGGCAATTTCTATTTTGGAGCAAAGCCAGTAAAACGAGTAGCACACTTGTTAAGTGTTAGACAAAAGTCTGGTGAAAGTACTAGAGATTACATAACTCGTTTCAATAACGAGAAGTTGGAAGTCATAGATTACGAAGAAAAGACAGCGATCACTTCTTTGATGAGTGGATTGTTGCCTAACAAGTTATATTATACTTTGGCCAAAGATCCACCTAAAACTATGTCGGAGTTGATGGCAAAAGCGGCCAAAATCATGAATGTCGAGGAGGCTATGGCTGCGAAGAAGAATATGGATAAAGAAACCAAGGTGGAGGTTGACAAATTTAAGAAGAAAGAGCAAAAAGGTAATGGTGGTGACAAGCACTCCAAGAATAATAGGACGTCATGGGAAGTCCTGAAGAAATATGATAATTATACTCCATTGAAGATGGGTATTAATCATGTTTTAGAAGAAATCAAGAATAACGAAGAAATCAAGTGGCCAGATAAACTGAGGACCAATCCTAATCTGAGGAATAGGGCCAAATATTGCGAGTTCCATAAAGATCATGGCCATACGACCAAAAATTGCATAGCCCTTCAGAACGAGATTGAAACGCTCATCCGAAGAGGAAAGTTGTCAAAGTATGTAGATCGCAGAGGTGAAAGGAAAAATGATGATAGAACCAGAGATCGTTCCAGATCTCCTCGTCGGACGAAGGAGAAAAAGAAAAGAAATCATGAAGATGATCCAGATGAAGACCCCGATCTTCCAAAGAAGCCAAGACAGCCTGAACGAGAGGTATTTTCCATACGTTTTGGGTCAATTGATTGTAATTTTATAACAGGAGGAGATGCTGGAGGGGGAGACCTTACTGCAGAAAGAAAGGCCTATCTCGAAGAGGCCCAAGCCTGCTCATATATTCAACGAATAAATCTTGCCGAGGAAGATCGTCCGAGGAAGGTAAATAAAGAGAAGCTGGTTATTGGTTTTTTAAAAAATGATTTGGCAGGTGTTCTTTACCCTCACGACGATCCCTTGGTGATCAAAATGAGGATGAAAGATGTGGTGATTTCAAGGGTGTTGGTGGACAATGGTAGTTCGGCAGACATCATGTACTATTCATGTTTTGATAGCTTGAATTTGAAATTATCTCAATTGGAACCTTATCACAGACCCCTTCTGGGTTTTGCTGGCGAGAAAGTTTTTCCACTTGGGACGATCAAGTTGGACATATTCATTGGAACTTGGCCCGCTTGTCGAACAGAAAGAATACGCTTCTTCGTGATGGATAAGAATGTGCAGTCAGCCTACAACATCATCATGGGAAGAGTTGGTTTGAAGAAGTTCGAAGCAGTTCCATCTACAGTGCATCAATGCTTAAAATTCCCAACAAACTTCGGAGTAGGAGTTGTAAAAGGTGATCAAAAAGTAGCTCGGGAATGCTATTATTCGTCTGCCGAGCAAGAGGAGTTTGAGGAATCAAGGAAAAAAAACTATTACCTACCAAGTAGAGGAAGGTACAGAAATTGAAACTCTTGATCCAAGGGATGAATCCCAACTTGTAAAAGGACAGGTAGTAGAATCTACAGAAAATGTTATTTTGGACGAGGAGCACCCTGAACGAGTAACCCAGATAGGTTCATCGTTGGATGCTTCAATAAAACAAGAATTGATAATGTTCTTGAGAAACAGGAAGAAAACTTTCGCATGGAGTCATGAGGACATGCCAGGAATAGATCCAAACTTCTTGTGTCACGAACTCAATGTGAATAAGGAGATCAAGCCCGTAAAGCAGAGAAGAAGGGTATTTAGCCCCGAGAAGAATCAAGCCATACAAGAGGAGGTCGAGAAGCTCCAGAAAGACCAATTCATTGAAGATGTGAAATATCCAGACTGGCTGGCAAACGTGGTGATGGTAAAGAAGAAGAACAATAAATGGAGAATGTGTGTTGATTTCACTGATCTCAACAAGGCATGCCCAAAAGATCATTTTCCATTGCCCTGAATTGACCAACTAGTGGATGCTACCTCGGGACATGAGCTGCTCAGCTTCATGGATGCGTATTCTGGTTACAACCAGATCAAGATGAAACCTGAAGACAGGGAAAGTACTTCTTTTATTACCCTAGGGGAACTTATTGCTATAATGTTATGCCTTTTGGTTTGAAAAATGCAGGAGCGACATACCAGCGGCTGATGAACAAGGTCTTCACCGAACAAATCAGTTGCAGCATGGAAGTCTATGTGGATGATATGCTGACAAAAAGCAAGAAAGCTGCAAATCATTTAGTTGACTTAGCTCAGACATTTGATCAACTGGATAAATACCAGATGAAACTCAACCCGACGAAGTGCACATTTGGAGTACGAGAAGGAATGTTTCTCGGATACATTGTCAACCAGCGGGGCATTGAAGCAAATCCAGATAAGATCAAAGATCTTTTAGGGTTACGATCTCCAACAACAAAGAAAGAAGTGCAGAGTCTTACAGGACGAGTTGCAGCGCTCAAAAGATTTGTATCTCGAGCAACTGACAAATGCCTCCCATTCTTCAAAACACTTCGAAAAACTTTTGAGTGGACTGATGAATGTGAAAAGGCCTTTCAAGGCTTGAAAAAGTATTTGGGAGCACCTCCATTGTTGTCCAGGCCAATAACAGGAGAGAAATTGTATTTGTATCTGGCGGTATCAGAGAATGCAGTCAGCTCGGCATTGATCAGAGTGGAGAATGGAGTCCAGAAGCCAATTTATTACACAAGTAAGGCTTTTCGAGGTGCAGAAATCAGGTACCCAAAGTTAGAAAAATTGGCATTGGCGTTAATTGAAGCAAGTAGAAGAATGAGGCCATATTTCCAGGCCCATACCATCGTCGTTTATACCGATATGCCATTGAGACAAGCCCTTCATAAGCCAGAGAAGTCAGGAAGACTGATGTACTGGGCAATAGAACTCGGTGAATATGATATTGTATATGAGCCCAGATCATCATTGAAAGGGCAGGCTGTAGCAGATTTTATAGCAGAGTTTACATACCCTGATACCCCCGAGGAACAAAAGTTGCTCGCTGACCAACCTGTGGATGTTACAGAATCAACAGACATAAATTCGGACCAACCCCGGTTGGTAAACGGACTTATGGATATAGAAGGATCATCAACTTCAAACTCAGACCAGCTCCGGTTGGTAGAAGAGCGAGAAGAAATGATCGACGAGGAGCGAAAAGTGTCAGGGGAGGATGAAAAGAAGCAAAAAATATTTCACCGAGGAACCCTGTCAGATAAGGAATTTGAAGACGGGTTACCCATATGGAGATTATATGTAGATGGCTCATCTTGCACAGCAGGTTGCGGCGCAGGAATTGTTTTAAGCATCCCAGATGAGATTGACATGGAATATGCTTTACGATTCCAATTCAAAGCCTCTAATAATGAAGCTGAGTATGAAGCCATGATAGCGGGGTTAAACTTAGCAAAAGTTATGGAAGCACAACAGGTGATGGTATTCAGTGATTCTCAACTAATTGTGAATCAGATGACGGGAATATATGCGGTTAAAGGAGAGTTAATGATCAAATATCACGCAAAGGTGATGAAGTTGTTGACAGAATTTGATGCCATTCGGTTGGTGAGAATACCGAGGATGGAGAATGTACAAGTAGACGCACTGGCCCGACTAGCATCAGCTACTCGTACCGAGTTGCGAAGAACCATACCGATTGAAGTATTAGAAGGTCGGAGCATAGATGAAGACCTGACAATGAATGTAATAACCCTTGATTTAGGACCATCTTGAATGGATCCCATCAGGACATATATTGAAGAGGGAGGATTGCTGGAGGACAAGCTCGCTGCCAAGAAACTGAAGTATAAAGCTGCTCGGTATGTGTTAACTAATGGTATTTTATATAGAAGAGGAATTATAGCAGGTTTGCAGAGATGTGTACATCCGTCCGAGGTGAAAGAATTGATTGAAGAAATCCATGAAGGGTCTTGTGGAGCTCATGTAGTAGGTCGAACACTTTTACAAAGGGTAATGACTCAAGGATACTACTGGCCAACGATGAGGGCTGATTGCATAGCCTATGCTAAGAAATGTGACAAGTGCCAACGTTTTTCCTCTATCCGGCGAACTCCACAAGCATTGTTGACACCCATAACTTCCCCTTGGCCATTCGCCATGTGGGGAATTGATTTGGTGGGACCATTACCGACCACCCGAGGAAGATTCAAGTACCTCGTCGTCAGTAGACTATTTTACTAAGTGGGTAGAAGCTGAACCCCTCATCGACATGACGTACGAGAGCGTATACCAGTTCGTTTGGAAGAATATCATCTGTAGATATAGTCTCCCTCATGCCTTCATCACAGACCATGGAACCCAATTTGATAACGAAGAATTTGCTGCTTATTGTTATCAGTCGAACATTTTGAAGGTCCATTCAGCACCAGGCCATCCTCAAAGCAATGGACAGACTGAAG
This sequence comes from Sambucus nigra, assembly GCA_949130495.1. Taxonomy (NCBI): domain Eukaryota; kingdom Viridiplantae; phylum Streptophyta; class Magnoliopsida; order Dipsacales; family Adoxaceae; genus Sambucus; species Sambucus nigra. The sequence goes on from OX422214.1 coordinate 360,217,948, forward strand.
TGACGAATAGAACACTGCTAAATGGTTTGAAGAAAAGGCTAAGTGAAGCTAAAGCTAACTGGATTAACGAGTTACAATCAGTATTGTGGGCTTACCGAACAACTCCCCGAGCAGCGACTAGAGAATCACCATATATGCTGGCATTTGGAAGTGAGGATGTAATACCTGCCGAGTTAGGTCTCCCAACACACAGAGTGCTGAACTTCAATTCTCCGATCAGCGACTTGATGAGAAGGCTGGATTTGGATATGCTCGAGGAAGTTACAGAAGAGGCAGCCATTCGGAATGCTGCTTACCAACAACGCACAGCTCTGTTCTACAACAAAAGGGTGAGGAAATGTGACTTAAAAGAGGGAGATTATGTGCTAAAGAAGGTCATTCAGAAGCACAATAAACTGGAAGCAAACTGGCATGGACCTTATCGAGTTACAGAAGTTATTCGACCAGGAACTTACCGAATAGCAACTCTAGAAGGAGAAGAATTCAAGAATGCTTGGAATGCTGAACACCTTCGCAAGTATTATCAGTAATGTAAAATGTAAAGCAGTTCCTTCATTATGAATAAAACGAGGATGTTTCACCATTTTCTTTCTATTGAAAGTTTTTCGGGGAATACTAGTGTTGTACACTACGTTGCTCGACAGCAAAAAGAAGACAAAAGTTCGAAAGAACAAAAAAATATACTCCTTTGGTTAGGAGGCGTACACTAGCGTGACTAACTAAGGTTGGTAAGATAACTAGTGGACATATAGTTCGAAAGAACCAAAAAATATACTCCTTTGGTTAGGAGACGTACACTAGCGTGACCAACTAAGGTTGGTAAGATAACTAGTGGACATATAGTTCGAAAGAACCAGATAGTTCGAAAGAACCTAATAGTTCGAACCTATGACCAACTCTGGTTGGTAAAAGGGCAAGAACAACATTCTTAAAAAAGCCAATCTCGGTTGGTTTGAAAACAAAATATGCCAACAAGTTGGTCGGAAGGTAAAATCATCCCAGAAAATTCCAAACTGAACCAAGTATAGTTGGTCGGTGATCAAATATACTTGGTCGACGAGGATAAATTATCGACCATGGTTGGTCGGGCACATTTTATGAACCAAGTATGGTTGGTCGGGGATAAAAACCCATCAACTGTAGCTGGTCGATAAGCACAATCTAACAACCTTGGTCGGTTAGAAACATTTTGAACATTTTATACTCATTACTTTATTATTAAGTGATTGAGTAAACTTGATACTTGTAACTTTTTATTAAGTTGGTCGATGAACAACAATATTGTTGTTATTTTTTAACTTATACATATGAACAGATGTAGAGCATTTTACAAGACAACAACAATACAGATTTGCAGAATGAAAGTCTTTCATTAAAATTCAAAATAAATTATTGGTTACATGAATATACTAACTATTACATTGAGATTCCTATTCTATGGGTTTCTTGCCCTTTGCTTTTGAAACAGGCTCTTCGCCAGCAGGAGGATCTTCCAGGCAAAGGGGAGAATTAATAAAGTTCAAGTCCTTTAGCATTCTGATATTCATTATTGAGGGTGTATCCATTAGATGCTCTGGAGGAGATACTTCGATCTGGGAGTGAAGACTGTAGTCACCAAGGTATTTTGAAATTAAGCTCCGAGGAATGGAACGAGCTGGGATCCATTCCATGTCCAATTTATAAGGTGGTACAGGCAAGTCTAATAACCCAGGAGCATGATAATCCCATAAATAATGCCCTTGCTCCAATTTTAATACACCCAAGGCGTTCAACCACCCCTGCTTATAACCTTCATTATTGGCGTGTTCAATACGAGCATCCAAATGACAAAGGGCCTCATTGTACCCTGCCATCCAAAATTCCCTGGGCTGTTTATGGAATTAGAAGGTTAATCTATCCAATTGTTCGTGAAGGCTCCTGGCAAAAACATCCTTATTATCCAGAGCAGACTTCATCGCAGTAAGTTGATCCTCCAAGGATAGATTTTTCTTGGACATTTCAGACAGAGCTCGGTCTTTTGCGTTCAATTGGAATGATTGAGTTTCTAACGTCGACTGAGTACGAGCTTCTTCAACATTGCGGCTAAGAACTCTTGATCGACTCCGAGCAGCAACTGGAGAACTTTGCTCCTCGACAATATTTTGAACAGCTCTTCCTCGTCCGCGAGAACCTCTTCCTTATCTCCGAGCAATAGCAGAAATACCAGACTTTCTTAAAGCATCCAGTTCTTGCATTAATTTGGCATTCTCGACCTCTAAGAACGAGAAACCTTCATCGGTAACTTGCACTAAAGCAGTAGAAGATGACGCTGCAGATTCATACTGTGCCAGCTTTTTCTGCAAATTATTATTCTCCTGTTCCAGCAACTCAGCAATCTGCCTGCAAGCCTCAACTTCACCTTTTAAAGTTCTTTCCCTAACATCGTATCCAGCCAGGATCTTTTTATGGCCTGTGTCAGAAGAAAGCTGTTGATATCTATTTTCATATTCCTTGTGCAACAAAGCCATTGATTCATTGTGCTGACCTTGGAGATCTTCTAAGGAATAATGAAGTTCCTCAATCAAGTCGTAGTAGGCTACATTGTTGGCCACAGCTCGGTCGAGTAAATCTTTCAAGTATCGATAAGCCTTAATTGCCTGTTCTGAGGCATCATGGCCAAGGATGTCATCAATTTCTGATGTACTAAGGTCTGTATGACCAGCCTTATAATATTCGTGACATTGCTGCATCAGCTTGGTATCATGTGCAGATATCAGTTCCATTCTAGCAACAAACTAAGGATGAGAAAAAGACAAACAATCAACAAAAACAAATCATCAACAACAGAGATGAACAAAAATGTATTTTATTAGATCATCAAAAGATTACATTGTTTGATTACAAGTGATAATAAAAGATAGAAATGATACCGAACAACTTCACACCTTTTCCTTGTCTGGCAAGACTTTCTCGGGAGGCTGGGACGAGGAGCTTGGTTGCTCGGAGGTGATAGCATCTTGAACAGCAAGAGTTGAAATTTTCTCAGAAGGAGGAGGCATGGAAGAAATGTCCTCATTGGCAGCAGGAAGAGAGGCAGGGACCTGATCACCTATAGCCATAGAAGATTCATCAGAGGCAGGCTCATCTTCTTCTTCTTCCACAATTGGTGGAGGAGGACCAGGGAGGTGCAACTGGAATAGATCGGAATCATCCTTGATCTTCAATTCCTGTAGGGCAGCTACCCAGCCATCTCGGAAGTATTTCAACTTCCCATATTGAATTTGGGATGTCATCGCAGCAATCCCCTTATCCCATCCTTTTTCCCAGCCAGAGCTGAAGGATTTTTTAACTGCGAGCTTTCTTCTCAATTTCTCCGAGGAGAGCTTCGCATCCAATTCTTCCTTTTGGACCTTGATATCTCGTAGGGCGGATAACTCTTCCTCTGCCTTCTTCAACTTATCTTCAAGCTCTCCAAAGTTCTTGAGCTTGACATCATACTTCTGATGTTCGACCTCTAAACCTTTTACTTTATCCTCCAAATTCTTGGAGATCTCAGCCATCTTCACCTTCTCGGCCTCAACTGCAGACAACTTTTTCTCCCAAACAGCCTTGTCCTCACTATACTATTGGCGAGATTCCTTCAAGGATTGGGTCAAACCCAACAGAGCATCCTCTACACCTGACGAGGAGCTTGAAGCTTTAATAGCTTCATCTTTCTTCACGATTTTATTGAAACAGTTCACCAGCTGAAAGATGAGAAAAAACAGTAAAGTCAATACAAAATGCAAGCATTCAGAGAAAGAAAGAAAATTCAGAATGTGAGAAATTTACCGAAGCAAGATGACGAGTAGCTAGGGATGTCAGCATATCCCTAGAAATTTTTTCATCAATTCCTTGGACCTCGGGTATGATCCAAGTTTTTACCGAGCTCATTGCAGAGCTCGGAGGAATGATGGTTGGAATACCAACACCACCACCAGGTAGAGAAGGGACAGTTTCAGCCAAATTGACTGAGGATGATTTCCTCAATCTTCTCAAAGGGACTTCAGCAGCTTCAACCAAGGAAGAACTCTTGGTAGGAGAGATAGTAATCACTTCCATAGGAGCAACTTTCTTGCTCGGAGCCACTGGGGGCTTCTCGGCAGCTTTGGAGGGTGTAGCATCCACCTTCTTAGTCCCCTCTGGGACATCAGTTTTGCTTTTCTTAGCCCCAACAGCAGAAGTAATGTCATCAAAAAGAGCAGGAGGAGCTCTTTTCTTGCCCATTCTTTGACTTAAAGGAAGATGAGAATCTGAAGAAGAATCCTCTGGAGTTGAAGCTGGTTCAACAGGGCGAGCAGTATAAGAGGTTGTGTAACTCTTATACTGTAGAAGATATGATGCAGACCTGATGTGCTCATCTGTAACGTTCTTATGCAAACCCCAGATAAGTTTCAGATGCTTAATATTAACCTCTGATTCTTTTGGAGTTTTTCTTTTACTATCAACTGCAAACAAACACATAATGAAATATCAGTCATACATTTTGTCAAACATGATAAAAGCATAACTTCATAAGTAAAATAAAATGAAAAATAAACCTATCCCATTGCCATATGGGGGGCATCTGGGGCCGTTGTATACTCCATCTCCAACTAAAGGGGCATATTGCCAATTTTTAATAACCAACCCATGTTCAAAATAATCTCTATTTGAGTCAGGGAGGTTAACTACAAGAGCCCTATTCAGAAACCTAGTTTTTAAGTAATAAATATTATCTAGAGTGGACCATTTATAGTAATACATAATTTCAGGGATCCCTATACGAGTCCCATGAGTTAGATTTAATTTGTGCACCCCATTAATTATTCTCCATGAATTGGGGGCTATTTTTGTAGGGACAAGATCAAAATACTGACAAAACTCAAGACACAATGGGTTTGGTGGAAAAGAAAATCCACATTCAGCTATGAATATACTGGGGAACCAATGCCCCTCAGCCAATCGAAAATAATCTAAAGGCTCAGAAAGAACCTCCAGAGTTACCCAAGAAGGAATGGAAAAATCGGAACGAAATTTCTCAACAGACTCCACAATATAAACCATACTGAATAAAAGAGATACAGAAGAAAGGAAGAAGATCTTACAGGAAGAAAGGAGGTATGTTGACAACGAACGAAAACTAAGATGAACGCACAAGAGAGAAGGAGAGAATAGAAAGCTTGAATGCAGGAAATTGGAAAAAGAAGAAGACGGTATGGTTACCTAAGAAGTTTAAATACTTTGCCTTGGGAAGCGGCGAAGGAAATGATTATAAAAAAGAAACTATTGAACTTCCGGCGGCTAAAAGGACAAAAAGGGCACTAAGATCGAAGCGCTCTTAAAAGTTCGAAAAAAGGTGGATTCTTTGAATTTGGAAATAAATTCAAATACGATGCTCCTAAAACCCAGGAAGATCATTCAATATTACCATAAACCAAGAAAGAATGTTCCATACTCCTCAAAGTTCAAAATATGAAACATTGGGGGCTTCTGTTGATACCAAAATTAATATGCTGATGTGGACGAATCATACGAAGACACTTGTCAATCTATGTGGCACAATAACAACGAGGAAGTTCATTTCCTCGACCAACTCATGTTCTCCCCGACCAACGAGGATATACCGAGGAACTGCAACACTCCGAGGTACTCTAGCGCTCCGAGGAACTCCTGATCAACGAGCAACTAAGGCGGTTCGAGCTGCATCTCGACCGTAGTATTAATTGCCAGAATGTCAACAGTTCAACTATTCATTGAATATTTATCATCTTGACGCACACGCTGCATTAAATGTATTACCCTTTCATATGTATATCATTTAATGTATCAACCCATTCATGTACAGCCTAAGGGCTATAAATACCTTGTATCACCCTCATTCAAAGGGACGGGAATTTCTGGATTGAACTGATAATCGAGAATTCCCAAACACTCATCAATAACATAACAGTGGACGTAGGCCATTCTTATAAGGCTGAACCACTTTAAAAATCTTTGTTCATTTTATTTATCTGTGATTAAATAATTAGAGCGATCTAATTTTTTACATCAACAGTCCCCAAAGAGTTTTTTGAGATGATAACTTAACCGTCTCAAAAATTTCCCGTTTATGGAACCCTTTTGAGACGGCAAAGAAGCCGTCTTTAATAATTTTGGCACCAAAATTAAAATTTCATCCATTCCTTAATATACTCTATATAATTATAAACAAAACCTCTTAAAAATAATATGACATATTTTGCATCCCATTTCAACATATAACATATAATTTTCCATTCAATTATAATTAAAGTTCATACAAAGAAAAAATACACAATTTAAACATTGTGTCCAACATAGATATCTCTATACAATTTCACTCATTTCATTAGAAAAAATACATAAAAAAAACATCTATCCCTAACATAAAATGATGTATGCAAAGTAAACTTGCAATCTTCAAGCATACGACCTCTAACAAAATGACTCAAATATCTTGCCTTGTCCACAAAGGGTTTTCACCTGCAATAAATTTATTAAGTGTCAGTTACCTTAAACAAAGAAGTAATTTTTTTAATAGTTCCTATAGATGACAATCTTTAAAAACCTTATCAAATTTGTATATCTTCGTATTATTTGCTTTTAAAAATACATAATATTTTTAAAAAAATTCGGCAGAGTCTCCTTTATTTATTCATGAAAACCAACCTGTTTAAACATGAAAATTAACTAAAAAACAATGACAGAAATAACCAAAATTTTCTAAACAACTAATATAAATAAATATACACATTACGATTCCTTTTACCGTTGGACAACATAATGAACAAAATATAACTTGGCATTGGTCAATGCCCTGCTCAACAGCTTTAGGAGAACTTGGCATGTCCCATTGGCATTCGTGAATGGGGCATGCAAATATTGAGAAAAAATAAGCAAAATTTAGAAGAGAAAAAATATATTTTCTGTCCCCACCCCACCCGCAATTTAGAAGAGAAAAAGTAAGCAAAATTAGAATACATATATTATAGAGAAAAAGGCAAAGTTGACCTCGAAATTGAGTGACAAACCATCACAGAAGGCAGATTCTGCCTCTTCAATATTACCCTCATCGAGCGTTGTTTCAACTATGATTGTTTGCATGAAAACCCCATTTGCACACACTTGTCGAACTCCAACTTCATTCTCAAGCTGCCCCGATTCTGCTGATATGCTTCCCAACATATTTGCCCTTTTATTTATTCCCTGAAATTAAAATAAAACATTAAAAATCAAGTCTTTATTGAATTCAAACATAAATGATAATCAAATCTGGACAATAACAAAGAGAAAGAAAAGAACCTTCACTAATGACTGTAATTTGTGGTCGTATAACTTGCGCAACCATCCCTAACACCATCTTAATCAGTTAGGGCTAAATGCTCAGACACACCAACAAACTATCCTCATTAGGGCCAATAGTTAAATTTAAATTCAACAAACTATTCGCTTCCTTCACTTCTTGAACACATTTTTAAAAACATCCTTATTCCGGACCCTTAGAACCGTTTTCACCTGTTTAATTTTTGTGCGAACTGCAAAAACACACATTGATAGAGAGACATCAATCATAGCAATCCACAAATCTCATCTAGTAGACCTATCACACTTAACATAATAGTTTTATAATAGTTTACGTATGTAAAATCTTCAATATGGTCGGCTAATTACCAAACCAAAGAGAAAGACTGCAAGAGACTTTTACAAACAAAAGCAGAGGATCCACCTACTTTCTCGTCTGCATTGGCCACCACATTAAACCCCCCTACACAACCTATTGGGGAATCCTTATGCGTATTGTTAATGAAGACCAGTTCTTTCCATGGCCTTATCGTTATATTCTAGTGCATTTAGCATATACTATCGAAATAATGACTGGGTTGTGTAGAGTATTATGGGATATTTCTAGTGTTAAGCATTGGTCCATATTTCTTAGAATCTCGATTCCACTTCATAGTACCATAAAACCCATAATTTCCCATTTGTGTTGCTGGCACCATTGTCAATAGGCAGCCGCCAATGCTCATTGGGCAGCCCCCAATGCTCCATGAGTCTCTAAGCCATAGCCTGGAAAAGTCGTCTTCATGGTTGAATCTGATTATGATGTATTTTTGATCCATCAGTCCAATGGAGTAAGCTGATTTAAGTTTCAACGCACTGAAAGCCTTTTTTATTTTGTCCAGGGGGTCTCCCATGGTAGAACTTGCCTATGATGGTTTGAATGTATGGCCTTGAGGGGCCATTTATCTCACTTTATGAGAAAGAAATGGCAGCCTCACCTTTATACAGTTGCGGCTTTTTCAATTCACATGTAGCATTAGTTTGGGGCTGTGGTTGGTTACCCATTAGTGCTTGTGAAAACGATCGCCGCCAAACCGATTTGGGGTCCGGAGGCACTAGATTCTCTTTTGTATTTGCCCGTGAGGGTTCCATAACCGAGCCTTGATTTGGGTCAATCCAGTTGAAGCAAGAACGGACCAGTAGTAAAATCAAACCATAGGATCACAAGAACCAAATAAGCATCAATATTTAGCATTTTGAACTGATCAGATTGTCTTTCAATATGTGGATTTGTTGCTTGGATAAGATCTAAAGTCGAGATAAACTAATGAAATGCGGATGTGTAGAGAATAATCTGTGTTTTATGTGGAAATGCAGTAGTAATAATAGTTGCATCCAAAGAAGTGTAAAATAATATGTATGCAGTGTTTGGTAAACAAGAAATAATATCATCAGTTATAAGACCTGATCAAGATGTTATGATCAAGATTACATTAATGGCAGTGATCGTAAGACCTGATAAGCCACTATCAGTTATAATCCTAATGGACCCTAATGGACACCATAAGTTGTAATCCACTAATGGCAGTGATCGTAAGACTTGATAAGCTATCAGACAGATTTTGTATATGGATAAGTAGAATATTCCTTCTAATTTTGATTAAAGTGTGAAAAGTTTAGTGTTGGAATCCCCTTCAAGAAGCCATTTACCCCTCATTTTTTGTTGCCAAAATAGATCTTCATTACTTAGAGCATTTAGCAGACCCATTATTTATTGGGATAGAGAGGAGATTTTCATAAGCCATTTCCTTGGCAAGCACATGGTTTTTTAGAGAGGAGATTTGATCAAACACATTATAAAAATCCTCTTTATTCCAGTTGGAAAGGTCAGATTTAAGTCTTTGGATTTTTTAGGCGAAAACTTTAAAAGGGTTACCATGAGAAGGTTGGAACCAAGAAGTTTATGCAATTTGGATGATTGATACAGATTATTTAGAATTTGAAGGGTTCAGGAATGGAATCTATGATTAAAGGAATTGAAAAGAGAAGTTGAGAGTGATCTGAGCTTGTCTTGCGGATTGCATTACAAACGTTGGAATCAACCTTCCTGATATTCAAATTGTATGTTATTTGGATACTCTAATCAATCAGTAGATTTTTTGCACATACTAGATGCTGCAATTGAAGGGGAAAAACAACATGGACTAATGACCATATATGGCAGAGACAAGTTGAATAGATAAACTAGTATATAAATACTATGGTGAAGAATATTAATAAGACTATTTGAAACACTCTCCTCTTCTAATTGAGGTTAGTATATATCTTGAAGGAGTAAAAATTCCTTAAAAAATATGGATTTCATATGGTGACTTTATTATAACTCTTAAACAAGGAGGGGGGGGGGGGGAGACCCGTTGTTGATGTTAAAGGCTCATGGAATAGGTTGGTTATGTACCAAAACTAAAGGCTTAAATATCATTTAAGGTTATGAAAATGAGAAAACTTTGGGAATGTGTTTTAAAATATTAAAAATGCTGAAGATTTGTTGACGAGTATTGAAAATTTAATTCAGTTAAAATCTTCTGACATCAAAAGAGATTACTCAAGCTGCATTGATTTAATTTCAAAAGCAATTAGGTACAAACCCTCAGTATGGGAGTGAAGATAATCATTCCTACTTTAGTGAATGAAGATAAACGTAACAATATCATTGCCATACTCGTCAACAAATCTGACATCTTGACTCTGGTGAAACGAAAAGTATAAAATCAATTGTTAGAACATGCATCACATAAGGTGAGTATATTTTCGTTTGCCTTTTATCTATAATCGTATTATTTATTGATGATTTTGGCATGCAAGAGCTTATAATTTAAATCAATGTTATAAAAAGTGCTAGGTGGTAGACGGAAGGATGATGGTTTCCTAGGCGTTTTCCTCCTCTCCCCCCCCCCCCCCCTCTTTTTACACACCAATACCAAGCATATGTTGAAGTTTAAGCTACAAAAAACCTATAACAATGACTTATCCATTCACATTGCTAACAATACTTTAAAGTCCCATAATTCCAACATTACTATGATTTCCTTAATCCCTATATAAATAAAAGATTGCGAAACTAAGACAGAATAATATTACACACATAAAAGACATTTTCAGCAACTGATACCTGATTCTTAAAAAAAATGAAAACATAACAGAAAGAAAAAATAATGTTATTGTTGACACCAAAACAGAGTAACATTTAGAAATGTCACACAAAATGCTACTATAGTCACTTCTAATTTGTGTGTGTGTATATATAGATTAATTAAATACCTATTTCCATATATATTTGTATTTCTATGCTACTACAGTATTTCGTACTTTCTACGCAGTGCTGGGCAATTTCTTTTTTAAAAATTGTCGATGTTTTCACTTGGTTCTCTTTTTTTTATTGGTTAGACCACTTTTTAGAACACTGATGTAAAATTTCCCTAATCTTTAACTAGATATGTAAGCATTGCGACTTGCGTTACTTTAACCATTCACTCCTTAATATGTAAAACGTTTCTTGTTTTCTACTAAGATGTATGTGCAGGATAATAAAGTTAACTACTCTCCTATTGCTCATTAGGCTAGGGAGTAGGGTGACTCGTGCGATAACAAAGCACCATAGCACACCATCGTGATTGTGAATACAATTCAACCATTAGCTAGAGAACAATGAAACTCAGTAAGATTGTCTAAACAGATGTATGTATACATATGTATACATAACTAGATCACAGAATTACAACCAACTTTGCCAACTTGCAAATGGGCAGTATAAACATTTTGTTTCCTTGTATCAAACTTGAGCATGAATATCTGATGAAGAATCTCATTTTGAGGATTAGGAGATTTGAATGATATACTTGAATGAGAGGATGAGATAAGTTCGCAGTCCTTTTTAATGATCATGTTGCAGTTCATTTGAATGCTTTCAAATTTATTATGGTTTCTACTGATCCAAATAGCGGAACAAGGTATGGATGGTGTAATAACAGAGATGTAAAGGGTTTGATCCTAGTTAAACTTGATAGAGGTCGTGTAAATATAAGATGGACAACAAACTTTATCAAAATGTGAGATCAAAAGTTCTAAAGCTCCTAATGCTTCCAATATCAGAATAGCTCAAGTAACAGGTTTTAAAGGTGCAAGTGGAACAATTAGATACCTAGGCTGCCCTCTATTTAAAGGTAGAAGAAAAGCCTTATTTTTTGAACCATTAGTTCAATCTATAGCCCTCTAAAATCCAAAGTTGGAAGACTAAATTCCTCTCATTGGCAGGAAGACTTACTTTCATCCAATTAGTCCCCTCTTCAATGCCTATTTATTCTCTATTTACTTTAAATCCCCCAAAAATGGTCATTAAGTCTATAAACCAGTTGATCAGTGCCTTCTTTTGGGGGATGAACAAGGAATATGGGAATAAATACCATTGGATTAGATGGGATTCTATCTGTTTTCCTAAGCAAGCAGGCGGATTAGATGTTAAAAACTTTCGCTCTATTATGGAAGCTACTAATATCAAGTTGACTTGGAACATGAAGGAAGGTAGAAGCCTATGGACTAAATTTATGAATTCCAAATACTCTGATGTTGGACCAATGACTCTTAGAAGAATCCAATCTGTTTGGGAGATAATGGACTCAAATTCCCAATGGGAAACAATGAGTCTCATTAATAATAAGGCTCGATGAATCAGCTCAGAGAGTTACCACCATTTAGGTAGAAAAATATGTTTTTACATGACCTGTCAAGTTTATTCCATTGATCTATAGGTACGGTTTGGGATCTATGGGTGCCGAAACCTAGTCAACTTGGTTGTGTCGTTAATTTTTGGATCTATGGGTACAAAAACCTAATTAACTCATGGAGAGTTTCTTCATTAGGGGATTGGGCACATCTTCTCCAGCAATCCCGACAATTGAGGAGCAACCAAAAGATATTCCCCTGGTGTGGTGTCCATTGGGCCTTTGCATAGAGATGATGAGACCCTCCAAGGTATGTAGGATGAGAAGATGAATTACATGCATAGCCTCTTGGATAGTACCGCTAAAGCAAGCCAATATAATGTAGATGATATCCTACGTGTATGTGGGCATGTCATGTCAGATTTGGCACCCGATGCTCGATTATGATATAAAGAAGGATTCAAATACGACAATGTGGAGCTTAAAAAAATAATATTGGTTCGTTATTGCTTCATACTTGAATTTTTATGAAGATCACTGACTCATGAGCATAATGTTATGCACCCAATATTCATTAAGGAGTTAGATCACTTTATAATGAAACATGACTCACTACTACTAGAGAACCAGGTTCCTTTATGTGTTCTTGAATAATTCTTCCATCTCACTCTTCGAAAAATTATCGTAGATGCTATAAATTGGTGACTTAAGATATATGTTTGATTTCTTCCACGCTACTGTGAGTCTGAACTTTTAGAAAATGGAAGTAAAGGATTACACTAATAATTTTCATATTTTGTTAACGGGTGTAACGCTATCACTTTAGAAACATACGCTTCTGTTTTTCGACAATATGTTGGACCAAGACTTCAAAATGAGAGAGGACGATGAGATTGATGAGATGAAATGTTATCATATGTTGAATCTTTTACACAGGTACATTCGGCCAACATATAATGTTTGTTCGGGGAATTATTCCGTCGTGTATTACTCTGCAACTGATCTTGATCGGTCGGGCATCAAATTCAAAGCGAGCGAGAGCCCGCACTTTCTAATTGTGAAATTTTGATCTATTTGTTTACTGCCTTCTTATTTGATGAATCTTTATCAAATCATAACTTCTTTGAAGGCATACCCTTACCAAATTGTATATTCATGGTTGCAAGACCCTGATAATACATTTCATGTGATTGTGATAGAGGAGACGACTCCAATATTACCTATGGTTGTGGCAGAGGAGACAAATATAATATCATATAATCATCGTTCGTTGTCAAGGTTGTTGAATCTTCTACATCATATATCAATGTTTATTTTTTGTTTGTTTAGTTGGTTGTGTCAGATGTGTGGTACACGTTGTTTAAAATGACCATCGTTGTGCGTTAATGATTTCACTGAAACATTCTTGAGGAACTTATGCTATGCTCATGGACACACTCATTGATTTTAAGGAGGATGTTGAATTGCTTGTAAATGAAAAAGTGTGGGGCGACTCTCTTCTACATTACCCCTAAATATCTTATTTTTAGAGTATCAACACGTTTTACCCGTGAATACACTTTAAAATGACAACAAACTTGCAATTTTGGTTTGTCAACCAAATGTCAGCAAATCAAATTCACCCACTCGCATTAAATATCATTAAATACAAACTTATATTAGATACTAGTGGTAACCCGTGCGATGCGCGGGAAAGTTTGGTTGAAAAAGTTACTATTTTTAACTAAATATGGTCATTCAAATAGCACTCCTCATAAAGTGTAGAACTAACAAATGTTTGGGAAAAAAACTATTTGTCTTGAATTAAAAACATAACATGAGTCGCCACATAATTATCAGTAATAACTTCACCAACAAGTGATTCACGCGATCAATGGATCAAAACAATATTAAATTGTATCAAATCCCTAAAACTCATAACCATCATTAGATCTAATCTAATCCAAATCTGATTTCACAAAAAACTTACCCATCTAACGCAACTGTCCATGAATGCAAAATGATTTGAGATATGAGATTAATTCAAAAATGATGAGGTGCCATACTTTGGTACTCTTAGGGTGTCTGTGCCTCTTTTTAGGCCACTTGATTACTATTTTAAGTTTTCGACTCCCAAATCATATTTTTAATTCTAAACAATCGTATAGTAGTCAATTGCAGATTGGGAGTCCAGTGAGGACATGATCACTTCCCTTAGGTTACTTTTGTGCGTCTTGGTATCCGTGTCTCATTTCTTGCCACTCAGATCGTGAGATATCAAGTTTATCTTTTTAGATTGTTTAAAGATTGTGACATTACTTATTTGTGTTTACTAATTTTTTATTTAAATTAGAATTTTAACTAATGCTTGTCTTTTTATTTATTGCTTTCAGGTACCACCTCATATGTTTATATGTTGGAGTTTGTGTCCCAACATTTAGTGATTTGAATGTTAAAAATTAGCATAAACTACTGGCAAAGGACAAAATAAAATCATAATCGAATAGTAAACCAGATTAATGGCATAAACTACTTGCAAAGAACATGAATTAATTAACACAAACAAACATATCAATAATTATAACTAACATTTGCATAAACAAGTATATAGATATTATCATAAATTAATCTTAAAACTATACTACAACATCCAATTGAAAATCTGGGTTTTTAATTGGCTCACCCTCAACCTCCTATCACCACTACAAATCAATCCAGTAAAAAATCTAATGATATTAAGCAATAACCAATAATTAAAATTACCTTTTATCCACATCAATCCACATATTGAAACCCTGCTCCCTATATAATATTATAGGTTGGATCCTCCTGTACAATCTTCCAACCAATATAATTAATAACATAAAACCTTTAACATACAACAATAGCATAAAAGATAATCAAAATAGTCAACAAATAAAATATGACTGACCCGATATTGTTAACTTAACCAGAAGCTAGGGCAAGGGCTAGGGCGGCTAGAGTGAGGGTGGTGAAGGCGTGCGGCTAGGGCGGCGAGAGTGAGGGCAGTGAAGGCGTGCGGCTAGGGCGTGTGCGTGGATTTTTTTGCCAGTGAAGAAGTAAATGTCGTAGGTGAGGCATGTAGGTGGGGAGATTTTGGTTCGATTTCTTTTCATTTTTTTCTTATTTTTTGACTAATAGAAAAGGGGGGGGGGGGGGGGGGGAGAAGCGGGAACAAAAAAAAAGAGAAGGGGGAATCCAATTTAGTATTAGCCGTCTCTTAAGGTATCGCTTTTGATACGGGTATTAACATGCTGTCTTATAAAGTATATCTTTTGAGACAGGTAAAATTAACTGTCTTAAAAAATAATAGTTTTTAAAAATGTAAATTTTAGCCGTATCAAAAAGTGAGTTTTAAAGACCAGAATTTTAGCCGTCTCAAAAGCCTCCGTAGTAAAAAGCAATTTTTTTTGTAGTGAACATGCATGTATTGCATGACAAGATGACATCAATAACATTTTTCACATGTTCAAATTAAGAGATATGAAAATATTATCCCCCGTGTGACACTAATTAACAATGATTATTCTTTCAACATGTATGTAAAGCGTGCACTCTCATACCCTATAAAGGTGAGCCACGTGGCACTCTCTTTTCTCTCTCCTTTAATAGCCTATAAATAACACACACCACTAACATTTTGGGGGATTTGAGATTTTATTTATTGATATACTGCCCAATTCTAGAGAGAACTTGAGATCTTCACTATTGTACTTGTCAATGGATTTAGCCCTGTAAATTAATACAGTATACACTACACCTATGGATGTAGGCCCTATTTCGGGTCAAACAACATAAATCCAATAATATTTCTCTTTCTCTCATTTTTCCACTATTTTCTCTAGTTTGGATTTCAACAATTCGATCTCTTATCTGTTATTTATTTATAATTACTATGTATTAGCTAAGATAATAAGTGTAACAATTTTAGGTGATAACAATTACGACTTTGATTCGTCGAATTTGGATAACCAAACCTAACTATAGTTTGAACTTGTTATCGTACTCAATTTATATACCTTTTAAAATAATAAAAAGGACTGAATTGAAATCGGATAGAGTGATGGCGATAGAGGAATGCATGTATGTATTCTCTCGATTTTGTCTTGAATAGTTACATTATAAGAATTTTCTAAGGAATTCCAAAATACAAGTGAACAAAGACTAATGAAATGACATAATATTATTTATTTCTCAAGTCTGATTTATTCCAACTGTAAGGGGAAATTTTAAATCGAGTAAATTTATAAATATATTGGCCTTATTCCATTTATATAAAACTTGTTTAAGTCATAGGTTAGGATTTTAGTTTTTTATCCTTGAAGCCAATGATGTGTGATTGAAGGCCGTGATAGTCAAGTTAAAGCAACATCGAGTATATGACAAGTTTTATCTTCAATACCCATGGGATCTCTAGAGGTATGAATGTATATTATGTTTGATACCTGAATTCTTTTTTTTGGTATTTGATTTTCAAAATAATTTTTTAGGCATTTTTCGTAAAAGGATTTTGAAAGAAAATATATTTTAGTTTTTAAATTTATTCGAACGAGTTCTCTTTCTTATTCAGAAGAGTTTACTCTATTCATTCAAGCGAGATATATGTTTCATTCAAAAAAGTATGGGTTTTTGTTCAAATGAGGTTTGAGCGAGCTTCGAGTGAATTGTCTTTGTCTTGGAAGAAAAATATCGTGCAAAAGTCGCATGGAGATTGTTTAAACGAATTGTTTATTGTCATTTGAATTACTTTTTTTCTTTCGAATGAGTGTACCTAGTTCATTCAAACGACCTTATGTTTTTTGTTCGAACGAGTTCTCTTGGGATACATGGCGACTTAAAATTTATGAATATATATATATATATATATATATATATATATATATATATATATATATATATTAGGTCGGCACAAATTTTTTATTTTAAAGGCTTTTAAATCAGTTTTTTAAGATAAATCGAAGATCCTCGAAACCCTAGTTTACATCCATTATTTAAGATATATGAATCACCATTTTATGTCAATTTAAGATCTCCATTTGTCTTGCCCCAAGATGTTTTCTCTTTATTGAGATGTTGTTGTGAGCGGTGGATTACGTGTTTACTTCATGCAACGGTCCGTGCGTGTTTGCATGAGACGGATGGAACTAGTCATGCAATTGTGGATATCGATATGTGGGAAGAGCTTGCGTCGTGATAACTATTGGAAGGCATCAAACATAAACTGCGAAGAAGTTTCAAGGAGGAAAGAGAGAATGAAGGCTTGAAGTCATCGAGTTGGTCTAAGAAGTCGATCCAATAAGTCTAATTTTTCCTTATTTCGATACCTATATCATAGTGATTTGCGTGGTTGGGTTTGTTAGGTTTTTTATGTTATGGATTTTCCTCACACAACGTCATGATGTAGTTTACCTTTATTTTATTTATGCTTATATCACCTATATGCATGATTAAGTCAAGATAAAATTGGTAAACTGCTTGCACAACACTTTGGTTTACTTGTTTTAATTAATCGAAAAAAAAGTTGGTGTTTGCTTAAAACCCTTATGAGCACTAGAGCATTTTTAGTAACTTCAGCATTAGTCAATGTCCACTACCTATGATATGATTATTATCTCACATCTAATGTTTGATAATCAGGGTATAATTAGCTAGGTTATTATTGATAATTTAAAGGAATATTAATATCATTGATACAACCCTAGTTTTAATATTACTTTATGAAGGTAACTTCTCATCTAAATGAACTAGAAATTTTAAGAAGGTGAAATTGATGTGGAATCCGAAATCGATTTTCTTTCTGGCAAAGGGATTTATCATGAAAACTTATAAGTATTCATGTTAGCGAAATAAATTTATATTCTTCATTGAAGAGTGGATATAAGTACAAGTAAAGTTAGAACTAGTGAGTCATAATTCAGGTAGTGTCGAGGACTTAAAGATAGTGAATTATGTAATTGTAATTGAATTCAGTAAAAGTAGTAAAAACACTAGTAGGAGTTAATAATCTCATATTCTTTAAAATAAAAAAGGTCTATAAATTTATTCATGTAAGCTTGAATATTTTTTACTAGTTTGTTAAATAGTAACTTAGATCCTAAACACAAGAGCCATATCATTGGTTATAGGAAACTAGTCTACTTTTGATAGGTGAATATATTTTTACTATTAGGAATTTGTAGTTATAATAGGAAACATAACTCTTAACTTTACTAATTAAGGATTTAATTTTAAATGATTTCTTATAAGTAACAAAAATAAATGTAAGGAACTTATGTTTGGCTTTAAATTTTTTTAATAATATTTGTTTTATTTTAATAATATGTTGTGAATGGTAATAAACATTATATTGATTATGATACTCAAGATAATAATCATTATAAAATAAATATTATATTTAGTAAACTTTTTTTAAATAATATTCATGATTTATCACTAAAAGCATAAGATTGTTCTATGTAAATTATAATATATCTATATCACTAGATACATGAATTATTTTATCTGTAACGATTCATAAACTGGCAGAAGATTAGTTTGGGCACTCATTGAAAGTGGATGCACATCTAGTTATTGAATCTAACTTAGATGGAAAATGATCAAGTGGTATTATAGATTAATAAATATTAAAAATGTTTTATTAATGTAATTATATAATTGTATTTTTATAGCATTTAATTAATTGTTAAATTCATTATTGGATTTTGATGATTTGTTTTCATATGATATGTGGTATGTCATTTTATGATTTGAGATGGTTGACCTTTGATATGTTATTTAGTAGATTGAGAGGTGAATTTGAGATGTTAAATATGTCGTAATATATATTTGAGTTATGTGTTCATTGGACTGTATTGCTATAGTTGTTGTCAAACTCATAATAATTCATTAAGATAAATAATTAAGTAACTTAATATTATGGGTGGCTATGAAATGGTCAGGTGGTAGGTGTCAGTTTTTTCTTGGTTTATTCCGTTGGAATCGGTTCTTAAAGATCGTGAAGTTGGTTGATATAATATGAAGTCACATTATAATTAATTAATAATAAAGATCTTAACTTTAGTTATGTGTTTTTCCTAATTAATTAATTTAATAAGAAAATTAATTAACTTAATAAGATGATTGGGTTGTAAAATATGTTAACCTTCGAGTAGGTTCAGGAGATGTTCATAAATTCTTATTTGATCTTGTTATAGTTGGATTTTAGTCCTTTTAGTGGGTCTATGGATTGGGCCAAGTTTTATGCCATTTTGGAGTTTTTTTGGGGCTTTTTTAGTTAAGGCTAATTTAGGGCCTAAGCATATTTTTGGGTTAGATTATTTTATTAACCAAAATTGTAAATATACATATAGGGAGATCCCTAGATACTAAGGAAGAGGAGGAGGAAACCCTATCTAGGGGATTGGGAGATATGGCTTAAAGAATTGGGGAAAATTAGGGATTGATTTTATAATCAACTCAAGACAAGTTTAATTTGTTGAAAAAATGTAATTACATATGTATTTAAACAATCGTAATATTTTAGAATCTGCAAAGATCATATTATAATATGATTTTGACGTGTACTCAAACCTTAATCCATAATTAAGATTAATCATTATATAAACCGTAGATAATTATTAAAGAAATTATTATAATTATTAACGAATCATCTAATTATCCTTTGAAATAGTGTAATTTGGTATTTAAATCATTAGATATGAATTATATATATTGAAATCAATTAAATCTCTAATGTTTCGATGTTATTCTGATTATATTTGTATAGTAATTGGATAGTTGGATCATCTTGCTTAATTCATGAACTGATAGTTAGTTTTATAAAATATGAGATTAGATATTTGAATGAGTTCTTAGTCATCTAAAACTTTTAAAAACTAGTTGCTAAGACTTATATCATGTTTAGTTAGGGAGGAGAAGAGATATATTGATGTTTTAGAGGTTGTATGGCTTGAGGTTTATGAGTTGTGGTTGCAAAAGAAGAAAACTAGAGGAAAAAGAAGGGTTTGGTCCTCTCATATTGATCAGGTCTAGGCTTGAATCGATCTAGACCTGATGGGCTATTGGGTCGGGTCAATTTGGGTGTCTTTTTATTCGGGTTTTGAATTTGGGTTAATATTTCGGATGTTGAACTATTAAGATGAATATAAGGGCAATAGGTTGGAATTATGCATAGTTTAGGAGCCTTAATTTTTGGCTCAAAAATTAAAATTTCAATTGACGTTTTCCATTAATATAGATCCTATTATAGAAAATAATATATTTATAACTCATCGAGTAGGGTAGTTGTTGATTTAGAATGATCAATATAAACGGTTGGTGCGAGTTAATACCTAGATTGGATCCTTAGGAGTTTAGGCATTAATTATATAAACCATTAAAGTTAAACACACGTAATAACTTGTAATGAAAAAGATTAAATATTTAACCCAATTGAGTAAGGTTTGTGCTGATTTTCTTGACTTATATGTACGATCATACCGAGGGTGTGTGTGTGCTCATGGGTAGCTTACTTGGGGCATTTAATAACGAACGTATGATATTAACCGCTGATGGTATTCCTGGTGATAAATATGGTCTCGACCTAGGTACTATTTTCCTCGATCCTATGTGCTGAGGTACTCATATTCCAAGGGGATAACAAGGAGCATTCTCTCATATAGTTTTGGTTATAAGGACATACATTTGGTGTGATGGTGTAGTTATTTACCTTATTGTTTCTTCTTTGAGGTTATAGGGTTGGTACGTCCTATGATTATACCCACTAGTGTTATGAGCAATCTTTGAAGGTATTAGGGATATGCATGAGCTTGATTCCCCTATGATTTTATATGAGTTGAGCATACTCATGGATATTCTGGATTGTGTGATTTTACTTTCATTATATTTAGAGATGATCGTATTGGATTATGATTTATACTACCGATGCATGACCACGAGATTATGACTTGGGAATAATAATATCAAATATAATGGCGGCGTATATACTGAATTGTGAATCGGGAAATTTAAACTCTAATACACTATAAAGATACTTATAGAATCATAACTTGAGACTATTAACGTAAGTTGTTAGTGCTTAGTTAAATACTGTTAATGTAGGAGTATACAGTTCAGTAATAAATGTTTATCCCAAAGACGACCTTAAATTATTATTGTAAAGAATAAATTAAAAGATGAAATATATCACAATGGCCTTATTTGGGACCTGTAATAGAACCACATTCTTATTTAGATTGTTATATTTGGGAAAAACTTAAAATTAACTTAAATAAGGGGTAAAGATGTGCTATTATATTTGGTCCAAATGTAGCTATATTCATAAGCAATGTGGACTTTCTAGAATTAATCCTCCAAGTTGAATATTTTTACAGGTCTTAAGACCTATTCATTGCTGCAAACTATATATACTCTTTGGAGGTGTTTCTCCAGCACCAATTTTAGGTATCATTTCTTAAGAAGTATATGTCAAGCATTATAGCTCATTAACATTCCATATTATTTTATACTTAAGTTTTCAGTCAGTTGTAGTATGTCAAATTTCTGGGGTCAGAGATCTATATGAGATGTATTTATTAAAATTCTTTATATTCCAGAGCTACAGTTGTATTTTATTGTTATTTAGATCTAATCATAGATGTTTTAATTTATTCATATCTTTATTATTTTATCATTGTCTTTATTTATTGTTATCTCATTCATGCTTAGAATGTTACTAGTTATTTTTTACTCTTGTGAATTTTATTTTAGAGCTGATCAATCTGTTTATGAATTTTAGGTGGTGTCAAAAATATTTAATAAGATTCTGAGATGAAAATAACACCAAAACAACTCAAAAGCCTTAAAAAATAATCAAAAGTGGATTGTTGGTCATTGGGTTGATTCTTCCAAGGGATAATTTTTTCTTCAATCATAAGAGAAAACTTTTCCACCAAAAATCTAAAATTTAAAATCCAATTTTCCATCGATAAAATGTTCAGTTCAATCATCATAAATGCTCAAAATATCGTTGGCAACTAGTGAAGAGATCTTTATAGCACCAAATGTTCATTGGTTGTTGCAAACATGTAGGAGAGCTTCTCAACGAACGAGCATCAAATGTACTAAAGTTGAGTTTTAGGGGTGATTTTTGGGGAGTTTTCAAATGTAATACTTTGAGTATAAATAGATTAATGAAAAAGGTTTCTTGCAATATCATGTAATTTAGGTAATTATTAATTGATATGTTATATTAATTTAATTAGGAAAAAATATTTGTACTTTGGAAAGTATTATTTAGCGAGATAAATGATTAATATTTATTAGAATTATTATTTACTTTTGTGTGATAACTAATTAGTTATATGATTTATTATATGTCGTGTACGTGTGATAGCGACAGTTTAATTAGTGATGGGTCGATAGAGTATGACATCGACGGATCAATATAAATCATAGACGAGCCGATTAATGAAAAGTTAGCATAATTGGAGTTGGGTGACTCAAATGACCTTTTCAAGTACACCGATGATCTAAGTAAGGTGGAAATAGTCCATAATAGGTAACCGGGGTGTGATGTTTGGGTTCTGAGGACTTTTTTACACATAAGAGGGCTCGTATAAGTGTAAGAAAGTCATTTTATATTTATAATTAAACGCAGAATTGGATTAGGTTTTTGGGAGGACTTTCAAGGGTTTGGGAAGATGTGTGACAACCCACCTTTTACATTCCAAACAAGTGGTTGAGAGAAAAGAACCCTAGAAAAGATAAAAGAGGCAAGGAGGAAGGAGGAAGGGTCTTGAAAAGGAGATTCAACCCGGATTAGAGACTTCGGATTCAAAATCCATCAAGGAAAGTAAATACTTGCTTTACATCGCATTTTCAATTGGTAGGTAATAAGTTTCTTAATATTTATGAGGAATTGGGGATTTGATTGTGAAAAATTAAAATTTATGAGTTGATAAAGAAATCCATTGGTAAAGATTGCATGATCTTGAATAAATGAATAAAATGGGTTTGATTATATTGAGAAAATTTTGGATTTAAATGGAACAAGAGGAAGGACTTAATTGAAAGATAAAATATTTAATTTTCAACTTGGTATAAGAATTTTAATATTGAATGTATGGTGATTTTTTTGTTAGATTCATGTATATAGTGACGGGATTGTTTTATGGTTGATACATGATCTATAATTCTTGGAATCTGGGTAGTAATAACCCTAGAAACGAAGTTGGAAGGTTGAGGATGGATCCCACCTAAGAAAGTGCTTCAAGCCTGTTTCTGGAATTTCGCTTGAAGCTCATTCTAACATAATTATAATGAGATGCCACTCCTTTTCAAATGAGGTTGTATTTTGTTCGAAGGACCCATGAGTTTAGGTCGAGTTTGGACTAGGATTTTTTTTTGGGTATTTGTACGAATCAAGAAAGTATGTGGGAGGTTATACAAGTGAATGTATATTTTATTTAAAATAAAATTGTGCCTCAACTTGTTAGTAGGAATCTAACAACTAACTAGGGTGCTCGGATAAGCGACTAGTTAAATAAATAAAATGGGGACTTCGAAGGACCTCAGGTTTTTGGTGAATCATGCACAATATGATATGTGTACGAGTTCAGTAGTTATTATATTTACATAGTAGGGGAACATGTATATATGTTTTATGTGCATACTTCTTGTTTTATTTAAACATACCTACTCGGGGTAGGAGTTCGGTTGATTCCCGAGGTTATAGTACTGTTTCATGACCATTATCCGTGTGTGAGGATAAATGTTGATTTTGAGTCCGGTTGGGCGTGATGTTGTATGGTTACGACCCACGAATGTATGTATATGACCTCCTCCATTATATGTATATTCGTTTGCAATCGGTAGTGATATTCCGACCTGGTGGTTTGGTGTGAGGCAGATGGAAAGAGTGAATCAGATGTTAGAGGATATGTTAAGGATGTGTATTCTGGATTTCATGGGTAGCTAGAAGAAGTATTTGCCTTTGGTAGAGTTTGCAAACAATAACTCATATGAGTTCACTATTACCATGTCACAGTTTGAGGCTTTGTATGGAAGACCTTACCCTTCGACCCCTTATCGATTAGAGGTGGGGGACAATAAGATACTCAGGCAGAATTTGATTTAAGAGACTTCAGTGAACATTAAGTTGATTCAGAGTCTTATTCGATAAGCTCAGGATAGGCAGAAGAGTTACACCGATGCGAATCGAAGGTTTGTAGAGCTTAATGTGGGTGATCAAGTGTTATTACGGGTATCTCCCATTAAGGTAGTGATGTGGTTCGAAAATAAGGGGAAATTGACACCTACGTATGTGGGGCCTTTTCAATTTATCAAGAAGATTGGGCCAGTTGCATATAGGCTTGCCTTACCAGAGCATTTGTAGAGGATTCATGACGTGTTCCATGTGTCACCATTGAAGAAGTATCACTGGCACATACCTCTAGAGGATGCATCCAGATATCTTATATAAGGAGAGACCTGTTGCCATTTTAAATTGTAGAGAGCATAAGCTTCGATCAAAGGTGGTACCGTTAGTGCATGCACAGTGGGAACACCATAATATTGCCAGGTCGACGTGGGAGCATGGGGATGACATACCATAAAAGTATCCGGAGAACTTTGTGGCAGGTACGTTCAAATTTTGAGGACCAAATTCTATTGATAGGGTAAAGAATGTAATACCCCATAATTTTGGTAATAATTAAATTATTTATTTTATTAATTTAATTAGGAGAAAATTAAATTGGACTATAGAAAATATTAAATAGCGAGATAAATGATTAATATTTGTTAGAATTATTAATTTCATGTGTGTGATAAGTAGATAGTTGTACGATTTATTATATGCCGTGTATGAGTGATAGCAACAGTTTAATTGGTGATAGGTCGATAGGGTGTGACATTGACGGATCAATATAAATTATGGACGAGCCGATTAATGAAGAATTATTATAATTAGAGTTGGGTGACTCTAATGTCCTTTTCGAGTGCACCGATGATTCGAGAAGGGTCGAAATAGTCCAAAATAGGTACCCAAATATTGTGTTTGAGTCATTTGGGCTTTTTAAACATTAGAGGGCCAGTATAAGGGTAGGAAAGTCATTTATATTTATAATTAAAGGGAAAAAATGGTATTAGGCTTTTGGGAGGACTTTTAAGGGTTTGGGAAGGTGGATGACAACCCACCTTTTACATTTCAAACAAGAGGTTGAGAGAAAAGAACCCTAAAGAATAAAAAAATATGCAATGAGGAAGGATCTTGAAGAAGAGATTCAGCCTGGATTAGAGAAATTGGATTCAAAATCCACAAGGCAAATAAATACTTGCTTTATACTGCATTTGCAATTGTTAGTTAATTACTTTGTTGATATGTATGAGGAATTGGGGATTTGATTATGAAAAATTGAAATCTATGAGCTGATAAAGAAATCTAGTGGTAAAGATTGAATGATCTCGAATAAAAAATAAATTGGGTTTGATTACATTGATAAAATTATGGATTTTAATAGAAGAAGATGAAGGACTAAATTGAAAGATGGGATCTTTAATTATCAACTTGGTATAATAATTTAAATCATGAATCTATGGTGATTTCTATCTTAGATTCATGTATATGGTGATGGGATTGTATTTTATGAATGATACATGAACTATAATTCTTGGAATTCTGGTAGGAAGAACCCTTGAAATGAAGTTGGGCGGTTGGTAATGAATCCCGCGTAAGAAAAGTGATTCAGTTCTATTCTCTAGAATCTTGTTCAAACCTCGTTGGAATGAGATGTCCTTTTGGTAAACGATCGCCTCATTATGGAGATTCTGTATACCAAACTTGGTTGAAAATATATATTTTTTACAAATGGGTATGGTTATAAGTACGTTGTTAGGAGGTATGTTAAAGAGCCTATTGTGTATGTGTGTGTGTGTGTGTGTGTATTATGTATTTTATTATGAGTGGGACAGTCATATGAGGTGGGGTAGTTAGTGTTACACTTACTTTGAGGTATGAGATTCTGCAAGTTGTTAGGTATGATTAACTATCATTTCTACCATATGGATTGAGTATCTCGTGATAGTTTAGTCTTTAGATTATTAAATTATTATGTTTAGATTCATATGAAATGGTTAGTCGTGATATGAAGTGTGGATGTACCATTTGGATTGATGAGCATTATTGATATTTGGTTATGGGCGTAGTTATGATATGTTAGTTATTATTATGTGTTGTTCTGGCATTCCTTAGTTAGGATTACCCGTAGTTTAACATAGCACATTTGTATTAGTAAATCCTACAGGTAATTAGTTTAGGTATTATGTACTTGTTGGGATTGTGGGTTCTTGGCCATGGTTATGAATTTTTGAGTTAAATTATTTGGGCAACAAAGGGATGGTATAGATAGTATAACTTCTCTTGTAATGGACTATTGTGAGTAAGATGGTATCTTGTGGTAAAGTGAATGTGTACTAGTACTATCAGACCTTAACAACCAGTTATATTAGACAAAAGTGTATAGGGGGTTCCTTTTTTTATTTTACATCCCATGCATGGAGTCTAGTTCTGGTTTGGAGTGAAAATTTAATGTGGATTGTGACGATTAAGTGTATGATGGAATTGAAGGATGTTTGGAATAATATCATTGCCTTGATCAATTGATAATGAGTGGATACTAAATAATTATTAGATGAACTATGGTAGTATAAGTAGTTCAAGTCTGAGGGTAGAGTTCTATATGGTTAGTGCTACATAGTGAGCGCCCCTAGAGTGGGTCTCTATAATGGTAAATATGACTTCATATGTTAGGAATATACTTATCCTTCTAATTGGAAACCTATAAATTATTATCTACAAGTTATTGATTATGCAATTAGAGACTATATTAATTTATCTTTAGGATTGCAAGTTTTTAATATACTATATTCCTATCATTATTGGGTTAAGTAGAAGATTTATTATACCGGGGGGGGGGGGGGGGGGTTAACCCTCTTTCATTGACTAACATTTCAAGGTTAGGTTATGGGGACCGTAGGTTTTGCTTAGCATTATGGGTTCTTAGCAAGAATCGCATCCAAGGAGATGCTTAGTGTTTTTTTTCTATTTTAGTTGTATAGATTTAGAGTATTTTACATCTAGTTGTGCATATTTTTTTTATTTAGAGAATTTCTGTTATTATTCAATTAATCAATTTGTACTAAGAGGAATTGTAAAGGTATTTGGATTTTACCCATTTGTATGTATATTAAATATTTTATTTATTGGCATATTTGTATGGTTTGAGATTTGAACATGTAGTTGTACTCTTATATTATTCTAGATACTTCAAATGTTATTAATTAATTAACTCTCATAAATTAGGTAAGTAAGACTCATGAAGACAAATATGGAATTTATAGTATGTCACAATTAAAATTGAAATGAGAATTTTATATTTCATGTTGTGATTTCATTTTTTAAATTGTTTGGAGATTTATAACTTGGGGTCATGATAATATAATAAAGGTTATTATCTATGTGTATGTATATGTATATATATATATACATATATGTGTGTGTGTGTGCATGTGTATATATATATATATATATATATAGAGAGAGAGAGAGAGAGAGATACTATGCAATTGGGTTATAGTAATTGAACCATGGGTTGATTATTTAAGCATGTTAGAAACGTCAAATATGATGTTAATGCATGTTAATTAAGGAAAATTATTGAGATTTAGGCTTCTATACAATGAATCTTGAATATAGGGTTATTATGAAGAGTTAAAAATGTTAGTTATCTTCGTTACAACACACATATTTTGCATGATAGGATGACATCAACAATATTTGTTGCACGTGCGCATATAGGAGATATGCAAATATTCTCCCTCATATGCTAGTAATAACCCATGATTTTTCTCTCACCATGTATGTAAATCGTGTATTCATCTAGCCTATAATGGTGAGAATGTGGTGCTCTCATTTCTCTCTCCTCTAACAACCTATAAATGACACACACCACCCAAATTTTGGGGGATCCGAGATTTTATTTATTGTTATTCTACCCAATTATAGTGAAAACATGAAATCTTTAATATTGTACTTGTCAATGGCTTTATCCCAGTAAAGCCTTACAATATACATTGCACGTGCAGATGTAGGCTCCATTTGAGTTTGAACCACACAAATTCGATTATATTTCTCTTTCTTTTATATCTTTATTGGTTTCTCTAGTTTTTACTTTATCAATTCAGTCTCTTATCTAGTATTCCTTGATAATTAGTACATATTAGCTAAGATAATTTGTGTACCAATTTTAGGCGATAACATATTGTCTCCGTCTGTGAGAACAGCATAGCCATTATTTTTTTGCATCATTTTGATTTACTAGGTCTCAAGGATACCTAGATTCAGTGGCTAGTGAATTGTTAGCCACTTTGGTTGAGTGTCACCGGCTTAGAGCTCTTTTATAAGAAACTTCCATTTGGTCTTCATTAATCCTTTAAATCCTTCTGTAGATCTTCATATTTCTTCTTTAAATTCACATTTGCTGCAATTTAACTTGCTTGTTGTTGTGATACTTTATTTTTTGCACATTCTCTTAAAAATATATCCGAAAACCTAAAAAAGAGTAGGGAAATAAAGGGGTTTCTACCCTCTACACCACTTAGTTTGGGATATTTACAAGGAATCTTGCAGAGTCTCGCTAAGAGTCAGGAGGTTATGTAGGAAAACATGAAGCAATTAACCCAGATCATCCTAGATAGACAAAATAGGTTGAAATGAACCCATTAACCACTACAGTTGGGAAGAACTAAAAAAAAAAGGCATGAAATATAACTTCCGTACCCATATAGGGACAAGAGGTAGGTGCATGATGACCGAGCAGTGGAAAACCCTAGGAGGTTAGATTTGGGTTTGGGAGGTGAAGGAAGAAGGTCTAAAAGAATTTAATCCTTTCGAATTGATCGATCATATAGGTCAGTGGAAATGTCCACTATTTGATCAACTTCGTATGGTAATGATCAGACTTAGTCGATGGAATGTCCTAGTGTACTGAAGAATATCAACAAAGCTTCAACTTTTGACCGATTGGGCCAAGGTCTACATGAGTACATCCATGAAGAGAAATTATAGAGCCTAGAGAAAGCAGGAAGAGATCTTGGAGATCTAAGACTAGTAAGATCACATGCTCGTCTATGTTTATGTAGAGTGTGAGAGGCTCATCTAGGTCCTATCACACTTTGAGAAAAGAAGAGATTTCGATTGAGAGACACATATGAGCTAAAAAAATAATGAAGATCGGGCAGGAGAAGAACATCACGGGAAGGGGTTAATTTAGCATTTAGAAGATCGACTGGGAGATTTTGATAAAGATAAAAAAAACCTTATAAAGGGGGTACATGCAGAGATAAATGTTCACAACCTCTGTAGTGGGTTATCTAATGCCTGATAAGTTCAAAACTCCCGTGATAATGCAAAGATATAATGGAAAATCGGATCCAATGCCTCATATAGAAAAGTACTAGGCATCTTTAGACATTTACCCCATTTTAAACGAGGCGAGGTATAAGTCCTTCTCTAGAACCATAACTGGATCAACCCACATCTAGTATAATAGCCTCCCAATGAGCAGATTTTCCATCTTCGAGAAACTAACTGAACTATTTATGAACAATTTATGCTTCGACACCAAGTCGAAGAAAATTATAGGTCACATCTTTAACATCTTCCAATAGGCAGATGAAATGATAAGGGAGTACATCACCCGGTTCAACACAGAGATATTAGAGGTGATAGACTACGATGAGAATAGTGTGATTACTATGATCATGAGTGGCCTCTTAATTTAAAAAATTCATTAGGATTAAGAGGAAGAACCACCGAACATAATTGCATAGATATTGGCTAAGGCGAGGAAGATAATGAATGCCAAAGAGGCAATGACTTTGAAGGAATCTAGTCATGTGAAGTCTAATGATTTTAAAAGCTCGGACAAGAAAGAAAATCTCAAAGAATCCAAGAAGTTAACGTCAAAGAAGCCGAAGAGATCTGACGAATACTATCACATCCTCAATGACATTCGAGGAACTGAAAACCTCAAGTGGCTAGGGAAGTTGAAGTCACAACTTTGAGGAGGAGAGATAAAATAAAATACTATTAGTTACACAAAGACAATGGATACACCACTAATGATTGCTTGGATTTAAAGAATGAGACAGAGGCCTTAATCCAAAGAGTCACACTAAACAGATATGTAGATAATTCTAGCTGAGTAGACAGACACAAAGGTGATTAAAAGTCGAGGTGATGATCAAAGTCTCCTTTCAATCGTATGGATAAAAATAAGAGAGGCCAAGAAAAGGACTCTGATGATGGAATGAATCCTAATTTTCCTAATAAGCCCAAGGAACTAGTAGATAATGTTAGCATGATTTCCTTTGGATGCCATTTCATTACTGGATTGGATGATAATGACGGAGATGAATCGAAATAAATGAAGGCATACCTAAATGAGATGAAATCTTGTGCATACTCCAGTGAGGTGAGCTTGGACAAAGCAATACAGACACATCCTTCTAAGGTAAATAAAGATTGCTCAATAGTTTGTTTTTCAAAGGATGATTTATCTGATTTATTGTATCCACATAATGACCCTCAGGTTGTTACCATGATGGTTCTTGAGAGGCAAGTTACAAGGATCCTAGTAGAAAATAGTAGCTTTGTGGATGTAATATTTTATAACTATATTAAGAGACTAAACTTAGCAAACAGGAAGATGAAGGTGTACCACCCCTTATAATAGACAAGCCTTTTTGCATGTTATTATTTAATAACCTCTCTAATCAAGAATCCTTCAATTACCTAACAAAATATAACAAACCTAGTAAAGAGTTAAGTAAGGGTATCAATCCAACTTAATGGACCGAAACACGAGAAAATAGATGTAATCCAATTTTCTAGTTATGTTCTTTCTTGATTTTTCTATTTTACTTTTTTTGTTTTCTATTTTTATGATTTTTTGTAGTATTAAAACAATTTTGTGATGATGATGAATTAACTAAACTAAGTGAAGGAAATCAACTAAACTAGAATAAAAGTGTAATGAAATAAGTAAAAAGTGTGATGAAAAATGAGTGAAAGATAACTAAATGAGAGACACAAATCAAGGGATATAAATCCACCTCCATTTCACACAATTTACACTGATTTGAATGATTTTAAATTGATTGATTTCCAAAATATTCATTTAATTCAAAAGGTAATTCTGATTATACTAATGAATTAATTAAATATTCTTTTAGAAAAGTACTTTTAATTCCCACAAAACTACTAAAAATGAATTAAAATGAATCACCCGCTATGATCGATTCACCTAACTAATTTTAATTAGAAAAAAATAAAAATATGAGTAGGATAAAATTGTATTCTGATTTTAATCAATTTAATAAGACTATCTCTAGGTTGAATCAAATGATAAAATGATAACACAATTTTTAATCGTTTCTCAAGGATGATTTTCCATTTCTCAATGTGAAAAATAAGAGTAGGAATTAAATTTTACTAATAAAAGGAAATCAAAGAAATTAAAATTAACAAACTAAATCAATTGGATTCATAGAGACTTCAGTTCATCCCTTGAATGAGAGATTAATCCCCCATAATCATCATCCAAGACACAAAATAGACAAGTAAAAGCATGCAAGGATTAAATAAGATGAATTAGAGAGGAATAGACCAAACGCCAAAAATGCCTTAAATTTATTGAATTATATTTATCTCAATTGAATTACAATCACTTAATTTATTTTTTCTCTAAACTTAAAAAAACTAAAATAAAATCTCTCTCTCTTTATGGTCTTCTCTACTAGCTTCTAGGTCCTCTCCACAAATCAGCATGATTCTTCTTAAATAATAGACACCATGGAGCAAGGGGTTTATTTGGAAGGTTTAATGGTGCATGTGGGGTGTTAGGTGAGAGAGGGTAGTTTGGAAAAAAGGCTAAAAAGTGGTAACAAATAACACACGTGGCATTTGGGTTTGTTAGAGTTTAACAGATATGAGTTGGCTTTGGACAAGTGGGTCTTGGGTAATGAAATGGTAAATGAGTTTCGAATATGAGTTAAGGTCGTCGGGTCAAGCAGGTTCGAACCGAGTTGAACGTGATCTAGGTAGCTGGAAGCAGGTGGGTTCGGGTTAACGAGAATTGGGTTTTTAGTAGTGGGTCGTCTGGATATGGACCATGGCGGGTTGGTGGGTTTATAGGCTTAAGATAGCAGGTGCTATCCAGATTGGGATCCGATATGAGGAGCTTTGGGTATGTTGGTTTAAGGAAAATGGGTATAACGTTTGACAGGGTGGAGCTTTGTATAGGTGGCAGCCAATGTAGGTTTCGGGTATATGGAAATGGGTCTACCCGGGTACTAGAATGGGTCCGTAGGTTTTTGAAACAAAATTGGCGGGTTTGGTAATGGTTTGAAATGGAAGTTGGAAGATTTGGAGAGAGAGAGAGAGAGATAGAGAGAGAGAGTATGGGGGTGAGGCAATGGTGTTTGTTAATGGAGGTGAGAGGAGAGAGAGAGATGGTTGTAGAGAAGATGAGGGGGGGGGGGGGGGGTTAGTTTGTGTGTAGGTGAGGTGTATAGGCATAGGGTCTTATAGTGTGTGCGAGGGTATATATAAACAAAACAACATAAAAATAAAATATTTAGAACCTAAAAGTAAAATCTAAGACAAAAAAAATAAATAAAACCTTTTCAAACTAAAAATAATAATTAAACTCGTAAAACTATTTACAAATCATAGAAATAAAACCAATTAAAAAAATTATTTCCCTAATCTAAAAATAAAAAGACTCAAATAAAAATAAAACTAAACTAAAAATATAATAAACCTAAAAAATATAACTAAACTAATAAGATAAAATAAAATAATAATACATCTAAGAACTAAAAACAAATAAAATAAGTAACATTCTAATGAAAAGCACGCACACCTATTAAATTTACATAAAATAATAAAACACTAAATAAAATGAAATGAAATGAAAAATTGATACTACTACTACTACTACTACTACTACTACTACTACTACTACTACTAATAATAATTATAATAATAATAATAATAATAATAATAATAATAATAATAATAATAATAATAATAATAATAATAATAATAATAATAAAACGACACACACACTAGGGGTTCGGGATGGTCTGGGCTTGGTTAGGGCATATGGTAATTGGTAGAGGATTAGGTTTTAGCTCCTTTAGATGCATGTTTGCTGCATTTGAGTTGAATTATGGAAGGAGAGAGGGAAGAATCTTTTATTGGAAAAGAAGAAAAAATATTTTGACATTTTTTTTAGAAAGAATAGGACAATTTTTTTTAGTATTTTGATAAAAGAAAGGAGGAAATTTTTGATATTTTTGGTAAGGATGGAAGAAAAATGAGAGAAGAGTCTCATCATGATGATTATTATAATTATGTTTTCACTTGTATTAGGTTTAACTAAATGTAAAAGAAATGTCGGGCGGGACCCGAGCCAGGGAAAAATTGGATTTGAAAAATATGTAAAACATGGTTTGACTTGTTGCCAGGCTAATGGACAAGGTCCCGTCTTGGAAAAAAGAGGAAATCACACAAAAATTTGGGCGGCATGCCGACCCATTATTTTGGCAGATTTTCGAGTAGTAACCGATAACTAAATATGAGTGCCCAAGGTTTGATGCCTATATGAGGGTATGTAGTTATTGGGTTAGTGGAAAGGTTCCCCCCTTTGGCATGACTTCCATGATATACGTCTTGATTTTGAGGGAAATCGATACACGTGGACTAGCCATTTGATCTTCCTGAGTGTATGTGAATTACCTTACTATATACCTCATGGGGACGATATGTGTCAGAGAGAATTCAATATATTTGACGTACGTGAACGAGTTCCCAGCGATATACCTCTCGTCATGACTTCGGTCAAACTGTATGATACGGGGGTACGTCGAAGGTGCTAGGCCAATGCAAGGTGAAAGTCATATTCCTGAGGCTAACAACGGCCTGCCGGACCAACGCCCATCACAAAGTGACCCCCCAGTACGGGACATAATTTTTATCAATATCCATGCTCATGGTGATGTAGTGTGCAAAATGCATATTTTTTATTAGTAAAATATAGAGAGAATATTTTTATTGATATAATGAGCACTATATTAATAAGGAAGAATTCACAAGTATCATGAAAAGTAAATCTAGCATGGAGCATGAATATTACATTAAGCATGGATATGTGACTGAGTGATGTCTGAATATCTATAAGGGAGTGTGTGGCAGTGAATATAAGCATGGATAAACTACAAGTGATGTGTGAAACATGTGGATATAAGTGAACTTATATACAAGTGTAAGTACTGGAGGTATACATGAAGATTATTTACAAGTGTGTGAATTGAAATTTTAGTGGGAGGTGATATAAACATGAGGTATATATATATACAAGAAATAATAGAGGAGAAAAAGGGAACATATAGGTAGGTGCATACGCACACAAGAAGAAAATGATAATACCCATGAAAATAGAGTCTAGCCCACTTAACTCACTGTAGCCGTCCCGATATTTTCCCCTCCCCGTCCGCCTTTGGGGGAAAATAGGTAGAGATAAAGGTCTTGTGCCCCTCGCTAGATTTTATCATCGTCGGTTTTGAGGTGATGTAAAGAGATAGAGTCTCCAACCTATTTTGCACAAAACAGGAAAAAGAACATGTCATCGCCAAGAGAGAGCGACATCAAAGACAAACTGATACTTACAAAACTAATAATTCAAAGGTTCGGGGGCTAAGTTACGGAATGTG
Organism: Sambucus nigra; assembly: GCA_949130495.1. Lineage (NCBI taxonomy): Eukaryota > Viridiplantae > Streptophyta > Magnoliopsida > Dipsacales > Adoxaceae > Sambucus > Sambucus nigra. The sequence goes on from OX422214.1 coordinate 360,252,783, forward strand.
AAGATACTAGGCGCCCATCCCACCCTTTTGGTCTCTCATGGGCTTATGTTACTATTTTTGTCAATTTCTCCATGAACTGTTTGCGCGTGTATATATAAGTAGAGATCGGAATCGCTCGACTCGCATCATGGAAAGGATGGAGTGAATTCATCCATAAGAACGTTCCTAAAATAATAATTAGAAAATATGATGTGTGCGCTTATCGATATATTAATCGTTTATGATGAAACGATAATATATGTTAGATAAAATACAAATAAAAATTGCAAGGATGATATATATATATATATATACATACTAGCGGAATGCCCGTGCCTAAAGGCACGACTAAAATTTCCAAAATACCTAATCGTAAAAGGGGGAAAATTTCCAAAGTACATAATTGCAAAACGAAAAAAATGTCATTCCCCAAATTATTGAATCATGTAATTTACACCAAACTTTGAAAAATAAACTTTATATTTGACTTGTAACTTTTAAAATTGGGTTTCATATTTGACTCGTAGCTTTTAAATATGAGTCACATATTTGACTCATAGTTTTTAAATATTGGTTGTTTTATTATATAAGCCACATTTTGCCACTACTACGTCCACGTATTAGATCCCAGTGTATTTTCAAATGAGGTTATGATCGTGCAAAAAAAAAATCTAGAAAGATGAGGAATAAAAATTAGTAAAATAGTTTGTTTCAAATAAGAAAACATAAAATGTAAAGAAATTAATAGTAAATCAAATTATGATTACATTATATATTGATTACAAATAAATTTTGAATACAACAAAAGAAAAATACATGCCCCAAATAATTTCCCCAAATAACCTCTAGGAGCTTATCACTGGCATCGATTTTGTCATAATCTTCGTCGTTGCCATTCGGATGAGAACTCCACAATAACAGTCCCTCATGAACTACACAACATTGCAGCTAATGCAATCGTTACAGAAGTCATCGAAGGCTCTCTTGGTGTGTCACGATTGGTTTATAAAACAATTTTATCTTAATCCTACAAAATGAAGATGAGGTAAAAAAATTCAATTTTTTGTTAAAATGCCTATTTTAGAGTATCTAGGTGTTTCAAAAAAATTATCCCGGTTTTAGGGTAACAAAAATGCTTGTGAGGGACCTAAGTGTAAATACCCTTTTTATATTCTTAACAAGTGATCTTATAACAAGACATAGTATTTTAAGTATACTCACTTGATTATTATGATTTATATGTTGCGAGTTTCACATTTTGAATACATAATACAAAATTTATCAATCACAAAGATACTTGATTGTTATATTTAAGTGTAAATATGTATATATTTTATCAACAGTTCTACACCATATCCATATCCTTCTTTTTCACAATTTTTTTTATATTTCTATAGTTTTATACTTGTTCCATACTCCATAGCTTTTTAAAAACTCTCTCATCTAGCCTACCAACATAAAACGGCAAAAATAGAACCTCCTCTCGTTGAATAGAAAATTATTTATTAGTTCTCACATTTCCCATTACATACCAAACAGAGATGAAATTAAACAAAAATGATCTAAAGTAAAAAAAAGGTGACAAAACTTGATAAGAACTCTATCATTCAAGGGATTCCAATCCTTAACATCATCTGTCTCAAGGAATACCAACAATGTCATCATTCTTCAGTATGTGATGATTTGTTCAATTAAGCTCTACTTCAGTTTTTGCGTACTTGGATGACACAAATTGGATACCAGTCTACATAAAATTGGTATACGGTCACCACCCAAAGAGAAAACAAAGAAATGTCAAATGCAATAGGTTAAACTCAAAACAACTACCATCACACTGATCTCCACCTTCTTCTTTCCATTATCTCGACCCTCTCCCTACAGAAACCACCTCACCTCCTTAAGGCTTTGATTGAGCTGATGCTGGCAATAAGATACCAGCACCCGTCTTCTCCTCTACAACCTTAATCTGCACCAACAATCTATCACCCAAGGGTTGAAGTGAAGTGTATTGAGGCAAAAGAGAGAGTTACACAACAAATGAGGCAAAATAAATAAAGAACTAAATTCACCATGTGCAGATGCGAATGAAAATATAACCGAGACAAATTTTTTAGACAAATTTTTTTATGGCATGTTTCTTTCACCATGCCTTCAACGTAGTGTCTCAACTTTGGATATAACTGAAAACACAATAAATGATTGTTTGATGAACATATAAAATAAAAAGAAATACAACAGATAAAATATAGATGTTGTGGAGTGATTAATTTTATAGAGGGATTTTTCAAAATTTATGTGGATATACAGTTTTAAGTGTATAAGCTCGGTTATGTTATTATAAAGCCCTGGAATTAACAGATATGTTTTTGATTCTGTGAAATACTATACCAACTACTGAGAAGGATCTTAATGTAAGAAGCCAAAATAACTTAAATGTAATTTGAACTTTGTCCATTGAAATCGAAGTGGAAACAATCACCTAAAAATAATATACATATCTGACAGAATAAAACAATGTGGATGTTACTTATCAATATACAGTTGGGGTAATGAAAAAATAGGTAGATTAAAGGAACACATCGGCTATCCTTATACTATTCATGCTAACGACAACTCCTCATCGAACTCTTTGGCTTGGATCCAAGCAGAGCATTTTTCTAATGAGGTCGAGATCATTAGAATCAAGATTTGGGATCACAATTGCCAGATCCTTTGGGGTCCACTTTGGATAGGCGAACTTAAATTTAGGTAGAGAAGTCACTCAACGCCATGTCTTCTCATTTAATGTATACATAGATTCTGAAAATTCCACACAATTCATCAATCTCAAAAGTCCCCACGAAACAATGGAACACATTGCTAGGAGTAGAATAGTAGCAGGACCCTTTGGCCAAAATTCTACGACCTGTGTTAATCCCATAACAAACAATAAAACAATCAGCCTCTCCTTGAGTTGATGATTTGAATATTCACATTTTATGAGTGAGTATACAGTAAGATTAGTGGATTCCTACGTGAGAGATGAAAAGATTTTTGTTCTCAATGTGTTTCCCGTCGATGTTCGACAAATATGTTGATGGTAAAGGAAAAATAATCAGAAGTTAATAGCAAGTGAGATGAAGTCTTCATTGTTTATCAACATAAATCCCAAATAAGTGAAGTCTTCCTTGTTTATCTTTCATCGGAGAAGGACAAAAACAAACAATATATAAGTAATTATGGCAGTAACAATGATGAGATGAAGTTGAACATTTGCAATTTCTGTGCAATTTCTCAAATCAGTTAAATATTTGCAAAATGAATATTGCAAATCCACCATACTATAATGTATAAAACTAACAACATATGAATTCGAAATAATATAGATCGAACAAATATAAAAAACAATTAATATTATTTAGAACTTCATTTAATAATCTAAAAAGAATTAGAAGCTCAAGAAAAATCATACCGGTTACTCAAGTATTTCAGGATCCTCAATATTTGTAACGGATCATTCCTACTGGGATCAGACTCATTAGAGTCTGAAGTTTGTAAGTTTCATAATAAGTTATAAATTATTTATGAAATTTCCACGTTTTTAAAAAATCAGATTCCATTTAAATCTCACGCCCCTTCTAAATAAAAGTTCAAAAATTATATATTACCCCAAAATGACCAAAGTCAAAAGGAAGAATGAAAAAATTACAATCCACAAGATCTCCACCAAATATTCAACATATAAAAATACTATTTTTCTCCAAAATTCATTAACCAACTGCTTTCAATATTAATACTATGCCTCCCCAAAAGTTTTTATAATTCAAATTACTAATTGATACTAAAATTGAAATTTTCCATTTAAAACAGTTCAGTTTTAAATAGCCATCCATAATCTCACTTTCATATACCAATCAGTTGTAGAGAGTAGCAAAATACATGTAACCTGTCAAACATACAATTTGAAAACCAAACTGGACTTGAATGTCCAGGACGGGATTTTTAGAGTGCCAACCTTCAAATATTGTAGACATCATTTTATAAGAATTATGACATAAAGTGAACACCAAAATACCTAATGGGCAAAAAACAATTCTTTGGCATTCACATAATATGCACTAAAAGTGAGTGAATAAATGAAATTTATTATATAAAGAATAAACTTAATGCTTTGTCAAAAAGTTAGACCTCAAAAAAATAAAACACAAAGAATAAATTCGTAGCATAACTCTAAAGGCCATAAAATTCAACAAACCACACCGATCCTACTTCCTCGATCTGCTTGATTTAAATTTGTAAACCTCACCTGATCCTCCTCCCTCGGACCATGTTTTTCAAAGTTGCAACAAACCAAATATAGTCAAGTATTAATTTGCGTAAAGATTCTTTGTGTAATTAAAAATGTGAGAAAAATAAAACCATTAACCAACCTGTACACACAACTATATCAACATTGAAGGCTTTCCACTCTCATATACTAGTGGAGAATAACTTCAATTTATTTCATCTTTATTCTTATCATTTAAGATCCCAAAATCAGTTACTCGTATTTGTTTACTACATATGACTTGAGACAGTTTATTGATTCATTTACTCCTAACAGTCACAGCTCTATCACATCACTTGCATTTGGTCTGTGAACTTTGGAAGAATAAAACAAGGCTATTTAGATAGAAATGGCAATGGCATGTGCGCAACAGTTAGCCGTCGTTCACTATTTAACATTTTTTGTGTAAAAGACAATTAGGAACAAATATGTGGCAAAGTGTATATCAGGGAAACAATCATATAAATTTTTAACAACATAAGTACATTATAGTACGTAATGAGCACCAATAAAAACTCAACTAAACATGCGTAATTGTAACATGACTGGAAAAAAAACCATTATTTAGTTTTACATTATTTATTCAACAGCACCTCACAATACAACAGTAGTGCAAATTTAAAAAACCTGGGAAAGAGAGTTATATACATAAGTAGTGCATACTAAAAAATACATGGGAAAGAGACTTATATTAAACCCATTGTACCCCTTCATAAAACCAATACTTCAATGCAACATTGAACCTATAACAAAAAGTTAGTACATAGATATCCTTTAGGAAATAGTACCCCGACTTCATAAATATAATAAGAATAATTCACTTATTCTACAAAGCATGAATGATTGATACTTTTTTTCGAAATAGTCTTCTTGGCTGCGAAAATAAAAGTTGTGTAAGAAGAAAACCAAAATAAAAGTATGCTCCATAGGTGGCCATTTTTTACTCAAATGCTCAGTTTTTCTCAACACCACACTACACTGGCAAGAACATGAATTTTTACTCAAATTCTATGTTTTTTTCTCAACACCACACTACACCAGTGATAATATTATGATTTTTACTCAATTTTTTAGAAAAAAAACTAATTGCGGTGTTCCAATGAATGGCCCAAAAAGCAAAAACTGAATGCAAAATCCCAAAAAACCCTAATTTCAATTTTCTAATGAATCGCCCAAGAGACAAAGCATACCTGAGATTTGTAGTGTAAATCCAAATACATATGGGTTCTTAGACAAATTGTCTTCCTCCAAAGCACATGTTATATGTATATATGGAGATGCAAAAAAACTTTCCTAAATGAGCGAAACTAAAGTAGGCGGGGGCAATGTTTTAGTGAGTGTGGAAGAAAAAAATGGTCAAAGCAAACAATCTCAAACCCCAAAAAAAATTGCGTTTGGGTTTCTTCAACACAACAGAGGATTTGGAGAATCAAACCCAAAAATACTCTAGGAATGATCAACCTACAAATTCATATACTCGCACAATAAAAGAAGAAAAATAAAATTAACACCAGATCTGAAATAAGAGAATACTTACGAAAACTAATGTAGATGGGGAGAATCTGTGAAGATTAGAGAGAGCGAAGTTAAGGGTCGAGTGAGAGCATCGTAGTGGGTGATTGTGTGTTTCAGAAGCAAGGGGAATAGGTGTGTAAGAAGAAACATTGGAAAGGTAGTGGTCACTTCCCAAATTCTCGAGCGTTGTGCAAGTTTTTCCAAGTTTGATCAGAGCCCTCGATTTCTGCCTTTCGTGGCTTCATCACAGCCCCTACTTAGCTTATACGTTTATCAAACAGTAAAAACATCCTACTACTTATATGTATATATATATATATATATATATATATATATATATATATATATATATATATATATATATATATATATATATATATATATATATATATATGTGTGTGTGTGTGTGGTTGTGTGTGTGTGTGTGTGTGTGTGAATAATATATGGATAAAATTGGAAAAATGATTAAAATAGGAAACTAAGAAAATCGGACTCGAGTCACGAGTTTTAAATCGAGAAGACTACGTAGCCTATAAAGGTATCAAAGTCCACGTAGTTCTCATGTGGCAAAGGGTGAGATATATCCCATAGATTCAAACGGGAGTTTATTATATATGTTGGTGTAGAAAATATATTTTTAGTGTTGAAAAAAATGTGATAAAGAATCCCATCGGAATTTATGGGTGTAACCCTCTCTTATTTTTAAGAAAATAAATTATGTGCAATATAACTAATAAAAGATGAGATGTTAATTTGTATGATCTAAAGTAAAAGACAAATTGAGAATTTATTTAACTAATGTAAAAATAAGGAAATTTAAGGAGAGAGAATGATGTTTGGACCTTCTTTGGATATTTGAAGCTTTCTCTTGATCCTTGATGAGCTTCCTGTAATACCCCGTATTTTTATAGCTTTTAAATTATGGGATTTATTAAATTTAATTTGAGATAAATTAATTTAATTTTAATCCGGAATGTTGTTTTAAATATTTACTAGCGTGATGAGAGTTAGTAATTATTGGAAATTTATTATCTGTTTAATATTACTGGATGAGTATAGTAATATATGAGGTTCATTTTTATAATATTGTTACGTGTGAATAAAATGACAATTATGGAAATTTAAGTCGGGACGCGCCCGTGTCGCGTCGGGACTAAATATTGTTAAATAAAAGTGAATATTTTATAAGTTGTCCGTATGGTCATTTTGAGTGCGCCATCGCGTTCGGAAGGGTCGACATAGTCAGAAAAGTGTACCCGGGGGTATAGTTTGAGTCTCGGGGTTATTTTAGGATTAATTAGTACCCCAGGAGGGCATTTTAGTCATTTTGTATTTTTGGGTAATTAAACCCCCGAAAATTAAAAGGGCTATATAAGATATCTAGGTTGTCTTCTAGGGTTAGAACAATCAAAGACAAGTGACTACCATAGGAGAGGGAAGGAGAGAGCTTCCAAAGCAATCCAAGGCCCGAAATCCATCCGTTTGCACCGTCTCCACCACCAACGCGTAGATCGCGAGACGGGGACGCAACCACACCAATTTTGGCACCAAACTAGACTTTTAAAAATCCCAGGCAAGTGTTTATCTTACTTATTTTCATTGGTGCATCACTCATATTAGTGTAAGGATGATTAGGGTGAGATTTATGGAAGAAAAATCCAATTTGAGATAGGAAATTGCATCTAGTGATGACTTAAATGATATTCTGTAAACCCTTTGTCATGTAGAGGAGTAAACCACGAAATTATGATGTTTACAAGAAGGAAATTCTGGAAAATTCTTGTTAGAACCATGTTTAAGAGATTTCTAGGGTTCTTGATAATTATAACAATTCTTGGGCTGTTAATCCATGTTTAGTGGTAGAAATCTACATGCTTTACGTTGGAAATATCTGGTATGATGATATAATGTTAGTGGTGTGAATTTTGGGACGATTGGGATTGAAAAATATGAATTTGGATGAAGATATGTGTTAGAACCCGTAAATGCAAAACTACAGAAATTGCAATACCTGTTTGATCGATCGATCGAGCCCCAGACCTCGATCGATCGACCCCTCCTGGAAGACTTAAGTTTTCCCCTTTTAAGTTGTTGAATTGATTCGAAATGAAGAAAAATCCTTAGACATCCTTGTTAAGATAATTTGAAGATAATGATGACCAGTAAGATTCATTAATGCATAAGAGACCTTTGATGTAAGGCGAAATCTATATTTTTGGGATATTTTACCTAAGGGACAATGTAAGTATATGTTAAAGGGGAGAGACAGGTAAGAGAAAGTTACATTTGAAAATAAATGGATACCTACTGAATTGGACATTTGGGAGAATAGAGTCCATGAGGGTTACGTAGTAAGTCGGAAAAACCCTTCGAATTAAAGTGAGAAACGAACCATTATACGTGATAACTAATAATGGGAAAATAAGGATAAATGTTGTGAATATGGGTTATGGGATAAACCTAAATTGATATGATAAAAGTAGTATATTTATATGATTGTGTATGCATATATTATATACTTGTGAAAATCATTCCCGCGCTACTTGCTATCCCGGAGGTTACCGCGCTGGGACGATCTTATCCTGTGTTGCCTTATGGGGGATATTGACTCGTACCCTATAAGATAGGAATCCTAGGTACGGGCTATCGGATCGATAGTCGGACGGTCCTAAGAGACGTGAGGGTATGTACTGACCTCTTGGACTTGGATACTATACTTCACCTCAATATTATTTGGGTATGTATTTGTACAGTTCGAGAGTGATTCCGAACTTGTATTCCCTTTAGTGTGATTGATACCGGGATTGGATAGCAGAGTATGCCCGCACCATAGTTTTTATGTGGGGTGCCGTTATGATATATATATATATTATACGAGTAGTTAATATATATATGAAATTTTGAAATCTGGAACTGCCTACTGTGATTTGATATGTAGGACATGGTTGATGACTCAAATTATAAATACTTGTGTTGAGAAAGTATAATATGACACTGGAAAACATTATTGATTAATAAAGTTAAAAGGAGAACTTTGGTTACAAATTGAAATCTTACGTTTAAAATACTTGTGTTGTTCAGTTGTAAATCCTGCGAATAACCTAAGATAAGTTAAATCATTGGGGAAAGATAGTGTGGTATATGACGAGATAGACAATTGGGAAGGTTAGTGCGATAGGTGTGCACATTAGAAGAGAGGTGAGAATTTCTCAAGAGAGTGTCGCACTAATATGTTGTTGCATTGGCCTGTAATCAATTTAAATACTTGCTAAACTATTTTTAAAACGGTTCTACATTCGGGCTCTGACCCGTTTGCTGTTACTTCTTCTCTCTTGTGTCTATATATATATGTATTACAGGTGCCCAGCCACATGGGTGTCTTACTTAGGATTCTTTGGATGGAACGCGCTGTAGCTTTTGTGGGAGTTGCAGGCCAATGCTTGGACGAGCTCATTATTGACTCTACTTCTAGTTCAACTTTATCCAGCAGGGGCATGTGTCGCCCTTTTCCATTATTTAGTTGGTATTTTCGGAGATTGTAATTTTACTTTCAGTACCTTTATTTCGGGATTTATTACTGTCAGGAAGTTTTCCTTTGGTGTTGTAAATAATGGGACTATTTATTGATGGTTAAATTCTTGAATGTTCATTTTTATTCTCATTCTTAATGTGTGACTCTTAAAAATGTAAATGGTTAAAGGTTTTATAACCGGATTTAATAAAATGAGAATAAGGTTTTAAATGGTTTTGACACTTAGCTTAATTATTTAGGGTGTTTAAATTAGAAAAGTATTTTTAACGACAATGATGCTAAGAATGAACCAACTGTTCACTTTGATTTTTAATTTAATAAAGGAGTAATCGCCCGGTATTTAATTAGGCAGGGTGTCACACTTCCTTTCAAGTTAGGATGAATGTTGCATGACAAAGAATGAGATTTTTTCTAAAATGGGTATGAGAATGATGGGAATGAAAGGTGGAGAGAAATTTCACAGATTGAAACTTTGTTAATAGCAGAAGAATGTTGCTGAGATCACTGATATTGATGGATCTGGGGTGCTTCTCAATGTGATCTCGTGCTCTCCTTATATAGGGTAGGGGGATTACCGATCGACATAGTCCTTGGTCGGTCTATTTGAAGGTAACCCAAGACACTGTCGATAGTCACGAAAAAGGGTCTGCCAATTGGCAGTCTCGTGCATTTTTTTTGGAAAAATGGTCGTAAAATGCAATTCGTAAATCCAAATTATGCACAGGGCATACCATTAGAAAGTTAATTCAGAGATATTTAAGAATACTTAGGCTAATCCCGGGTCCAGAAGTTGACTTTGGTTCAAACGGGGCTCAAAAATGCCCATCGGTCCTTTGGACAGATGATCGTTGGACAACGATGGATCGTTCATCTGAACCGTATGTACGAATCATGCACATGGTAGAACGTTAAAAAGGTTGTGCAAGTTACTTCAATGTTATAAAGATATTCACTGAGTTATGAGAGTTGACTTTGGTCAAATGGGACCCGAAAGCTCCCGATGACCTTTTAGAGTAAAATGAATCGTTCGTCCTTATCGTGAGGCTGATTCACACATGGGGTGGACCATTGGAAAGGGTATTCAGTGCCCTTTGAAGATTCATTCAGTATCGTTCGAGCTAAAGAGTTGAATTTGGTAAAATAGAGCCCGAGAGTGCCCAAAGGCCTCTGGATCAATTTTCAGGGGGAAAACGGATAATTAGTCCGAATCGTTATGCCCTTTCATGCATAGGGTGGACCATTTGGAATGGGTTTCAGTTCCCTTTGAAGATTAATTGAGCCTTCACTCTGATGGTGAAGTTGACTGGGGTTAAGTCTGGGCCTAGGAGAGCTCGGTGGCCTCAAGATTAATTTTCGATAGTAAAATGGTATATTTCTCTGAACCGTTATGGAAATTCGTGCATGGGGTGTACCGTTGGAAAGGGGATTTAGAGACATTCAAAGATTCGTTGAGCTTTGTCTCTAACGATAGAGTTGACCAAAATCAAATGGGGCTCAGTCCTCTAGATCGATAATCGTATGACCTAGGGTTTATAGTGAATTGGGGAGGTACTAGGGACCTAAGTAGAGGCTTTGGGGGGGGGGGGTCCTAGAATTTTGTATCTATAAACAATGCTAAAGCTAACTGGATAAATGATCTATAAAGTGTTCTCTGGGAAAATAGAACAACCCCGAGGATGGTTACAGGTGAAACTCCCTTCATATTAGTGTTCGACACTAAAGTTATGGTACATATGGATATAGGTTTTCCAAGTCATAGGGTGTTGAATTTTAACTTGCCTATGAGTGATTTGACACAACGATTAGATATAGATCTAGTGAAAGAAGTTAGAGATCATATCTCTCTTCGAGTATAAGATTATCAATAGAGGACAACGAGGTTCTACAATAAAAGAATTAGGTCGTTCACTCTAAAGGAAGGAGACTATGTTTTAAAAAAGGCAGTACACAAAGAGAACAAGGTCGAGCAGAACTCGCATGGCCCCTACAGAGTATCAGTAGTTGTACGACCAGGAACATATAGAATTGGGACACTAGAGGGTCAAAAGTTTAAAAAACCCTAGAATGTTGAACGTCTTTGAAAGTTCGATCATTAAAATGAGTAGAATTTTATAAGAACAAACTTTTTATTCAATCAGTTCCAAGTCTTTATAATCAATTTTTAAGTATCAATGAGAATCAATAATTCCCTCTCCGTTGTGTTATTATTTCTAGTTCTTCCATTAGTTAATAAAAATTTCATTAGTGGAAGATATGTGCAAGAAAATCAGGTCATCAAAGACATCTCATAGCTGAGCATATCACTATCATTATGACCATACCACACTTCACGAGGGGCATTATCTTAGATAAGTAATGATTAAGAAGATGGACAATATGAGATAAGCAATTCTATCACATGGTTAGGCTGACACGATTTGAGCACTATTGACCCGTAATCTAGTTAAATAAATGATGAATGCCAATACACATGGCCAATCAGGGAAAACTAATGTTGTCACATGGTGAGGTCAATAAGATCCAATCATAAGATGGGTAAACTGGCTAAAGAAATGGTAAATCCTAATGCAAGTTGATAGTGGAACCTTAAGTTTTCATTTATAACGACTCTATTAGGATAACTCTAGTTCGTCCAATAGGTAGCTGGTAAGTCTGGTCATGTATGGTAAATAAGATCTGACAACAAGACCATAAGACTAAAAATATATGAAGGACTATTTAATTCTAAAAGCTACTAAGTCAGTCCAGGCCAATAAGATCCGACCACAAGACCATATGACTAAAAGTATTGGCAGTCAATTATATCCAACCACATTAACTATCTGATAAACATTTTGCATAAACCAGTAACACTTAATTACATATGGGGGCTAATAGCTTAGCCGATCAAAATGACTAAACAGAGAATTAAGAAAAATGAACATTATACGCGCAAACCTAAGCAAAGAAGAATGGAAAACATTTGCATTTAAATAAAAAAATCCATTCAAGACAATTGTCACCAACATAGATAATTGTTTAGAAATTTCAAATGTATTTTTCAAAAACTATAATGAGCAATTACAAGACAAAGCTTCACAAAAATTACAAGACAAAGAGCTCAGGCAGTGAGAGTTTTTTGGTTAGCTAAAGAACTTGATAATCATTTCCATCAGCAACCTTGACCATGGGAGTATCTAGGAGATTCTTTTAAACATTCTCCTGGACAACCTCATGAGAGATGGGAGAAGTTGGATCAGTGGAAGTAATCTGCTCGATCTGTATAGAAGTTTGATTAGTAGTAGTATGTTCATCCAACGCCATGTTAATTACCTCATTAGCTAAGTCGGTCCTCCTCGTTATCCCCCTCCCATTGACTGATGAATTAAATGATTTTCAGGTAATGTTTTATCACCCTTTTATTTAACTCATAATATCCTTTAGAGAAGAAAATCATCGTCTTAATAGTGAAGTCAGTGGAATCCTTATATTTCTCGATGGAATTTTCCTCAGCTTTTGCAAGTGCTTCATTAGATTTAGTCAATGACTCCTCGAAGCTCTGGATTTTAGTGGTATCAGTTATAGTATGCAATTTGTGTTCCCTGGACTACTTTTTAGCCAAGCTAAGATTTAAGTCCTTCTCAACATGCTTATTATCTTTCTCCTTTATCCCATCGCAATTCCCCTTAATCACTTCAATAACCTAGTTCGCCTCCTCTTGTAGCTTGATCACTTCCTAAATCCAAGTATTTCACTGCCCATGGAGCTCATAGTTTGCATTCTTTTATAATTAATAGTCCCAGGTACTTGTCAAATATTTTTTGCTTAGAACAGTAGAAGAAAGTTCACTTTGAAAAAGAAAAGACAATGAGGTCAGAAAAAAGGCAAAAAGCTTACCTAAACAAGTAAGGTATCTAGATCTTACAAAAAATATCTTATGATGAGAAATAGTCCATAAAGTGTTGAGATCCAATGACCTGAAAAACTCAAAATCAAGACTATGACTTTGTAGCAAAGCACATCCAAAGAGTTAACCATATGATGGAAGATAGAATCCTTATCCTTCTTTAACATCTAAGAGGTTATGATATTCTCGGGTCAAACTTGATCACCTCTCCTGCGGGATAATAGGAGGACGATATATACCCCCTTGCTAGAAGATAAATAGGTTTCTATCTATCATCACACATGCCATGTTAGTCATTGTCATCCTTGGATCCTCAGTCCTTTAGTGCGTGGGATCATATTAAGTAATAGGGTCCCCTATCAGCCTTTTGTTTATAGTTGTTAGGGGATTGGTAGAGCCAGTTTGATTTGTAAAGGCTTTTCCTTTCAACTTAGCCTTAACATCAACCTTCTTTTTATCTCTATCATCAACCTTCTTCCTTTCTACAACATCGCCTTTCCTTTTATCTTCAGCCTCGTCTTGGGCTTGCTCTCTCGCCTCAGTATCGAATATTTTCTTATAATATTAAAGATATATGAACTTGTTCACGTCTAAGATATCCTTGATATTAAGAGGATTATCCATGAAAATTTTATTCACCAAAGTCTTCAAAGCGTTAAACAACCCTTTTTCTCTATAAAAGAGCAAATACAAGTTATAACATAATTCGGTCAAGGAAAAGAAGAAAAACTAAGATAGGGAAGTTATATGCCAATGTGGTTCAACGCACTCCATTCATGAGCAACAATATTAGTTACGTCTCTTTTATTTGGGCCAAACTCCTAATCATCCTTAAAAAAATACAAACTTGGTTTTCCAATTGTGGTTGCTCGTTTAAGCCACCTTCACTAATTTTTGGTGAGATTTTCTAGGGAAGAAATAGTAGTATCCTGAGCCTTAGCATTTTCCTTTATTCGCTGATTGATCTTGAAGGCATCCACAATGATATCATACAAATAATGCTACCTCCAATATATCATTGCCACAAGGATCATCCTATAAGCATTTGGAGGAAGTTGAGTTGGATCCACCCCACAACGTCTCAAGATTGACCTAATAATAGGGGTGGAAAGGAAGGCAAAACCAACCTACAAAGGCTAAAAAGGGAATAAAATCTCGTCGAATGAATGTCGATCACACACCCTCACATTAGGACCTGTCAAACTGCATTTTGCACTAATGGTAATATCGTAAAATTTTTCTAAGTCCACCAAATTTTCCTCTGTAATGTCACAAGCATGACGTTGGGCGTCACCGTTCTCATAATCATATGATATACTAAAGATACTCTCCTCATCTACAGGCAAAATGACAAGTGAAATGGAAAGCTGATAAGAAGACTTAGACATGGACTCTTCAGTAAATGTCCTAAGGTTATTGATGAACATTTCATAGTCCATATTGGCATACTTCCTACAACAATTCTAATAATTAACACCGTCAGAGATTATGGAACCTAGTATTTCATAACTACTATATTCTACACTTGGGGGGATAATGACTTATCCTAATATAAGTTAGAATGTGGGGAGTGAAACTGGGATGAGCTGGATCATCTTTAGGTTGAATGATTTACAAAGGAACTGGCCTCCTGACCTCGAAGAAACCAAGACAAACCTAGTTTAACTCCCTAATTTGCGCTAATAACCTCTCGACCCATGAGGACTCACTCATAAAGGGTAGGTTTTGATAAGGGAGAAAGATTTGGAGGCTGAGGTGTTCTTGGAAGTAAAATAATTGAGCAAGAAACCCCAAACAATCCAAAAAAAGAAAACTTAAAATCTAAGAAGTCATAAGCCAACCAACTCAATGACTACCTAAATCCCTAAATCCACCAACTAGACACCAAATAAATAATAATAAAATGGACCACATCTCAATAAAAATGAAGAAATCTTTAGAGAAACCCTAGAGAACTAAAGAAACAGTGCAAAGCCATACAGGGAACACAAAATAATGAAGAACAATTCATAAAACAACTCAACAAAGTAAATGAATTGCTAGAATGGACAACCCTCACTGAGAGAATGCTTTCAGGTAAGAAAGTGACTGAAAACGGCAAAAAATGGGAAGAGGATGGGCAATAATATGAAAAGTGTGAAGGACAATGAAAGCTTTCTCTTTTAGAGATAGCGTGTGAAAATTTTGAGAAGTGAAAAGGTTAAAACGACTCTCCCTTTTATACTTTCTAGGTGGTTATGATTGCTTTTTTTAAAAACATGCATAATATCATACCTTAAAAAGTAAATTAATTCTTTGAAATTGAGCACGCACGACCCTAGGCACATGCACATTAAAGTTTCCCCAGCCATTGATATCTTCTGACATATACAACCTCAAACCCACATAGTATATTAGCAATTAGTAAATGAATGTTATCGACCACAGACGAGCTGTGGACCTCCCGAGCCGATAAGAATCTGAGTCGATGACATCATGCAGTTTAAATTTTACTCACTCAATTCACCCATGACTTACTCAGAGAATGCAACACTTCAGAGAACCTGCTACATGTTAAAAATGTGAGCAAACTCTTGGGGGCTATTATTATGCCATAAAAATGGGATAATTTGTCGACCAATAATATGAAGACACCTGGACTCAATCATACCAACATAAATGAGGTTGGCGTCACGCAATAATTGGGTCAGCCCAGATAAGAGGTCGGCTCAATTATTAATAGAGTAATTAAGTTTTTGATTTAATATTATTAACTAACACTGTTAGTTAACTCTATTACATCCACTACAAAAAAAAAACTGCTTTTTACTACGATGCTCAAACCGTCTCAAAAAGTCATCTAGCCATCTTAAAAGCCTTTTGTGACGCCATTTGAGACGACAAAGGAGCATAGTATTAGACCCCCATTTTAAAAGCTTTTTGAGACGACAAATGCCGTCTGAAAAAGTTCTTTTCAGACGGGAAATACGCCGTCTCAAAAAATCCTTGCTTACAGGACCCTTTTGAGACAGCAAAAAATCCGCCTTTTAAATTTTTTTTAGAGACACCAACATACGTCCCTGTTGATACCAAAATTAATATGCTGATGTGGACGAATCATACGAAGACACTTGTCAATCTACGTGGCACAATAACAACGAGGAAGTTCATTTCCTCGACCAATTCATGTTCTCCCCGAGCAACGAGGATATACCGAGGAACTGCAACACTCCGAGGTACTCTAGCGCTCCGAGGAACTCCTGATCAACGAGCAACTAAGGCGGTTCGAGCTGCATCTCGGCCGTAGTATTAATTGCCAGAATGTCAACAGTTCAACTATTCATTGAATATTTATCATCTTGATGCACACGCTGCATTAAATGTATTACCCTTTCATATGTATATCATTTAATGTATCAACCCATTCATGTACAGCCTAAGGGCTATAAATACCTTGTATCACCCTCATTCAAAGGGACGGGAATTTCTGGATTGAACTGATAATCGAGAATTCCCAAACACTCATCAATAACATAACAGTGGACGTAGGCCATTCTTATAAGGCTGAACCACTTTAAAAATCTTTGTTCATTTTATTTATCTGTGATTGAATAATTAGAGCGATCTAATTTTTTACATCAACAGATTGGCGCCGTCTGTGGGAAATGACTGTTGCTATCGTTTTTCACCAAAAATTATTTATCATCAATGGCAGATAATCCAGAATCCAGTAATCGAAATGCTGGAAATGTTGGAAATCCTCCGAATCCATCTGCACCTCCAGATCTGGCTGGAATTATGACGAATCTGGCTGAAGGACAAACCGCCATGCAAGAAATAATGAGGCAACTCATTCAAACTCTTCACGGCGGTGCACCTACCCATTCAAGGCAAAGGAGTGATCGTGGGCAATCGCGATCCGGGCGTACTGGGTCATATCGTAATGAAGAATCTAATGATTCTTCTTATCAACCTGGGCGAACTTCATCGATACGGGCTACGGATACAGAACAACATATCACCCTCTCTCCAGAGAGAACTAGCGCCCTGGAAAGATTAAGCAGGGCATCTCCTTTCAGTCGGTTAGGACCAAGGAGAAATATGAGTCCACCTAGAGCCCCATCGAGAAGCTTTCGACCACCATCAGGTTTGAGAGAAGGATCAGCGCAATCAAGACCAGTTACTCGTCGAGATAGATCTCAGGAAGCTACGTCAGAACAATCAATTGCTCGGACTAAGCAGCCCGAGGAAGGAAATGAAGCATGGAAGGGTTCCATTCAACGATTGGAGGATAGACTTGGAGAAATGGTTAAAGAAAGGAATCCCTTACAGAGAACTTTTGTTCAAGGGACACCTTTTGTGCAGGCCATTGTGAATTTTCCTACACCATCGAAATTTAAAGCACCTGTGGTGACACCTAAATATGATGGAAAGACAGATCCTGTTCTTCATATAGAGCAATACCAAGCTGCTGCCGACATATATGTTGTCCCCGACGAGATGAGGTGTAGAGCGTTTTCGGGAACTCTTACCGGATCTGCACAGATATGGTACAATAATCTTCCTCGGGGTAAGATTTCGACTTTTATTCAGTTAGTCGAGTTGTTTATTGGCAATTTCTATTTTGGAGCAAAGCCAGTAAAACGAGTAGCACACTTGTTAAGTGTTAGACAAAAGTCTGGTGAAAGTACTAGAGATTACATAACTCGTTTCAATAACGAGAAGTTGGAAGTCATAGATTACGAAGAAAAGACAGCGATCACTTCTTTGATGAGTGGATTGTTGCCTAACAAGTTATATTATACTTTGGCCAAAGATCCACCTAAAACTATGTCGGAGTTGATGGCAAAAGCGGCCAAAATCATGAATGTCGAGGAGGCTATGGCTGCGAAGAAGAATATGGATAAAGAAACCAAGGTGGAGGTTGACAAATTTAAGAAGAAAGAGCAAAAAGGTAATGGTGGTGACAAGCACTCCAAGAATAATAGGACGTCATGGGAAGTCCTGAAGAAATATGATAATTATACTCCATTGAAGATGGGTATTAATCATGTTTTAGAAGAAATCAAGAATAACGAAGAAATCAAGTGGCCAGATAAACTGAGGACCAATCCTAATCTGAGGAATAGGGCCAAATATTGCGAGTTCCATAAAGATCATGGCCATACGACCAAAAATTGCATATCCCTTCAGAACGAGATTGAAACGCTCATCCGAAGAGGAAAGTTGTCAAAGTATGTAGATCGCAGAGGTGAAAGGAAAAATGATGATAGAACCAGAGATCGTTCCAGATCTCCTCGTCGGACGAAGGAGAAAAAGAAAAGAAATCATGAAGATGATCCAGATGAAGACCCCGATCTTCCAAAGAAGCCAAGACAGCCTGAACGAGAGGTATTTTCCATACGTTTTGGGTCAATTGATTGTAATGTTATAACAGGAGGAGATGCTGGAGGGGGAGACCTTACTGCAGAAAGAAAGGCCTATCTCGAAGAGGCCCAAGCCTGCTCATATATTCAACGAATAAATCTTGCCGAGGAAGATCGTCCGAGGAAGGTAAATAAAGAGAAGCTGGTTATTGGTTTTTTAAAAAATGATTTGGCAGGTGTTCTTTACCCTCACGACGATCCCTTGGTGATCAAAATGAGGATGAAAGATGTGGTGATTTCAAGGGTGTTGGTGGACAATGGTAGTTCGGCAGACATCATGTACTATTCATGTTTTGATAGCTTGAATTTGAAATTATCTCAATTGGAACCTTATCACAGACCCCTTCTGGGTTTTGCTGGCGAGAAAGTTTTTCCACTTGGGACGATCAAGTTGGACATATTCATTGGAACTTGGCCCGCTTGTCGAACAGAAAGAATACGCTTCTTCGTGATGGATAAGAATGTGCAGTCAGCCTACAACATCATCATGGGAAGAGTTGGTTTGAAGAAGTTCGAAGCAGTTCCATCTACAGTGCATCAATGCTTAAAATTCCCAACAAACTTCGGAGTAGGAGTTGTAAAAGGTGATCAAAAAGTAGCTCGGGAATGCTATTATTCGTCTGCCGAGCAAGAGGAGTTTGAGGAATCAAGGAAAAAAAACTATTACCTACCAAGTAGAGGAAGGTACAGAAATTGAAACTCTTGATCCAAGGGATGAATCCCAACTTGTAAAAGGACAGGTAGTAGAATCTACAGAAAATGTTATTTTGGACGAGGAGCACCCTGAACGAGTAACCCAGATAGGTTCATCGTTGGATGCTTCAATAAAACAAGAATTGATAATGTTCTTGAGAAACAGGAAGAAAACTTTCGCATGGAGTCATGAGGACATGCCAGGAATAGATCCAAACTTCTTGTGTCACGAACTCAATGTGAATAAGGAGATCAAGCCCATAAAGCAGAGAAGAAGGGTATTTAGCCCCGAGAAGAATCAAGCCATACAAGAGGAGGTCGAGAAGCTCCAGAAAGACCAATTCATTGAAGATGTGAAATATCCAGACTGGCTGGCAAACGTGGTGATGGTAAAGAAGAAGAACAATAAATGGAGAATGTGTGTTGATTTCACTGATCTCAACAAGGCATGCCCAAAAGATCATTTTCCATTGCCCTGAATTGACCAACTAGTGGATGCTACCTCGGGACATGAGCTGCTCAGCTTCATGGATGCGTATTCTGGTTACAACCAGATCAAGATGAAACCTGAAGACAGGGAAAGTACTTCTTTTATTACCCTAGGGGAACTTATTGCTATAATGTTATGCCTTTTGGTTTGAAAAATGCAGGAGCGACATACCAGCGGCTGATGAACAAGGTCTTCACCGAACAAATCAGTTGCAGCATGGAAGTCTATGTGGATGATATGCTGACAAAAAGCAAGAAAGCTGCAAATCATTTAGTTGACTTAGCTCAGACATTTGATCAACTGGATAAATACCAGATGAAACTCAACCCGACGAAGTGCACATTTGGAGTACGAGAAGGAATGTTTCTCGGATACATTGTCAACCAGCGGGGCATTGAAGCAAATCCAGATAAGATCAAAGATCTTTTAGGGTTACGATCTCCAACAACAAAGAAAGAAGTGCAGAGTCTTACAGGACGAGTTGCAGCGCTCAAAAGATTTGTATCTCGAGCAACTGACAAATGCCTCCCATTCTTCAAAACACTTCGAAAAACTTTTGAGTGGACTGATGAATGTGAAAAGGCCTTTCAAGGCTTGAAAAAGTATTTGGGAGCACCTCCATTGTTGTCCAGGCCAATAACAGGAGAGAAATTGTATTTGTATCTGGCGGTATCAGAGAATGCAGTCAGCTCGGCATTGATCAGAGTGGAGAATGGAGTCCAGAAGCCAATTTATTACACAAGTAAGGCTTTTCGAGGTGCAGAAATCAGGTACCCAAAGTTAGAAAAATTGGCATTGGCGTTAATTGAAGCAAGTAGAAGAATGAGGCCATATTTCCAGGCCCATACCATCGTCGTTTATACCGATATGCCATTGAGACAAGCCCTTCATAAGCCAGAGAAGTCAGGAAGACTGATGTACTGGGCAATAGAACTCGGTGAATATGATATTGTATATGAGCCCAGATCATCATTGAAAGGGCAGGCTGTAGCAGATTTTATAGCAGAGTTTACATACCCTGATACCCCCGAGGAACAAAAGTTGCTCGCTGACCAACCTGTGGATGTTACAGAATCAACAGACATAAATTCGGACCAACCCCGGTTGGTAAACGGACTTATGGATATAGAAGGATCATCAACTTCAAACTCAGACCAGCTCCGGTTGGTAGAAGAGCGAGAAGAAATGATCGACGAGGAGCGAAAAGTGTCAGGGGAGGATGAAAAGAAGCAAAAAATATTTCACCGAGGAACCCTGTCAGATAAGGAATTTGAAGACGGGTTACCCATATGGAGATTATATGTAGATGGCTCATCTTGCACAGCAGGTTGCGGCGCAGGAATTGTTTTAAGCATCCCAGATGAGATTGACATGGAATATGCTTTACGATTCCAATTCAAAGCCTCTAATAATGAAGCTGAGTATGAAGCCATGATAGCGGGGTTAAACTTAGCAAAAGTTATGGAAGCACAACAGGTGATGGTATTCAGTGATTCTCAACTAATTGTGAATCAGATGACGGGAATATATGCGGTTAAAGGAGAGTTAATGATCAAATATCACGCAAAGGTGATGAAGTTGTTGACAGAATTTGATGCCATTCGGTTGGTGAGAATACCGAGGATGGAGAATGTACAAGTAGACGCACTGGCCCGACTAGCATCAGCTACTCGTACCGAGTTGTGAAGAACCATACCGATTGAAGTATTAGAAGGTCGGAGCATAGATGAAGACCTGACAATGAATGTAATAACCCTTGATTTAGGACCATCTTGAATGGATCCCATCAGGACATATATTGAAGAGGGAGGATTGCTGGAGGACAAGCTCGCTGCCAAGAAACTGAAGTATAAAGCTGCTCGGTATGTGTTAACTAATGGTATTTTATATAGAAGAGGAATTATAGCAGGTTTGCAGAGATGTGTACATCCGTCCGAGGTGAAAGAATTGATTGAAGAAATCCATGAAGGGTCTTGTGGAGCTCATGTAGTAGGTCGAACACTTTTACAAAGGGTAATGACTCAAGGATACTACTGGCCAACGATGAGGGCTGATTGCATAGCCTATGCTAAGAAATGTGACAAGTGCCAACGTTTTTCCTCTATCCGGCGAACTCCACAAGCATTGTTGACACCCATAACTTCCCCTTGGCCATTCGCCATGTGGGGAATTGATTTGGTGGGACCATTACCGACCACCCGAGGAAGATTCAAGTACCTCGTCGTCAGTAGACTATTTTACTAAGTGGGTAGAAGCTGAACCCCTCATCGACATGACGTACGAGAGAGTATACCAGTTCGTTTGGAAGAATATCATCTGTAGATATAGTCTCCCTCATGCCTTCATCACAGACCATGGAACCCAATTTGATAACGAAGAATTTGCTGCTTATTGTTATCAGTCGAACATTTTGAAGGTCCATTCAGCACCAGGCCATCCTCAAAGCAATGGACAGACTGAAGTGACGAATAGAACACTGCTAAATGGTTTGAAGAAAAGGCTAAGTGAAGCTAAAGCTAACTGGATTAACGAGTTACAATCAGTATTGTGGGCTTACCGAACAACTCCCCGAGCAGCGACTGGAGAATCACCATATATGCTGGCATTTGGAAGTGAGGATGTAATACCTGCCGAGTTAGGTCTCCCAACACACAGAGTGCTGAACTTCAATTCTCCGATCAGCGACTTGATGAGAAGGCTGGATTTGGATATGCTCGAGGATGTCACAGAAGAGGCAGCCATTCGGAATGCTGCTTACCAACAACGCACAGCTCTGTTCTACAACAAAAGGGTGAGGAAATGTGACTTAAAAGAGGGAGATTATGTGCTAAAGAAGGTCATTCAGAAGCACAATAAACTGGAAGCAAACTGGCATGGACCTTATCGAGTTACAGAAGTTATTCGACCAGGAACTTACCGAATAGCAACTCTAGAAGGAGAAGAATTCAAGAATGCTTGGAATGCTGAACACCTTCGCAAGTATTATCAGTAATGTAAAATGTAAAGCAGTTCCTTCATTATGAATAAAACGAGGATGTTTCACCATTTTCTTTCTATTGAAAGTTTTTCGGGGAATACTAGTGTTGTACACTACGTTGCTCGACAGCAAAAAGAAGACAAAAGTTCGAAAGAACAAAAAAATATACTCCTTTGGTTAGGAGGCGTACACTAGCGTGACTAACTAAGGTTGGTAAGATAACTAGTGGACATATAGTTCGAAAGAACCAAAAAATATACTCCTTTGGTTAGGAGACGTACACTAGCGTGACCAACTAAGGTTGGTAAGATAACTAGTGGACATATAGTTCGAAAGAACCAGATAGTTCGAAAGAACCTAATAGTTCGAACCTATGACCAACTCTGGTTGGTAAAAGGGCAAGAACAACATTCTTAAAAAAGCCAATCTCGGTTGGTTTGAAAACAAAATATGCCAACAAGTTGGTCGGAAGGTAAAATCATCCCAGAAAATTCCAAACTGAACCAAGTATAGTTGGTCGGTGATCAAATATACTTGGTCGACGAGGATAAATTATCGACCATGGTTGGTCGGGCACATTTTATGAACCAAGTATGGTTGGTCGGGGATAAAAACCCATCAACTGTAGCTGGTCGATAAGCACAATCTAACAACCTTGGTCGGTTAGAAACATTTTGAACATTTTATACTCATTACTTTATTATTAAGTGATTGAGTAAACTTGATACTTGTAACTTTTTATTAAGTTGGTCGATGAACAACAATATTGTTGTTATTTTTTAACTTATACATATGAACAGATGTAGAGCATTTTACAAGACAACAACAATACAGATTTGCAAAATGAAAGTCTTTCATTAAAATTCAAAATAAATTATTGGTTACATGAATATACTAACTATTACATTGAGATTCCTATTCTATGGGTTTCTTGCCCTTTGCTTTTGAAACAGGCTCTTCGCCAGCAGGAGGATCTTCCAGGCAAAGGGGAGAATTAATAAAGTTCAAGTCCTTTAGCATTCTGATATTCATTATTGAGGGTGTATCCATTAGATGCTCTGGAGGAGATACTTCGATCTGGGAGTGAAGACTGTAGTCACCAAGGTATTTTGAAATTAAGCTCCGAGGAATGGAACGAGCTGGGATCCATTCCATGTCCAATTTATAAGGTGGTACAGGCAAGTCTAATAACCCAGGAGCATGATAATCCCATAAATAATGCCCTTGCTCCAATTTTAATACACCCAAGGCGTTCAACCACCCCTGCTTATAACCTTCATTATTGGCGTGTTCAATACGAGCATCCAAATGACAAAGGGCCTCATTGTACCCTGCCATCCAAAATTCCCTGGGCTGTTTATGGAATTAGAAGGTTAATCTATCCAATTGTTCGTGAAGGCTCCTGGCAAAAACATCCTTATTATCCAGAGCAGACTTCATCGCAGTAAGTTGATCCTCCAAGGATAGATTTTTCTTGGACATTTCAGACAGAGCTCGGTCTTTTGCGTTCAATTGGAATGATTGAGTTTCTAACGTCGACTGAGTACGAGCTTCTTCAACATTGCGGCTAAGAACTCTTGATCGACTCCGAGCAGCAACTGGAGAACTTTGCTCCTCGACAATATTTTGAACAGCTCTTCCTCGTCCGCGAGAACCTCTTCCTCATCTCCGAGCAATAGCAGAAATACCAGACTTTCTTAAAGCATCCAGTTCTTGCATTAATTTGGCATTCTCGACCTCTAAGAACGAGAAACCTTCATCGGTAACTTGCACTAAAGCAGTAGAAGATGACGCTGCAGATTCATACTGTGCCAGCTTTTTCTGTAAATTATTATTCTCCTGTTCCAGCAACTCAGCAATCTGCCTGCAAGCCTCAACTTCACCTTTTAAAGTTCTTTCCCTAACATCGTATCCAGCCAGGATCTTTTTATGGCCTGTGTCAGAAGAAAGCTGTTGATATCTATTTTCATATTCCTTGTGCAACAAAGCCATTGATTCATTGTGCTGACCTTGGAGATCTTCTAAGGAATAATGAAGTTCCTCAATCAAGTCGTAGTAGGCTACATTGTTGGCCACAGCTCGGTCGAGTAAATCTTTCAAGTATCGATAAGCCTTAATTGCCTGTTCTGAGGCATCATGGCCAAGGATGTCATCAATTTCTGATGTACTAAGGTCTGTATGACCAGCCTTATAATATTCGTGACATTGCTGCATCAGCTTGGTATCATGTGCAGATATCAGTTCCATTCTAGCAACAAACTAAGGATGAGAAAAAGACAAACAATCAACAAAAACAAATCATCAACAACAGAGATGAACAAAAATGTATTTTATTAGATCATCAAAAGATTAAATTGTTTGATTACAAGTGATAATAAAAGATAGAAATGATACCGAACAACTTCACACCTTTTCCTTGTCTGGCAAGACTTTCTCGGGAGGCTGGGACGAGGAGCTTGGTTGCTCGGAGGTGATAGCATCTTGAACAGCAAGAGTTGAAATTTTCTCAGAAGGAGGAGGCATGGAAGAAATGTCCTCATTGGCAGCAGGAAGAGAGGCAGGGACCTGATCACCTATAGCCATAGAAGATTCATCAGAGGCAGGCTCATCTTCTTCTTCTTCCACAATTGGTGGAGGAGGACCAGGGAGGTGCAACTGGAATAGATCGGAATCATCCTTGATCTTCAATTCCTGTAGGGCAGCTACCCAGCCATCTCGGAAGTATTTCAACTTCCCATATTGAATTTGGGATGTCATCGCAGCAATCCCCTTATCCCATCCTTTTTCCCAGCCAGAGCTGAAGGATTTTTTAACTGCGAGCTTTCTTCTCAATTTCTCCGAGGAGAGCTTCGCATCCAATTCTTCCTTTTGGACCTTGATATCTCGTAGGGCGGATAACTCTTCCTCTGCCTTCTTCAACTTATCTTCAAGCTCTCCAAAGTTCTTGAGCTTGACATCATACTTCTGATGTTCGACCTCTAAACCTTTTACTTTATCCTCCAAATTCTTGGAGATCTCAGCCATCTTCACCTTCTCGGCCTCAACTGCAGACAACTTTTTCTCCCAAACAGCCTTGTCCTCACTATACTATTGGCGAGATTCCTTCAAGGATTGGGTCAAACCCAACAGAGCATCCTCTACACCTGACGAGGAGCTTGAAGCTTTAATAGCTTCATCTTTCTTCACGATTTTATTGAAACAGTTCACCAGCTGAAAGATGAGAAAAAACAGTAAAGTCAATACAAAATGCAAGCATTCAGAGAAAGAAAGAAAATTCAGAATGTGAGAAATTTACCGAAGCAAGATGACGAGTAGCTAGGGATGTCAGCATATCCCTAGAAATTTTTTCATCAATTCCTTGGACCTCGGGTATGATCCAAGTTTTTACCGAGCTCATTGCAGAGCTCGGAGGAATGATGGTTGGAATACCAACACCACCAGCAGGTAGAGAAGGGACAGTTTCAGCCAAATTGACTGAGGATGATTTCCTCAATCTTCTCAAAGGGACTTCAGCAGCTTCAACCAAGGAAGAACTCTTGGTAGGAGAGATAGTAATCACTTCCATAGGAGCAACTTTCTTGCTCGGAGCCACTGGGGGCTTCTCGGCAGCTTTGGAGGGTGTAGCATCCACCTTCTTAGTCCCCTCTGGGACATCAGTTTTGCTTTTCTTAGCCCCAACAGCAGAAGTAATGTCATCAAAAAGAGCAGGAGGAGCTCTTTTCTTGCCCATTCTTTGACTTAAAGGAAGATGAGAATCTGAAGAAGAATCCTCTGGAGTTGAAGCTGGTTCAACAGGGCGAGCAGTATAAGAGGTTGTGTAACTCTTATACTGTAGAAGATATGATGCAGACCTGATGTGCTCGTCTGTAACGTTCTTATGCAAACCCCAGATAAGTTTCAGATGCTTAATATTAACCTCTGATTCTTTTGGAGTTTTTCTTTTACTATCAACTGCAAACAAACACATAATGAAATATCAGTCATACATTTTGTCAAACATGATAAAAGCATAACTTCATAAGTAAAATAAAATGAAAAATAAACCTATCCCATTGCCATATGGGGGGCATCTGGGGCCGTTGTATACTCCATCTCCAACTAAAGGGGCATATTGCCAATTTTTAATAACCAACCCATGTTCAAAATAATCTCTATTTGAGTCAGGGAGGTTAACTACAAGAGCCCTATTCAGAAACCTAGTTTTTAAGTAATAAATATTATCTAGAGTGGCCCATTTATAGTAATACATAATTTCAGGGATCCCTATACGAGTCCCATGAGTTAGATTTAATTTGTGCACCCCATTAATTATTCTCCATGAATTGGGGGCTATTTTTGTAGGGACAAGATCAAAATACTGACAAAACTCAAGACACAATGGGTTTGGTGGAAAAGAAAATCCACATTCAGCTATGAATATACTGGGGAACCAATGCCCCTCAGCCAATCGAAAATAATCTAAAGGCTCAGAAAGAACCTCCAGAGTTACCCAAGAAGGAATGGAAAAATCGGAACGAAATTTCTCAACAGACTCCACAATATAAACCATACTGAATAAAAGAGATACAGAAGAAAGGAAGAAGATCTTACAGGAAGAAAGGAGGTATGTTGACAACGAACGAAAACTAAGATGAACGCACAAGAGAGAAGGAGAGAATAGAAAGCTTGAATGCAGGAAATTGGAAAAAGAAGAAGACGGTATGGTTACCTAAGAAGTTTAAATACTTTGCCTTGGGAAGCGGCGAAGGAAATGATTACAAAAAAGAAACTATTGAACTTCCGGCGGCTAAAAGGACAAAAAGGGCACTAAGATCGAAGCGCTCTTAAAAGTTCGAAAAAAGGTGGATTCTTTGAATTTGGAAATAAATTCAAATACGATGCTCCTAAAACCCAGGAAGATCATTCAATATTACCATAAACCAAGAAAGAATGTTCCATACTCCTCAAAGTTCAAAATATGAAACATTGGGGGCTTCTGTTGATACCAAAATTAATATGCTGATGTGGACGAATCATACGAAGACACTTGTCAATCTATGTGGCACAATAACAACGAGGAAGTTCATTTCCTCGACCAACTCATGTTCTCCCCGACCAACGAGGATATACCGAGGAACTGCAACACTCCGAGGTACTCTAGCGCTCCGAGGAACTCCTGATCAACGAGCAACTAAGGCGGTTCGAGCTGCATCTCGGCCGTAGTATTAATTGCCAGAATGTCAACAGTTCAACTATTCATTGAATATTTATCATCTTGACGCACACGCTGCATTAAATGTATTACCCTTTCATATGTATATCATTTAATGTATCAACCCATTCATGTACAGCCTAAGGGCTATAAATACCTTGTATCACCCTCATTCAAAGGGACGGGAATTTCTGGATTGAACTGATAATCGAGAATTCCCAAACACTCATCAATAACATAACAGTGGACGTAGGCCATTCTTATAAGGCTGAACCACTTTAAAAATCTTTGTTCATTTTATTTATCTGTGATTAAATAATTAGAGCGATCTAATTTTTTACATCAACAGTCCCAAAAGAGTTTTTTGAGATGATAACTTAACCGTCTCAAAAATTTCCCGTTTATGGAACCCTTTTGAGACGGCAAAGAAGCCGTCTTTAATAATTTTGGCACCAAAATTAAAATTTCATCCATTCCTTAATATACTCTATATAATTATAAACAAAACCTCTTAAAAATAATATGACATATTTTGCATCCCATTTCAACATATAACATATAATTTTCCATTCAATTATAATTAAAGTTCATACAAAGAAAAAATACACAATTTAAACATTGTGTCCAACATAGATATCTCTATACAATTTCACTCATTTCATTAGAAAAAATACATAAAAAAAACATCTATCCCTAACATAAAATGATGTATGCAAAGTAAACTTGCAATCTTCAAGCATACGACCTCTAACAAAATGACTCAAATATCTTGCCTTGTCCACAAAGGGTTTTCACCTGCAATAAATTTATTAAGTGTCAGTTACCTTAAACAAAGAAGTAATTTTTTTAATAGTTCCTATAGATGACAATCTTTAAAAACCTTATCAAATTTGTATATCTTCGTATTATTTGCTTTTAAAAATACATAATATTTTTAAAAAAATTCGGCAGAGTCTCCTTTATTTATTCATGAAAACCAACCTGTTTAAACATGAAAATTAACTAAAAAACAATGACAGAAATAACCAAAATTTTCTAAACAACTAATATAAATAAATATACACATTACGATTCCTTTTACCGTTGGACAACATAATGAACAAAATATAACTTGGCATTGGTCAATGCCCTGCTCAACAGCTTTAGGAGAACTTGGCATGTCCCATTGGCATTCGTGAATGGGGCATGCAAATATTGAGAAAAAATAAGCAAAATTTAGAAGAGAAAAAATATACTTTCTGTCCCCACCCCACCCGCAATTTAGAAGAGAAAAAGTAAGCAAAATTAGAATACATATATTATAGAGAAAAAGGCAAAGTTGACCTCGAAATTGAGTGACAAACCATCACAGAAGGCAGATTCTGCCTCTTCAATATTACCCTCATCGAGCGTTGTTTCAACTATGATTGTTTGCATGAAAACCCCATTTGCACACACTTGTCGAACTCCAACTTCATTCTCAAGCTGCCCCGATTCTGCTGATATGCTTCCCAACATATTTGCCCTTTTATTTATTCCCTGAAATTAAAATAAAACATTAAAAATCAAGTCTTTATTGAATTCAAACATAAATGATAATCAAATCTGGACAATAACAAAGAGAAAGAAAAGAACCTTCACTAATGACTGTAATTTGTGGTCGTATAACTTGCGCAACCATCCCTAACACCATCTTAATCAGTTAGGGCTAAATGCTCAGACACACCAACAAACTATCCTCATTAGGGCCAATAGTTAAATTTAAACTCAACAAACTATTCGCTTCCTTCACTTCTTGAACACATTTTTAAAAACATCCTTATTCCGGACCCTTAGAACCGTTTTCACCTGTTTAATTTTTGTGCGAACTGCAAAAACACACATTGATAGAGAGACATCAATCATAGCAATCCACAAATCTCATCTAGTAGACCTATCACACTTAACATAATAGTTTTATAATAGTTTACGTATGTAAAATCTTCAATATGGTCGGCTAATTACCAAACCAAAGAGAAAGACTGCAAGAGACTTTTACAAACAAAAGCAGAGGATCCACCTACTTTCTCGTCTGCATTGGCCACCACATTAAACCCCCCTACACAACCTATTGGGGAATCCTTATGCGTATTGTTAATGAAGACCAGTTCTTTCCATGGCCTTATCGTTATATTCTAGTGCATTTAGCATATACTATCGAAATAATGACTGGGTTGTGTAGAGTATTATGGGATATTTCTAGTGTTAAGCATTGGTCCATATTTCTTAGAATCTCGATTCCACTTCATAGTACCATAAAACCCATAATTTCCCATTTGTGTTGCTGGCACCATTGTCAATAGGCAGCCGCCAATGCTCATTGGGCAGCCCCCAATGCTCCATGAGTCTCTAAGCCATAGCCTGGAAAAGTCGTCTTCATGGTTGAATCTGATTATGATGTATTTTTGATCCATCAGTCCAATGGAGTAAGCTGATTTAAGTTTCAACGCACTGAAAGCCTTTTTTATTTTGTCCAGGGGGTCTCCCATGGTAGAACTTGCCTATGATGGTTTGAATGTATGGCCTTGAGGGGCCATTTATCTCACTTTATGAGAAAGAAATGGCAGCCTCACCTTTATACAGTTGCGGCTTTTTCAATT
The DNA here is from genome assembly GCA_949130495.1 of Sambucus nigra. Classification (NCBI taxonomy): domain Eukaryota; kingdom Viridiplantae; phylum Streptophyta; class Magnoliopsida; order Dipsacales; family Adoxaceae; genus Sambucus; species Sambucus nigra. The sequence goes on from OX422214.1 coordinate 360,283,375, forward strand.
CACATGTAGCATTAGTTTGGGGCTGTGGTTGGTTACCCATTAGTGCTTGTGAAAACGATCGCCGCCAAACCGATTTGGGGTCCGGAGGCACTAGATTCTCTTTTGTATTTGCCCGTGAGGGTTCCATAACCGAGCCTTGATTTGGGTCAATCCAGTTGAAGCAAGAACGGACCAGTAGTAAAATCAAACCATAGGATCACAAGAACCAAATAAGCATCAATATTTAGCATTTTGAACTGATCAGATTGTCTTTCAATATGTGGATTTGTTGCTTGGATAAGATCTAAAGTCGAGATAAACTAATGAAATGCGGATGTGTAGAGAATAATCTGTGTTTTATGTGGAAATGCAGTAGTAATAATAGTTGCATCCAAAGAAGTGTAAAATAATATGTATGCAGTGTTTGGTAAACAAGAAATAATATCATCAGTTATAAGACCTGATCAAGATGTTATGATCAAGATTACATTAATGGCAGTGATCGTAAGACCTGATAAGCCACTATCAGTTATAATCCTAATGGACCCTAATGGACACCATAAGTTGTAATCCACTAATGGCAGTGATCGTAAGACTTGATAAGCTATCAGACAGATTTTGTATTATGGATAAGTAGAATATTCCTTCTAATTTTGATTAAAGTGTGAAAAGTTTAGTGTTGGAATCCCCTTCAAGAAGCCATTTACCCCTCATTTTTTGTTGCCAAAATAGATCTTCATTACTTAGAGCATTTAGCAGACCCATTATTTATTGGGATAGAGAGGAGATTTTCATAAGCCATTTCCTTGGCAAGCACATGGTTTTTTAGAGAGGAGATTTGATCAAACACATTATAAAAATCCTCTTTATTCCAGTTGGAAAGGTCAGATTTAAGTCTTTGGATTTTTTAGGCGAAAACTTTAAAAGGGTTACCATGAGAAGGTTGGAACCAAGAAGTTTATGCAATTTGGATGATTGATACAGATTATTTAGAATTTGAAGGGTTCAGGAATGGAATCTATGATTAAAGGAATTGAAAAGAGAAGTTGAGAGTGATCTGAGCTTGTCTTGCGGATTGCATTACAAACGTTGGAATCAACCTTCCTGATATTCAAATTGTATGTTATTTGGATACTCTAATCAATCAGTAGATTTTTTGCACATACTAGATGCTGCAATTGAAGGGGAAAAACAACATGGACTAATGACCATATATGGCAGAGACAAGTTGAATAGATAAACTAGTATATAAATACTATGGTGAAGAATATTAATAAGACTATTTGAAACACTCTCCTCTTCTAATTGAGGTTAGTATATATCTTGAAGGAGTAAAAATTCCTTAAAAAATATGGATTTCATATGGTGACTTTATTATAACTCTTAAACAAGGAGGGGGGGGGGGGGGGGGGAGACCCGTTGTTGATGTTAAAGGCTCATGGAATAGGTTGGTTATGTACCAAAACTAAAGGCTTAAATATCATTTAAGGTTATGAAAATGAGAAAACTTTGGGAATGTGTTTTAAAATATTAAAAATGCTGAAGATTTGTTGACGAGTATTGAAAATTTAATTCAGTTAAAATCTTCTGACATCAAAAGAGATTACTCAAGCTGCATTGATTTAATTTCAAAAGCAATTAGGTACAAACCCTCAGTATGGGAGTGAAGATAATCATTCCTACTTTAGTGAATGAAGATAAACGTAACAATATCATTGCCATACTCGTCAACAAATCTGACATCTTGACTCTGGTGAAACGAAAAGTATAAAATCAATTGTTAGAACATGCATCACATAAGGTGAGTATATTTTCGTTTGCCTTTTATCTATAATCGTATTATTTATTGATGATTTTGGCATGCAAGAGCTTATAATTTAAATCAATGTTATAAAAAGTGCTAGGTGGTAGACGGAAGGATGATGGTTTCCTAGGCGTTTTCCTCCTCTCCCCCCCCCCTCTTTTTACACACCAATACCAAGCATATGTTGAAGTTTAAGCTACAAAAAACCTATAACAATGACTTATCCATTCACATTGCTAACAATACTTTAAAGTCCCATAATTCCAACATTACTATGATTTCCTTAATCCCTATATAAATAAAAGATTGCGAAACTAAGACAGAATAATATTACACACATAAAAGACATTTTCAGCAACTGATACCTGATTCTTAAAAAAAATGAAAACATAACAGAAAGAAAAAATAATGTTATTGTTGACACCAAAACAGAGTAACATTTAGAAATGTCACACAAAATGCTACTATAGTCACTTCTAATTTGTGTGTGTGTATATATAGATTAATTAAATACCTATTTCCATATATATTTGTATTTCTATGCTACTACAGTATTTCGTACTTTCTACGCAGTGCTGGGCAATTTCTTTTTTAAAAATTGTTGATGTTTTCACTTGGTTCTCTTTTTTTTATTGGTTAGACCACTTTTTAGAACACTGATGTAAAATTTCCCTAATCTTTAACTAGATATGTAAGCATTGCGACTTGCGTTACTTTAACCATTCACTCCTTAATATGTAAAACGTTTCTCGTTTTCTACTAAGATGTATGTGCAGGATAATAAAGTTAACTACTCTCCTATTGCTCATTAGGCTAGGGAGTAGGGTGACTCGTGCGATAACAAAGCACCATAGCACACCATCGTGATTGTGAATACAATTCAACCATTAGCTAGAGAACAATGAAACTCAGTAAGATTGTCTAAACAGATGTATGTATACATATGTATACATAACTAGATCACAGAATTACAACCAACTTTGCCAACTTGCAAATGGGCAGTATAAACATTTTGTTTCCTTGTATCAAACTTGAGCATGAATATCTGATGAAGAATCTCATTTTGAGGATTAGGAGATTTGAATGATATACTTGAATGAGAGGATGAGATAAGTTCGCAGTCCTTTTTAATGATCATGTTGCAGTTCATTTGAATGCTTTCAAATTTATTATGGTTTCTACTGATCCAAATAGCGGAACAAGGTATGGATGGTGTAATAACAGAGATGTAAAGGGTTTGATCCTAGTTAAACTTGATAGAGGTCGTGTAAATATAAGATGGACAACAAACTTTATCAAAATGTGAGATCAAAAGTTCTAAAGCTCCTAATGCTTCCAATATCAGAATAGCTCAAGTAACAGGTTTTAAAGGTGCAAGTGGAACAATTAGATACCTAGGCTGCCCTCTATTTAAAGGTAGAAGAAAAGCCTTATTTTTTGAACCATTAGTTCAATCTATAGCCCTCTAAAATCCAAAGTTGGAAGACTAAATTCCTCTCATTGGCAGGAAGACTTACTTTCATCCAATTAGTCCCCTCTTCAATGCCTATTTATTCTCTATTTACTTTAAATCCCCCAAAAATGGTCATTAAGTCTATAAACCAGTTGATCAGTGCCTTCTTTTGGGGGATGAACAAGGAATATGGGAATAAATACCATTGGATTAGATGGGATTCTATCTGTTTTCCTAAGCAAGCAGGCGGATTAGATGTTAAAAACTTTCGCTCTATTATGGAAGCTACTAATATCAAGTTGACTTGGAACATGAAGGAAGGTAGAAGCCTATGGACTAAATTTATGAATTCCAAATACTCTGATGTTGGACCAATGACTCTTAGAAGAATCCAATCTGTTTGGGAGATAATGGACTCAAATTCCCAATGGGAAACAATGAGTCTCATTAATAATAAGGCTCGATGAATCAGCTCAGAGAGTTACCACCATTTAGGTAGAAAAATATGTTTTTACATGACCTGTCAAGTTTATTCCATTGATCTATAGGTACGGTTTGGGATCTATGGGTGCCGAAACCTAGTCAACTTGGTTGTGTCGTTAATTTTTGGATCTATGGGTACAAAAACCTAATTAACTCATGGAGAGTTTCTTCATTAGGGGATTGGGCACATCTTCTCCAGCAATCCCGACAATTGAGGAGCAACCAAAAGATATTCCCCTGGTGTGGTGTCCATTGGGCCTTTGCATAGAGATGATGAGACCCTCCAAGGTATGTAGGATGAGAAGATGAATTACATGCATAGCCTCTTGGATAGTACCGCTAAAGCAAGCCAATATAATGTAGATGATATCCTACGTGTATGTGGGCATGTCATGTCAGATTTGGCACCCGATGCTCGATTATGATATAAAGAAGGATTCAAATACGACAATGTGGAGCTTAAAAAAATAATATTGGTTCGTTATTGCTTCATACTTGAATTTTTATGAAGATCACTGACTCATGAGCATAATGTTATGCACCCAATATTCATTAAGGAGTTAGATCACTTTATAATGAAACATGACTCACTACTACTAGAGAACCAGGTTCCTTTATGTGTTCTTGAATAATTCTTCCATCTCACTCTTCGAAAAATTATCGTAGATGCTATAAATTGGTGACTTAAGATATATGTTTGATTTCTTCCACGCTACTGTGAGTCTGAACTTTTAGAAAATGGAAGTAAAGGATTACACTAATAATTTTCATATTTTGTTAACGGGTGTAACGCTATCACTTTAGAAACATACGCTTCTGTTTTTCGACAATATGTTGGACCAAGACTTCAAAATGAGAGAGGACGATGAGATTGATGAGATGAAATGTTATCATATGTTGAATCTTTTACACAGGTACATTCGGCCAACATATAATGTTTGTTCGGGGAATTATTCCGTCGTGTATTACTCTGCAACTGATCTTGATCGGTCGGGCATCAAATTCAAAGCGAGCGAGAGCCCGCACTTTCTAATTGTGAAATTTTGATCTATTTGTTTACTGCCTTCTTATTTGATGAATCTTTATCAAATCATAACTTCTTTGAAGGCATACCCTTACCAAATTGTATATTCATGGTTGCAAGACCCTGATAATACATTTCATGTGATTGTGATAGAGGAGACGACTCCAATATTACCTATGGTTGTGGCAGAGGAGACAAATATAATATCATATAATCATCGTTCGTTGTCAAGGTTGTTGAATCTTCTACATCATATATCAATGTTTATTTTTTGTTTGTTTAGTTGGTTGTGTCAGATGTGTGGTACACGTTGTTTAAAATGACCATCGTTGTGCGTTAATGATTTCACTGAAACATTCTTGAGGAACTTATGCTATGCTCATGGACACACTCATTGATTTTAAGGAGGATGTTGAATTGCTTGTAAATGAAAAAGTGTGGGGCGACTCTCTTCTACATTACCCCTAAATATCTTATTTTTAGAGTATCAACACGTTTTACCCGTGAATACACTTTAAAATGACAACAAACTTGCAATTTTGGTTTGTCAACCAAATGTCAGCAAATCAAATTCACCCACTCGCATTAAATATCATTAAATACAAACTTATATTAGATACTAGTGGTAACCCGTGCGATGCGCGGGAAAGTTTGGTTGAAAAAGTTACTATTTTTAACTAAATATGGTCATTCAAATAGCACTCCTCATAAAGTGTAGAACTAACAAATGTTTGGGAAAAAAACTATTTGTCTTGAATTAAAAACATAACATGAGTCGCCACATAATTATCAGTAATAACTTCACCAACAAGTGATTCACGCGATCAATGGATCAAAACAATATTAAATTGTATCAAATCCCTAAAACTCATAACCATCATTAGATCTAATCTAATCCAAATCTGATTTCACAAAAAACTTACCCATCTAACGCAACTGTCCATGAATGCAAAATGATTTGAGATATGAGATTAATTCAAAAATGATGAGGTGCCATACTTTGGTACTCTTAGGGTGTCTGTGCCTCTTTTTAGGCCACTTGATTACTATTTTAAGTTTTCGACTCCCAAATCATATTTTTAATTCTAAACAATCGTATAGTAGTCAATTGCGGATTGGGAGTCCAGTGAGGACATGATCACTTCCCTTAGGTTACTTTTGTGCGTCTTGGTATCCGTGTCTCATTTCTTGCCACTCAGATCGTGAGATATCAAGTTTATCTTTTTAGATTGTTTAAAGATTGTGACATTACTTATTTGTGTTTACTAATTTTTTATTTAAATTAGAATTTTAACTAATGCTTGTCTTTTTATTTATTGCTTTCAGGTACCACCTCATATGTTTATATGTTGGAGTTTGTGTCCCAACATTTAGTGATTTGAATGTTAAAAATTAGCATAAACTACTGGCAAAGGACAAAATAAAATCATAATCGAATAGTAAACCAGATTAATGGCATAAACTACTTGCAAAGAACATGAATTAATTAACACAAACAAACATATCAATAATTATAACTAACATTTGCATAAACAAGTATATAGATATTATCATAAATTAATCTTAAAACTATACTACAACATCCAATTGAAAATATGGGTTTTTAATTGGCTCACCCTCAACCTCCTATCACCACTACAAATCAATCCAGTAAAAAATCTAATGATATTAAGCAATAACCAATAATTAAAATTACCTTTTATCCACATCAATCCACATATTGAAACCCTGCTCCCTATATAATATTATAGGTTGGATCCTCCTGTACAATCTTCCAACCAATATAATTAATAACATAAAACCTTTAACATACAACAATAGCATAAAAGATAATCAAAATAGTCAACAAATAAAATATGACTGACCCGATATTGTTAACTTAACCAGAAGCTAGGGCAAGGGCTAGGGCGGCTAGAGTGAGGGTGGTGAAGGCGTGCGGCTAGGGCGGCGAGAGTGAGGGCAGTGAAGGCGTGCGGCTAGGGCGTGTGCGTGGATTTTTTTGCCAGTGAAGAAGTAAATGTCGTAGGTGAGGCATGTAGGTGGGGAGATTTTGGTTCGATTTCTTTTCATTTTTTTCTTATTTTTTGACTAATAGAAAAGGGGGGGGGGGGGGGGGGGGGAGAAGCGGGAACAAAAAAAAAGAGAAGGGGGAATCCAATTTAGTATTAGCCGTCTCTTAAGGTATCGCTTTTGATACGGGTATTAACATGCTGTCTTATAAAGTATATCTTTTGAGACAGGTAAAATTAACTGTCTTAAAAAATAATAGTTTTTAAAAATGTAAATTTTAGCCGTATCAAAAAGTGAGTTTTAAAGACCAGAATTTTAGCCGTCTCAAAAGCCTCCGTAGTAAAAAGCAATTTTTTTTGTAGTGAACATGCATGTATTGCATGACAAGATGACATCAATAACATTTTTCACATGTTCAAATTAAGAGATATGAAAATATTATCCCCCGTGTGACACTAATTAACAATGATTATTCTTTCAACATGTATGTAAAGCGTGCACTCTCATACCCTATAAAGGTGAGCCACGTGGCACTCTCTTTTCTCTCTCCTTTAATAGCCTATAAATAACACACACCACTAACATTTTGGGGGATTTGAGATTTTATTTATTGATATACTGCCCAATTCTAGAGAGAACTTGAGATCTTCACTATTGTACTTGTCAATGGATTTAGCCCTGTAAATTAATACAGTATACACTACACCTATGGATGTAGGCCCTATTTCGGGTCAAACAACATAAATCCAATAATATTTCTCTTTCTCTCATTTTTCCACTATTTTCTCTAGTTTGGATTTCAACAATTCGATCTCTTATCTGTTATTTATTTATAATTACTATGTATTAGCTAAGATAATAAGTGTAACAATTTTAGGTGATAACAATTACGACTTTGATTCGTCGAATTTGGATAACCAAACCTAACTATAGTTTGAACTTGTTATCGTACTCAATTTATATACCTTTTAAAATAATAAAAAGGACTGAATTGAAATCGGATAGAGTGATGGCGATAGAGGAATGCATGTATGTATTCTCTCGATTTTGTCTTGAATAGTTACATTATAAGAATTTTCTAAGGAATTCCAAAATACAAGTGAACAAAGACTAATGAAATGACATAATATTATTTATTTCTCAAGTCTGATTTATTCCAACTGTAAGGGGAAATTTTAAATCGAGTAAATTTATAAATATATTGGCCTTATTCCATTTATATAAAACTTGTTTAAGTCATAGGTTAGGATTTTAGTTTTTTATCCTTGAAGCCAATGATGTGTGATTGAAGGCCGTGATAGTCAAGTTAAAGCAACATCGAGTATATGACAAGTTTTATCTTCAATACCCATGGGATCTCTAGAGGTATGAATGTATATTATGTTTGATACCTGAATTCTTTTTTTTGGTATTTGATTTTCAAAATAATTTTTTAGGCATTTTTCGTAAAAGGATTTTGAAAGAAAATATATTTTAGTTTTTAAATTTATTCGAACGAGTTCTCTTTCTTATTCAGAAGAGTTTACTCTATTCATTCAAGCGAGATATATGTTTCATTCAAAAAAGTATGGGTTTTTGTTCAAATGAGGTTTGAGCGAGCTTCGAGTGAATTGTCTTTGTCTTGGAAGAAAAATATCGTGCAAAAGTCGCATGGAGATTGTTTAAACGAATTGTTTATTGTCATTTGAATTACTTTTTTTCTTTCGAATGAGTGTACCTAGTTCATTCAAACGACCTTATGTTTTTTGTTCGAACGAGTTCTCTTGGGATACATGGCGACTTAAAATTTATGAATATATATATATATATATATATATATATATATATATTAGGTCGGCACAAATTTTTTATTTTAAAGGCTTTTAAATCAGTTTTTTAAGATAAATCGAAGATCCTCGAAACCCTAGTTTACATCCATTATTTAAGATATATGAATCACCATTTTATGTCAATTTAAGATCTCCATTTGTCTTGCCCCAAGATGTTTTCTCTTTATTGAGATGTTGTTGTGAGCGGTGGATTACGTGTTTACTTCATGCAACGGTCCGTGCGTGTTTGCATGAGACGGATGGAACTAGTCATGCAATTGTGGATATCGATATGTGGGAAGAGCTTGCGTCGTGATAACTATTGGAAGGCATCAAACATAAACTGCGAAGAAGTTTCAAGGAGGAAAGAGAGAATGAAGGCTTGAAGTCATCGAGTTGGTCTAAGAAGTCGATCCAGTAAGTCTAATTTTTCCTTATTTCGATACCTATATCATAGTGATTTGCGTGGTTGGGTTTGTTAGGTTTTTTATGTTATGGATTTTACTCACACAACGTCATGATGTAGTTTACCTTTATTTTATTTATGCTTATATCACCTATATGCATGATTAAGTCAAGATAAAATTGGTAAACTGCTTGCACAACACTTTGGTTTACTTGTTTTAATTAATCGAAAAAAAAGTTGGTGTTTGCTTAAAACCCTTATGAGCACTAGAGCATTTTTAGTAACTTCAGCATTAGTCAATGTCCACTACCTATGATATGATTATTATCTCACATCTAATGTTTGATAATCAGGGTATAATTAGCTAGGTTATTATTGATACTTTAAAGGAATATTAATATCATTGATACAACCCTAGTTTTAATATTACTTTATGAAGGTAACTTCTCATCTAAATGAACTAGAAATTTTAAGAAGGTGAAATTGATGTGGAATCCGAAATCGATTTTCTTTCTGGCAAAGGGATTTATCATGAAAACTTATAAGTATTCATGTTAGCGAAATAAATTTATATTCTTCATTGAAGAGTGGATATAAGTACAAGTAAAGTTAGAACTAGTGAGTCATAATTCAGGTAGTGTCGAGGACTTAAAGATAGTGAATTATGTAATTGTAATTGAATTCAGTAAAAGTAGTAAAAACACTAGTAGGAGTTAATAATCTCATATTCTTTAAAATAAAAAAGGTCTATAAATTTATTCATGTAAGCTTGAATATTTTTTACTAGTTTGTTAAATAGTAACTTAGATCCTAAACACAAGAGCCATATCATTGGTTATAGGAAACTAGTCTACTTTTGATAGGTGAATATATTTTTACTATTAGGAATTTGTAGTTATAATAGGAAACATAACTCTTAACTTTACTAATTAAGGATTTAATTTTAAATGATTTCTTATAAGTAACAAAAATAAATGTAAGGAACTTATGTTTGGCTTTAAATTTTTTTAATAATATTTGTTTTATTTTAATAATATGTTGTGAATGGTAATAAACATTATATTGATTATGATACTCAAGATAATAATCATTATAAAATAAATATTATATTTAGTAAACTTTTTTTAAATAATATTCATGATTTATCACTAAAAGCATAAGATTGTTCTATGTAAATTATAATATATCTATATCAATAGATACATGAATTATTTTATCTGTAACGATTCATAAACTGGCAGAAGATTAGTTTGGGCACTCATTGAAAGTGGATGCACATCTAGTTATTGAATCTAACTTAGATGGAAAATGATCAAGTGGTATTATAGATTAATAAATATTAAAAATGTTTTATTAATGTAATTATATAATTGTATTTTTATAGCATTTAATTAATTGTTAAATTCATTATTGGATTTTGATGATTTGTTTTCATATGATATGTGGTATGTCATTTTATGATTTGAGATGGTTGACCTTTGATATGTTATTTAGTAGATTGAGAGGTGAATTTGAGATGTTAAATATGTCGTAATATATATTTGAGTTATGTGTTCATTGGACTGTATTGCTATAGTTGTTGTCAAACTCATAATAATTCATTAAGATAAATAATTAAGTAACTTAATATTATGGGTGGCTATGAAATGGTCAGGTGGTAGGTGTCAGTTTTTTCTTGGTTTATTCCGTTGGAATCGGTTCTTAAAGATCGTGAAGTTGGTTGATATAATATGAAGTCACATTATAATTAATTAATAATAAAGATCTTAACTTTAGTTATGTGTTTTTCCTAATTAATTAATTTAATAAGAAAATTAATTAACTTAATAAGATGATTGGGTTGTAAAATATGTTAACCTTCGAGTAGGTTCAGGAGATGTTCATAAATTCTTATTTGATCTTGTTATAGTTGGATTTTAGTCCTTTTAGTGGGTCTATGGATTGGGCCAAGTTTTATGCCATTTTGGAGTTTTTTTGGGGCTTTTTTAGTTAAGGCTAATTTAGGGCCTAAGCATAATTTTGGGTTAGATTATTTTATTAACCAAAATTGTAAATATACATATAGGGAGATCCCTAGATACTAAGGAAGAGGAGGAGGAAACCCTATCTAGGGGATTGGGAGATATGGCTTAAAGAATTGGGGAAAATTAGGGATTGATTTTATAATCAACTCAAGACAAGTTTAATTTGCTTAAAAATGTAATTACATATGTATTTAAACAATCGTAATATTTTAGAATCTGCAAAGATCATATTATAATATGATTTTGACGTGTACTCAAACCTTAATCCATAATTAAGATTAATCATTATATAAACCGTAGATAATTATTAAAGAAATTATTATAATTATTAACGAATCATCTAATTATCCTTTGAAATAGTGTAATTTGGTATTTAAATCATTAGATATGAATTATATATATTGAAATCAATTAAATCTCTAATGTTTCGATGTTATTCTGATTATATTTGTATAGTAATTGGATAGTTGGATCATCTTGCTTAATTCATGAACTGATAGTTAGTTTTATAAAATATGAGATTAGATATTTGAATGAGTTCTTAGTCATCTAAAACTTTTAAAAACTAGTTGCTAAGACTTATATCATGTTTAGTTAGGGAGGAGAAGAGATATATTGATGTTTTAGAGGTTGTATGGCTTGAGGTTTATGAGTTGTGGTTGCAAAAGAAGAAAACTAGAGGAAAAAGAAGGGTTTGGTCCTCTCATATTGATCAGGTCTAGGCTTGAATCGATCTAGACCTGATGGGCTATTGGGTCGGGTCAATTTGGGTGTCTTTTTATTCGGGTTTTGAATTTGGGTTAATATTTCGGATGTTGAACTATTAAGATGAATATAAGGGCAATAGGTTGGAATTATGCATAGTTTAGGAGCCTTAATTTTTGGCTCAAAAATTAAAATTTCAATTGACGTTTTCCATTAATATAGATCCTATTATAGAAAATAATATATTTATAACTCATCGAGTAGGGTAGTTGTTGATTTAGAATGATCAATATAAATGGTTGGTGCGAGTTAATACCTAGATTGGATCCTTAGGAGTTTAGGCATTAATTATATAAACCATTAAAGTTAAACACACGTAATAACTTGTAATGAAAAAGATTAAATATTTAACCCAATTGAGTAAGGTTTGTGCTGATTTTCTTGACTTATATGTACGATCATACCGAGGGTGTGTGTGTGCTCATGGGTAGCTTACTTGGGGCATTTAATAACGAACGTATGATATTAACCGCTGATGGTATTCCTGGTGATAAATATGGTCTCGACCTAGGTACTATTTTCCTCGATCCTATGTGCTGAGGTACTCATATTCCAAGGGGATAACAAGGAGCATTCTCTCATATAGTTTTGGTTATAAGGACATACATTTGGTGTGATGGTGTAGTTATTTACCTTATTGTTTCTTCTTTGAGGTTATAGGGTTGGTACGTCCTATGATTATACCCACTAGTGTTATGAGCAATCTTTGAAGGTATTAGGGATATGCATGAGCTTGATTCCCCTATGATTTTATATGAGTTGAGCATACTCATGGATATTCTGGATTGTGTGATTTTACTTTCATTGTATTTAGAGATGATCGTATTGGATTATGATTTATACTACCGATGCATGACCACGAGATTATGACTTGGGAATAATAATATCAAATATAATGGCGGCGTATATACTGAATTGTGAATCGGGAAATTTAAACTCTAATACACTATAAAGATACTTATAGAATCATAACTTGAGACTATTAACGTAAGTTGTTAGTGCTTAGTTAAATACTTTTAATGTAGGAGTATACAGTTCAGTAATAAATGTTTATCCCAAAGATGACCTTAAATTATTATTGTAAAGAATAAATTAAAAGATGAAATATATCACAATGGCCTTATTTGGGACCTGTAATAGAACCACATTCTTATTTAGATTGTTATATTTGGGAAAAACTTAAAATTAACTTAAATAAGGGGTAAAGATGTGCTATTATATTTGGTCCAAATGTAGCTATATTCATAAGCAATGTGGACTTTCTAGAATTAATCCTCCAAGTTGAATATTTTTACAGGTCTTAAGACCTATTCATTGCTGCAAACTATATATACTCTTTGGAGGTGTTTCTCCAGCACCAATTTTAGGTATCATTTCTTAAGAAGTATATGTCAAGCATTATAGCTCATTAACATTCCATATTATTTTATACTTAAGTTTTCAGTCAGTTGTAGTATGTCAAATTTCTGGGGTCAGAGATCTATATGAGATGTATTTATTAAAATTCTTTATATTCCAGAGCTACAGTTGTATTTTATTGTTATTTAGATCTAATCATAGATGTTTTAATTTATTCATATCTTTATTATTTTATCATTGTCTTTATTTATTGTTATCTCATTCATGCTTAGAATGTTACTAGTTATTTTTTACTCTTGTGAATTTTATTTTAGAGCTGATCAATCTGTTTATGAATTTTAGGTGGTGTCAAAAATATTTAATAAGATTCTGAGATGAAAATAACACCAAAACAACTCAAAAGCCTTAAAAAATAATCAAAAGTGGATTGTTGGTCATTGGGTTGATTCTTCCTAGGGATAATTTTTTCTTCAATCATAAGAGAAAACTTTTCCACCAAAAATCTAAAATTTAAAATCCAATTTTCCATCGATAAAATGTTCAGTTCAATCATCATAAATGCTCAAAATATCGTTGGCAACTAGTGAAGAGATCTTTATAGCACCAAATGTTCATTGGTTGTTGCAAACATGTAGGAGAGCTTCTCAACGAACGAGCATCAAATGTACTAAAGTTGAGTTTTAGGGGTGATTTTTGGGGAGTTTTCAAATGTAATACTTTGAGTATAAATAGATTAATGAAAAAGGTTTCTTGCAATATCATGTAATTTAGGTAATTATTAATTGATATGTTATATTAATTTAATTAGGAAAAAATATTTGTACTTTGGAAAGTATTATTTAGCGAGATAAATGATTAATATTTATTAGAATTATTATTTACTTTTGTGTGATAACTAATTAGTTATATGATTTATTATATGTCGTGTACGTGTGATAGCGACAGTTTAATTAGTGATGGGTCGATAGAGTATGACATCGACGGATCAATATAAATCATAGACGAGCCGATTAATGAAAAGTTAGCATAATTGGAGTTGGGTGACTCAAATGACCTTTTCAAGTACACCGATGATCTAAGTAAGGTGGAAATAGTCCATAATAGGTAACCGGGGTGTGATGTTTGGGTTCTGAGGACTTTTTTACACATAAGAGGGCTCGTATAAGTGTAAGAAAGTCATTTTATATTTATAATTAAACGCAGAATTGGATTAGGTTTTTGGGAGGACTTTCAAGGGTTTGGGAAGATGTGTGACAACCCACCTTTTACATTCCAAACAAGTGGTTGAGAGAAAAGAACCCTAGAAAAGATAAAAGAGGCAAGGAGGAAGGAGGAAGGGTCTTGAAAAGGAGATTCAACCCGGATTAGAGACTTCGGATTCAAAATCCATCAAGGAAAGTAAATACTTGCTTTACATCGCATTTTCAATTGGTAGGTAATAAGTTTCTTAATATTTATGAGGAATTGGGGATTTGATTGTGAAAAATTAAAATTTATGAGTTGATAAAGAAATCCATTGGTAAAGATTGCATGATCTTGAATAAATGAATAAAATGGGTTTGATTATATTGAGAAAATTTTGGATTTAAATGGAACAAGAGGAAGGACTTAATTGAAAGATAAAATATTTAATTTTCAACTTGGTATAAGAATTTTAATATTGAATGTATGGTGATTTTTTTGTTAGATTCATGTATATAGTGACGGGATTGTTTTATGGTTGATACATGATCTATAATTCTTGGAATCTGGGTAGTAATAACCCTAGAAACGAAGTTGGAAGGTTGAGGATGGATCCCACCTAAGAAAGTGCTTCAAGCCTGTTTCTGGAATTTCGCTTGAAGCTCATTCTAACATAATTATAATGAGATGCCACTCCTTTTCAAATGAGGTTGTATTTTGTTCGAAGGACCCATGAGTTTAGGTCGAGTTTGGACTAGGATTTTTTTTTGGGTATTTGTACGAATCAAGAAAGTATGTGGGAGGTTATACAAGTGAATGTATATTTTATTTAAAATAAAATTGTGCCTCAACTTGTTAGTAGGAATCTAACAACTAACTAGGGTGCTCGGATAAGCGACTAGTTAAATAAATAAAATGGGGACTTCGAAGGACCTCAGGTTTTTGGTGAATCATGCACAATATGATATGTGTACGAGTTCAGTAGTTATTATATTTACATAGTAGGGGAACATGTATATATGTTTTATGTGCATACTTCTTGTTTTATTTAAACATACCTACTCGGGGTAGGAGTTCGGTTGATTCCCGAGGTTATAGTACTGTTTCATGACCATTATCCGTGTGTGAGGATAAATGTTGATTTTGAGTCCGGTTGGGCGTGATGTTGTATGGTTACGACCCACGAATGTATGTATATGACCTCCTCCATTATATGTATATTCGTTTGCAATCGGTAGTGATATTCCGACCTGGTGGTTTGGTGTGAGGCAGATGGAAAGAGTGAATCAGATGTTAGAGGATATGTTAAGGATGTGTATTCTGGATTTCATGGGTAGCTAGAAGAAGTATTTGCCTTTGGTAGAGTTTGCAAACAATAACTCATATGAGTTCACTATTACCATGTCACAGTTTGAGGCTTTGTATGGAAGACCTTACCCTTCGACCCCTTATCGATTAGAGGTGGGGGACAATAAGATACTCAGGCAGAATTTGATTTAAGAGACTTCAGTGAACATTAAGTTGATTCAGAGTCTTATTCGATAAGCTCAGGATAGGCAGAAGAGTTACACCGATGCGAATCGAAGGTTTGTAGAGCTTAATGTGGGTGATCAAGTGTTATTACGGGTATCTCCCATTAAGGTAGTGATGTGGTTCGAAAATAAGGGGAAATTGACACCTACGTATGAGGGGCCTTTTCAATTTATCAAGAAGATTGGGCCAGTTGCATATAGGCTTGCCTTACCAGAGCATTTGTAGAGGATTCATGACGTGTTCCATGTGTCACCATTGAAGAAGTATCACTGGCACATACCTCTAGAGGATGCATCCAGATATCTTATATAAGGAGAGACCTGTTGCCATTTTAAATTGTAGAGAGCATAAGCTTCGATCAAAGGTGGTACCGTTAGTGCATGCACAGTGGGAACACCATAATATTGCCAGGTCGACGTGGGAGCATGGGGATGACATACCATAAAAGTATCCGGAGAACTTTGTGGCAGGTACGTTCAAATTTTGAGGACCAAATTCTATTGATAGGGTAAAGAATGTAATACCCCATAATTTTGGTAATAATTAAATTATTTATTTTATTAATTTAATTAGGAGAAAATTAAATTGGACTATAGAAAATATTAAATAGCGAGATAAATGATTAATATTTGTTAGAATTATTAATTTCATGTGTGTGATAAGTAGATAGTTGTACGATTTATTATATGCCGTGTATGAGTGATAGCAACAGTTTAATTGGTGATAGGTCGATAGGGTGTGACATTGACGGATCAATATAAATTATGGACGAGCCGATTAATGAAGAATTATTATAATTAGAGTTGGGTGACTCTAATGTCCTTTTCGAGTGCACCGATGATTCGAGAAGGGTCGAAATAGTCCAAAATAGGTACCCAAATATTGTGTTTGAGTCATTTGGGCTTTTTAAACATTAGAGGGCCAGTATAAGGGTAGGAAAGTCATTTATATTTATAATTAAAGGGAAAAAATGGTATTAGGCTTTTGGGAGGACTTTTAAGGGTTTGGGAAGGTGGATGACAACCCACCTTTTACATTTCAAACAAGAGGTTGAGAGAAAAGAACCCTAAAGAATAAAAAAATATGCAATGAGGAAGGATCTTGAAGAAGAGATTCAGCCTGGATTAGAGAAATTGGATTCAAAATCCACAAGGCAAATAAATACTTGCTTTATACTGCATTTGCAATTGTTAGTTAATTACTTTGTTGATATGTATGAGGAATTGGGGATTTGATTATGAAAAATTGAAATCTATGAGCTGATAAAGAAATCTAGGGGTAAAGATTGAATGATCTCGAATAAAAAATAAATTGGGTTTGATTACATTGATAAAATTATGGATTTTAATAGAAGAAGATGAAGGACTAAATTGAAAGATGGGATCTTTAATTATCAACTTGGTATAATAATTTAAATCATGAATCTATGGTGATTTCTATCTTAGATTCATGTATATGGTGATGGGATTGTATTTTATGAATGATACATGAACTATAATTCTTGGAATTCTGGTAGGAAGAACCCTTGAAATGAAGTTGGGCGGTTGGTAATGAATCCCGCGTAAGAAAAGTGATTCAGTTCTATTCTCTAGAATCTTGTTCAAACCTCGTTGGAATGAGATGTCCTTTTGGTTCGAACAAGGCTAGATTTCTTTCGAAAGACGCATGAGTTTAGATTGGGGAATTTTTGGGTATTTCTATGAACTCAAGCGAGTATATGAGAGGTTATCCAAGTGAGTGAATATTTACTTAGAAAAAAATTATGTTGCAACTTATTAGTGGGAGTTTAATAATACTTGATTAGGGTACTCCGATAAGGGACTAGTTAGATAAATAAAACGGGAAGTTGGATGGACTTCGGGTTTTGAGTGAAACATATGCGGTGGGATATTCATACAAATTCAGTAGTTATTATATATACACACTAGGGGAACATGTATATATGTTTTGTTTGCATGATACTTATTTTATTTAAACATACCTACTCGAGGGTACTATCGTAGGAGGTTTCACATAGTGGGCAGCCCACCCTGGCGTTGACCAGCAGCTGTTGGGTTGATTTCCTAGGTTATAATATTATTGGATGATCATTATCCATGTGTGAGGATAAATGTTGGCTTCAAGTCCATTTGGGAGGATGTGACATGTTTTCTACCCACATATGTATGTCTATGACCGCCTCCATTGCATGTGTATTCGTTTGGGATCGGTGGTGAGATTTAGACCCGGTGGCTCGGTGTGAGGCATGATGCTTGGAGTCGGATAGCATGCGAGGAATGTATTCAGGGAGTCCAAGCTCTGGGGATACGGTTATGCATATATAGTGAGTGATCTATGTTTGTATGTTTATATGATATGGTGTTTAAATCTATCTATAACATGAAATGTACTTATATCATGTTTATTACGTGAATATTTATATTCAACGAGTGTATCACTTCAATATTATTTATGAATGTATACCTAGAAAAGATAGTTATAGTTATCTAATAGAGGGTATTAGTAGGTTTGGGGCTTAGATAGCAGTTACATATCTTAATTAGACCGAGTAGTTTAATTAGGATGATAAAATTTACATGTTAGGTGGGTTTATCTCAAGTGAGTGTGACCGGTTAATCTTGAGAGTAATACACTAACATTTTAAAGATTTACAACAATTATTTACATGCAAAGATATTTTCTACTTTACGGGATTTGACCCGCCATTTTCTTGTATTTTCCTTTATGAAAATCTGGCTATGAAGCAGAAGTAACTAGGAAACAAGGATAGATCCATCCTTACCGATAGACGTTGTGGGTACTTGTTTAGATGTTTTATTCATTTATGCTCTATATAGGATTAGTTATTTCGTATTTTCTATTGGGCGTGTTCCCCTTACATGATAGTACTTATATTATTGCAGACTTTTGTATTTTGTCAAACTTGTACTTCCATATTAATTTGTCATTCAATATATATTATGGATGTTATTTCTTGACTAATGGTTTATTCGGTTGACCATTATTGTTTATTTATGAATGATGTTTGGTTTATTTATTATGGTTGTATGGATTATTCTTATTCTTTATGTTATACTATTATTATCGTGTCAGTGATGCCGAGAATGATCTATACTGAGATTCCTGGCCACCCGGTTCAAAATAGGCGAGTTGTCACATTTCTTATTAGGATTTTATTTACATTGAGAAAGATATTAATAAATATAAAGACAAGAAGTTAAGAGAGTTTTAGGGTTTTTTAAATTTATTCCAATGTACGTTTTGGCTGTATTTGGGGATTGAGTTGAGAGTGTGCACAACTTTATATGTTCCTCCCATTGTACTCTATTTTTCTCAAATGGTGGAATTGTTAAATTTCTTTTGTGTTTGTAGGCAAGTTAATATTACCAAACTATATTAAATCTATTTTGTTCATCTTATTAATTTGTGCCTTATTTGTATCATCTTTCATATCTGTTTCCTTATTTTTAATTGTGTGTGGTGCCATTGTAGAACATTTATTGGTGTCAGAGCTTTAGTGCACATAAGGTGTTTTACAAAAGTCGTAAGTGTGATTTTGGTGTCAAAACATTAGTGTTTGGAATTTTTGGGTTTGTTGTTTGGAGTCAACCATAGTGGGATCAATTGTTTCACAATGGAAGGTGGGTCATTTTTATAGAAAGTATAGTTTCTATAATACCCCGTATTTTTATAGCTTTTAAATTATGGGATTTATTAAATTTAATTGAGATAAATTAATTTAATTTTAATCCGGAATGTTGTTTTAAATATTTACTACCGTGACGAGAGTTAGTAATTAATGGAAATTTGTTAATTGTTGAATGTTACTGGATGAGTATAGTAATATATGAGATTTATTTTTATAATATTGTCACGTCTGAATAAAATGACAATTATGGAAATTTAAGTCGGGACGCGCCTGTGTCGTGTCGGGACTAAATGTTGATTAATAGAAGTGAATATTTTATAGTTTGTTTGTATGGTCGTTTTGAGTGCGCCAACGCGTCCGAAAGGGTCGAGATAGTCAGAAAAGTGCACCCGGGGGTTTAGTTTGGGTCTCGGGGCGTTTTTAGGCCTAATTAGTACCTCGGGAGGGCATTTAGGTCATTTTACATTTTTGGGTAATTAAACCCACGAAATTGCAAGGGTTATATCAGATGTCTAAGGTTGTCTTCTAGGGTTAGAACAACCAAAGACAAGTGACGGCCATAGGAGAGGGAAGGAGAGAGCTTCCAAAGCAATCCAAGGCCCGAAATCCATCCGTTTGCACCGCCTCCCCAACCAACACGTAGATCGCTAGACTGGAAACGCAACCACACCAAATTTGGCACCAAACCAGAACACCAAAAATCTCAGGCAAGTGTTTATCTTGCTTATTTCATTGATGCATCTTTCATATTGGTTTAGGAATGATTAGGATGAATTGTATGGAAGAAAAACCCAATTTGAGATAGGAAATTGCATGTAGTGATGACTTAAATGATATTATGGAAACCTTTTGTGATGTAGAGAATTAAACCATGAAATTTTGATGTTGTATAAGAAGGAGATTCTGGGAAAACAGATTAGAACCATGATTAAAAGATTTCTAGGGTTCTTGAGTTTTAAATGAACGTTGGCTTGTTAATCCATGTTTAGTGACGAAAATTGACATGTTTTACGTAGGAAATTCATAATATTATGTTAAGATGTTAGTAGTATAAATCTTTGGACATTTGGGAATGCAAAACTTGAATTTGGATGAAGATATGTGTTAGAACCCGTAACTGCAAAACTGCAGAAATCGCAATACCTGTTTGATCGATCGATCGAGCCCAGAGCTTCGATCGATCAAGCCCCTAACCTCGATCGATCGACCCCTCCTGGCAGACTTAAGTTTCCCCTTTTAAAATTCTGGAATTGATTCAAAATGAAGAAAACTCCTTAGACATCCTTGTTAACATAATTTGGGAGATAATGATGACCCGTAATATTCATTAATGAATAAGAGACCTTTAATGTAAGGCGAAATCTATATTTTTGGGATATTTTGCATAAGGGATAATGTAAGTATATATTAAAGGGGAGAGACACGTAAGATAGAGTTACGTTGGAACATAAATGGATATCTACTGAATTGTACATTTGGAAGAATAGAGTCCATGAGGGTTACGTAGTAAGTTGGAAAAACCCTTCGAATTAAAGTTAGAGACGAACCATTATACTTGATAAATAATAATGGGAAAATAAGGATAAATGTTGTGAATGTGGGTTATGGGATAAACCTAAATTGATATAATAAAAGTGGTATATTTATATGATTGTGTATGCATATATTATATACTTGCGAAAATCATGCCCGCGCTACTTGCTATCCCTGAGGTTACCGCGCTGGGATGATCTTATCTCGTGTGCCTTATAGGGGATATTGACTCGTACCCTAGAAGATAGAAATCCTAGGTACAGGCTATCGAATCGGTAGTCACGGTCTTAAGAGACGTGAGGGTATGTACTGACCTCTTGGACTTGGAAACTATGCTTCGCCTCAATATTGTTTGTGCATGTATTTATACAGTTCAAGAGTGATTCCGAACTTGTATTCCCTTTAGTACGATTGATACAGGGATTGGATAGCAGAGTATGCCCGCACCATAGTTTTTATGTGGGGTGCTGTTATGATATATATATTATGCTAGTAGTTAATATATATATGAAATTCTAAAATCTGGAACTGCCTACTGTGATTTGATATGTAGGACATGGTTGATGACTCAAATTATAAATACTTATTTTGAGAAAGTATAATATGACACTGGAAAACTTTATTGATTAATAAAGTTAAAAGGAGAACTTTGGTTTCAAATTGAAATCTTACATTTTAAATACTTGTGTTGTTCAGTTGTAAATCCTGCGAATAACCTAAGATAAGTTAAATCATTGGGGAAAGATAGTGTGGTATATGACGAGATAAACCATTAAAAAGGTTAGTGCGATAGGAGTTCACATTAAAAGAGAGGTGAGAATTTCTCAAGAGAGTATCGAACTAATATGTTGTTGCATTGGCCTGTAATCAATTTAAATACTTGCTAAACGAATTTTTAAATCATATACACTATCGGGCTCTGACCCGTTTCTTTTTCTTTCTCTCTTGTATATATATATATGTATATATTACAGGTGCCCGGCCACAGGGGCATCTTGCATAGGTTCCTTTGGCAGGAACGAGCTGCAGCTTAGGTGGGAGTTGCAGGCATGTTGTTTAGACGACTTCATCCATTTGATTCTACTCCTAGTTCAGTTTTATCCAGCAGGGGTATGTGTCGCCCTCTTTCTATTAATTAGTTGGTATTGTCAGAGATTGTAATTTTTACTTTCAGTACCTTTATTTTGGGATTTATTACTGTCAGGATGTTTTCCTTTGGTGTTGTAAATGTTGGGACTATTTATTGATGGTTAAATTCTTGAATGTTCATTTCTATTCTCATTCCTAATGTGTGGCTCTTAAAAATGTAAATGGTTAAAGGTTTTATAATTGGATTTAATAGAATGGAAATAAGGTTTAAAATGGTTTTGACACTTAGCTTAATTATGTAGGGTGTTTAAATTGGAAAAGTATTTTAACGACATTGATACTAAGAATGAACCAATTGTTCACCTTGATTTTAATTTAATAAAGGAGTGATCTCTCGGTATTTAAATAGGCGGGGTGTCACAGGTGGTATCAGAGCATCAGGTTCTAGTGTCCTTAGGATCTATATGGCTTATTATGATTTCAGCGTTGCTTTGTTTGTTATAGAGCCCTATGTTTAGGATTGTCGATTCCTTTGACGAGATTTCGTTCTCCTGCTATAATGTGTATACATTATTGAATTCTAATTTCGTTCGGATGTGTGCGTGTGCCGAGCGATGACCGATGTCAGAAGAGGACCGTTAAGCGTACATCAGGAGGCAGGGCTCGGTTGAGATTATAAAATATATCCGAGGATGATGACCGTAGTTGAGGTCACCTCCATTATGGCACGAGAAGCCAAGACTAGAAAGGAGACTAAGGCGCAGCCGTGATTTCCAAATGCTATTATAGTCAAATGAGGTGCGAGGGTAAAATTACCCAACGTATTACAAAAATGTGTAGAGACTGTCAATGGGAAATTTTAGAAACGCAAAAATTGTATGTGTTTACCAAAGGAGGTAAAGTA
This sequence comes from Sambucus nigra, assembly GCA_949130495.1. Classification (NCBI taxonomy): domain Eukaryota; kingdom Viridiplantae; phylum Streptophyta; class Magnoliopsida; order Dipsacales; family Adoxaceae; genus Sambucus; species Sambucus nigra. The sequence goes on from OX422214.1 coordinate 360,306,380, forward strand.
TCAAAAGGCTTAAAAATAGGACGGAGTGTGGCAAACTGAAAGTGAAAATTTAGAGAAAATTTTCTTGTCTTTCGGGACGAAGTTATAATGGTTGGAGTCAACCGCCAATTTTAGAAGTATAATGCTATGCCTATAGGAGAACCTTAGGTACAGTGTTGACCGTATGTTCCTTCCTAAACTGTTCAGGATGAGAAGCAAACGTGGTTCTGAACTCATCTCAGGAGGGCATGACAGAAGTCCAATTGTGGATATGAATCCTAATCGTTAGCAAATTTTGTATCGAAAGAGGTAGATACTAGTGGAGGAAACGACTCCAAGTGGGAGACCAACTCGTAATAATAGTTGATAATACTCGAGGAGGAAATTCTGATGGACGACCGATTCAGAGGTTGACAATGTCATATTTTGTCAATATAGATGATAACAATTCTTTGTGGGGGAAGTTAAAGGAATCGAAGAATTTAGTCGAGAATAAGACTGAATGCAACGGTGGTGGTATAGCACCACAAAGGGATGTGGATACACATCAGGGGACCCATTTAAATGATTCGGATAATTAAATTCTCACCAAGTGATGGTAAATTCAGTAAGTACTATTATAGATAGTAACATGATCTTTATGGCCTAAAAAGCTAAGGGAACAACCGGGATGGCTAGCAGGAATCGAGTCTACTAAAGTCCGAGAGAAGGACAATCCTAACCTGGTTAGTAGGACAGGTGATAAGTGGATTATGTGTTGAGGTATTTTGTGCGGAGTGAGATCGCTCACGATAATATGTTCCAAAGTGAGTAAAAAGGACAAGAATACGGTGCCTAGTAAAAGGCAATGATTAAAGTAATTTTGTTTGGTTTGAGTAGACGTGTTACGTCCGAAAACCATTTGCGCAGTCAAGACGATTGACAAGGTAGAAGTGTAAGTTGTATCCTCAGAGGATGTGGCGTGTTTATGTGACACGAGCTAGTCATCATGTTTTGTAGATTGCTAGATTAGCATGTGAGATGAGTTTAATGCATATCATTATAAATGTTACCATTATGTGAATAATTTTTCCCTAGTATAGCGGGATTTATTTTTCTTTAGTGCTATCCGCGGAGGATGAATGAGTATATTAACAGCGTTTTATACTTTATTGAGGTTACTCGTTGTAGTGATGCGATACACAAGTATGATATTATCTTTATTAAAATGTTATAGAAATGGGTAGTATGATAGTGGGCATTTATTGCAGGGCTATCGGAGTAGTTGCATTAGTGCAACATGTTTTATGTTTGTTTTGGCGAGGCTTTACCTGTAAGAAGGTTGGACTTGCACTTATATTATCTATCCAAGAGACTTCGGAGGAGATAGTGGGCTCGAGATATTCGATGCCAAAGTATGTATAGACTTTGTCAGTATACTTCCGTATGTATCGGGATTTACCGTTGAGCGAAAAGATTTGACTCAGTATTATGTTTAGCACTCCGGACTTAGTGATAGGAAGAGTGCATTGTTATATTTATCCTTTAGAGACGTGGGAGTTAATATTTATACCCCTATTATTAAGGAAAGGAATTTCGAGAATTCTGAGTGTATGTATTCGAGGTTTATGGAATGATATTACCACTAACCCATACTGAGCAATAGTGAAATTAGTGAAACGTTCTTTGTTAAGCATAATTACGGGAGAAATTGTAACTTTTCTGTCAAGGGACGGAATAAAGGGGTATATACTATGGACGGAGGACCTAACGGATTTCGATAATCGATAATGCTAGGTAGTAGTGTATCGGGGGGGTTCCTTATTTGGATTTCGCTTTGCGAGACATCCCACGCATGAAACTTAGCTTAAGGTTGGAAATAGGGAGACGTTTGGTCACTATTCCATGAGTTCAGTACCCTGGTTGAAATGGGATCAAGTAATTATGTATGTAAGTTGGAAGTTGAATTGTGTCTTAAAGCTATTGGAAGCCGGATCTTGTCATAAGAAAGCATTGAAAGTTACCCCACGAGTTGAGGGGTGGAACGATGATAAGGAGAATTTAAGAATTTTGATTTCTAGGGTGATTGAGAGTACCCAAATATCGTAACCGCGTTCAAAACACGAGGCGAATAAAGAGTTAGAATGATTTTTAGCATGGATTATCTGGAAAGAACTTTATTATACAAAAGAGATGACTTGAAATTATTCTGATGAATAGAGTGTTACTGATTTATTTTGGTTGTTGTACCTATTTGGGAAAATTATTATACTTATCTGAAGAAGGTTGAGAATTATTATTCCTCTTTTATCGTCATGGAATTTGAATGCCCTATTCCTTCTATTTCGTTGAATTTAGTTCGTTCTACGGATGAGTAACACGTCGTTCGCTATTCTAGGGCGGTCGGGGTGTTGCAAGAATGTGGACATCTCGGTTAATTGCAGTAAAAATCGTCTGAGTCGAAGGGACGTGGTCATGGACGTGTGTCATATCTGTTTTTGGGACTAGTTAAACGAAGTGGAAGTGATAGAGTGGATTAAACGTCACTTGCGGGGCGATAATCCATACATAGGTGTGTAATTAGAATAGCACACCCAAATTTGAATTTGAAGACTTTGGGAAGTCATTTAAAAAGAGTATTCCTTGAATGGAGCAGAATTAAATGATTATGAAGAACACTCGGAGCGGAGTTGTTAGTAGGCAAGTATGAGAGCGACTTGCACATACAAAGGGTGATGATGTTGGTATGGTATAAGAGATCCAGAAGTGCGCTTCGTGGAGAGAAGAGCACGGGTCGAACCTTCGGCATACATCAAGGAATTTTGTGTTTATCTACAATTGCTGAATTTGGAAGAGGTCGGTAAAGTCGGTACAGTTGTTGGATGGGTTGCCATCCTCAAAACAAGATCAAAGGTTCATCCCGAACATGTGAATAAAGTCACCGAGAAGGAGGTGATTGATACTCCTTTAAGCTGACTTACAATATTAACTAGTATGCCCCAGACTTCCTTTGAAAGGAAGGATCGCGCCAGTGCAACATCCGGCGCAGTATAAATTTCTAAATCAGGATGAGATTGGTGAATCCCACCTTTGATATGAGATTTCAGAAACCAACGGAGATAAGGTTTCGTTTCGAGTAGGATGTATCACCCGTAGCCAGGGAATGGGCGCACGGTGATTAAAGATTTGTGGAGCCACGTGAAGGAGATTTTGGAATATTGGTACGATGATTTCAGGAATGCTTGGTAGAAGCACTCGTACCCGTTTGTCGCGTGCAAGGTGCTTATTAAGGTTTTGTTATGGAAGAACCTCGACTATTCTCCTCCCGTATGTTCAGAGGAGAGTAGATAATCAGAGTTTTTGGATCGGTCGAGAGAACATCCGATAACTGTGGTATAATTCCACGACTGTTTTAGGCGAGCAAGAGTGATCAAATGTTCGTATAATTTTCTCAGAATGGGGGTTTCGTATATGAATAAATCCGAGTATTAGTCATGTAGTGAGGTGCGGCCTCCTAATGATAGTGAGATAAGGAAATTATAACGTATAGGCGTGACCTATGCGAATGTTGTCGGTTGGGAGCACAATGTGAAGTGTCTCCAATGAGAATGTAAAACAATGTTGCTCTGAAGAAAGGGCTATAGTGATTGAGCGCCGTAATGTGTAGTTAGTTTGTGTACGAAAAAGGATATCCAGAATTGTGCTACCTGATAGGCCTTATTTTCCGAATGTCGGGACGAAATTTCGTTATTAGGGGGGAAGTATGTAATACCCCGTATTTTTATAGCTTTTAAATTATGGGATTTATTAAATTTAATTGAGATAAATTAATTTAATTTTAATCCGGAATGCTGTTTTAAATATTTACTAGTGTAACGAGAATTAGTAATTATTGGAAATTTCTTATTTGTTGAATGTTACTTGATGAGTCTAGTAATATATGAGATTTATTTTTATAATATTGTCACGTGTGAATAAAATGACAATTATGGAAATTTAAGTCGGGACGCGCCTGTGTCGTGTCGGGACTAAATGTTGATTAATAAAAGTGAATATTTTATAGGTTATTCTTATGGTCATTTTGAGTGCGCCAATGCATCCGGAAGGCTCGAGATAGTCAGTAAAGTGTACCCGGGGGTTTAGATTGGGTCTCGGGGCGTTTTTAGGCCTAATTAGTACCCCGAGAGGGCATTTTGGTCATTTTATATTTTTGGGTAATTAAACCCACGAAATTGCAAGGGTTATATCAGATGTATAAGGTTGTCCTCTAGGGTTAGAACAACCAAAGACAAGTGACGGCCATAGGAGAGGGAAGGAGAGAGCTTCCAAAGCAATCCATGGCCCGAAATCCATCCGTTTGCACCGCCTCCACCACCAACGCGTAGATCGCGAGACGGGGAACGCAACCACACCAAATTCGGCACCAAACCAGAACATCAAAAATCTCAGGCAAGTGTTTATCTTGCTTATTTCGTTGATGCATCTTTCATATTAGTTTAGGAATGATTAGGATGAATTGTATGGAAGAAAAACCCAATTTGAGATAGGAAATTGCATGTAGTGATGACTTAAATGATATTATGGAAACCTTTTGTGATGTAGAGAATTAAACCATGAAATTTTGATGTTGTATAAGAAGGAGATTCTGGGAAAACAGATTAGAACCGTGATTAAAAGATTTCTAGGGTTCTTGAGTTTTAAATGAACGTTGGCTTGTTAATCCATGTTTAGTGACGAAAATTGACATGTTTTACGTAGGAAATTCATAATATTATGTTAGGATGTTAGTAGTATAAATCTTTGGACATTTGGTAATGCAAAACTTGAATTTGGATGAAGATATGTGTTAGAACCCGTAACTGCAAAACTGCAGAAATCGCAATACCTGTTTGATCGATCGATTGAGCCCAGAGCTTCGATCGATCGAGCCCCTAACCTCGATCGATCGACCCCTCCTGGCAGACTTAAGTTTCCCCTTTTAAAATTCTGGAATTGATTCAAAATGAAGAAAACTCCTTAGACATCCTTGTTAACATAATTTGGGAGATAATGATGACCCGTAATATTCATTAATGAATAAGAGACCTTTAATGTAAGGCGAAATCTATATTTTTGGGATATTTTGCATAAGGAATAATGTAAGTATATATTAAAGGGGAGAGACACGTAAGAGAGAGTTACGTTGGAACATAAATGGATATCTACTGAATTGTACATTTGGAAGAATAGAGTCCATGAGGGTTACGTAGTAAGTTGGAAAAACCCTTCGAATTAAAGTTAGAGACGAACCATTATACTTGATAAATAATAATGGGAAAATAAGGATAAATGTTGTGAATGTGGGTTATGGGATAAACCTAAATTGATATAATAAAAGTGGTATATTTATATGATTGTGTATGCATATATTATATACTTGTGAAAATCATGCCCGCGCTACTTGCTATCCCTGAGGTTACCGCGCTGGGACGATCTTATCTCGTGTGCCTTATAGGGGATATTGACTCGTACCCCAGAAGATAGAAATCCTAGGTACAGGCTATCGAATCGGTAGTCACGGTCTTAAGAGACGTGAGGGTATGTACTGACCTCTTGGACTTGGAAACTATGCTTCGCCTCAATATTGTTTGTGCATGTATTTATACAGTTCGAGAGTGATTCCGAACTTGTATTCCCTTTAGTACGATTGATACATGGATTGGATAGCAGAGTATGCCCGCACCATAGTTTTTATGTGGGGTGCTGTTATGATATATATATTATGCGAGTAGTTAATATATATATGAAATTCTAAAATCTGGAACTGCCTACTGTGATTTGATATGTAGGACATGGTTGATGACTCAAATTATAAATACTTGTTTTGAGAAAGTATAATATGACACTGGAAAACTTTATTGATTAATAAAGTTAAAAGGAGAACTTTGGTTACAAATTGAAATCTTACGTTTTAAATACTTGTGTTGTTCAGTTGTAAATCCTGCGAATAACCTAAGATAAGTTAAATCATTGGGGAAAGATAGTGTGGTATATGACGAGATAAACCATTAAAAAGGTTAGTGCGATAGGAGTTCATATTAAAAGAGAGGTGAGAATTTCTCAAGAGAGTATCAAACTAATATGTTGTTGCATTGGCCTGTAATCAATTTAAATACTTGCTAAACGAATTTTTAAATCATATACACTATCGGGCTCTGACCCGTTTCTTTTTCTTTCTCTCTTGTATATATATATATATGTATATATTACAGGTGCCCAGCCACAGGGGCGTCTTGCATAGGTTCCTTTGGCAGGAACGAGCTGCAGCTTAGGTGGGAGTTGCAGACATGTTGTTTAGACGACTTCATCCATTTGATTCTACTCCTAGTTCAGTTTTATCCAGCAGGGGTATGTGTCGCCCTCTTTCTATTAATTAGTTGGTATTGTCAGAGATTGTAATTTTTACTTTCAGTACCTTTATTTCGGGATTTATTACTGTCAGGATGTTTTCCTTTAGTGTTGTAAATGTTGGGACTATTTATTGATGGTTAAATTCTTGAATGTTCATTTCTATTCTCATTCCTAATGTGTGACTCTTAAAAATGTAAATGGTTAAAGGTTTTATAATTGGATTTAATAGAATGGAAATAAGGTTTAAAATGGTTTTGACACTTAGCTTAATTATGTAGGGTGTTTAAATTGGAAAAGTATTTTAACGACAGTGATGCTAAAAATGAACCAACTGTTCACCTTGATTTTAATTTAATAAAGGAGTGATCGCCCAGTATTTAATTAGGCGGGGTGTCACAGTTTCACACTATGGAAAGGTAGAGTGAAGGATCTCCTCATTCAACGAGGACTAGTGAGAGCATTGAAAGGGATGGCTAGGAAGCCAAAGCAAATGATTGATGATGTTTGGGAGGATACATAATTAAGGTGCCGAGGCACAATTCGACTCTCTATTAGTAATGATATTATAAATAATGTCAGTGATGGTGATACTATGCCAAAGTTATGAAAAATATAGAGAATCTCTTTTTAATGAGTAATCTTACAACAAAATTCAATCTCAAATGAGAGATTTAGCACATGAAGATGTAGGCGAGAAGGAAATGCATAAATCATATGAATGTATTTGACTAGATTGTGGATCCACAAAAAAAGGTTATTATGAAAATGAAGGAAGAATATTGTAGTACCCCGTATTTTTTGTATTATTTAAAATGAATGCTTATTATGAGAATAAATTAATAATCAGAAAGAAATTACTAGTTGAGAACAACTAGTACTACGTAAATCCATATTTATGTGATGATTAAACTGCATTTTACGTAAATTTTCAGTGTCGCATGTTATAATTAATGCATATTTAGATGATGAGTTAACTTTCATATTATGTGAATAATTATGCCACATCTTATATTTAATCAAGTATCTACGTTAATGAACTATGCCCGACTATATGCTGTTACACATGAAATAATTAATGGGATGTTATATTTTACGTTTTGGGGTATTGCCAAGAGTTAAAAGGTATTACCATTTGGAGCGGCTCTAGAGTGACATGGAGACCCGAATGTGTTTTTTTATAGTCTTTAGTTGGGCTCGGGGGATTAAGTATATCCTTAGGCTTAGTTTTAGGCTCCTCGATGCAGTATTTTGGAGTAATTTAGGTCGCAAAAATATCAATAATTATTTCTTATTGGGTTAAGTGTAAATAAGGCAAAGTTAGACACTATATTACATCTCTTCTGTGTGAAGAGGAACCCTGTCATTCACAAATTGATTAGGGACGTACATAGAGAAATTAAGAGAAGTTTGAGAAGGTTTGAAAGCGGATTACAAGACATCAAAGCTCAAAGGATCAAAGTGTTCTTAAAATTAAGGTAAGTGTTGATGTAAAAAATTAGATTATCCCTAATTTATCAATCACACATAAAATAAATAAGATAAAAGATTTTTAAAGTGGTTCAGCCTTGTAAGAATGGCCTACGTCCACTGTTTTTGTTATTGCTGACTGTTTGCTTGGAATTCTCGATAATGGATTTACTAAGAAATTCTGAGTCCCCTTCTAATGAGGAGGTTACAATGTATTTATAGCCTTGAGACTGTCCATGTGAAAGGACAATTTGCTGTTATCTAGTAGACATATACGTCTGTATAATAATGATGAGCATTTAATGCGCAGTTGTCTCTTTGATTATCCTGATTTGAGTGCTCTGTACGCTAAGTAGCTCGGACCGCCTAAGTAGCTCGGCACACTTGAGTTGCTCGGGGCCCTCGGAGTTTTTTGGGGCGCTTAAGTTGCTTGGTAGAATTATTTGTAATTGCCACGTTAGCAGACACGCGTCAGTAAGTGAATAGTCCATGTCAGCAGACTAAATTTGGTATCAACAGAAGCCCCCAATGTTTCATTATTTGATGTCTAAGAGAAGTATGGAACATTCTGCTTGAAAACTGCATAGATTATTGGTTTGTATGTTTTTTAGGAAAGGATTCATTGTATATAACTCATTTTTGAGTGCACAGTATCAGCCCTCATAAATATTTTGTGCTCCTTTTCTTCTTTTAGCCGCCGGATACGCAAACGTCTCTCTTTGTAATCATTGCCTCTCCTTATTCCCGACGTAAAGTATTTAAACGCGGCAGAAATACTATCATCTTTCACTTTTTAAATCTGTCTCTTTGAACTCTTCATTTTTCCTCTACCTTGTGCCTTCGTTCCTTCCGTCGTTCATTATCACCTGATCTCTTTTTCTCCGTAATATTTTATTTCCTTTCTTTTATTTACTTTGTTCATCATGGTTTATCTTGTTGAGTCGTCGGATAAATTTCGATCTGAATTTTCGATCCCCTCGTGGGTTACTTTGGAAGAACCTTCTGATTATTTTTCTTTGGCTGAGGGACATTGTTTCCCGAGTCTTTTTGTGGCTGAATGTGGCTTTTCTTTCCCGCCAGATCCCTAGTTTTGCCAATATTTTGATATTGTACCTGCAAGAATAGCTCCAAACACATGGAGGATAGTTAATGGTGTACACAGGTTAAATAAACTTCATGGAACCCGTTTTGGGATTCCAGAGATTATGTATTGCTACAAATGGGTTATTAGCGATAGTACTTTTTATTTAAAAACTAGGTTTTTGAATAGAGCATTAGTTGTTAACCTTCCTAATGCCAATAGAGACTACTTTGAACATGGAGTGGTGATGAAAAATTGGCAACACCATCCATTAAATGGGTATGATGCATACCAAGGTCCTAGATGCCCACCTTATGGCAATGGGATAGGTTGTTTTTATTTTTTGAAATCTTGCCCTTTTTGTGTTTGATAAAATACCTCTCTGACATTTAATTTTTGTTTATTGCAGTTGATAGTAGAAGAAAATCTCTAAAAGAAACAGAGGTTAATTTAAAGCATTTAAAACTTATCTGGAGTTTGCACCAATATGTTGCCGAGGAATATATTAGATCTGCCTTTTACTTGCTGCAGTATAAGAGATATACTTCATCTTTCACTGCTCATCCTCGTCCATTGGTAGTTGATCTTGACAAAGTACCAGCTGCCGAGACTAGTGTGGAAGGTTCTTCTTCTGAGTCTAGCATTACTATTAGTGACTTGATGAAGAAAAGAAGAGATCCTGCATTTTTTAATAAGTCTGCTTCTATTGATGTGGAAGCAAAGAAAAGTAAACCTGATGTTCCAGAAGAAGGGACAAGGACCTTTGACACAACCCCTCCTGCGGTTGCCAAAAAAGTTGTTGAGAAGCCCCCTGTGGCTCCGAGCAAGGTTGTTGCTATCTCTCCTCCAAGTGAGATTATTGTCATATCGCCAACAAAGACAACGTCTTTAGTTGAAACTGTTCATGTTCCTCAGAGGAGGTTGAAGAAAAGTTCTTCTGAGAGACCTGCTGAACCTGTCTCTCAACCTTCAAATGTTGAAGGTGGTGTTCCAATTTTAGTTGTTCCGAGCTCTGCTGTGAGTTTAGTGAAATCCTGGACTGTCCTGGAAGTCCAAGGTATTGAGGACTCCCTTTCTCGTGAGAGAATTACTACCCTTATTGCTCAACACATTGCCTCAGTAAGTATTTCTAGCTCGACCCCTTTTATTTTTTTAACACTGTGTTCCTGTATTGACTTAATGTTATTCCTTTTTTCAGTTGGTGACGTGTTTCAACAGCATCTTAAAGAAGGATGAAGCTATCAAGGCTTCAAGCTCCTCGGGAGGTGTAGAGGAAGCTTTTATTGGGCTGACCCAATCTCTGAAAGATTCTCATCAAAAATACGAGGAAGATAAGGTTGCTCGAGAGAAGTAACTCAATTCCATTGACCTGGACAAAAATCAAGATGAGAATGCCTCCCATGAGTTGGAGAAGAAGTTAAAAGAATTTGAGCAGAGCAACAAAGATCTTGGTCAGAGTAATAAGGAGCTTGAGGCTAAACTCAAGTCTGCTGAAAATGAAGTTGTTGCTCTTCAAGATGTCAAGCGACAAAAAAAGGAGGTGGAGGAGAAGTTGAAGGCTGTCGAGGAGCTCCTTAGGTAAAGGACCTCCTCGAAGAAGGTAAAGAGGAAAAAGGAAGTTAAGAAATCATTCAGTGCTGGCTGGGATAAGGGCCTGGCTACCATGTCCTCTCAAATGGAGTATGCAGGTGTTAAATTATTTAGGGATGGATGGGTGGCTGCATTAAAGAGATGAAAGTTGCTGAGAATTCTGAATTGTTCCAGCAACACACTCATGACCCTCCTCCCTCTCCTAGAGAAGAAGAGGATGAAGCTGCCTGAGATGAATCTTCAATGATGACTGGAGATCAGGTCCTTGTTGCTCCTGTTATTCCTTTTTCAGAGAAACCCCAACCAGCCAGTACTTCTACTGAGCAGCTAATCTTTCCCTCTAGCAACCAGTGTCTTCCTTAAAACCTACCGAGGATGTCATAGGAAACAATAGAAGGTGTAGAGTTGCTCGAGTTTTTAATTTTGTTGTTCTTTTTGAATGTAACCTCGAACTTTGTATTTTTTTCTATGATGAATAAAAATTCGAATTTTTGGTTGTTTATATTGACTTTCTTCTTCTTGCTCTGTCTTTATCATTATTGATTTCGTTTATTGCTTCTCTTTACTAGTTTATGGCCAGGATGGAGCTCTTATCAGGCCATGACAAAAAATTGATGAAGAAATGCAATGACTACTTCAAAGTTGGTCATACAGATCTAAATGAAGCTCAAATCATTGATATCCTTGGTTCAGATACTTCTGAACGAGCAGTTAAAGCTTATCAGTATCTCAAGTGTTTGCTCGATCGTGATGTTACCAATAATGTGACCTACTATGAGATGCTTGAGGACCTCCAAGGAACTTTAGAGGAACTCCAACAGTAGTACAAAGAACCCTCCACACTTTTGCACCAAGGGTACGAGAAGAAATATCAGCAGTTAAGTGCTGATAAAGGATATGATAAATTCATCTCTTATTACGAGAAGAAAGAGAGCATTCTAAATCTTGAGGTTGGAGAGCACAGGCATATCGCCAAGTTGTTGGAGCAAGAGAACATTGCCTTGCAAGAGGAGGTAAAACAACTCGAATCTGCTGCGTCTTCCTCGGGAGCCTTGGTCCCTGTTAATGATGAAGGTTTCTCTTTTTTGGAGGTAGAAAATGCCAACTTAAGAGATGAGTTGTAAACTTTAAAAAGAGCTGGATCCTCCACTTCTACTCATGGATGAGCAAGATCTTCTTCTCGGGGATGAGCAAGGGTTGGTCGGGTTTCTGTTGAAGAAGAAAGAACTTAAGCAGCCTTAGAGAAACAGGCATTTCAGTTGATGGAAAAGAATCAAGCTTTAGCAGAGATGTCCAAGAAAATCCTGAATTTCAGCGAACAACTCTCTACCCAGAGTTCTGCCTTGGAAACTAAAAAACTTCTGGTGAAGAATCTCCACGAGCAACTGGAGAGGTTAACTTACCAATTTCATAAACAACCCAGAGAGTTTTGGATGGCTAGATATAATGAAGGCCTTTACCATCTTGATGCTCAGATCCAGCAATCAAATAACGAGGGTTATAAGCAGGGATGGTTAAATGCTATGTGTGTGCTACAATTGGAGCAGGGACATTATTTATGGGATTATTATGAGCCTGGAGTGCTCGATTTACCCGTACCTCCTTTTAAACTTGATTTTAGTTGGATTCCTACTCGTGCCATTCCTCTATGTCTGATTTCCAAGTATCTTAGTGATTATAGTCTTCATGCCAATTTTGAGATATCTCGCCCAGAACATTTACTTGATCGGACATCTGTAATGAATGTTAGAATGATGAGAGAGGTAAATTTTATAAATTCTCCTTATGCCTTAGACGATCCTCTTGCTGGGGTTGAACCTGTTTCAAAGGCAGAAGGAAAAAGCCAATAGAATGGGGTTTTTTATATAATAAAGTGTATTATTTTATTTTTTCATCATATGTAATTCATCTTGATTTGAACGAAAAGTTTAGTCTTTTGCTATTCCATTTTGTTTTTGGTTAATGGAACTTGTCCCATTTGTTATTTAATTATAGTGACTTGTCACTCTTTAGGCCTAAGCAATGAAATGATATGCATTCCATGTTTCTGCTTAGTTTAACTAATCGAAGTTGATTGTATTTTATTTATCGACCAACCGAAGTTGGTGGTGATTAATTCCCTACCAACCGGAGTTGGTGGTAATTGATTTGCCGACCAACCGGAGTTGGTGCTAATTGGTTCCCGACCAACCGAAGTTGGAGGAAATTGATTTGCCTACCAATCGGAGTTTGTGGTAATTGGTCCCCGACCAATCGGAGTTGAGGGAAATTGACTTTCCGACCAATCGGAGTTGGTGGTAACTGATTTCCGGCCAACCGGAGTTGGAGGAAATTGTTTTGCCGACCAACCGAAGTTGGTGGTAATTGGTTCCCGACCAACCGGAGTTAGAGGAAATTATTTTTCCGACCAACCAGAGTTAGTGGTAATTGGTTTCCGACCAATCGGAGTTGGAGGAAATTGTTTTGCTGCCCAACCGGAGTTGGTGGTAATTGTTCTGAACTTGATGTGTAGTGTGTAGCACTAATATTCTGAAAATTTTCAACGAAAAGAGAGAACTGGGTAAAGCATTCAACACTTTATTCATACTGAAGAAACTGCATTACATATGAATTTCAACTATTGATAATACTTACGCAGATGCTCTGCATTCCATGCATTCTTAAATTCTTCTCCTTCTAAGGTTTCAATCATGTATGTCCCAGGATGAACAACTTCTGTTACTCTATAGGGTCCATGACAGTTCGCTTCCAGTTTGTTATTCTTTTGAATTACTTTCTTCAACACATAGTCCCCTTCCTTCAAATCACACTTCTTTACCCTCTTGTTGTAGAACAAAGTTATTCGTTGTTGGTATGCAGCATTCCTGATTGCTGCTTCTTCTCTAACTTCTTCGAGCATATCCAGATCTAATCACCTCATCAAGTTACTGATAGGAGAATTGAAATTCAGTACTCTGTGTGTGGGTAGACCCAATTCAGCAGGTATAACAGCCTCACTCCCAAATGACAGCATGTATGGAGACTCTCCTATTGTTGTTCGTGGTGTGGTGCGATAAGCCCATAATACAGAGTGTAGCTCGTTAATCCAATTTGCCTTTGCATTATCCAGTCACTTTTTTAAACCATTCAGTACTGTTCTGTTTGTCACCTCAGTTTGCCCATTGCTCTGGGGATGGCCTGGTGCAGAGTGGATCTTCAATATCTTAGACTGTTGACAATATGAAGCAAACTCCTTGTTGTCAAACTTGATTCCATGATCTGTAATGAATGCATAGGGAAGACCATATTTACAAATGATATTTTTCCAAATAAATTGATACACCTTGTCATATGTCATATCAATGAGAGGCTCAGCTTCCACCCATTTAGTAAAGTAATCCATCGTAACCACGAGGTATTAAAATCGTCCTCGGGTCATTGGAAGTGGTCCGACCAAGTCTATTCCACACATGGAGAATGGCCAAGGAAACGTGATGGGTGTTAACAATTCCTGGGGAGGTCTTCGGATAGAGGAGAAGCATTGAAATTTATCACATTTCTTTGCATAAGCTGTACAATCAGCTCTCATCGTCGGCCAATAATACCCTTGCGTTATTATTCTTCGCAAAAGCATCCGACCTGCTACATGGGCCCCACAAGACCCTTCATGGACCTCTTCGATCAAATCTTTCACTTTGGAGGGGTGGACACATCTTTGCAAACCTTCTATAATTCCTCGTCTATATAAAATTCCATTAGTCAATACATAACGAGCAACTTTAAACTTTAATTTCTTGGCTACGAGTTTATCAGCTGGTAAAGTCCCCTCTTTAATATAGGTCCTGATGGGGTCCATCCAGGATGGTCCCAAGTCGAAGAAATAAAGTTCATCATCATATCTTCGTCTATGCTCCGACCAGCCAAAATTTCTATCGAGATTTTTCTTTGTATCTCGGTGCATGTGGCAGATGCTAACCGAGCTAATGCGTCGGCTCTTGTATTCTCTAATCTCAGTATTCTAATCAACTGTATTGCATTAAAACTCGATAAAACTTCCATTGCCTCCGCATGATACTTAATCATTAATTCTCCTTTTGCTGCATACACCCCAATTATTTTATTTACGATCAACTCTGAATCATTGAATAGAATGACTTGCTCTGCCTTCATGGTTTTGGCCAGACTGAGACCCACGATCATGGCTTCATATTCAGCTTTATTATTAGAAGCCTTAAATTAAAAGAGCAGAGAATACTCCACATCAATTTTATCTGAGCTGTTTAAAATAATCCCTGCTTCACTGCCTGTAGTGCAAGAAGAGCCATCCACATATAGATTTCATATAGGTATTTTATTATCAAACTCTTGATTTGACAGAGTTCCTTGGTGGAATATTTGGTGCTTCCTTTTGTCCTCCTTCGGTAATTCTCGTTGCTCTTTGATCATCCTCTCTTGGTCGTCCCTCGACATAAGTTGGTCAGGGTTTAAATTTGATGATCCTATAACATCCACAGGTTGGTCCATATTCAACTTCTGCTCGTCGGGGGAGTACTCCTGAATAAATTCTGCGAAAAAATCCGCTATCGCCTGCCCTTTGAGCGATGATCTAGGCTTATAATTTATATCATATTCATCAAGTTCTACTGCCCAATACATCAATCTTCCTGACTTCTCTGGTTTGTGCAGAGCTTGCCTTAATGGCATATCTGTATACACAACTATAGTATGGGCTTGGAAGTATGTTTTCATCCTTCTGCTTGCTTTAATCAGTGCTACTGCCAACTTCTCCAGCCTTAGATATCTGATTTCTGCTCCTCGAAAAGCTTTGCTGGTATAATAGACTGGTTTTTGTATTCCGTCTTCCACTCTTATCAGCGCCGAGCTCACTGTGTTTCCTGAAATTGCCAGGTACAAGTATAGTCTTTCTCCCATCACTGGTCTGGAAAATAATGGAGGTGTCCCCAGGTACTTTTTCCATTCTTGAAAGGCCTCCTCGCACTCATCATTCCACTCAAAAGTTTTTCGGAGTGTTTTGAAGAATGGGAGGCATCTATCAGTTGCTCGTGACATAAACCTATTAAGTGCTGCAACTCGCCCTGTGAGACTTTGCAATTCCTTCTTCGTCGTTGGAGATCGTAGCTCCAAAAGAGCCTTGATCTTTTCAGGGCTTGCCTCAATTCCTCGTTGGTTAATAATGTATCTGATAAACATGCCTTCTCGTACTCCGAATATTTATTTGGTGGGATTCAACTTCATTTGATATTTTTCTAGTTGATCAAAGGTCTGGCCTAAGTCACCTAGATGGTTAGTAGATTTCTTGCTTTTTGTTAGCATATCGTCAACATAAACCTCCATGTTATGACTGATTTGATATGCAAACACCTTATTCATCAGCCGTTGATATGTTCCACCTGTATTTTTAAGTCTAAAAGGCATAACATTATAACAATAAGTTCCCCTTGGGGTGATAAAAGAGGTACTCTCCCTGTCCTCAGGCTTCGTCTTGATCTGGTTGTAACCAAAATAAGCATCCATGAAACTCAACAATTTATGCCCCGAGGTTGCATCTACTAGTTGATCGATTCGGGGCAAAGGAAAATGATCCTTTGGGCATGCCTTATTGAGATCGGTGAAGTCTACACACATCCTCCACTTGTTGTTTTTCTTCTTTACCATCACCAAATTTCCTAGCCAATCAGGGTATTGGACATCTTCAATAAAAGAGGCTTTTTGTAGCTTCTCCATTTCCTCCTGTATAGCTTGATTCTTATCAGGACTGAACACTCTTCTTCGCTGCTTCACTGGCTTAATTTCCTTGTTCACATTGAGCTCGTTACACAAGAAATTTGGATATATTCCTGGCATGTCTACATGACTCCATGTAAAAGTCTGCTTTCTTCACCTTAGGAATGCTATCAACTCCTGTTTTATCGATACATCTAGGGATGCACCAACTTGAGTTGTTCGTTCCCGATGCTCGTCGTCCAGAATGACATTCTAGGTAGCCTCCATGACCTGTCCCTTCACAAGTTGGGACTCGTCTCTAGGGTCCAACGTTTTAATCTCTGCCTCTCTTATCTCATCCACTTGATAGGTGATAGTCTTCTTCCTAGATTCTTCACGTTCCTCTTGTTTGGTAGATGAATAGTAGTATTCCCGAGATACTCTCTGGTCGCCTTTCACAACTCCCACCCCAAAATTGGTTGGGAATTTTAAACATTGATGTACAGTAGATGGTACTGCCTCGAACTTCTTCAGACCTACCCTTCCCATGATGATATTGTAAGCTGATTGGACATTTTTATTAATTACGAAAAATTATACTCTTTCTGTTCCACAAGCAGGCCATGTACCGATAAGCATGTCCAACTTGATTGTCCCAAGTGGAAAAACCTTCTCACCACTAAAGCCAAGAAGGGGCCTATGATATGGCTCCAATTGGGCTAGCTTCAGATTCAAACTGTCAAAGCATGGATAGAACATGATATCTGTCAAGCTACCATTATCCAGCAGTACTCGTGAAATCACCACTTCCTTCATTCTCACATTGATCACCAATGGGTCGTCATGAGGATATAGTACACATTCTAGGTCATTCTTAGAGAAACCAATGACCAATCGGAGTTGCGGGAAATTAACTTTCCGACCAATCGGAGTTGGTGGTAATTGATTTCCGGCTAACCGGAGTTGGAGGAAATTATTTTGCCGACCAACCGAAGTTGGTGGTAATTGGTTCCCGACCAATCGGAGTTGGAGGAAATTATTTTGCCGACCAACCGAAGTTAGTGGTAATTGGTTTCCGACCAATCGGAGTTGGAGGAATTTTTTTTTTGCCCAACCGGAGTTGGTGGTAATTGTTCTGAATTTGATGTGTAGTGTGTAGCACTAATATTCTGAAAATTTTCAACGAAAAGAGAGAACTGGGTAAAGCATTCAACACTTTATTCATACTGAAGAAACTTCATTACATATGAATTTCAACTATTGATAATACTTACGCAGATGCTCTGCATTCCATGCATTCTTAAATTCTTCTCCTTCTAAGGTTTCAATCATGTATGTCCCAGGATGAACAACTTCTGTTACTCTGTAGGGTCCATGACAGTTAGCTTCCAGTTTATTATACTTTTGAATTACTTTCTTCAGCACATAGTCCCCTTCCTTCAAATCACACTTCTTTACCCTCTTGTTGTATAACAAAGTTGTTCGTTGTTGGTATGTAGCATTCCTGATTGCTGCATCTTCTCTAACTTCTTCGAGCATATCCAGATCTAATAGCCTCATCAAGTTAATGATAGGAGAATTGAAATTCAGTACTCTGTGTGTGCGTAGACCCAATTCAGCAGGTATAACAGCCTCACTCCCAAATTACAGCATGTATGGAGACTTTCCTATTGTTGTTCGTGGTGTGGTGCGATAAGCCCATAATACAGAGTGTATCTCGTTAATCCAATTTGCCTTTGCATTATCCAGTCACTTTTTTAAACCATTCAGTATTGTTCTGTTTGTCACCTCAGTTTGCCCATTGCTTTGGGAATGGCCTGGTGCAGAGTGGATCTTCAATATGTTAGACTATTAATAATATGAAGCAAAATCCTCGTTGTCAAACTTGGTTCCATGATCTGTAATGAATGCATAGGGAAGACCATATCTACAAATGATATTTTTCCAAATAAATTGATACACCTTGTCATATGTCATATCAATGAGAGGCTCAACTTCCACCCATTTAGTAAAGTAATCCATCGCAACCACAAGGTATTAAAATTGTCCTCGGGTCATTGGAAGTGGTCCGACCAAGTCTATTCCACACATGGTGAATGGCCAAGGAGACGTGATGGGTGTTAACAATTCCTGGGGAGTTCTTCGGATAGAGGAAAAGAGTTGACATTTATCACATTTCTTTGCATAAGCTGTACAATCAGCTCTCATCTTCGGCCAGTAATACCCTTGCATTATTCTTCTTCGCAAAAGCATCCGACCTGATACATGGGCCCCACAAGACCCTTCATAGACCTCTTCGATCAAATCTTTCACTTTGGAGGGGTGGACACATCTTTGCAAACCTGCTATAATTCCTCGTCTATATAAAATTCCATTAGTCAATACATAATGAGCAGCTTTAAACTTTAATTTCTTGGCTACGAGTTTATCAGTTGGTAAAGTCCCCTCTTCAATATAGGTCCTGATGGGGTCCATCCAGGATGGTCCCAAGTCGAGGGCAATAAAGTTCATCATCATATCTTCGTCTATGCTCCGACCAACCAAAATTTCTATCGGGATTGTTCTTTGTAGCTCGGTGCTTGTGGCAGATGCTAACCGATCTAATGCGTCTGCTCTTGCATTCTCTAATCTCAGTATTTTAATCAACTGTATTGCATTAAAACTCGATACAACTTCCATTGCCTCTGCATGATACTTAATTATTAATTCTCCTTTTACTGCATACACCCCCATCATTTGATTTACGATCAATTGTGAGTCACTGAATACAATGACTTGCTCTGCCTTCATGGTTTTGGCCAGACTGAGACCCACGATCATGGATTCATATTCATCTTTATTATTAGAAGCCTTAAATTGAAAGCGCAGAGAATACTCCACATCAATTTTATCTGAGCTGTTTAAAATAATCCCTGCTCCACTGCCTGTAGTGCAAGAAGAGCCATCCACATATAGATTCCATATAGGTACTTTATTATCAAACTCTTGATTTGACAGAGTTCCTTGGTGGAATATTTGGTGCTTCCTTTTGTCCTCCTTCGGCACTTCTCGTTGCTCTTTGATCATCCTCTCTTTCTCGTCCCCCGACATAAGTTGGTCGGGGTTTAAATTTGATGATCCTATAACATCCACATGTTGGTCCATATTCAACTTCTGCTCGTCGGGGGAGTACTCCTGAGTAAATTCTGCAATAAAATTCGCCATCGCCTGCCCTTTGAGCAATGATCTAGGCTTATAAATTATATGATATTTACCAAGTTCTACTGCCCAGTACATCAATCTTCCTGACTTCTCTGGTTTTTGCAGAGCTTGCCTTATTGGCATATCTGTATACACAACTATAGTATGGGCTTGGAAGTATGGTTTCATCCTTCTGCTTGCTTTAATCAGTGCTACTGCCAACTTCTCCAGCCTTGGATATCTGATTTCTGCTCCTCGAAAAGCTTTGCTAGTATAATAGACTGGTTTTTGTACTCCATCTTCCACTCTTATCAGCGCCGAGCTCACTGCATTTTCTGAAACTTCCAGGTACAAGTATAGTCTTTCTCCCATCACTGGTCTGGACAACAATGGAGGTGTCCCAAGGTATTTTTTCCATTCTTGAAAGGCCTCCTCGTACTCATCATTCCACTCAAAAGTTTTTCGGAGTGTTTTGAAGAATGGGAGGCATCTATCAGTTGCTCGTGACATAAACCTATTAAGTGCTGCAACTCGCCCTGTGAGACTTTGCACTTCCTTCTTCGTCGTTGGAGATCGTAGCTCCAATAGAGCCTTGATCTTTTCAGGGCTTGCCTCAATTCCTCGTTGGTTAATAATGTATCTGATAAACATGACTTCTCGTACTCCGAATATGTATTTTGTGGGATTCAACTTCATTTGATATTTTTCTTGTTGATCAAAGGTCTGGCCTAAGTCACCTAGATGGTTAGTAGATTTCTTACTTTTTGTCAGCATATCATCAACATAAACCTCCATGTTATGACTGATTTGCTATGCAAACACCTTGTTCATCAGCCGCTGATATGTTGCACCTGTATTTTTAAGTCCAAAAGGCATAACATTATAACAATAAGTTCCCCTTGGGGTGATAAAAGAGGTACTCTCCCTGTCCTCAGGCTTCATCTTGATCTGGTTGTAACCAGAATAAGCATCCATGAAACTCAACAATTTATGCCCCGAGGTTGCATCTACTAGTTGATCTATTTGGGGCAAAGGAAAATGATCTTTTGGGCATGCCTTATTGAGATCGGTGAAGTCTACACACATCCTCCACTTATTATTTTTCTTCTTTACCATCACCAAATTTACTAGCCAATCAGGGTATTTGACATCTTTAATAAAAGAGGCTTTTTGTAGCTTCTCCACTTCCGCCTGTATAGCTTGATTCTTATCAGGACTAAACACTCTTCTTCGTTGCTTCACTGGCTTAATTTTCTTATTCACATTGAGCTCGTTACACAAGAAATTTGGATCTATTCCTGGCATGTCTTCATGACTCCATGCAAAATTTTGCTTTCTTCGCCTTAGGAATGCTATCAACTCCTGTTTTATCGATACATCTAGGGATGCGCCAACTTGAGTTGTTCGTTTCCGATGCTCGTCGTCCAGAACAACATTCTCGGTAGCCTCCATGACCTTTCCCTTCACAAGTTGGGACTCATCTCTAGGGTCCAATATTTTAATCTCTGCCTCTCCTATCTCATCCACTTGATAGGTGATACTCTTCTTCCTAGATTCTTCACATTCCTCTTGTGCGACAAATGAATAGTAGTATTCTCGAGCTACTCTCTGGTCGCCTTTCACAACTCCCACCACAAAATTGGTTGTGAATTTTAAACATTGATGTACAGTAGATGGTACTGCCTCGAAATTCTTCAGGCCTACCCTTCCCATGATGATATTGTAAGCTGATTGGACATTTTTATTAATTACGAAAAATTATACTCTTTCTGTTCCACAAGCAGGCCATGTACCGATAAGCATGTCCAACTTGATTGTCCCAAGTGGAAAAACCTTCTCACCAGTAAAGCCAAGAAGGGGCCTATGATATGGCTCCAATTGGGCTAGCTTCAGATTCAAACTGTCAAAGCATGGATAGGATATGATATCTGCCGAGCTACCATTATCAACCAGTACTCGTGAAATCACCACTTCCTTCGTTCTCACCTTGATCACCGATGGGTCGTCATGAGGACATAGTACACATTCTAGGTCATTCTTAGAGAAACCAATGACCAATTTGTCCTTATTCACCTTCTTCGGGTGATCATCTTCAGCCAAATTTATTTGCTTAATGTTCGAACAAGCTTAAGCCTCATTGAGGTAAGTGTTTCTCTCGGCAGTCATATCTCCTCCTCCTGCATCTCCACCTATAATAACATTACATTCAAATGATCCAAAATGGATTGAAAATATCTCACGTTCTAGTTATTTTGGTCTTTTGGGGAGATCGGGGTCATCTTGATCATCTTCTGGGTCTTCTTTATGATTTCTCTTATTGTCTTCTTTTACTCGTCGAGGAGATCTAGACCTCTGCCTTGATCGGTCGTTGACCCTTCCACCATTTTGGCGATCAACATACTTGGTCAATTTTCCCCGCCTAATGAGCTCTTCAATTTCATTCTGGAGAGCTATGCAGTTTTTGGTCGTGTGACCATGGTCTTTATGGAACTCGCAATATTTGGACTTATTCCTCTTGTCACGATCCGCCTTCATTTTTTTTGGCCAGTTTAGCTCCTCGTTGTTTTTGATCTCTTCCAGAATGTGGTTTATATCTACTTTTAAGGGAGTATAATTTCCAAATTTCTTCAACTGTTCCAATATTTGCTTTGCTTTTGACTGCCTTCTGCCACCATTATTCTTCTGCTCCTTTTTTTCAGCCTTATCAGCCTCAACTTTGGTCTCCTTAAAGTCCATATTCTTCTTCACAACCATAGCTTCCTCGGCGTTCATAATCTTAGCTGCCTTTGCCATTAGTTCTGCCATGGTTCTAGGCGGATCTTTGGCTAGAGTGTAGTACAATTTATTTGGCAACAGTCCACTCATCATAGCAGTAATTGTTGTCTTCTCCTCGTAATTAATTACCTCGAGCTTCTCATTATTGAAACGAGTAATATAATCCCTGGTGCTTTCTCCTGCCTTCTATCTAACACTTAGCAAGTCTGCTACTCGTTTAACTGGTTTTTCTCTAAAACAGAAGTTCCCAATAAAGAGCTCGGCCAGTTGAAAGAAAGTCACGATCTTCCCCCGAGGAGGATTGTTGTACCATATTTGAGTAGAGCCGGTAAGAGTTCCTGAAAATTCCATGCATCTCATCTCATCTAGAACTGCATAGATATCGATAGTAGCTTGGTATTGTTCTATATGGAGGACAGGGTCGGTTTTTCCATCATATTTAGGTGTCACAATTGGGGCTTTGAATTTTGATGGCGTGGGAAAATCCGCAATTGCCTGTATAAATGGTGTCCCTTGGAAAAAAGTTCTTTATAGAGGATTCTTGGCCTTAGCCATTTCCCCTAACCTGTCTTCCAACCTCTGAATAGATCCCTTCCACGCGTCATTTCCCCCCTCGGGCCTATTTGTTCGAGAAACTGATTGCGTTGAATTGTCCTCATGGGATCTTTTATTACGAGCAGTTGGTCGTGATTGGGCAGAGCCTTCCCTTAGATCGGATGGTCATTGAGAGTTCCTCAACACAATCCTAGGGGACTTCTATTCCTCCTAGGGCCCAAACGATCAAAAGGATAAACTCTACTTAACCTTTTAAGAGCACTGGTCTTTTCTGGAGATAAAGTGACGTTTTATTGAGTGTATATAGCTCGTACCGAGGAAGCTCGACCAGGTTGGTAAGATGGATCATTAGATCTTTCTGTATGATATGATTTGGTGCGTTTGGATCGAGATTCCTCTGGGAATAACGTTCGCCTAGTTTAAGAAAGAGGGTAAACGGGTATTTCTATGAACGCTTCGTTGTCCTGAATGGGCTGGCACTCCAACCTGGACAGTTTGTATGAGTTGTCGCATGGTTTCTTACATGGCCGTCTGGACCTGGGCCAAATTAGCCATTATTCCAGCCAGATCTTGGACATTTGGGGGAGTAGATGGATTTGGAGGGATTCCAGAATTTCGATTACTGGATTCAGGATTATCAGCAATTGATGATGAATTGTTTTGGTGAAAAACGATAAGTACAGTCGATTCCCACAGACGGCGCCAATCTGTTGATGTAAAAAATTAGATTATCCCTAATTTATCAATCACAGATAAAATAAATAAGACAAAATATTTTTAAAGTGGTTCAGCCTTGTAAGAATGGCCTACGTCCACTGTTTTTGTTATTGCTGACTGTTTGCTTGGAATTCTCGATAATGGATTTACCAAGAAATTTCGAGTTCCCTTTTAATGAGGAGGTTACAATGTATTTATAGTCTTGAGGCTGTCCATATGAAAGGAGAATGCGCTGTAATCTAGTAGACATATACGTCTGTATAATAATGATGAGCATTTAATGCGCAATTATCTCTTTGATTATCCTGATTTGAGTGCTCTGTACGCTAAATAGCTCGGACCGCCTAAGTAGCTCGGCACGCTTGAGTTGCTCGAGGCCCCCGAGTTGCTCGGGGAGCTTAAGTTTCTTGGTAGAAGTATATGTAATTGCCACGTTGGCAGACACGCGTCAGTAAGTGAATGGTCCATGTCAGCAGACTAAATTTGGTATCAACAGTAAGAAATATCTTGTAATACCTCTTTAAATCTATAATTGATTTATAATTAATGTTTTTCCAATAACAATGTGTGATTTAAAAATATAATTAAGACTTGATTTAGTTAAGTTTAAATCATGTTAATGAAATGAGTTAATTAGAAACTGTATAATATGCCATGCTTTAAAGACTTGTACCTTTGAAGAGAAAATATGAAATTTAATGAATTAGATATGTAAATGCGAAATATGATTGATGTTGTATGATCCCATTTTGTTAGTAGGATTAATCCCCATGTTAATTTTCAGTTGCATATGAATTTGTAGGTAAATTAACCCCATTTATGTTGAAGATGAATTTGTTTTGGAAATTTTGAATATTAAAGAATTAAATTTTGTTTTTGATGCTTTTTTATCTCAATTAATTGAAGAAAGCCATTTAGAATCATAACCCAATATTTAGGTTTGAGTTTGGTTGAGAATTTGATATGATTTGTGAGATTAAGAACCTTTAATGGAGGTTTTTAGATGTTTAATCCCGAAGTTGGAGAAGAGAAGGAGATTTTCAAAAATTTTGTTTGAAATCTCATTTGAAGTTAGTTCGAACGAGATTCTGGGGGTCGTCCAAATGAGGTTATTTCTCATACAATGGAATTATTTAAATGACTGGAAATGGTTGATTTGTGCATAATCAAATTATGAATGCGTGGGCATTGGTTTCGTATTTTTTTGATCTTTTTTGGATTTGTTATGATTTTTCTACTAACAAGTGAGCGGGATTGAAATATTTAGATTAATGATTTTCAGTTGGTCTTCCTTTTAGGATGGTTTTACCTAATTGATTAATAGATTATACTTGGTTAATATTGATGACAATTATGTAGGTTAAGAGATATGATCGCTGAATTATTGTAGTTCTATCCGATCTTAAGATTGGGTTAAATTGGGCAGATGCACAAGATAACGATATTTTATAGTATACATTGAGTAATTATGTCAACGTGTAATGAATTTGTATGTGAAATACTATAGCTGGGGTTTATACTGGAAATGGAGACCGTACACCATAAGCCTAACTGATAACATAGTAAATCGGGAGGTCTTGTGTTTTAAATCATGTGTTCAACTTGTCCAAACATTATAATAAGAGAGGTCGATGACCCGATCCTTTGGTAGGGTTTCGGTGTGGAACTACCAGCTGGTTTGGCCGCGTATTTATACCCCATTCTCATAAGTTTTTTTTTATACTTTAAGTTTACTAGGTGAGGGACTCCTATAGACTTACTGATAGAGGAACAACCGTGTCTCTAAATGTTGATGCCTTCATATATGATCAAAATTATGATTGTATAAATTAATATTGAAATCTTGTTGAAGAAACATTAATTAAACCCCATGTCAATATAATGTACTGGCTGGAACCAATGGTACTCTAATAAAGGGTGACATTGTGGGGGTTAGTATTTGGGATGTTTTCCCACTTAGTAACAAGTTATATTCATAGTTTACTTTTTAGCATTATTGTAATTATTAATCTAAGTAATTTGTTATCTCATAATTTACTTATTGGCATTCACGTACTTGTTAAATTAATTCAGGGTTTTGTGACTTTAATACATTACTAATTTGCGATTTTAAACTTTAATACCACTTAATCAGTTTATTAGACTTTAATACATTTTTCATCACTAAATGACATTTTTTATCGCTACATGTCACTAAATATCACTTTTAATAGCGAAATTTTCACATTTAGTGACAAAATGTACTAATGTATAATAAATTTATGAATTTTTATTAAAGTCTAAAATCGCAAATTTATAATGTATTAAAGTAAAAAAAATCATTAACTAATTAGTTACATTTTTATTACGCACATTATTATTCCTTTAATTATTAAGTTAATGTTTATAGACTCTTAGTGTAGTGATTACCTTGGGACGGGGACATGCGAGTAGTATATCCTTTACATGAGACATGGAAGGTGATATGTATGGTTTATAACTCCAATTAGGAGTTGGTTATGGGATTGGAGTTATGAAACAAAAGGCTATATTTAAGCTCAAAGGGGTTGGCGAGGGAAAACATTTAAGGCGAGGTCGAGGTCAATATGGGTGATATAACAAAGATGACATATGATCATTTCCTAAAGTTTACGCAATTCTCGTGTCAAACCAAACTTTGAAAATCATGCTCAAGTAACACATTTCCAGATATGAACTCAATTAATGAACGATCAAATGAAAGAATAGAGAGATTACTGACAAATTCAACGTTTTCAAAGAGGAAAGAATAGTGTATAATACTCACAAATGACGAAAGGTACAAATCTTACTCGGTGTAAGTATATACAATGCAACAAAAGATTACCGAGTTATAAAAATCTTAAACCAAATCAATAGAACAAGAAAAGCGCATGTGCTCATGGGATTAAAGTTTAATTCATGAAATTATTCATAATATCAATAATTAGTACTAAAGTCTAATAACTTCTAAAATCGAGAATATGCATCATTGAGTTGTCTATTGGATCGGGCAATTATTAAAATTTATCATTGGAAACAAAGGCAAAATTCCCAAAAAAGGGGAAAAAGGAAAGAAAATCTTTTGAAAGTTTTAAATTTTTCTAAGAAAAGCATACTTAGTAACTAAATGTGAGAAGACCCATGGATTAAACAAATAAATAGATAGAATATCCCACACCCCTAACTAAAATGTTGCATTATCCTCCATGCCTCCATTAAGAACACATAACAAAGAAAGGAAAAGAATGATATAATGATATTACCCAAAGTTGGAGCGATCTGCATAAGCACAAGTTCAAGAGAATCTATAAAACAAATTAGTACCAAGTATAGCAAGAACAAATAAAAAAAAGTTAACTAATTACACTGGCCTAAATAAAAAGTAAAGAGAAAAACTAAAGAAAGAAATAAAGAAAAAAGCTAACTATTTACAGCCCAGTATTTACAGCCTACTATTTACAACATGCTATATACAACATGCCTCCCGAAAGATATGAATTCCATTTGAACAACGGAAGGCATGCATGGGTGGTGGAAAAATTGAACCATCGCCAATTTGAAATTTTGGGTGGATAATGGGGGATTTGGATAACAAGGGGGAAAGACACACTTGAGGTCCAATAAAAATTGACTCATTTCCCAAAGGTTTTTTTAGTTATAATGGGAGATGGTTCACATGTGGGGGGAAAATCCATCATGGAAAACAAGAGCGGCAAAGAGTCCTAATCGGAAAAAAAAATTCTACCGACTCATAGGAATCCATTGATAAATCTAATGGTTCAAGATTCGAGAACATATCACAAATGAAACATTCGCAGGGCCTTTTTCGAGAACATATCACTAATGAAATATTAGAATTACCGACAAAGCTATAAAATAGGACTTGGTTACCAAATTGTTTGTAGATGGACAATCCGAGAAGGAAGGTGTACGGACGAGAATCCAATTTTTTTAGCGCTCAAATGTGCTATGCTACAAAGAAAATTAAAACAAAAAATACAAATACAAAAGAAAAAGAAAAAATACTCCGAAATAATAACACAATTACAATATAAAACAAAACATTCCCCGACAATAGAGCCATTTGATAGTTCAGGTTTTTTCGCGATGCGAGAGTCACCTGGGCGCCGATTGTTTTATTTTCAGCACACCAACTCTATACAAAAACCTAAACTTATGACTACACTCAATAAACAGGAGTATAGTGGCCAAGTCCGGGTATCGAAAATCCACAAAGAATGTTGCTAGGTTGTAATCGAGTTATTATTTCAGGAATAAAAGTGTAAAAGGTAAAACTAAACAAAAGGGAAAAGATTCAAAAACGGAAAGATTAATAAAGACATGTATTTAAACTAGAGTAACAAAAATAGTAAAAATTATAGGTTGTGTCGGATATCCCCCAGCTCAGTTTAATGCCTATAAATGGTTACATGGTTCTACAAATTCATTATGATTGCGTCTTATTTCGACAGCTAATTAAATCCAGAGTTGTCACACCCCTAAATTCGTATAAAAGTCTACTAAGATTTTGGCGTCAATAAATACCCTGGAAATTACGCACGTAAGGTCGTAAATACGGATCATACATCGTATACCCAGTTAAATCTCCTACGCGTAATGACTAGGACAACCCAATCAAAATAAACACGTATCTTCCACTACCATAGAAAAGCAACACGCTAAACACGAGTCAAGTTCAATCCAACATAACCTAGGCTAAATTAACCTAGAAAGAATGTAAAGAAACGCGGTAAATAAACGAAATAAAACTAGACTAGAAAGCATGTAAAGAAAGCGATAAATATAAACTAGAAAGCGAGTAAAAACGATGCAAATAAAGAAATACAAACATTGGAAAATTGGATTGACAGAGAAGATGGGGGATAGTTTTCTACACAATCTCAACGGGCAAACCCCTCTATACGAGCAAAAACCTCGGAGGGAGAAAATGGCACACTCCCCAAACCCTCCAAACCCTAGCTCCCCTCTCTTATGGAAAATGATATATTATTATAAGATATCCCACAAAAATGAGATAAGTATTCTATTTATATTAAGTTACAAGAAAAATAAAAATAAAGGAAAAAGAAATGAAATTAACAAAGGGAAATTACTGGGTAACTGCGATACCCGGTCGATCGGCAACAGGGGACCGATCTACCGGTCCCTTAAGTTGAAGCCCACTGGTTAAATCATAAGGAAAAATCCCAAAATGCGATCGACTGGCCCTTTGGGAGCGGCCGACCGGTACTCTATTTTATATTGTCATTTGGTCTTCACATGGTAGGAAAGCTTCAAAACAGAATCGGCTATAACTTCTTCCTTCGAACTCAAAACGATGCACCATTTGCTGACACGCGATGCTAACTCAACAAACTACGCATCCGTGGAAAATCCATAAGTCAGAGATGAAGTGTGAATTGACTAAAATGCCCTTGAAGTAGTGTCCGGTGATGGGATTTCTCCTAAATGCAACCGAACCTCACTTTTAGCGTTCCAATACCTACAAAAGCACAATTAACCCCTGCAAAATGTATATATGTCCAAATCCGAGGTTGTTTGGTTAACGATTATAAACATACACATTAAGAACGTAAAAGTGCTAGAATGCACAAAGATAGGGGGCACAAATATGCAATATTCTTGACGTATCAAGTGTTAATGGACGAATGCTTATTGTAAATGAGTCACATGATTTATAGTGTTGATATTGGAGATATTTCTTTCAAGTTTCAAGCTTTAACCCATTTTATATAAAAACAAATTTCGTAACATTATTAGATAGAATCCGCAAGGCTGAGATAAGTCAAATTACAACTATACTTATCCCATCCCAATTTTTAATTTAGTTATTTCTTTTATAAACATTGTAAGGACATCGAGTCCGAGTTATTTCCTTTTAGTTGGTCAATAAGTTGGACTTGTAAAATTATTTATTCAATTTGATTAGGATGTGATTTAATTTTGAGTTTATTGACACAGATTAGCTTTCAATTATTATGGAGGTTTAAATTCAATTAGTTTATTTATCATTTCTCACTGAATATGATATAAATGAATTTACAAGCCTTATCTTCGGTATATTAGCCTAACCGAATGTTATGTGCAAAATAGGATTTATTGCAGCTAGTATGAGAGCATCCAAGTTCTAGTGTATTTAGAATCTATGTGCGCTCATTACATTCTGCAATTGCATTCTTTCGTACATATATATATATATATATATAGGGAAAGGATCAAGTGAGGTCCCAGTTTGAGGACCCTGAATGAGGACCATTTTTTAAAAATAGTAAAAAAATATTTTTGGGTTAATTTTTTTTATGATTTTTAAACATTTCAATAGGACCATAAAAAAATAATCAGCTCAAAATGATTTTTTTTGCTATTTTAAAAAAAATGGGTCAAACTTTGTCAATTTTTAAGTTCTTAAAAACTAACAAAGTTTGACCGATTTTTTTAAAATAGTAAAAAAATTGATTTTGAGTTGATTTTTTTATATGCCCTTACTGAAATGTTTGAAAAATATATAAAAAAAATTAGCTCAATTTTTTTTTTTTTACTATTTTATCAAAATTGGTTCGCGCTAGCGGTATGCAAACAGAGGTCCTCTCTCTCTCTCTCTATATATATATATACACCTATTTTTTTAAGGATCGTTGTATTAATTTATGAATCGTTTACTAATACGAATCTTCTTTGCTTCTAGATGGTAATCACTAAACACGATAGGCGACATAGACTACCCAAGCGGGTGTCAATGGAAAATCGTAATAGGAGTCGCAACCACAGTTGTAGAAGGCGCCACTAGTAACATCGGTAGAAGACATAACTATGATACTGACTCAGGCAATCACCACAACAAGTGGTTATACCGGTGCAACCATAGGCCATCATATGGGAAAGGGCATATGAGGCCTTTTCTGAAGGCAACCCACTAGAGTATGCTAGGAGCATATATATTTTAGTGGCCAGCGAGCGAAGAAAATATATGTAAAGACGCCTGAGGATGGTAGAGTGAACTGAAGTTCACTAACATAAGTTAGGTTCCTTTAAACTGGTGGGAAGGGCCTTACAGTGTTGGGAGTCAGTCACCACAACAAGGGAGATGGACACTATGACCATCACAGAGTTTTGGGTAAGATGTGATGATAAATACATCCCAACCACTATCAGGGTTGAGAAGAAAAAGTATTTTATGTACATCACACAAGAGGGTTGCACGGTGATAGACTATGAGGATGAGTTTACCATTCTTTCACTTTTTTCCCTAAAGGATGAAAATACTGAGGAAAAGAAGATGAAGAAATTCATACTTCAATTGACGTGGCGTATGAGGTTATCCTTTTTGGGAACCTAGGTCATTACCACTTACACA
The DNA here is from genome assembly GCA_949130495.1 of Sambucus nigra. Taxonomy (NCBI): domain Eukaryota; kingdom Viridiplantae; phylum Streptophyta; class Magnoliopsida; order Dipsacales; family Adoxaceae; genus Sambucus; species Sambucus nigra. Next base: position 360,337,171 of record OX422214.1, read on the forward strand.
TAAGTGGTGAATTACACACTTACTCACTGATAGGATCATCATAGGTTTCTAAATGATAATAGCGAAAAGAGGTCCAATTAGGAGTCCTTTAGGTGGCAGGGTAAGACAAATGGTGGTGGTACTCAGGGGGACTAGTAGCATAAGGGGTCTTTGTTAGGGGAGCATCACCATAAGAAACATCAAGGTTTTGATGACTGTAAGGTTCATCCAGACCATATCCATCAGTTCTAGCAGAGTTGGTGATAGTTTGATCGAGGCCATCAAGGACAAAGGGCAATAGGGTCATGGCGAGTAAGGCTAACAGCGCTTGTTTTAATTATGGTAAGGGACTCTATAAGGCTAATATGTGCCCCAAGGATAATCTAGGGGAACACGACCAGGGAGGTAGGGGGTACCAGGCACCACAAGGACATCGTCAATTGTTGCCAGCACCACAAGTTTCCACCATGCCAGCAGTATATGCACCACCGGTGAAACCACATAGGAAACCGTAGATACAGTATGGACATGTGTATAACATCATGCCCAGGAATGCCTAGGCACCATGACAAGAGGTTGAGGGTATGTTTCCTATCGTTGGGAACATAGGATGCACTTTTTTTATACTAGTGCATTGTATTCATTTATTATTAGATGTTTTTCTTGGTCATCAGGGATGATAGACCTAACATCGTACATAATATTATATCTTTATTCACCCATTGGTAGAGGGGAACCGATGTGTTTTGTGTGTAGAGAGATAGGGGTAGAAATTCATGGGCTTATATTTGTACCCGACTTACTCATTTTGGAGACATCCATATATAATGTTATCCTTGGGATGGATTGGTTATCCAGGTATAGAGGTTATGTGGATTGTTATGGAATGTCCATCATCCTTCCCATTCTAGGTAAGGAGATTTACCTAGTTGTGATGCCACGCCTAGAGGGAGGGTCGAGCATGCAGCTTCAGTACCTCGACAAGGAGATGTATGAGATAGTTATGATATCGTGGACTATATTCTGACCATTAAGGAATTTTTGAATATATTTCAAGAAATTATGGGGTTACCACCAAGTAGAGAGATTGAGTTTGTGATTGACTTAGCTCCGGGTACAAGACCTATTTCTCGATCACCATATTGTATGGATATTTTATTAGTGAGAGAGTTGGGAGAGAAGATTCAACAGTTAGTGGGCCATGGATTTATTCATGTGAGAACTGCACCATGGAGAGCTTAGGGACTATTCGTAAAGAAAAAATATGGGTCATTGAGATTATGTATCGATTATCGAGATTTGAATAAAGTCACCATCCAGAACAAATACCCATTTCCCTATATTTATGACTTATTTGACTAGTTGATCGGTGCTTCTTACTTCTCTTATATCGATTTGAGGAAAGGGTACCATCAATTGAGGATTCAAGAGCAAGATATTCCAAAGATAATGCTTTTGATGATTTATGGCTCATACTAGTTTATGATTATGCCATTTGGTCTGACCAACACACCACTCGTGTTTATGAACTTTTGTGAAAAATGTATTCAGAGAGTTTTTGGATCAGTTTGTCATCATATTCATAGATTACATATTTATTTATTCTTGTACTGCAATGGAACACATTCCGCATTTTTGGATAGTCTTGCAAACATTATAGGGCCGTAATCTTTGTGCCAAGTTTGAAAAGTCTGGGTTTTAGTTAAAGGAGGTAAAGTTATTGGGTCACATCATATCTTAGGCAGGGATATCAGTGAACTCGAGTAAGCAATCGACAGTGAGTGAGTGAGTGAGTGGGGATAGCCCACGACACCTATGGACGTGCACAATTTTCTGAGTTTGGCAGGTTGCTATTGTCAGTTCATTCTGGGATTCTCCAAGATAACTGGGCCTCTAACAAACTTGAGGAAATGGGTGTGCCTTTTGTTTGGGACAAAGTTTTCCAACACAATTTTGATGAGTTGAAGGTCAAGTTGACTTTAGCTCCGATTCTTTATTTGCCCCGTAGTGGAGTGGCGTACATGGTATATACCGATGCATCCCTATAGGGAATTGGGTCCATATGAATACAAGAGGAGAGGGTGATAACTTATGATTCATGAAAGATCAAGCCTCATAAAAAATATTTACCCACCCATGATCTGGATTTAACAACCATAATTTTTTCTCTTTGAATTTAGAGACATTATCCTTTGGGGGAAATATTCCACCGCTTCACAGACCATAAGATCTTACAGTACTTTCTCACACAGAGGTATTTGAACATGTGAAAATGTTGATAGATCAAGTTCATGAAGGATTATCATTTGATATTCACTATCACTCAGGCAAGGCAAGAGTAGTAGTAGATGTTTTGAGTCGTTGACCAACAATTGAACTTTTGGCAATTTGAAAGGCGAACTGCGTTTAAATGACAGATTAGCTATCACATGCCTTATGGAACTTCTAACAAATATAACCAAGATCATCGTAGACACCACATTCAAAGACCCCCCTAAGTCTCTCCTTAGGTCCCTAACACCTCCCCATTTCATTACAAACCCAACGTCATACTCTGAGTACTGATCTAGAGGCCATCGGGCGCTCCTAGCCCCCATTTGATTCCGTTCAACTCTATTGCAAGAGTGAAAGACAAAGAATATTTGAAAGGATATAAATACCCTTTCCAATGATCCACCCTAAGCGTGAATCAGCTTGACAGTTCGGACGAACAAACCAATTTACCATTGAAAATTAATCTCGAGGCCACCAAGCGCATTCGAGCCCCGATTTGACCCCAATCAACTTCATCATCAGAGTAAAAGATCTTTGAAAGTATGAAGGGCATTGAAACCCATTTCCAACAGACCATACCGTGCATGAAACGATGTAATCGTTTAAACGAACGATCCATTTTCCCTCGAAAATTGATCCGGAGGCCATCGGGCGCTCCCGGGCTCTGTTTGACTAAATTGAACTCTTTAGCTTGAATGAGACTAAATGAATCTTTGAAGGTCACTGAAACCCTTTCCAACGATCCACCTTGTGTGTGAATCAACCTTACGGTATGGACGAATCACCCATTTTACTCCGAAAGGTCATCGAGCACTTTCGAATCCCGATTGACAAAGGTCAACTTGTTGAAACAAGAAAAGCTCTTTGGAATGTCAAAGTAACTAGAATAACCATTCCAATGGTCTACCCCATCTGCGATTCTAACTTACAGTTCAGACGAACGATCTATTTCGTGAAACGATCTCCCATCGAATGGACCGACAAGCGCTTCCGAGCCACGTTTGACCCAAAGTCCACTCCCGTACTTGGGAGAGTCCCAAAGGAATCTTAAAGTTATCTAAATTACCTTTCTAAAGATATGATCATTGTGCGATCTAGATCAATGGATTGCGTTCTACGATCATTTTTCTAGAAAATTCTGCACAAGACAGTCGATTGGCAGGTCCATTTCCCTGCCTATCGCAGTGTGCCTAGGGTTACCTGTCGATTGGAAGAGATAGGGGCACGGCGATCGGTAGTACCATAACCCTATAAATAGAGGGCCTGACCTCACTCCCAAATTACACCTTAGATCCATGAACATCAGTGATCTTAGCAATATTCTCTTCCAATCAGTGAAGTTTCCTTATGTGAAATTCCCTTCCATCTTGCACTCCCATTCTTTTCACACCCTTTTGGAAAAATCTCATTATCTTCCATTCAACATTTAAATCATCTCATCTAAAATCAAGATCAAGCTTCAATTCTTCATAGAAGGTAAAAAATCCTTATCTCTCCCCATAAGTTTCTTATTTTTGCATTAATTATATAAATTCATAATCTAGTTTCTACTTTAGTTCATACACATTAACATCTCACATTTTTATTAATTATATTGCCCATAGTTTATTTTCTATAAAAAAAACCCAAAACAAACAAAAGGAGGGTTATACCTATGAATTCCAACAAGATTATCCATTCCACTTTCTCAAAACTAAAACACATTTTCTACACACACGCACATAATAAAATCCCGTTCAAACATATGGGATAAACCCTACCCCTATACCATATTCGATCTATTTGTACTTTCATGCCTTTATCGGCTATGTAGGCATTTCAGGCTAAAACTTGAGACTGGAGTCCAATTTTCTAATTTTTTAATTTTCAAATATTCCAATTTTTCCAAATTTTCCCATCTTCATATTTTCATACTTTTAATCCATACATTATTTTAATACATTTTATGTTTGTATCAGCATTTTATCCAACATATATTATCGTTTCATCATAGCGATCAATATTTCGATAAACACATAAAAACGCATCTTTTCTAAATATTATTTTGGGATCATTCCTACGGATAACCTCACTCTATCTTTTTAATGGTACGAGTTTAGAAATTGCGATCTCCATTTACATATATACACGCACACACATTTCACGAAGAAATAAAGGAAAACAATAACACAAGCCCATAAGATACCGAAAGGGCGGGATGGGTGCCTAACACCTTCCCATTTCGTAACTTAGCCCCAGAACCTCTGAACTATTGGTTTCGTAAGCATCAGTTTGTCTTCGATGCCGCTCTCTCGAGGCGACGGCATGTTCTTTTTCATGTGTTGTGCAAAATAGTCTGACGACTCCATCTCTTTATATTCACCGCACACTGATGTTGACTGAAGCATTCCTAGATCAAATAGGGCGTGAGACCTTCACCCTCGGGGGGGGGGGGGGGGGGGGGAGAGGAGAATTGGGATGTCCACATTGGTGACTCCGCTGTGGACTATTTTCGTAAAAGGGATAGACTTTGTTTGCATGGATGTTTTTTTTTTCTTCTTATGTGCATTTGCACCTACCCGTATGTTCTTTTTTTTCACCTCTATTATTTCTTTTACATATATACCTCATAGTTATATCACTAATCACTCACACACTTGTAGATACTCTCTATGTACACTTCACACTACTTACACATAGAATTAGTTATATCTACATGTTTCACACACCACTTAGAATATCTATGCTTTGGTGTCACTAACACGCACCTACACATATCACACTTGTATATATTCACGCTCAGTCACACTTGTTGCACACCACTTGTAGTTGATCCATGCTTAGGTTCAACACCATACACTCACTTGTAGGTATTCACACATATCTATGCTTAGTATAATCTTCATGCTCCATGTTAGATTTACTTTTTATACTTGTACATTCTCCCCTATTTAGTATAATTCTCATAATTCCAAATAAAGATAATCCCTCCATAATATGGTAATCAACAATCATGCACTTTGCACACTACATTAGTAAAGAGCATGGCTATTGACTAAATTTTATCCCGTAACTGGGGGTCACTTCGTGATAGGCGCTGGTCAAATGGGTGGCAGTTAGCCTAAGCAATATGACTCTCACCTTCCATTGTCCAAGTGCCATCGATTTATATCGAACGGTTCCTCCCGCATCATCTCGCTTGACTGAAGTCATAACATGACGTATATTGTAGGGAACTTGTTCACGTACATCAGGTATATAGAATTCACTCTCACATGTACTATCCCCACAAGGTATATAGTGAGGCAATTCACGTACACTCAGGTATATGAAATGGCTCGTCCACACATACAAATTGCCATAAAAAATAAGAAGTATATCATGGAATTCATGCCGGGGGGAACCTTTCCAATTAACCCAACAACTGCAAACCCTCATATAGGTGTCAAACATAGGGCACTCGTATTTAGTTTGTCGGTTTCTACCCGAAACTCTGCCGAAATGATGAGACATCATGCCGCCCAAATTTTGTACAATTTCTTTTTTTTTAAAGCGGGACCCTGTCCACGAGCCTCGCAACAAGTCCAACCAATTTTTTACATATTTTTCAAAACCAATTTTCCCAGGCTCGAGACCCGTCCCACATTTCTTTTTTCCATTTAGGTAAACCTAATATAAGTGAGAACATAATAAACATTATAATAATCTTGCTGAGACCCTTTTTCTCGTATTTCCTCTTTCCTTACCAAAAGTGTCAAAAATGTTTTCCCCATTTTTTACCAAAAATACCAAAAGAATTTTTCCTTCCTTATACCAAAAATATTTGTCCTCCTTTTTGCCCAAAAAACAAATTTGTCCTCATCTTTTCCAAAAATGTCAAAAATATTTGCCACACTTTTCAAAAATTACTATTTCCCCTCTCTCTTTCAAAAATAAATTCAGATTTTTCTACTTGTCAGGTCAATCGCATACCCAACCCTTAGCCTGGATCTCTATTGGATTCGGTCTTCCATCGAACCGCCTTGAGGCTCCGTGAGTTCCCTCCCTACTTCCTACGAGTTCAAAATTCACCTTCATCCACTTTTCATGGAGAATGCTGACCAAGTACCGAATGTCCAGCCAAATTTGATGATGGTCCTAGACCAAGTCACTGCCAATATTGACAACCTTAAAATCGAGGTTTATGAGATGCAATAAAATCGGGTCCCTATTCCTGAAGAGGTCGAGGTCCTCTTCCCTCGCGTTATGGGTCCGCCCACACCTGAGCCTAATTGGGTTTCTGAGGACTATCAGCATGCTCCATGTGCCCCTCCTACCAATGGGCAATCACCAGCTCAACTCCCTATGACGAATCTTGCCTAGACGGGGGCTAACCTACCCGTGATCATTGATCCAAAGGAGGAAGAATTGAACAAATTCAAATAAGACCTCAAAATGTTAACCAATAAGTTTGACCAAGTAAGAATCATTGGGAACTACATGGATACACCCGTATGCCTCCCTATTCTAATACAAGCCTGCTAAAAATGTTCAAGATGCCTAATATCGAGAAGTTTTAGGGGTAGTGGACCCCAATTGTTCATCTTCGCAGTTACCACCGAGCCATGACTCTCCTAGGTGCCTCCGAGGAAATAATGTCCTAAATGTTCCAAAAGACTTTGAAGGACAACGCTCTTTACTGGTTCTTATCTGTCGAGGAGTCTAAAATTCGCAGTTGGGAAGATTTTTCTTAAGAATTCATGTCGTTATACAAGTATTACGAAGAGTTGGAGGTTACCCGTCGTGATTTAAAAATGCTTAAACAAAACCCAGGGGAATCACTCAGTAACTTCGTACAAAGGTGGAGAGAGAAAGTAGCCACCATGACCAACCGTCCTTCCGAAGAGGATCAAGTCAGTATTGTGAAAAATAACTTATTACCCCATATCCGAGCAACGATGGGAGGACAATACAACCCATATATATGATCCCTCTGAGAAGTAGGAGTAGAAATTGAAGAAAGTCTTGCCAAGACAGAAGTTGAGCCAAAGAAACTATCTGGACAGTTCACTCCCAAAAAGTATGAGAAGCCTGCCAATGCCGCAGTCTTAACCGTCAATAACATCTCTAAGCCTACCACTTCATGGGCACCAGAAAGCCGCCCTAACCCAGTCAAAAAGGAATTTATTGAGATTCACAATCCCCTGTCCAAAGTTTACCAAGATCTTTTAAACCAGATTCTCATCAAGTCATTGGAACCTAGGCTATTACCAAACCCACTTCCCAAAAATTTCAAACCAGATGCCCATTGCGATTTCCACCAAACTACCGGTCACACGACTGATCAACGTTTTCACCTCCGAAATGTAATCTATTGTCTGATTGATCGGGGTATCATCGCCCTACCGTCCAATCCTAAACCAAACACTACCCATAATCCACTCCCAAATCATGCAAATGCCAAATTCCTTGAAAAACAATAAAAATTTGATTCATCTACCTAGATCGCACCCAGTAAATTACCCATCATACCCATATATTACCCAAACCCCCTATAAGTTTGCTCATATTTTCTCCTGCATCCTACTTGTTTTACCAATCCGGCTCTGTCACTTCTTCCTAGAGCATGCATTGTTGTTCGAACCTATGTTGGAGGAAAATATATGAAATTGTCAGAAGTATTGAACACACTTCCAGAGTTCAGACTGAAATTAACCTCGAAAATGACCATTGGCTTCCAAAGATTCAGTACGATGTTCTTGGAAGCTCAAAAATGGGCTCGAGAGTTAGTTAATTGTGTAGTACCTATCGATAAAGTCAATTTAGATGATGTTGTCCAGATCATGGAAGACTTATTCGGACAGACTGGTGAAATTTTTAGTATGTTCGAGCTACTTGATGCTTTGAAACTACAAGGGTGCTTGGTCCCTTCACTTCTACATCTCCCCGTCGAATGGGAGGATCTATACAAAAGGTCGTTGAGGTTGCAGAGTGTCTAGACTTCTCATGGAAAGATGATGTCATTTCCACCAGATGAAGGGATGAATTCTATAGTTTAGATGAAGACCAAAGATCAGAAAAGACGAGCCCAATAGTTTGAATATATGGAATGATATCGTTTGAGGAGCTGCTAGAAGAAATGAATAAGGTGGTTGAATAACCAAAGATAGATGAGGAATTGGGGTTTCTATTTTTCCCCTCTTCTATGAATCATATGACTAGATCAGGGAGGCATTACGAAGTTCCAAACCCACAATCATCAGCGATCGATAAGGGAAAAGGTGTTTAGAATCTTCCTATGATAGAAATGACCCTTGAGGAGAGAATGATCCTCGATCAGTTGAAGAAGACTCAAGCCACCATCACTCTGTGGGGACTCTTTATGTCTTCCAAGTTGCATCGGAATGCCTTGATCAAACTACTTACCAGACCCACAGTCCCTCCTTCCATCGTGCTAGAAGAAGTGGTGAATCTAGTCGGATCCCTAACCTCTACTAAAATGCTCTCCTTTTCTGAAAAATAAATCCCTAATATTGTACCAAATCATAACTCTTCTCCAAATCTCTCTCTCTAAGTCATGGGAAATACCATCCCACTTCTCTTGTCGATAATGAATCAGCTCTTCATGGTTGACCATTAAGAATCCTCAGTTGCTTGGCATTAAAAGTGAGTGACCTTGCTCCAACCTCTATCGCGGCCCATGCTTACGATAATACTCTTAGAGAAGTGATGGGATCCATAAAGTTTACAATAGGGGTTGGTCCTATAAATCCCACTACTGAATTCCAAGTCATCTACATCACGACTAGTTTCAATCAGTCCTATAAAGTTTCGGCTACTAGTGATCCTTAAGGTTCTCTTGAGAATTGTAGTACTCTTCAACTCTAAACCGTAGTGACGTGATACGTGCACAAATTTTTTATTGAATCTAGAACTTCATGGTGCAACATGCCTTGTTATGTATTACATAAGCTATTTGAAAAAATATCATCTAGCTTGATTCCTAGACATAAAAATATGGATGATAGAAAATTCATGTCAATGAGTGAGATGAAAGAAACTGCATGAAAATTTTAAAAATCGGGTTTTAAAAATCAAAATTTTTCAAAAGAGGTACAATTTTGATAAAATTCCCCACCCCCAAACAAAATGGAACATCGTCCTCGATGGTAAGTAAAATGGTTTTTAAAATTGAGAGCATAAGCTAGGAAAAGAGATTACAAGAATCAATCGCCAATGAAGTGGACAAATATAGACAAAATGAACCCGAATAAATGATAAGAAAAAAAATGTGTATGAGTCTATAAACATTGTAAAGCATAGGGTGATGTGAAACACCACCCCCAAACAGGATGACACTAGTACAAGAAACGCGGGTTGCCTCCCTGTAATGCTAAGTTTAATATCTTCATCCAGACCGAAGGGAATATCATCCTAAAGATAAGATCTTTGAAAGCTCAGGGTGGCAGAAAAATTGGGTGATGATAATCACCCCCAAACAAGACTGAAGCGTCAATCTTGTTGGATTAGGGATAAGAATGGTCAATGCACTTATATGGCAATGTGAATCACACGATGCAAAGCATCGGTGGACCATGGGCGAGTGGGTATTAGGGTAAAGGTGAAGGTGAATAGGCACCGATCACTGTCCTTATTGAACCAAAAGGTGAGGACAATGAGGGCCCTATAAGCAGGATGCTCTAATTGGTGAGGAATGTAAAATGGTTTGAAAAGTGTAATGGGATAGGGCTCATGAAAATTTCGCGACTGTTCTATAAAGGGATGATGATAATGGTCACGCTGTGACACACCAACATGGGGTAACAAGCTCGGTGTCACTGAAGTGGAGAGTAGCACCACACATACTCTTATGGAAGGTGGAGGTTGGTTTCAGGTGACGATAAAAAAATGTATATAGAAACATGAAATGTGTAAAATCAATATCCAAACCCTGTGGGTAGGGGGTAGAAGGGACAATGGGTGGGGTAAAGGGTGGATCGGGTGGGTTAACGGTGGAGGAAGATGATCCAACTCAAGAGTAGGTAACACACACTCCTCATGATGCGCGGAGTGATCCTCAAGGGTACTCGCAGGAGGATGTGTGGGTTCTAAAGATGGAGTGGTCAACTTCTCCACAAGAATATCACCGATGAATGGGATGGTTAGTTCAAATGAGGCACGAAGATCGGATATAAATGAATCACTAGAAATATCAGGCTCAAAGGGAGACATTTATGGTGGGATATCATCCATATCCGGATAGGTAGGAACTATCTCGGATTCTATCTCGAAAAAATGGTGAGCACTCGTAGCCAGATCTAACCTAAAAGATATGGGCATGTTAAAGACATATGCAATTGGGGCATAAGGTGAAATCTCGAGCATATTTTTGGATATTAAGGGAATAGGAACCTCAACTGTGTGTTCCTTTGGATTTAACGAGAGCAAATCAGTTTCACTAATGAAAGGTGAATCAACACAATTATTGACTTGGGGCTCAGACCATGGGATGGTCTCAACTTCGAGATTCTCTGTGTGGTAGGGTTGGTCACACCCAAAATCTATGGCACAAGACGGCTCATCATCGTTCCACATGGGGGTAGCAATGGGTTGACTCGGGGTAAAATCCGACTCTCTTGCACACTCAAATTCATTAAGGTATTGTTCAAGCCTGTGGAGAGCTTGAGTTTGAATTTGAGTGGATTTATCTTGCTCGATGATGAATTGTTGCAAGAGTTCCTCGAGAGCGGAGGTGGATGATGGTAGAGTGACGGGTGGAGGTGGTGGTTCAAGTGGACACAACTCGCTATTATTATGACTATATGGAGAATACTCAAAGGAAGTGTGTGGAACAGGGTCAAGTTCATCATACATGAAAGGATCGCCTTCGTGATGGACAAATGGTTGATAATCATGGGGTGAATAGAGAGGGAACTGATCGGGTATAGGGTGCACAATATTGTCATGACGACTATTAGAATGTGTGAGGATCCACAACATTGGGTTAGGATTCGTATTGCGTGGAAGGGTGATCAGGCCTCCACGAATAGCTAGGGTACTCACACAACTCGGGATTGGGTATATCGTGATAATAGGCCGAGGTGGGTTCTGGAACAGTGTCATATTGATATACATGTTCCATGGTGGGTGTGGCCATCCCCGGGTATATCTTCGCGGCAGAAGAGGATCCCTTTAGGTCCCGCGCATCCCTCTCGGGAGCGCTTCGGCCGGCGTCGTTGATGAGGTGAAAATGTAGAGAGATAGAGTCGCCAGTCTATTTTACTCAAAACATACAAAAGAAAAGGGAGCCATCGTGAAGGACATCATCCAAAGACATACTGATACACACGAAACCAAAATGATTCGAAAAGGGTCCGGAGGATAAGTTACGAAATGGGAAGGTGTTAGGAACCCATTCCGCCCTTACAGTCTCTCATGGGTTGTTGCTATTTTCCTTTATTTCCCCATGATATGTGTGCATGTGTATACGTAGTGGAGATAGGAATCATCGACTTGTATCATGGAAGAGATAAAGAGAGTCATCGATAGGAATGTTCCTAAAAGTAATATTAGAAAATAGGATTTATGCAATTATCCTAGCGTCGATCATTATAAGGGAATGATAACGCATGTGGAATAACATGCCATTAAGAATAAATGTATATATATGTAAATACATAGAATTTAAGAGAGTTAAGTTTCAAGAATATAGAAAAATAGGAAAAAAGTAAAATAAGGATTCGAGTCTCGGGTTTTACCCCGAGATGCCTACGTATCCTATAAAGGCATCAAAGTCCACGTAGTTCATATGCAAAACGAGGGGTGGGATTTATCCCATAAATCCAATCGGGGGCTTCTCTTATATGTGTGTGTGTGTGTAAAAAAGTGTTTTAGTTGTGAGAAAAGTGTCAGAATTCTCATTTGGAATTTATGAGCAAATCCTCTTTTTCTTATTTTTTTGGGTTTTATTTATATGAAAATAAGAGATGTGCGATAATACTAGATAAATAGTATATTAGGATATGTGAGATGAGAGAATAAAAGTATTAAGTAACTAAACAAGTTAATGCGAGTTTAGGGGAATTTAAAGAGAGAGTTGAGAAAGTTGGACCTTCTTGAACATCTTGAGCTTGATCTTGGGTATTGGAGAGAATCCCTTGCACTTGGGTGATGATGGAGAATACTTAATTCACCATGTTTGATGAAGAAGGTGATGAAAGGTGAAGGTTGGAGAGCAATTTGGATATGGAAATCACGCTGACTTCGAGAAGGGTTTTCTAAGCTTGCTGAGAGTAATGGATCTCTGATCTTCCTCCTCTTGTAATGAGTTTAGGCCTTCTTTTTTATAGGCCCAGGGCATTGTCGATCGTTATAGACCTGGTCCTACCAATCGACAGGTGTGTTTAGTCACACTACCGATAGGCAGGGCTTGGAACCTGCCGTTTGGCAGCGTCTTTTAGAGACCTTAGAAAGTCCTTTGGACTGCTCTTGGGTGAAGCGTTGATCCGAATCACACATGGGGTGAACCGTTGGAAAGGTATTTCAAAGACCTTAGAAAGTCCTTTGGACTGCTCCCAGGTTCGGGAGTTGACTTTAGGACAAATGTGGCTCAGAAGCGCTCGTCGGTCCTTTGGACGAGGAAACTTCGGACACAAACGGATCGTTCGTCCTCATGGTAAGTCAGAATCGCGCATGGGGTGGATCGTTGTAAAGGTGAGGAGATGAAATTTGACATTCCAAAGAGTTTGACCTGGTTTGGGGAGTTGACTTTGGTCAACCGGGGTCTGGAAGTGTTCGGTGACCTTTCGGAGTAAAACGGATCGTTCATCCATACCATAAGTCCGAATCGCACACGAGGCGGACCGTTGGAAATGGGTTTTAGTGACCTTAGAAGATTCATTTAGTCTCGATCGATATGAAGAGTTTACTTTGGTTAATCGGAGCCTAGGAACGTCTGGTGACCTCCGGATCGAGTTTCAGGAAAAAATGAGTCGTTCGTTCGCATGGTAAGTCAGAATCGTGCACGGGATGGACCGTTGGAAAGGAGTTTCAGTGCCCTTCGAATATTAATTCAGTATCGATCGAGCTGAAGAGTTTGAATTTTGGTCAAACGAAGCCTGGGAGTGCCCGATGGCCTTTAGGTCAATACCTGGGGTTTGACTTGGGGTTTGCAATGATGAAGGGAGGTGCTAGGGACCTTAGACGAGGTTAGGGGGTATTGAAATGGCATGTCTATAGTGGGTTCAGATGGATATGAATAGTATGGGCACTGATGGGACAAGTGATCGGCATAGGAATAATTGGTGCACGACAAGGTATGCAATGCGTCGACATTTGACACCAAGGGTGATAGAATATGAGGTGCGTGCATAGATGGCTCAAGAGTGTCTACGTTACTCGTGAGAGAGGTGAAACCACTAAGAATATCATAAAGAGACGACTCGGGATCACTCTCACACGTGTCTCATGTTAATGGAAAATGACCAAAGTAGTCCCGTAAAGGACGTTCTTCAGCCATGACGAAAAAATATATTTTTTGGATTTTTTATTTTTTTCAAAAGGAAAGAAAATATTTTTTGATTTTTCTAAAATGAAAGAAAGAAAATATTTTTGGATTTTTTTATAAAAATGAAAGAAAATATTTTTGGGCTTTTTTTTGTAAAAATAAAGGAAGAAGATATTTTTGGATTTTTTGGAAGTAAAGGTGGGGAAAAATTTGGACTCGCTGACTTTGACGAACTCACTAAAACTAACTACCGAAAAAACTGAATGGAATTGGACACACACAAGTCAAGGAGAATTCCTAACTAGCACATAACCAATTTTTATCATTAAATTTAGTGAAAGGGGTTGTCAAATTTTAATTAAGTCCGTGGGCGATGAAAATCACAGAATTATCTGAGTGATCTCCTTTGCAAAAATATTCTCCTAGTGGGCTACCTAGTTGATTGATTTTTAATTTAATGATGGCTAGGGTAGCACACAAATGGTAAGTGAGTGAGTCAGGTGATGAAATCCCTCACGTGAATGACCGGGTGTTGGTCTTAGTAATTTAATTCATCACACCATTCAAAAATAAATGCGAGAATAAAATCACACAAGAGCACGTAGTCACACAAAAATTTACTCGCTGACAAGAGAGGCGCGAGAGTTTTGAAATGTAACTCCCATGATTTTTACGCCGTGGGGTGATGAAAAATTTGAGTCGTCCGGGGGGAGATCATGCCTATCTTAGTCAGCCCCGGGAGTCCTACCGACCCAAGGTAGAGAGGCTTTTAAATCCTCGCCTCTGGACGCCCTATCTCTACCTTGTCCGGTTTCCCTATCACGCTTTCTTTGATTACTATAATTTTAAAATATAAAAAATATGGTGTCTCTATGCACCGCAATACAAGCAAATTAATTAACTCCTAACATAAACCTTCTAATAAAATATAAAAATGGTACTAAAAAGCAACAAAGTATGGAAAATAGATGAAATACAAAATGAAATTCGCTCCAAGTGCTTCACGCTCCCAAGAATGACAATGGCGCCATTTGATAACTTGGATTTTTTGTGTGGATGTCGTTGTTTAAGCCAAGTCAATCAAAACCTTACCATACCTACAAAATATAACATCAAACTAAAGTGTAGAGGTAAGTAAGGGTATCAATCCATTTCAAGGGGGTAAAGCGAGAGGCAAACTCAATTGTAATTAGCTTTTTATTTTCTTTTTGGCCTTTTTACTTTTTCTACTTTTTTAACTTTTTTTTTAATATTAAAACAATTTGGTGAGCTAAGGTGAAACTAAAACTAAAATAAAATAAAAGATTAAATGACAAACTAAAATGAAACTAAAAATAATGAACAAAGTCTAGCACTAAAATAAGAGCATAGGTGAGGAAGTAAATGTGAGAACAATCAAGGAATGCGATTACACCACAAGTTTTAGCTATTCTAACTAATTGATTTAATTATTTGAATTATCCCAAATTAATATTAAAATTACAAACCAACTCTCGTTGCAAGTGTAATTTTAATAGTAATCTTTTAGAAAATTAAGTTTAACCCCCCACAACTCTAGAAAATAGATCTACACTCCTTTTAATTAATTACCCACTAGGATTGATTCATAAAAATTTATGTACATTTTAGAAAATGGAAATATAGTTAAAATTCAAGCAATAATACCACACTTCAGAAGCCCCTATCTCTAGTTCGAATCTAAAATGGGTATTATAATTAGAATTTTAATTTTCTCTCGAAATCATTTACCCTCTCTCGAGGCGTAAATTTAAGGGTGAGGGATCAAAATTAACATGCAAAGGGAATTTTCAATTAATCAAACTAACATCAAATAAGGGTTCACCCCACCCCTTGAAAGGGTATCTATCCTAACATGATTTTAAACATGATGAACAAATAATCAAGGCTATAAACAAATAAAATATAAGGGTAAGAGGACAAATCTTCAAACAAGTCTACTTGATTTGCAAAATTGGACTTTAATCCTCCATTAAAATTGAGGAACATCCATTCAAATTGAGCTTTTTACAATATTCAATTACATACAAACACTCAATTGAATCACTCAACAACTAATTTTTGACAATTCTCTATAAAAATATAATAAAAATAAAAACCTACCTAAAAAAATTAAAAATATAAAGTGTTTCTCTCTCTAACTCTCTAAAACCCTCCTTTTTTCTTGAATGCTCTTCATCTTATTTAAATTAGAGATGCATGGCACACATGGGGCTAAGGGGCAAATTGGGAATTAGCTTGGGTGTGCATGTGGTTTGGGTGTGTCATGTGAGAAGGAATAAAAATCAGATTTCTCATGAGGGTATTTTGGGTATTGGGTAAAAAGTGGTAGTTGGGGGTAATAAGGGAAAAGGGGTTAAATGCATTTAAAACATGTGGGGTTTTATTTATTGTCTTTGGTTTTGTTTTGGGATTTGACTTGAGCAGGTGGTAGAATTCAATTTTGACTTTACGTGAAATGGGAAGACATGGGAAATGGGTCTTGGTTCTTAGATTGATTTGGGTTATATTGTTGTAGAACCGGGTTCGAGTATGGTTCAGGCCGGGTTGGTTCGCAGCTATGTTCTAAAAGGCGCGCCTAGGCTCTGCCTTGGCATGCCTAAGCTTGAGGCTTGAGATAAACGCATCGCGTACGCCTTATCACGCCTTATTCTTGGTAAAAGGATTAAGGCGCACTTTTTTTTAAAACAAAGATGCCTTAGTGAAATGATATAGCCGTTTAAAGAACTTAATCGGACAAATATCTCGTCCAAAACAATCAAAATACATTTTATATATTGATTATGGAGCATGAATATGAGAAAGATGGCTACTAAACATACAGATATATTGTCTAAATTCAAGGTATGTATTATTTTATTATATTATTAGCCTTAGAATAATTAAAATAATGAAAAAGGAAAAATGCTTTTTTACACCTAGGCTTCGCCTAGGCTCCTAAGGCTTGAGGCTTGAAGATGCCTCGACCACGCCTCGCGCCTTTTAGAACCTTGGTTCGCAGGTAGGGGTCTTTCCAGAGATGGGGTCAGCGCGTGGAGATAGGGTTGGTGTCTGTGGGTTAGCTAGCCAGAGGTGGATAATGGTGGAAATTGTGTACAGGTGGGTCATGGTTTGGGAATGATCGCGGGTTGACCTGGGCGCAACCGGGTTTGGAGAGTTTCGGTTGAGGTCCGAGGTGGGTGGAGGAACTGGATTTGATTGGGTCTGAAATGGTCGAGCAATTGGATTTAGGTGGGTTTCGATGTTGGGTTGAAATCGGGTCAGGGGAGTATCCGATTTTGGATGGTCTCGAATCGAGCAGGTGGCTGGAGGTTCCGAGTTGGATGGTCTGGTCATAGTCGCGGGTTGGAAGATTTGAACCTAGTTGAGCTCGGGTAGGTTTAGGTATGGAGAGATAAGGGTGGAGCGTTTGGTTGGTTGGGTAAGAATGGTGGGTGATAATGGAGGTGAGGAGAGAGAAATATGTGTTGAGAGGTAGAAGATGATGGGGTAGGGGTTTGTGTGTGATGAGGGTGTAGGGGAGATGAGTGTGGGTGACGGTGTTAATTAGGTGTAGGGGTGTGTATGGAATAAAGTGTGAGATGTTTAAATGTGTGTGTTATAAGTTTGTACCTTAACTAAAAATTAAAAGTAACTAACTAAAATAAAATTAATTAAAATCTATGAATAATAATATAAAATTATAATCTATAAAATAAAAGACAGAAATAAAAATTAAAATTAAAAGAATAAAAATTAAAATTAAAATTAAAATCTATTGAAACTAAAATTAAAATCCTAAAAAAATGTAAAATCTAATAAAACTAAAAAATAAATTAAATACTTAAAAAAAACTAATCCTAATAAAATAAAATAAAATAAAATAAAATAAATTTTAGAAAATTCTAAATAAATATAAAATAAACCCTAAAAATAAAAATGACTCAAACTAAAAATCTAAAAAAAATTAAAAAGGCACAAACTAAACACACACGGGCTTCGGGGTAGATTTAGGGACATGTTTAGGCTCGAGCGAGGTTACAGGACAAGGTAATTTGCTCCATTTGATGCAATTTCCATGATTTAAGCATTTGAACACCGCAACATGCATTTGACCTACAAAACAAACAGTTAAGCACATGAAACCCATATTGTCCAGAATTAGCAACTAAAATAAGCCTATTCGGGGTATAAAATGTACACTTTTGGGTACTTATCACACGACCATAGCTCCATAGTATCAAGGATGTGTCTTCTTCCCTTCATCAGAAACTGAAATTCTTCGCCAATGGGAAGGTCATCACCGTCTTGGGAAACGATAAAAACATAGAGAATACAAACACCAATAATTCAGTACTAGAAATACAATATGGGTCAAATGATATGCTTCTATCAGGATTCTGAGTCGAACTGCTTCCACTCCCAACAGGGGATGATTTTAAAGATAGGGTTTATCCGGAGTATAGCCCTCAAGGCAACGTCAATGTGATCTAGATGTTCAAAAACATGCACTTCATGCCTAAATTGGGGCTGGGATGACGACAACAGGGGATACTTAAACCAATTGTATTGAAGTAAGCCTTTACTCCTTAAAGTTTGGGTTATCGACCATCAACAGAAGAACTTCGACTGATCCACCAACCTCAGCTAAATAGAGGACTAGAAAGTGACAAGATTGTCTCAAGAGATTCCTTGAATTGAAGATTCATCAAAGAGGGTGAAGATTTCCCCTTCTACGACTTTCCCGAATCGTAATATGATCATGTGGACAAAAATATGAAACCAAGAATGGACATCTTTTTCCAAGATAGGTACTCATGGGCGAAAAGTTCCTAGCATCATGTGCAACCACTCGTTGAGAAGGCCATATTTACTACCGAAGATTCTGAGGGAAGTGACTCCGAGGATTCATTTAACTTGCAGACACTGGGCTGACACTCTTCATGATCCACTCAAGCGCTACATCATCAAATCCAGCCTACCTAATCAAAGATGCTAATACACCTCTCCTCAACTGGAATGTTATGCCAGTTACACCTGCTGAAATTCAATCCAACTCTGATGTTCATCCCATATCCTTTTTTTTTGTTCTTCCTCCCTATTCTAATGTAATTGAGACCTCATTCGACGAGGTTCTCAATGTTTTTTCCTAAAAAATTAAATAAACTCAGATTTAAGTATCTTGTTGTGCCTTACATTAATTGTATTGGTTCTAATTAAACTCTTGATGATAATGATGATTTCACAAATGAACAATTCTTAACTGATCTAAATAAGTAATAAAAAACAACATAACCACGTGTAAGTTAATGAAGATAAAACTATTGTTATTAATCTCGGTTCTAGTAGACAACTGTGCGAGATTAGGATAGGGTCTACCCTTGATGACCATGAGCATGCGCAACTCGAATAATTAATAAAGGAATTTATGGACGTCTTTGCATGGTCCTATTATGACATGCCTGACATTGATCCAGAGATAGCTCAGCATGAGATTCGAACGCTCCCAGAATGCAAAACGATCAAATAAAAACTACGAAAGGTTCGCATTTAATGGTCACACAAGGTTAAGGAAGAAGTGTTAAAACAATTGAATGTTGGTTTCATTCATAGGATCGAATATCCCACATGGCTAGCTAATAACGAACCCGTACTGAAATAAGGAGGGAAGGTTCGGATGTGCGTTGACTACTGAGACTTGGAAAAGGCCTTTTCGAAGGATGATTACCCACTACCCAATATTGACATGATTATGGACAATACGGTTAGCCATGCTCTCAAGTAATTTGTTGTTGGTTTTACCGGATATAATCAGATCAAGATGAATCTAGATCATTAATAAAAAAATCACATTGATCACCCCTTCGGGAACTTTTTGTTACACCATTACGCCATTTGGTCTAAAAATCACAGGGGCTACCTACCATAGGGTTTTCGCAACCATCTTTCATTATTTGATACACAAGGAAGTTGTCGTCTATGTGGATGATATGATTATCAATTCTAAAGCTATGGAAGGTCATATTCCCGCTCTCCGAAAGTTCTTCGAGCGACTGCGGCAATACTAGATGCTACTCAACCCACAAAAATGCGTCTTCGAAGTTACCAAAGAAAAACTTTTGGGATTCATGGTTAGGGAGAAAGGAATAAAAGTTGATCCTGCCAAATTGAAAGCCATCCACCCCGAACGGAGAAGGAAGTCTGGGAATTCATTGAAAAATTACAGTATATCAGTTGGTTCATCAACCAATTGAGCTCTATCTGTGAACCTATCTTCAAACTCCTCCGAAAGGATTCCACTAAGATTTGGAATGAATCTTACTAAGAAGACTTTGACTGAATCAAGAAATACCTAACCCGACCTCCGCTACTCATGCCCCCATAGCTTGGCCTTCCCCTACTCCTATACCTGACCATAATGGATACTACAGTTGGGGATTTTCTAGCCTAATACCTTGAAGAATCCTGTAAAGAAAGGGCCATCTAATATGCCAATTATCAGTTGGTCGGGTACGGAGTTTACTACAATGCCTTAGAGAAAGCATGTGTCGCCCTTGTCTGAGTCACCCAAAAACTATAGCACTACATTCTCGCCTTTCCCCTCAAACTTCTATCCCATTAATTATCTGCTCGAGAAACTTTCCCTGTCTAGTCGAATGGCTCAATGATTGATGCTTTTAAAAGATTTTTATATTGTGAATGTCACCCAGAAAGACATGAAAGGAAGATACATCTCAAAATATCTCGCTGACTACCCTATGGAAGAAACTGATGTTTGGATTTTAGAGTTCTCGGATAAGAATATCCTTTGTACCATCCAAGAGGACCTGTGATGGTAAATTTTCTTTGACAGCGCCGCCAACAAGAAAGGATATGGCATTGGGATACTCCTAATTTCGCCTGATGACTCTCACACTCCCATTGCTATCAAACATGATTTTTCCTGCACTAACAATATGACTGAATACAAGGCATGCACGGTAGGCTTCAAAGTTTCTCTTAAGAAATGAATTTGATACCTAGATGTCTACGGGGATCCATCCTTAAACATTGGTCAAGTACACAAAAAATGGAAATTCAAGGACGAGAAACTCTTACCCTTCAATTCCCACCTAGAAGAGTTGGCCTTCCAATTCTAAGATATCACCTTCCAGTACCTGCCCTGAGCAAAGAACAACCTAGCCTATGCCCTTGCTACCTTAGCCTCTATGGATGACATGCCCGAAGGAATATAAATGTCCCCCTTCTAGGTTAAAAAGCAAGAAAAACATACCCACTGCTACCATATTGAGCTAGTTGTAAAAGAAGATCATGATATAGACGATTGCTGGTATTCCGATATGTAGCGCCTCCTCAAGCATGGTAGGTATTCCTAAAATTATGATAAGAAAGACCGAGCAACCCTACTCAAACAAGTTGTCCAGTACATCATCTACGATAAAGTATTAATCAAGAGAAATTTTAATGGAAACCATTTACACTGCATCGCAGGGGCTCACATCGAAGAAATAATGCAGAAAATCCATAGCGAAAAGTGCAGACCCCGTATGAGTGGCCATATGCTCGTGAATAAAATAATTTGATAAGTTTACTACAAGATTACCATGGTTCAATATTGCACCGCCTATGTTCGAAGATGTCTTAAATACTAGTAGTTTTTAACCTCCAACACTAGCCTCCGTGAGAATTATGCAACATGACTTCTCCCTGTCCATTTTCCACATAGGGCATCAATATCATTGGAAAAGTTAAACCTAAGGCCTCCAACGGGCATGAATTCATATTGGTGGCCATTGATTACTTCAACAAATGGGTCGAAGCCCAGTTATATGCAGTTCTGAATGCCAAAAAGGTGGCAAAGTTCATCTAAAAAAATATCATCTGTCGAGATGACGTCCCACATGAGCTAGTGTCGAACAATAGGTTGCATTTCGAAGCAAAGGTCATAGAAGTGGTCGATGAGTATGGGATTCAAAGACACAAATCTTCTCCCTACTGAACTCAAACCAATGGAGCAGTTGAAGCCACTGATAAAAACCTCAAAGCCATCATCATGACTAAGAGTTGCCGAAATTAGGACGGCAAGATCCCTTACGCCCTTTGGGGCTACCACACTTCAGTTCGAGCATCTACTGGGGCTACTCCTTACTCTATAGTATAGTACATGGAAGTAGTCCTACTAGTGGAGCTAGAAATCCCTTCATTATGCATTATACTTGAAAGCAAAGTCAGCGAGGAAGACTGGCATCAAATCTATCTTGACGAGTTATCTCTCTTGGATGAAAGGAGACTGAAAGCTATGTATCACATACAAGGGTACCATCGCTGAATAAAACGATCATTTAATAAGAGAGTCAAGGATTATGGTGTCCAAAAAGGGGATTTATACCTTAAAGAAATCATAGAGCCCATCTGAGACCATAGAGGAAAATTTAAGCCCAATTGGAGCGGCCCCTACATTGTAAAGAAGATCCTATCTGGCAACACCACTATGCTCACTGACCTCGATGGGGAAGAGATGGCCCTTCTAGTTAACCTGGATCATCTCAAGAAATTCTACCCTTAATCTCGGTGCGCTACGACTCTTTTCATCGCCCTTTTGTTCAAAAAAAAATTTCATTCCCTCTACTCAGAACTACGTGGGGCCTGATCCTCTAAAAATCATTTTTCCTTCAAAAGTGAAACTCAAAAAAATTTCAAAACCCCCAGAGGTACGTAGGCATTTCATACACTTTTTTTTCAAAAATGTTATTTTTTTCCTATCACCGAGAACGACAGTCTATTTTATCATTTATATGAACAAGAGGATTATGAATGTCTTAGCGATTGGTATAGATAATTTGAATGCAAAAACTCATCAAGATGCACAATCCACTCCCAAATCATACAAATGCCATTTTGCTAAAAGAAGACCCAGAATTTGATCCATCTACCCAGATGGTACCCAGTAAATCACCCATCATACCCATATATTCTCTAAATCCTTCCAAGTTTGATCATACTATCTCCTACATCCTACCTGTTTTTCTAATTTGGATTTGTCACTCCTTAATAAATCATGCATTATTGTTCTCATCCATTCTGAAGGAAATAATATGGAATTGTCAGCAGTATTGAACTAGCTCCTAGAGTTCGGGTTGAAACTTCCCTCCAAGATGAACATTGATTGCCAGAAAATTTCGTACACTATTTTTGGAAGATCATAAATGCGCTCGAGAATCAGATGATTGGGTGGTACCTACTAGTGAAGTGATCTTAGATAATATTTCCCATATCATGGCAAATTTTTCCCATCGATTGATGAAATTTGTCGTATGTTCGAGCTACTTGATTTTTTAAAACTACAAGGGCGCTTGATTCCTTCACTTTTATTTCTCCCCGTCGAATGGGAGGATTTATACGAAGAGGTCGTTGAAGTTGTGGAGTGTATTAACTTTTCATGGAAAGATGATGTCGTTGCCACCGGATGGGGGTACGAATTCGATAGTTCATATGAAGAGCAAAGCCCAAAAAAGACTAGCCTAATAGTCAACATATGTGGAATGATATCATTCGAGGAGTTGCTAAGAGAAATCAATAAGATGGCTGAACACCCCGAGATAGATGAGGAAATGGGGTTTCTATTTTTTCCCTCTTCCTTGAACTATATGACTAGATTAGGGAGGCATTATCAAGTTTCAAACCCGCAATCATTAGCAATCGACAAGGGAAAAGGTGTTGAGAATCTTACTATGCCAGAAATGACCCTCGAGGAAAGAAAGATACTCTATTAGTTAAAGAAAACCCAAGATAACATCACTCTATGGGGACTCTTTATGTCTTCCCAATTGTAACGGAATTCCTTGATCAAATTACTCATCGGCCCCACCGTCCCTCCTTCCACCACGCCACAAGAAGCAGTGAATCTAGTAGAATATATAACCTTTATTAGAATGCTCTCTTTCTTCAAAGAAGAAATCCCTACACTTGGACCAATCCACAGCTATGCTCTCAAAATCTTCGTCAAAGTCATGAGGAAGACCATCCCACTTTCACTTGTCGATAATGGATCCACTCTTAATGTTTGTCCGTTGAGAACCCTTAATTTCTTAGGACTGAAAGTGAGCAAACATTCTCCAACCTTTGCCCCAGTGCGCGCTTATGATAATACCCATCGGGAAGTGATGGGATCTATAAAACTTGCGATAGGGGCTGGCCCTATAAATCTCATTATGGAATTCTAAGTCATCGACATCAGGACTTATTTCAATCTGTTACTTGACCATGAGTCCATATTATCAAGGGTGTGTCTTCTTTCCTCCATCAGAAGTTGAAGTTCTTTGCCAATGGGCTGGTCATCAACATCTTCGGTGATGACGACAATAATAAGAATGCAAGCACCAGTAATCTAGTACTAGAAATACAGGATAGGGCAATTGATATGCTTTTGTCAGGCTTTCGAGTTGAACCACTTCCACTCCTAGCAGGGGATGATTTCATAGATAGGGTTTTTCTAAAAACACATACTTTATGATCGGACTAGTACTGGGACGATAAAAATAGCGAATGCTTAAACCCATTGTATTGAATAAAGCCTTTCCTCCTTTTGGTTTGGGTTATCGACCATCAGTAGAAGAACTCAGAATGAACCGCCAACCTCGATTGAAGAGAAGGCTAGAAAGCACCAAAACTATCTCAAGATATTCCTTGAACGGACGATTCATCAGAGAGGGTGAAGATTTCCGCTTTTGCGGCTTTCTTTAGCCATGGCATGATCATATGGACAAGAAAATGAAGCCTAAAATGGATATTTTTTTCCAAGATAGCTAGTCATGGGCCAAAAGTTCCCAACATCATGTGCAACCACTCACTGAGAAGGCCATAGCTGATACTGGAGATTCCGGGGGAAGTGACTTTAAGGAGTCATTCAACTTGCAGACACTAGGGCTGACCCTCTGCATGGTTCACTCAATCACTACATCATCGGATACATCCAGCCTGATCAAATCTGTTGATGCACCTCTCCTCAACTGGAATGTTGTACCAGTTCCACCTATTGAAATTGAACCCAACTCTGATGTTTATCCCATTTCCTATTTTTTTTGTTCCTCCCTATTCTGATGTAATCGAGACTTCCTTCGATGAGGTTCTCAACGCTATTTTTCCCAATAATGAAATAAATGAAGATTTTGAGTATCTTGTTGTGCCTTAGATTAATTATCTCGATTCTAATCAAACTCTTAATGATGATGATTTTATAAATGAATAATTCTTAACTCATCATAATAAGGTTAAAAACAAACAACATAATCGTGTTCAAGTTAATAAAGATGAAACTATTGGTATCAATCTCGATTCTAGTAGCTAATTGCGCGAGATTAGGATATGGTCTACCCTTGACGGGCATGAAAAAATCCAACCCAAAGAATTACTGAAGGAATTTGTGGATATCTTTGCATGTTCCTATAATGGAATGCCCGACATTGATCCCGAGATAGCTCAGCATGAGATTCTGGCTCTCTCCCAAGCAGAAACTGTGAAAGCTCCGCACTGAATGGTCACTCAAGGTTAAGGAAGAAGTGATCAAACAATTGAACATGGGTTTCATTCGTGTGATCGAATAACCCACATGGCTAGCTAACATTGTACCTATACCAAAATTCAGAGGAAAGGTTCGACTATCGAGACTTACGCAAATCATCTCTAAAGGATGGTTACCCGCTACCCAATATCGACATGATTGTGGATAACACATCCAGCCATGCTATTAAGTCATTCGTTGATGGGTTTTTCGAATAGAACCAAATCAAGATGTACCCGGATCATCAAGAGAAACCTACATTCATCACTCTTTGGGGAACCTTCTGTTACACCGTTATGCCATTTGGTCTAAAAAATAAGGGGCAACTTACCAAAGGACTGCCACAAATATCTTGCATAATCGAATACATAAAGAATTTGAGGTCTATGTGGATGATATGATTATCAAGTTGAAGACTAGGGAAGGTCATGTTCGTTCTCTCCAAAAGTTCTTCAAGAGACTACGGAAATACCAAATGTGACTCAACCCACATAAATGTGTCTTTGGAGTTACCAAAGGGAAAGCTTTTCGGATTCATGGTTAGTGAGAAAGGGATAGAAGAAGATCCTGCCAAACTAAAAGACATAATCGAAATTCCACCACCCCGAACGGAGAAGGAAGTTCTGGGATTCATTGGAAAATTATAGTATGTGAGCCGATTCATTATCCAGTTGAATTCTACTTGTGAACCCATATTCAAACCCCTTCGAAAGGATTCAACCAAAGTTTGGAACGAAGCTTCCCAAGAGGCCTTTGATCGAATCAAGAAATACCTAACCCGGCCTTCGGTACTCATGCCGCCACAGCCTGGTCTACCCCTACTCATATACCTGACCATAACAGATACTTCCGCTGGGGATTTATTAGCCCAATACATTAAAGAGTCCCACAAAGAGAGGGTCATCTACTATTCTAGCCATAAGATGGACGGGTAAGAAGTTAACTACACTACTTTGGGGAAATCGTTTATCGACCTTGTCAGGGTCACACAAAAATAACGGCACTATATGCTCTCCTTTCCCATCAAACTTGGGTCCCAAATGGATGTTATCAAATATCTTCTCAATAAACCTATCTTGTCTAGTCCAAACGCCTAACAGTTGATGCTTCTAGCTAAATTCGATATTGTGTATGTCACACAGAAAGCCATAAAAGGAAGAGCCATATCTGACTACATCGTTGTCTACCCTATGGAAGAAATCGATGTTTGGATTTTTGAGTTACCAGATGAGAATATACTTTGTACCTTCCAAGAGGACCTCCGATGGAAAATGTTCTTTGGCGCCGCCGCAAAAAAGAAAGGGTATGGCATTGGGATACCCGTAATTGACCCTTTTGACTCTCACACTCCCATTGCTATCAAACTGGATTTCTCCTGCACCAATAACATGACTTAATATGAGGTATGCACGATAGGACTCAAAGTTTCCCTACATAAAGGAATTCGATACCTAGATGTCTATGGGGATTCAACCCTCATCTTTGATCAAGTACTCAAAAAATGGAAAGTCAAGAACGAGAAACTCTTACCCTTCCATGCCCACCTAGAAGAGTTGGCCTACCAATTCTAAGATATGACCTTCCACTACCTGCCCCGTGTAATGAATAACCTAGTCGATGCCCTTACTACCTTAGCCTCCATGGTTGAAAGGCCCGAAGGAATAACAATATCCCCATTACTAGTCCAAAAGAAAGAAAAACCTACCCAATGCTACAACATTGAGCTAGTCATAGAATAAGATCCTAATATAGTCGATTATTGGTACTATGACATCTGGCACCTCCTCAAGCATGGTAGGTATCCCAAAAATTATGATGAGAAAGATCGAGCAACCCTACGCAAATTGGCTACCTTGTACATTATCTGTGATAAAACACTGTTCAAGAGAAATTTTGATGGAACCGATTTACACTGCATCGCAAGGACTAACACTGAAGAAATGATGCAAAAATTCCACGGAGGGGAGTGCGGTCCCCATATGAATGACCATACACTCACCAAGAAAATCATCCTACAGGGTTACTTCTGGACTACCATGGTTCAAGATTGCATCGCCTATGTTCGAAGATGTCTTAAATGCCATCAGTTTTCCAACCTTCAATACTTGCCTCCGTGAGAATTGTATAACATGACTTCTCCTTGGATGTTTTCCATATGGGCCATCGATATCGTAGGAAAATTTACACCCAGGGCCTTCAACGATCATCAATTCATCTTCGTCGTCATTTATTACTTCACAAAATAGGTCGAATCCGAGTCATACGCGGTTTCGAATGCTAAAAAGGTGGTCAAGTTCATCAGAAAAAATATCATTTGTCGATATGGAGTCCCACATGACCTAGTATTGAACAACGTGTTACTTTTCAAAGATAAGGCCACATGAGTGGTTGACGAGTATGGTATTCAGAGACACAAATCTTCTCCCTACCGAACTCAAACCAATGGAGTAGTTGAAGCCGCTAATAAAAGCCTCAAAGCCATCATCAGCAAGATGATCGAGAATTGTCGAGATTGGGTTAACAAGATCCCTTATCAGTTCGAGCCTATATTGGGGCTACCCCTTACTCTTTGGTATTGACATGTAAGCAGTCCTACCCATTTAGCTAGAAATTCCTCCATTACACGTCATTCTTGAAAGCAAAGCCAGTGAGGAAGACTGGCATTAAATCCGTCTTGACGAGTTGTCACTCTTGGATGAAAGGAGATTGAAGGATGATTCACATACAATGGTACCATCGTCGAATAGCATGTTCATTAAATAATAGAGTCGAGGACCGTGGTGTCTAATAAGGGACTTATCCCTTAAAGAAATATTAGAACCCATCTAGGACCCCAGAGGAAAATTAAAGCCCAATTGGAGTGGCCCCTACATTATGAAGAAAATCATATCCGGATGCACCGTTATACTCACTGACCTCGATGGGGGAAGAGATGGATCATCCAATCAACCGGACCGTCTCTAGAAATTCTACCCTTAATCTGAAATATCAATGCGCTACGACTCTTCTAATATCCCTTATATTCTAAAAAAATAATTTATTTATTTCCTCTACTTAGAACTACGTGGGGCCTGATCCTCTAGAAATATTTTTGCCTTTAGAAATGAAGCTCAGGAAATTTTCAAAACCCCCAGTGGTACGTAGGCCGCTCATACGCTTCACATGAGCACGTTCCCCTTCCTTTTCACAAAATATTATTCTTTTCTTATCTTCGAGAATGACGGTTCATTTTTATCATATACATGAACAAAAGGATTATGTATGCCTTAGAGATTGGTATAGATAATTCAAATGCAAAAGCTCATAAGGATGCACAACAATATAATTAAAGTGTTCTTTATTTGATCAATGAAAAATTTAGTTAGAATTACATCGGCATAGGGAGTCAAACAACTTCTCTTGCCAACCTAAAATTATTTCTACTAAGACAACCTTGACAAATTTATTCCCATACACAACCAAACAAATCACAAATGCTTTATAAATAAACTCCCTAGGGATCCTACCTGCAACTACCAGAGGAACCGACCCCATCATTATCTACATCCTAGGGTCCCCAAACCTCCCTTGTCTGAATAGAATGTTGCGCGTGCTCCATGGAATGATAAGTCGGGACCAGCCTAGGGAAAATAACAACACCTCCCTCCATGGTATTAGATATGGGGAACCATCTTTGCTCGGTCTCCATAGACAGCATCTTGGAAACTACCCTCCTCCACGAACATTTCCCATAATCTCCAGATACATGCCAGACACTGCCAACATAACGGCAAGGACAGGTCAATGGTCGACGATTCTCCCATAGAGAGCCCAAAAACATGCAAAAACGCTCTATTAAATCATCCACATTAAAAAAGTATAGTCTCCTAGGTGGCACAATCTATTCCCAGCCAAATTGGCGCAAAAGTCACTAGGGAAAGTAGAAAGCATTCTGTCGGTGGCTAACCAATCGAACATACTGGTATTACCCCAGTTCTAGAATGGGCTGCAATTCTCCCCACCAAAGCACTAACCAATGCAAACCTTAAGCCCAGTACTCCATAAATCAGTTCTTCCAGCTCTCGATGTCTAGGCCCACACTCATAAAGTAGCGAGAAAATAAGTTTGGCACATCTACCAATGGATATTCAAGAGGGACCTCCATACGAAATATCTCCGACAACCACATGAAGAACATAATAGGTCTACCCCTCAGGACGTAAAAACGGCCTTCCCGCCAGGCATACAGACCATTCAGAGTCTCCTCTAGTATCACTGCCACAAGTTTGTGATGGTACGACATCCATGAAGCAATAACTATGTGTTATGGGTTCACCAATAGTTCCCCAGTCACCAACAATAATTTTGAAATTAATTCGAGAATAACGGCTCCGTCATATCCCTCATCACCAACATCTTGCAAATGCACAGAATGTAGCACAATCGAAAGATAGATCATTCTTCCCATAACCAACGATCGAGCCGCTGAGGGAGAGATATGGAGAAGTCCAGCTAATAACTCCCGATGAGATGGAGAGAATTCAAGCATGGCCACAGTAATATTGGGATTTATACCAAATATGGCAGGGAACTCTTCATAAGTCGGACAGACTTCGTCCAAGTCAAAGAGAAAGACATGATCTCCGGGGTACCAAAATTCTACCGCTGCCATTAGTATGTTCCATTCAATAGGCTGGTGACGCCATAATGAAACCTGACGCATGTTCAAAGCATCGTAATCGATATTGTATGAGCACATAACCTCTAAATTTTCAAGGTAAGAGGCGAATTCAACACTTTTGGGGCGAGCCATATTACAAAGTGATGAGATAAGAATCCAGAATAATGCGAAAGAGAGGAAATGCGGATGGGTGAAGAAAATACTCCACCATTACCCCTTTTTTATACTTAGAAAACTTAGCCAAAGACAAAAATCCTGCAAATCCCGAAGGAAACCCTGCCCCATTTAGGACCGAGTAGTTAAAGAAAGTACAATCAAAGCCTTGGGTTTATTACTCTGGACTGACCTGCCGATATCCCAAACAAGGGTCAAAATAAAAAAACTCCCTTTTTCCTTTTTTATCAAAATCAAAAGCTCCTTTTGCCCTTTTTTCAAAATAAAAAAACTCGATAAAATGAATTTTTATTCTAAGGAGTTCAAAATTTCATTCTCCTTATATTTCTACTTATCCTATTTAAAAATAAATTTATCTCAAATCCTTTTTATATTCTCAGCAGCAAAGTAAAAAGTGCATATGCATTAAGTCATTAAAGCAAAAAATTAACAAAATCCCATTTCATTGCATATATTTTTTGCTTTATTACACTTCTCTTGCAGTAAAACAACAAAAACAACGAGACTCAGCCCGAACCCTCAAACTCTCTCTCTCTCTCTCTCTCTCTCTCTCTCTCTCTCTCTCACACACACACACACACACACACACACACAAACACACACCTTCGCCTACATTATCTATACATCTTTTTATCTTTATCTCTCTCTTCTCCTCCTCCCTCTATATCTAAGACCCTCCTTCCCTACTGTGTACATGCTTTCCTTGGCAACGAGATGACGAGCCTCCTCTCTCTGAACCAGACCCCTTCCTAAACGAGGAAGACGACATCAAGAAAGATGGAACTGAGATAGACTCCCAAATATGATCAGTTACAGAAGCCACCCAATCCCGAATGTCCCTCAAACAGTTGGTCTACACCCGAATGTGCTACAAGAAAAGCATAAAAGAGGAAATTAGTCAGTCTGAGGCAAAGAAAGAAATCAAAAAATCAAAAGGCAAAGAAATAAAAGGTATTATACTGGCTGAAGGATGTCCTCTATCAACCCCAGATCCTCCGGGTCCATCGCATTGGGATGATACAGCATACGCACCAACCGTCTATCAGATCATCAAATGTTATAGAAAGGAGGAGCCAACTACATAAAGGGAACATCTGATGACGTCGTTGCTGCCGATGTTGACGCACCACCCGTACTGTGGGCAGACCCCGCTAGACGACTCGTGCCGCTCCCAGAGCCCATAGGGGGAAGAGGTATAATGTCATATATGTTGGGTGGCATCAACCAACCCGACACGAAATCCAAGTAATCATAGGTCGCCACTATGCCGGTGTACGACGAATAAGACTCGCTGACCCTCGCCGCCACCCTTGCCTCCTCTGACGTCTCCCGTTCTCACCTCATATACATCGGGTTCCTCGCATGTGGAACCATCACCTCGTCCTCCACAACCTTTCAAACTACCCTCTCCCTGGCATACTAGGAGTAGCCGAACTTATTCATCAGCAGACGACGTAAATGTGTGTTTCCCCCGATCACCCCCATGTGCTGGATGGACATCTCCTGGGGGTAGAAGGTCACCTGTAAGATCCCCAATAAAAAATCAATATCTGAAAAGGACATTGAAGATAAGTAGTCTCAAAAGGAAAGAAGAATTTACTCGATTGGCACTGTCCCTCCACCTGCTCAAGGTACCCCAAAAGACCGTGCCACTGTCGTTTGGCAACTCCTCCACCCTGGTCGGCACCCTCCCTGAAATTTTGTACAAAAATTTCCCAAAAAAGGCTAAAAATCTCAAAAAATCCTCAGAAAATTCTAAAAATTACCAAAAAAAATTTAGAACCTTTTTCATCAAGAAAAACGTTTAATACCACACTTACTTCCCTAGCAGAATGTTTACTTCACCAGCGGAACACTAATTCCAAAAATTAATTGGATATCTCCCTAGCAAAGTCTCCAAAGGACACCACATAAATCAAAAAATTACCCAACAAGCCTGCACCTAATCCTCGGATTAATACCTTTTCCCCAATAGAGTCTCCGAATTTCCCCAAGAAAACTACAATTTAAGCCCTCAGAAGTGGCTTCGACCCGTAAAATTGGTCGCTCTCTACTTAAGCCATCATAATTGGCTTCAACCCATAGAATTGAGAATCCTTACTTAAGGCCTCATAATTTGTTTTAACTCCCACAATTGGCTATCCCTACTTAAGCCCTCAGAATTGGCTTTGACCCTCCAAATTGTTTGCTATAACTTAGCCCTCAGAATTGGCTTCGACCCATAAAATTGGTCACCCCAACTTAAGCACTCAGAATTGGCTTCGACCCACAGAATTAGTCATCCCTACTTAAGCCCTCAGAATTGGTCACCACTTCTTAAGACCTCAGAATTGGCTTCAAACTGCAGACTTGGTCATCTCTACTTAAAGCCCTCAAAATTGGCTTTGATCCTCAGAATTGGCCTCTACAACTTAAGCCCTAAGAATTGGCCTTGACCCTCAGAGTTGGTCACATATACTTAAGCCCTCAGAGTTGGCTTTGACCATCAGAATTGGTCACTCTACTTAAGCCCTCAAAATTGGCTTCGACCCTCCGAATTGGTCACGCTTACTTAGGTCCTCGAAATTGACCTCGATTCTCAAAGTTGGTCACTCCCATCTTAGGTCCTCAGAATTGACCTCAGCCCTCAGAATTGTTCACTCCCATCTTAGGTCCTCAAAATTAACCTCGGCCCTTAAAATTGGCGCTCCCATCTTAGGTCCTCAAAATTGACCTTGACCCTCAAAATTGATCGTTTCCTACCTTAGGTCCTCAGAATTAACCTCATCCCACATAATCGACTATACTAGGGATTTCCTTAGGTCCTTATAATAAGTCTCTACCCCTTAAATCGGCCATCCTCATCCCTTTAGGTCCACATAATCGATCTCTTTCCACAACATCATGTGATGTCTATTCGATGGCTTTCACTTATTCCAAGTTCACCCGTTGAGGGGCTCTATAGAAACCACATTCTAGGACCATATAAGTCTCTCCTTATGTCCCTAGAACATCCTCATTTCATTACAAACCCTAGGTTATACTCCGAGTACCGATCTAAAGGCCATTAGGCTCTCTTGGGCCCCATTGACTCTGGTGAACTATATCATCAGAGGTAAAACTTAATGAATCTTCAAAGGTCTCTGAATCCCCTTTCCAACAGTTTGCATTGTGCGCAAATCATTATAAAGGTTTGGATGAACGAACCATTTTACTACCGAACATTGATCTAGAGGTCACCAGGCCCTCTCGAGCCCCGATTTGACCCCAATCAACTTCGTTGTCAGGTAAAAATCTCTTTGAATATTTGAAGGTCACTAAAACACCTTTCGAACAGTCCACCCCGTGCACAAAATGACATAATTGTTTGGACGAACGAGTCATTTTCCCCCGAAAACTAATTCGGAAGCCACCGACCAATCACGGGCACCGTTGGACCAAGGTCAACTATTCATCTCGAATGATACTGAATTAATCTTTAAAGGGAACTAAATACCCTTTCCAGCGGTTTGCCTCATGCATTAATCACCCTTGCGGTATTGACGAGCGACCCGTTTTACTCTGAGAGGTCACTGACCACTTTTGGGTCCCAATTTACCAAGGTAAACTTTACGAACCGAGTGAGTCAAAGTAACTCGCATAACCTTTCCAATGTTCTTCCTTGTACATGATTTTGACTTAATGCTCAGATGAACGTTCCATTTTCATTCGGAAATCTCCCATCCAAAGGACCGACGAACATTTTCGAGCCCTGTTTGACACAAAGTCAATTTACAGAACTGGGAGTGCCCCAAAAGACTCTTAAAGGTCTCCGAATCACATTTATACCGGTATTCTTGTTCATGATTTGGATCAACGAATTGTGTTCTACAACCATTTTTCTGAAAAAATCTGCACGAGACTGGCAATCGGCAGGTCTGTTTCCTTACCTATCGGTAGTGTGCCTAGGGCTACCTATCAATTGGTAGGGATAGTGTTATACCGATCGAAAGTCCCCTGACCCTATAAATTAAGGGCATGAACTCACTCCCAAATCACAGCTTAGATCCATCAGCATGAGTGATCTCAGCAACATTCTCTTGCAATCAGTAAAGTTTTTTTATGTTAAATTCCTTTCCATATTACATTCCCATACTTTTCACACCAAATTTGGAAAAATATCATTCTCTCACATCCAACATTCATCTCAACATTCAAGGGAGCTCATCTAATATCTAGATCAATCTTCAATTCTTAAAAGAAGGTCCAAAATCCTTCTCTCTCTCTTTAAGTTTCTTATTTTTGCATTAATAATATAAATTCACAATCTAGTTTTTACTTTAGTTCATACACATTAACATATCACCTTTTTATTAGTTATATTTCACATATTTTATTTCTATAAAAAACCCAAAACAAACAAAAGGAGGGTGATACCTATAAATTCCAATTAAATTATAGGTGAAACGGAGCCCGTGCGGCCTCTGGATCAATTTTTAGGGTAAAACAGATCGTTCATCCAAATAGTTATGTCATTTCATGCACAGCATGGTGTGTTGGAAAGGGGTTTCAATTAACTTTGAAGATTCAAATATCTTTCCCTCTGATGATGAAGTTGACTGGGGTTAAATCGGGGCTCGGGAGAGCCCGGTGGCCTCCAAATTGATTTTCGGTGGTAAAATGGTTCGTTCGTCCGAACCGTTATTCCTATTTATGCACGGGGTGGACCATTGGAAAGGGTATTCAGATCCTTTATAAGATTCATTGAGCTTTTTCTATGATAATATAGTTAATTGAAGTCAAACGGGGCCTGAGAGAGCCTGATGGCCTTTAGATCGGTACTCAGGGTATTACCTAGGGTTTGTAATTAAATGGGGAGGTTCTAGGGATCTAAGGAGAGAATTAGGGGGTAATAAAATGTGGTGTTTACAGAGCCCCTCGATGGGTGAGCTTGGAATAAGTGAAATATGTGGAATAGACACCGCATGTTGTTTAGGAAGGAGGTAATTTTTGCGAGCATAAAGGATGTGGATGATCGATTTAGAGGGTCGAGGCCATTTCTGAAGACCTAAGGAAATGTTAGGAATATCCAATTTTGTGGGACGAGGTCGATTTTGAGGACCTAAGGTAGGGATCGATCAATTCTGAGGGTCGAGGTCAATTCTGAGGACCTAATATGGGAGCAACCAATTCTGAGGGCTGAGGTAAATTCTAAGGACCTAAGAAGGGAGTGACCAATTCTAACGGTCAAGGTCAAGTCTGAGGACCTAAGTAGGGGTCACAAATTCTGACGTTCGAAGATAATTCTGAGGGCCTAAGTTGGGGGGACCAATTCTGAGGGTTGAAGTCAATTGTGAGGGCTTAAGTAGAAGCGACCAATTCTGCGGGCTTAAGTAAGGGTGACAAATTCTGAGGGTTGAAGCCAATTATGAGGGATTAAGGTTTAGCGACCAATCCTGAGGGTCGAATCCAATTATGGGGAATTTAAGTAGATATGACCAATTCTGTGGGTCGAAGCCAATTCTGAGGTCTTAAGTGGGGATGACCAATTCTGTGGGTCAAAGCCAATTCTAAGGGCTTAAATAGGGATGACCAATTCTGCGGGTCAAAGCCAATTCTGAGGTCTTAAGTTGGGGTGACCTCTGCCAATTCTGAGGGCTTAAGTAGAAGAGACCAATTCTAAGGGTTAAAGCCAATTCTGAAGGCTTAAGTAGGGGTGACCAATTCTGAGGGTCGAAGCCCATTCTGAGGGTCGAAGTCAATTCTGAAGGGCCTAAGTAGGGAGCGACCAATTCTTCAGGTCGAAGCCACTTCTGAGGTCTTAAGTTGTAGTTTTCTTGGGGAAATTTGGAGACTCCACTAGGGAAAAGGTATTAATCCGAGGATTAGGTGTAGGCTTGTTAGGGAATTATTTGATTTCTATGGTGTCCTCTCGAGACGTTGCTGGGGAGATATCCAATTGATTTTTGGAATTAGTGTTGCATTAGGGATGTAAATGTTCTGCTGGGGAAGTAAGGATGGTATTAAATGTTTTTCTTGGTGAAAAATGTTCTAAAATCTATTTGGTAATTTAAGGATTTTTTTCGGGGATTTTTCGGCATTTTTTGGAAATTTTTGTACAAAATTATAGGGAGGGTGCCGACCGGCAAGGTATAGGAGGTGTCAAACGGCAGTGGCACGATCTTTTGGGGTACCTCGACCAGGTGAAGGGACAATGTCGTTCGGTATGTTTCTGGGAACTGTTGAACAGCATGCCCCTTAGCCTCCTATAAAAGGGGGCAAGATTTCTTCATTTTTCACAGCTTCCATACTTTCTCTCTTCTGCTCTTTCTTTCTGTAAACTGTTTTAGCATTCCAAAACCAATAAATGGCTAATTTTTTTAGCAGTATGGCCCACATGGTGTGGTTAAATGTCGACGATTGGGCGAACTTGGAATGGCGGGCTAGGGTACCCCTAAAGCTAGATAGTGAGAATGCTTTCGACTCTTTTGTGTGAATCGACGTGCCATGAGTCTTCTAAGGTGGTGAACCCTAGTGACTCTGTAAGTGTTAATGGCCTTTGGTATTCTTTTCTTCTTTCTTGGTGATATTTCCTTATTTTTAAATTTGACAAGGGTTTTTCCTTTTGGCTTTGATAGACTGATATCTTTATGTCGAACCTGAGTTATCTAGGTACGATGGGGCTTAAGGATGTCTAGGAGCACCTTCCATCGGTGGTACGTTGGGTGATGACATTGGCCTATTTGGGTAGGTTGGCGTCTGCACTAGACGAGATATCTCGTTTGACGGATTCTCTTTGAGCTTTGGGGGATAGGTAGTGGGACACCACCCACACCATGCATTTAGGCTTTGGGGAGAAGACGGTGACTCCCAACGACGTGCAGCAGCTTCTGAGGATGGATTGTGAGGGAGTCCAGATAGAGGTGGAACGAGATTTGTGTGTGACATCGGCGACGGTGGAGGCGGAAGTGGGTGGATAGTCTCCTGGGACTCCATCCGTATGTACCTTTTTAAGGAGGTGTTACTGAGTCGACGAATCGACGAGACTGACGGGGTGAAGGTGTGGCAGATGGCCTCTTTGTTTATTCTTTTGCTGTTCAGAGGATTTTTTGTGGCGGTGAGTGGCGATGTCGTCCATTTGTGGTTTTTTCCTTATTTTAGGTTTTTTTTTAATATCCATCTCTTTGATTAGGGGTGCCTAAATTTGGTGACCCTTTATTCTTCTCTAGATGCATTCAGCCGGTGCTACAGGCAGAGCTTGACTGGCACTACGTATCTTTTGGAGGTATTCTTTATTTTATGCATTTTCCTTTATGCATTCAAATTTTCCTTTATGCATTTTATTCTTGATTCTTGGTCTTCTGTCCTTTTCAGGCGTGGTTCTATTAGGTGATTGGTCTCAACATCCAGTTAATATCTTTAAAGGATGAGTCTGTTGGGGACTTTTGCCGGATGTACCAGTGGCGAATGTTAAATTAGAAGTCGAGGTGGTCCCTTTCTTTAGGGGCGGTGCGTCAGGTCTTGAATGGCTTGACGAGTGATTGGGTAAATCATCTTTCTCTTTGAGATAATTTTTCCTTAATGATCTTTTCAGATATTTATTTTCTCTTGGGGATTTTGCAGGTAACCTTTTATCCCTGGGGGATGGCCATCCATCACACAGGGGTGACCGGGGGGAATGCGCAGCTGCGTTGTCTGCTGGCGCATGAGCTAGGCTAATCCTGGTATTTTGGGTAATGATTAGTTCGATAGGTGGTGGAGGATGAGGTGATGGTGCCACCTGTGAGGTCCCCGATGTACATGAGGCGCGAGCGAGAGATGTCAGAAGAGGCGAGGGTCGCGGCGATGGTCAACGAACCTTATTTGTCGTATACCCACATGGTGGAGACCTATGATTATTTGGATTTTGTGTCCAGATAGTTGATGCCACCAAGCATATATGACATTATGCTTCTTCCCCCTGTGGGCTCGAGTCTGCCAATGGGGCATTCCCATAGTGAAGGTGGTGCGTCGATATCGATAGCGATGAAGACATCAAATGTTCCTTTTATGTGGTGAGATCCTCCTTATAACATCCGATGATCAACTGGAGGGTCGGTGCATATGTCGCATCGTCCAAATGCGATGGACCCAGAGGAGCTGGGGCTGAGAGAGGACATTCTTCAGCCAGTGGTATACCTTTAATTTCTTTGTCTTTTGATTTTCTTATTTCTTTCTTTGCCTTAGACTAAATGATTTTTTCTTTGTTTATTTTTCTTGCAGCACATTTGGGTGTCGACCAACTGGCTGTGGGATATTTGGGATTGGGTAGCTTCTGCGACTACTCATATTCGGGATTCGGTCCCGGTTCCATCTTGCTTGGTGTCGTCTGCCTCATTTGGGGATGGGTATGGTTTGGGGAGCAAAGGCTCTTCATCTCTTCGTCGAGGAAAGCACGCACATCGTAAGGACGGAGGGTCTTTTATAAAGAGAGAAAGATAAGTGAGAGAGATAGAATGTAGGTGAAGGAGAGAGAGAGAGAGAGAGAGAGATTTTGGGGGTTCAGGCTGAGTCCTATTGTTTTTGTTATATTCCTACAAAATAAGTGTAATAATGCAATATATATGCAATGAAATGGGATTTTGTCAATTTTTTCTTTAATGACTTAATGCATATGCACTTTTTACTTTACTGCTGAGACCGCAAAAATAATTTAGAAAATTTAATTTAAACACGATAAGTAAAAACATAGGGATAAGGAAATTCTAATTCGAATAAAAATTATTGTTATTGAATTTTTTTATTTTGACAAAAAAGGAAAAAGGGAACTTTCCAAAAATAGGTGGATGCCGATCGACATATCCCTTGTCTTGCCTATCGACAGGTTATTCCAGTCTAATCAACTTAAGGCTTTGATTTCACTTTCTTTAATTACTTGGTACTTGGTGGGGCAAGTTTTCCTTCGGGATTTGCAGGATTTTTGTCTTTGGTTGAGTTTTCCAAGTATATAAAAGGGGTAATGGTGGAGTATTTTCTTCACGCATCCATATTTGCTCTCTTTTGCATTCTTCTTGCTTCTTGTCTTTTTATTTTGCAGTATGCCTCTCCCCGAAAGTGTTAAATTCGCCTCTTTCCTCGTAAACATAAAGGCTATGTGCTCATATAATGTTGTCTACGATGCTTTCAACACGCGTCGGGTTTCATTATGGCATAACCAGCCTATTGAATGGAACATGCTGATGGTGGTGGTAGAATTTTGGTATCCTGAAGACCATTTTGCTTTCGCTTGGATGAAGTCTGTCCGACTTATGAAGAGTTCTCTGCCATATTAGGGATATATCCTAGTGTTGCGGTAGCCATGAATGAATTTTATCGATCTTGTCGAGAGCTGCTAGCAGGATTTCTTCATATTTCTCCCTTGACAGCTCGATTATTGGTCATGGGAGGAATGATCTCTCTCCCGATTATGTTGCATTCTGTGCATTTGCAGGATATTAATGATGCGAGCTACGTCAAAACCGTTATCCTTGGATTAATTTCAAAATTATTCTTGGTGACTGGGGAACTGTTGGTGGACCCAAAACTGGGAGCCATTGATTTATTAATGTCATACCGTCATAATCCTATGGCGGTGATACTAGCAGAGACTTTGAACAATCTAGATGCCTGGCGAGAAGATCGTTCTGACTTTCTGTGGGGTAGCCTCGTTATGCTGTTCATGTGGTTGTCCGAGAGATTTCGTATGGAGTTCCTTCCTGAATATTCCTTGGAAGTTGTGCCAAACTTCTTTACTCACTACTTTATTAACGTGGGGCTGGATATCGACAGCTCGGAGAACTGGTTTGTGGAGCACAAGGCTCAAGATTTACGTTGGTCAGTACCTTGGTGGGGAGAATTGTTGCCCTTTTTAGAACTGTGGGAATACTAGTATGTTCAGTTGGTTGGCCTCTGGCAGACTTCTTTTTACTTTTCTTGGAGACACTTGTGCCAATTTGGCTGGAACAGGTTGTTCCATGCCGGACACTAGACTTTTTTCTCGTAGAGGATTTAATATACCGTTTGCACGGCTCTCCATGGGAGAATTGTCGATCATCAACCCATCATTTTCGTATGCTGGAAGAGTCTAGCATGTTTCTGGAGGTTACATGAAGTGGTTGTGCAGGAGGATAGTTGCTAAGATGCTGGGTGTGGAGACCGGGCAACGTTAGTTTTCCATGTCTAACACCATAGAGGTAGGTGTTGTTGTTTTCCCTAGAACGGTATGGGCTTAGCATCCCATGGAGCACTTACGACACTCTATTCTTGCAGGGGGAGTTTGGGGACCCCATGATGTAGATGATGATGATGATGATGATGATGGGGACGATTCCTCTAGCATCTACAGGTAGGATCCTTGGGGAATTTATTTATGAAACTTTGGTAATGTGATTGGTCCTGTATGGGAATAAATTTGGGAAGGTTATATAAGAGTAATTGTTTTTTTTTTTTGGTTTTAGGAAGGTAGGGTTAGGTTGTCAAGGGAAGTTGTTTGAATCCTTATGCTGATGTAATTGTAACGAAAATGAATAAAGAAAAATTTATTTATATTGTTGTGCCTCTTGATGAGTTTTTGCATTTGAATTATCTATACCAATCGCTATGGCATACATAAACCTTTTATTCATGTAAATGACAAAAATGAATTGTTGTTCTCGGGGATAAGAAAATAATAACAATTTGGAAAAAATAAGGGAGTCATTCTCATGTAAAGAGTATAAGTTGCCTATGTACCTCAGGGGGTTTTGAAAATTTTTGAAGTTTCATTTTTGAAAGATTTTTAAAGGATCGGGCACCACATAGTTCTGAGTAGAAGTAAATAAAGAATTTTTTTTAGAGTAGAAGGTAGATAAGAAGAGTCATAGCGCACCGAGATTAAGGGTACAATTTCTTAAGACGGTCTAGGTTGACTGGACGGGCCATCTTTTCCCCATCGAGCTCAGTGAGTATAGCGACGCCATTAGATATGATCTTCTTTACAATGTAGGAACCGCTCCACTTGGGCTTGAATTTCCCTTTAGGGTCCCTGGTGGCTTCTACTATTTTTTTAAGTTTTAAGTCCCCTTATCGGACACCATGGTCCTTGACTATCTTGTTGAATGAATGTGCTATTCGGCGATGGTATCCTTATATATGATAGAGAGCCTTCAGTCTCCTTTTGTCCAAGAGTGGCAACTCGTCAAGACGGATTTGATGGAAGTCTTCCTCGTTAACTTTGCTTTCAAGCATGAAGTTAAGGAATTTCAAGATCAATGTGTAGACTGCTTCCATGACGTATACCAGATAGTAAGGGGTAGCTTCAGTAGATGCTCGAACTGAAGAGCGGTAACCCTAAAGGGAATGAGGAATCTAATCAGCCCAATCTTGGCAGCTTTCGGTCATCTTAATGATGATAGATTTTATGTTTTTATTAGCAGCTTCAACTACTCCATTAGTTTGAGGTTAGTAAGGAAAAGACTTGTGCCTTTGAATCCCATACCCTTCGACCACTTCTGAGCCTTCTACCTCAAAATATAACCTATTATCTGACACTAGCTCATGTGGGACCCCATATCGGTAAATGATATTTTTTTGGATGAACTCGGCCACCTTTTTGGCATTCAAACATGCGTATGACTTGGTTGCGACCCATTTGGTGAAGTAGTCAATGGAAACTAAGATGGTTTCATGCCAGTTGGAGGCCAGTCTTGGGTGTAACTTTCCATTTGATGTCGATGCCCCATGTGAAAAATGTCCAAGGAGAAGTCATGTTGTATAATTCTCATGGAGGCAACTGCTTGAGGTTAGAAAACTGTTGGCATTTAAGGCATCTTCGAGCATAGGCGGTGCAATCCTGAACCATAGTAGTCCAGTAGTAATCTTGTCGAATGATTTTCTTGGCAAGCATATATCCATTCATTTGGGGTCCTCAATCCCCGTTGTGTATTTCCTACATCATCTCTTGAATGTCAGCCCCTGCGATGCAGGGTAAATGAGTCGCATCAAAGTTTCTCTTTAACAGTGCTTTATCGCTAATAATGTACTGGGCAACCGATTTGCGGAGGTTGCTCGGTCATTCTTGTTGGAACCTTGGGAATATCTACCATGCTTAAGGAGGTGCCAAATATCATAGTACCAGCAATCGGCTATATCAGGATTTTCTTCTGTGATGAGCTCAATGTGGTAGCAATGGATAGGTTTTGGTTTCTTTTGGATTAGGAAGGGGGCTATTGTTATTCCTTCATTCATGTCAACTTTGGAGGCTAAGGTAGCAAGGGCATCGACTAGTTTTTTTTTTTCTCGAGACAGGTAGTGGAAGGTGATATCTTGGAATTGGGAGGCCATTTATTCTAGGTGGGCATGGAAGGGTGTGGCACCCCGCATAATAAAATACCGAGTGATCAGGCCTATATCAAATTAAACAGGCATCTCATATAGTTTCATCAAATTTAACAAGCCTTAAACCCG
Organism: Sambucus nigra; assembly: GCA_949130495.1. Classification (NCBI taxonomy): domain Eukaryota; kingdom Viridiplantae; phylum Streptophyta; class Magnoliopsida; order Dipsacales; family Adoxaceae; genus Sambucus; species Sambucus nigra. Next base: position 360,379,699 of record OX422214.1, read on the forward strand.
AAATCTATTTAATTATACATTACACATATCTTCCAATATTTCACGAAAAATACAACCATTAACATGGATTTTAACCTAGATTTCATATGGAGTTGTCAACAAACCAATTTATGTGAAATCATTTTCGAAAAACACCCATTTTTGTGCAATGTATAAGATTCACTATAATTATACATTATGAATATTTAAATTACATGAGTGGGTGTAATTTAATGATTTGAGAATTTTAAGTGAAAGAGAATTTAAAGTGCGGGTTAAATATTAATTTGGCGAGTGACAATTTAATATTTATATGTGTTATATTTACTTACGAGAATAAGTAAATGAGATAGACTGTTTTTATTTCATGTCGTGGCTGAATAAAAGTGACATGTAATGTTATCTTATTCGAAAAACATGTGTGGAGATGCTTCGGGTTTAAGACGTAATTTTTTTATAAGTGACTCGGATGGAGATTTCGAGTGCACGATTGTTTCTGGAATGGGCAAACATTCTTGTAAAGAAGGGCTGCACCGCTGCAAGGTGCCGCCTAATATTGTTGTAAATCAGGATGAGATCCTATAAGAACATAATTTTATAAATGTCCGGGGTAGAATCTAGTAATTTTCTATTTTTCCTAGATCACTGTTTGTATGTCTTATACCGCTACATTGGGCATGTCAACACAATCATCCACGACGGCCTTGATCCGAATCCATGCATCCATCATCTTCATACGTGCACCATGCTTCATGCGACGTGTTGCTCAACCGTTCCCATTACTCCACTTCCCATTATTTGTAAAATAATTTATTGGAGTTGTTTAAATTTGTATAAATATTTGGGAATTTTTTAGAAAATATTTTTTCGAAGTCTGATTTGTTTTTATCAAAAGAAGAATTTTTTCTAAGCGTAGAAGCGGAGTTTCTCAGTTGACGAGCTCGTTCAAATGAAATAGGACTGTCGTTCGAGCAATATAGGCATGTCGTGCGATCTCGTTCGAGCGACACGTGTCCTTCGTTCGAGTGACATGCTTATCTCGTTCGAACGGTGACGGTGCCTCGATTTTTATATAAATATCTGGTCACTTTCTACACAATTTTCAAGTCTTTTTCACACACGATTTCTGCGATTAACAGCCCAAAAAATAGACTTCATGTTTTAAGGTTTTATACCTTCTTTATTCACATAAACACTCCCATATATGTATGTGAATCTTTAAACCTTCAAGAGAATTATTTTTACTCATCTGGAGTAATTTGTAGAGAAGTCGTCTCTTCTTCATTGCTGCCATCTGGAGTTCTTGTGGGAGATTCCAGCCGATGACATCGAAATCGATGTTTGAGGTTATTTCATATGTCATTATTATTTTCATTGTAATCCATGTAATAATTTCTTACAAATTATAGTGAAAATAAAAAGGTTTTGCCCCTTTGGGGGATTTTTCCTCAGTTGTGTGTTTTGTTTGTGATTGACTATTCTTGCATGTTCATATTGATTTTTCCTCAGTTGTATGGTTTGAAGCAAGCACCCCGTGCTTGGTACGCGAGGATTACTTCCTATGTCTTATCCCATGGCTTCAAGATAGGGGGAGTTGTTATGACGTTGTTCATCAGGAGAGATGACGGTGCTATTTTGGTTGCCCTTGTCTATGTAGGCGACATAGTCTTTGGATCCACGTGCTCCCAGCATGCTCACCATTTTGAGGAGGAGATGAAAAGTGAGTTTGAGATGAGCATGGTAGGTGAGCTTACTTTCTTCCTTGGTCTCCAGGTTCGTCAGCTAGAGGATGGGATGTTCATCTCCCAATCAAAGTATGTTAGAGACCTAGTGAAGAAATCTGGTTTAGACTTCACTAAGCATGCACGTACACCTATGAGTACTTCTATCAAGCTTAGTAAGGACACTTCAGGCAAGGACGTAAAGAAAACCTTGTATTATAGTATGATAGGTAGTCTTCTCTACTTAACTGCCAGTCATCCCGACATAGCCTTTAGTGTTGGAGTCTGTGTGTGATATCAGGCGTCCCCGAAAGAGTCACAAATACGTGAGTGGGACTCTCTCATACGGTATTTGGTATTCCTTTGATACCTATGACCGTTTATCCACCTATTCGGATGTCGATTGGGCTGGGGATGTAGATGGTTGTAGGAGCACTTCTGGTGGGAGTTTCTATTTTGGTTCTGATCTTTTCTCCTGGTTGAGCAAGAAGCAAAACTCCATCTCTTTGTCCACTGCGGAGGTTGAGTACATCATCGCCGGGAGTTGTTGCACGCAACTCTTGTGGATGAAGCAAATGTTGGAGGATAATGGGATTTCACAGGACACCATGACTATCTCCTATGATAACACGAGCGCGATACACATATCCCATTATTCGGTCCAATAATCACGCACAAAGCACATCAGGATACGTGAGCACTTTATACGTCAGTTAATTGAGGAGAAAGTCGTATCCCTGAGTTTTGTACCCACCGACCGTCAGTTAGCCGATATTTTCACGAAACCTTTAGATTCCCTTAGATTCGAGAGTCTTAGGAAGTCTTTAGGGATTTTCACAGTTGACTGAGGGGTTGGTCCGTGTCTAGGATAGGATGCATTGTCATGTTCATATCATATAATTCCTATTGCTAGTTTGTATCATTTGTATTATTATTTTTTCTTTTTTATATTTTTTGAAAAATCCAAAGAGATTTTCTTTTTATAAAAATTTTAGAAAAGCACAAAACGATTTTTGTATTTTATTTACACCTTTTATGGGTGAGCATTTAAGATAGCCGAGTCACAACTTTCATTCCATTTATCCATGTGACTGTTTGATAGTCATTTGAGACGCTATATCATTGCATCCATGTGCTTTACATTGTTTTGAGTCTTTGAGATGTGATTAGTGATATCCTTCTACATGTTTGGCTCCTTATCTCCTTTATTGTACACATGCACAGTTTTATTTGATTATTGTACTTGTTTATCACATATTGGCTTGAGTGTTTCCATCTCAATTATGACTATACAACGAACCAAATGCGATAAAATTTGACAAGATTGGAATGCATGTAAAAAACCGTTTGGTGAGATTGTGTGTTTTTTTTAAATGGTGAAGGGCTATGAAAGGTTCTTATTTATCCTTTGCGATTAAGCCACCATTTAAATTGCACCTAAAAAATTGAGAAATTTTATTATCCGGGGTCCAAAGAGGTTAAAAGAGCCCTAAAAAATTTAAAGGCAATAAAAAGCAATTCATGCCAAATATGGGCCATTAGGTTTCACCATCAATTCTCCAAAGTTTGAGAATTTAGATCACCTCTATTCAAAATATAAATCTGAGGGAGTTTGGTTAGAGAATTTAAACGGGTTTGCACTTCCTTGAAAGTCCTGAAAAAGCATTAAATCATTTTGGACGTTATTGGTGTGGAAATCACTTTAAGCTTTGATTTATTGATTTGATTGAGTCAATGTCTCATATTTCCATATTTTTACACCTAAGGAAGATGTTGAGTTCATTCATTAAAAATATCTGATATTCATCATGCACATATGTCATGTTTGTACGCATTGATTTTCCTATCGAATTTGATCGCACCCCTACATTTACACTATCATCGACTTGGTTATTTTTGTGTTCTTTCATGTTGTGATTCTTTGTTGTATATCTTGTGTGAAAAGTTTTTTGAAAAATTAAAAAGTATGAAGTTTATTACCTTGTGACATTTTCCATATTTATGCTTCTCATATATGCGTATTTGGGGACATCATAAAAAGGGGGAGAATGAATTATGGGGGAGAATTTTTTGTTGATCTATCAATGATTTGCTTAAGCTTAATTGATCTTTGATTTTTGCATATCATTATATTTCAAACTTTTGCGTGTCATGGGTATCTGCTTTATCTCATGTGTGTAGGTACAAAATTGATATTTATTGGATTGCACACCATAATGAGAAAAGCTTTGAGAGTTTATGATGAGCTGAAGATTTGAAGATGTTGAAGTTTGATTGATGACATGTCATTTAGTATTCTCAGTTTGAGGGTTTAATGGAGATATTATCTTGTATGTCATTTATTTTATGGAGATTGCATAATTCGAATTTTTTATGTATGTACCGGCATAGACATAGGGGGAGATTTGTAAGGACATAATATTATAAATTCGGGGTAGAATCTAGGAATTTTATGTTTTCCCTAGATCACAGTTTGTATGTCTTATACCACTACATTCGACACGTCAACACAATCATCCATGACAACCTTAATCTGAATCCATGCATCCATCATCTTCACACTTGCATCATGCCTCATGCGACGTGCTTCTCAACCATTCCCACTACTCCACTTCCTATTATTGGTAAAATGATTTATTGGAGTTGTTTATATTTGCATAAATATTTGGGAATTTTCAGAAAATATTTTTTCAAAGTCTGATTTATTTTTATCAAACGTATAAATTTTTCTAAGTGTAGAAGCGGAGTTCCTCGGTCGACGAGCTCGTTCAAATGACATAGCACAGTCGTTCGAGCAATATAGGCATGTCGCGCGATCTCGTTTGAGTGACACTTGTCCTTCATTCGAGCGACATGTTTATCTCATTCGAACGCCACCACCGCCTCGATTTTCGTATAAATATCTGGTCACTTTGTACACATTTTACACGTCTTTTTCACATATGATTTCTGCGATTAACAGCCCAGAAAATAGACTTCGTGTTTTGAGGTTTTATACCTTCTTTATTCACATAAGCACTCCCTTATATGTATGTGAACCTTTAAACCTTCAAGAGGATTATTTTTACTCATTCGGAGTAATTTGTAGAGAAGTCGTCTCTTCTTCATTGATGCCCATCTGGACTTATTGCGGGAGATTCCAGCCGACGACATCGAAACCGATGCGTGAGGGTATTTCGTATGTCACTCTTATTTTCAATTTCATTCGTGTAACTGTTTCTTACAAATTATTGTGAAAATAAAAAGGTTTTTCCCCTTTGGGGGATTTTTCCTCATTTGTGTGTTTTGTTTGTGATTGACTGTTCTTGCATGTTCATATTGATTTCAATCACACCTAGATGCATGTTTTAGGATTTAATTTAAAAACTGAGTTCAATTAAATAATTTCTTAATTTGAACAAATGTGCACTCTTCAGATCCTTGTACCCCACCTCCGATAGGAATTTTGGGAAGCAGTTGGGATAACGTTTTATTTTAGGCAAGTCGTGTCACCTATGGCCCAATGAGTAGACGGGAAGTTATTGACGACTAGTAAAGAGGTATGAATGTTATTCTGGAGTGACTGCGATTAGTTTACTTCCGCAACTGACCTAACTTGTATTTGAAGTAAAGCATGGCACAATAATTGGGAAGAAAAATTACCGATTGGTAGAGTTGTGTGTAGTCACTCGTACCTGTTTGCTGTGGATAAGGTGCCTATTAAGGTTTTTTGTGGGAAAGCTTGGTCATTCTCCCTCTAGTTGTTTAGATGTGAGTGAATAACTAGACTTTTAGATCGAACGTGATTTAGAGTCCGTTATTGAGAGGGGCATCAACCACATACTATTTTGAGGTTACTTTTAAGTGTCGTAAGAGTTACGTGGCCATGAACCGAGATTTGAAGGACTGGCATGAGTGGTCAGATGTTCTTATGGTTTCTCTTGGAGTGGAAGTTTTGTGTTGGGACGGATACGGGAAGCTATCACTTAGTGATGTTCTACCTTCCATTAGAATTGAGGCTATAGAGCGAGTGATTTATACGCTCATCTTATTTGGATGCCGTGGGTAGAAGCACAATGTGTAATGTGATGTTATTGAGGTGAGAGCTCATGACTGATGGAGTTATCAGTATAAAGTGAATTGAACAAGCTTATTGTTAAGATGGGGCTATAGTGAGTAAGACTTTATACAACTAGGTCCCACTAACGGGTGAATAGTGGAATGACCATACCATTACCATGATTTGATTTTTGGGTAATAAAGGGTGTTATGTGTGGCTCAAGATCCTAATTTTTGGTATCGGTCTTATCCGAGTTTCGAGGATGCAATTCCCTTGTAAGGGGGAAGAATGTAATACCCCGTATTTTAATGGATATTTAAATTACATGAGTGGGTGTAATTTAATGATTTGCGAATTTTAAGGGAAAGAGAATTTGAAGTGCGGGTTAAATATTAATTTGGCAAGTGACAAATTAATATTTACATGTGTTATATTTACTTAAGGGAATAAGTAAATGAGATGGAGTATTTTTATTTTATGTTGTAGGTGAATAAAAGTGACAAGTGATGTTATTTTATTCGAAAAATATGTGTGGACATGTGTTGGGTTTAAGACGTGAATTTTTTATAAGTGGCTCGAATGGAGATTTCGAGTGCACGATTGTTTCTAGAATGGTCATAATAGTCAAAATGAAGTACCCGGGAGTAGTGTTTGGGTTCCGGGGATTTTTGGACTAGTAGGGACTCACATTTAAGTATACGAGTCAAATTTGGGTTTAGTAAGAGATAAGTCTCATTTCTCTCTTATTAAGTCACGAGAGAAGGAAAGAAATAAAAGAAAGAAGGAAAATAAGGAGAGAAGAAGAAAGGGGAGAAAAATGGGAGATTTTTGGCCAAGCTCCGACGGATCCCGGTACGAGGACGTCGGATTTATCCAACAAAGCAAGTGTTCAACTTGCTTTTACTATTAAGTGTGTTTATTATTCATATTATAGTTGGTGATGAAAACTATAAGATTTTGGGGTTTGGGAGTTTTGCACAAAAATGGGTTTTTTGAAAATGATTTCACATAAATTGATGTGTTGACAACTCCATATGAAATCGTGGTTAAAATCCATGTTAACGGTCGTATTTTTGGTGAAATATTGGAAGATATGTGTAATGTAGAATTAAATGGATTTAGGGATTAAGTCTTGTTAAATTTGAAGAAACCATATGAGATTACTATTTAATTTGATATAGGACTGATCATCCGGTATTTTATAAGGCAGGGTGTCACAAACGGTATGAGTTTCTCATAATTGACTTTCCATTTTTTGAGTACTTGACTAACGATGAGGGTTGAATCCCCGTAGACATCTACCTATCGAATTCATTTCTTGAGATCAACTTTGAGTCCTACCATGCATGCCTCGTATTCAGTCATGTTATTGGTGCAGGAAAAATCCAGTTTGATAGAAATGGGAGTGTGAGAGTCATCAGGGGAAATTAGGAGTTTCCCAATGCCATATTCGTTCTTGTTGGCGGCGCCGTCAAAGAACATTTTCCATCAGAGGCCCTCTTGGGAGGTACAGAGGATATTATCATTCGGGAACTCGAAAATCCAAACATAAATTCTTTCACAGGGTAGTAAGAAAGGTAGTCAGAGATGGCTCTTCCTTTCACGGCTTTCTCCATGACATACATAATATTGAATTTGGCTAGCAGCATCAACCGTCAGGCCATTCGGCCAGACATGGTTTATTTCTTGAGCAGGTATTTGATGGGATCCATTCAAGACAAAAGTTTGATGGGAAAGTCGAGCATGTAGTGCCTTAGTTTTTGGGTAACCCGGACAAGGGCGACACATGCCTTCTAGGTTGTGTAGTTAACATCGTACCCAACCAACTTGTAACTGGAATAGTAGATGTATCTCTTTTTATGGGACTCTTCAAGGTATTGAGAGAGCAAAGCCCCAGTTGTAGTGTCCGTTATATTCGGGTATATGAGTATGGGAAGATTAGGATGTGGTGGCATTAGTACCGGAGGCCGGGTTAGGTATTTCTTGATTCTGTCAAAGGCCTCTTGGCAAGCTCCGCTCCAAACTTTGGTTGAATCCTTTCTAAGGACTTTGATGATGGGTTCACCAATATAAGTCAACTCGCTAATGAAGCGACTAACATACTGCAATTTTCGAAGGAATCCCCAGACTTCCTTCTCCGTTCGGGGTGGTGGCATTTCGACTATGGCTTTCAGTTTGGAAGGATCTACTTCTTTCCCTTTCTCACTAACTATGAATACCAAGAGATTTCCTGTCGTAACTCTAAAAACACATTTTTATGTATTAAATCGCATTCGATATTATTTAGTCGCTCGAAGAACTTGCGAAGAGTTGGAACATGACCTTCCCCAGTCTTTGACTTAATAATCATATCATTTACATAGACCTCGACTTCTTTATGTATCAGATCATGCAAGATAGCTATGACAGCCCTTTGGTAGGTTGCCCTTCCGTTTTAAGACCAAATGGCATAACTGTATAACAGAAGTTTCCCCGTGGGATGATGAATGCAATTTTCTCTTGACGATCCTGGTGCATCTTAATTTGGTTATATCCGAAAAACCCATCAACGAATGACTTAAGAGCGTGGTTGGATGTGTTTTCCATAATAATGTTGTTATTGGGTAGCAGGTAATCATCCTTTAGAGAGGATTCTTTCAAGTCTTGGTAGTCAACGCACATGCGAACCTTTCTTCCATATTTCGGTACGGGTACAATGTTGTCTAGACATGTGGGATACTCAATCACACGAATAAAAACCATGTTTAACTATTTGACAACTTCTTCATTAACCTTGAGTGACCATTCGGTGCGAAGCTCTCGCAGTTTTTGCTTAACCGGTTTACATTCTGGGAGAGTCGAATTCTTGTACTGAGCTATCTCAGGATCAATATCGGGTATATCATCGTAGGACCATGATAAGACATTAATAAATTCCTTCGATAATTCTTTGAGTTGCACACACTCATGCTCATCAAGGGTAGACCCTATCCTAATCTTGTACAATTGGCTTCTAGAATCGAGATTAATAACAACAGTTTCATCTTTATTAACTTGAACGTGATTATGTTGTTTTTTATTAACCTTATTTAGATTGACTAAGAATTATTCATTTATAAAATCTTCATCATCAAGAGTTTGATTGGAGTTAAGACAATTAATGTAAGGCACCGCAAGATACTCAAAATCTTTATTTATTTCATTGTTGGGAAAAATATTATTGAGAACCTCATCGAAAGAGATTCGATTAATTTAGAATAGGGATGAACAAAAAAAGAAGGGGAAATGGGATAAACATCAGAGTTGGGTTGAATTTCAGTAGGTGGAACGGGTACATCCTTCCAGTTAAGGGGATTTGCATTAGCAGCTTTTATTAGGCGAGATGGATAGAGCTTGAGTGGATTGTGTAGAGTGTCATCCCCAGTGTCTACAAGTTAAAAGAATCCTCAGAGTTACTCCCCTCTGAATCTCCAGTAACAACTATGGTCTTCTCAATGACTGATTGTATATGATGCTGGGAACTTTTGACCCATGAGTAGTTGTCTTGGGAAAAGATCTCCATTCGTTGTTTCATCTTCTTATCCTCATGATTATACCACATTTTGGGAAATTCGCAGAAGGGGAAATCTTCACCATCTTTGATGAATCTTCCATTAAAGGAATCTCTTGAGATAATCTTGGTGCTTTCTATCCTTCTCTTCATCTGAGCTTGGAGGATCATTCTGATATCTTCTACTGATCGTCGATAACCTAAACCCCAAGGAGGAAAGGCTTTCTATAATACAATGGGTTTAAGTATCCCTTGTTGTCGTCGTCCCAGCCCAAGTCCAGTCATGAAGTGCATGTTTTTGAACATCTAGATCACATTGACGTTGCTATGAGGGCTATTCTCGGGACAAACCTATCTTTGAAATCGTCCCCTACTAGGAGTGGAAGCGATTTGACTCAAAAACCTGACAGAAGTATATCATTTTCCCCATGTTGTATTTTTAGTACTAGATTACTGGTGCTTGCATTCTCGGTATTGTCATCGTCGCCCAAGGTGGTGATGACCTACCCATTAGTGAATAATTTCAGGTTCTAATAAAGGGAAGAAGGCACACCCTTGATACTATGGAGCCATGGTCGTCCAAGCAACAGATTAAAATAAGCCGGGATATCAATGACTTGGAATTAAATAGCGATATTTATAGGTCCATCCCCTATTATAAGCTTTATGGGTCCCATCACTTCCCGACGAGTATTATAATAAGCGCACACCATGTAAGAGGTTAGATCAAGGTCACTCACTTTTAATCCCAAATAATTGAGGGTTCTCAACGGGCAAACATTAAGTGCTGATCCATTATCAACAAGTGAAAGTGGGATGATATTTCCCATGACTTCGACAGTGATATTGAGAGCATAGTTGTGATTTGGTACAATCATAGGGAATTCTTTTTTGGAGAAGGAGAGAATTCTAGTAGATGTTAGATATCCAACCAGGTTCACTGCTTCTTCTGGCGTGGAAGAAGGAGGGACTGTGGGTCGAGTAAGTAGTTTGATCAAGGCATTCTCGTGAAGCTGGGAAGACATAAAGAGTCCCCACAAAGTGATGTTATCTTGGTTCTTCTTCAATTGATCGAGGATATTGCTCTCCTCGAGGGTCATTTTTGGCATAGGAAGATTCTCAACACCTTTTCCCTTATCGATTGCTGATGATTGCGAGTTTAAAACATGGAAATGCCTCTCTGGTCTAGTTATATGGTTCACAGAAGATGGGAAGAATAAAACCCCATTTCCTCGTCTATCTAGGGTTGTTCAGCCACCTTGTTGATTTCTCATAGCATCTCCTCAAACGATATCATTCCATAATGCTGACTATTAGGCTAGTGTTTTCTAGGCTTTTTTCTTCATCTGGACTATCGAATTCTTCCCCCCTTTCCGGTGGCAACAACATTATCTTTCCATGAAAAGTCACTGAAATCCACAATATCAATGACTTCTTCGTATAGATCCGCCTATTCGATAGGGAGATGTAGAAGTGAAGGGACCAGGTGCCCTTATAGTTTCAAAGCATAAAGTAGGTCGAACATACTGTAAATTTCACTGGTCGGCCGAAATAAATTTACTATGATCTAGACAACATCATCTAAGACGACTTCATCGCCAGGTACCACCTAATTATCTGACTCTCGAGCCCATTTTTGAGCTTCCAAGAATAATGTACTAAATTTCTAGTAGTCAATGGTCATTTCTGAGGGAAATTTCAACCCAAACTCTAGAAGATGGTTCAATATTGCTGATAATTCCATATCTTTCCCTCTAGAATGGGTGCGAATAACAATGCATGCTCTAGTAAGAAGTGGCCGAGACTAATCGGTGAAATAGGTAGGATGCAAGAGAAAATATGGACAAACTTAGAGGGGTTTAGGGGAATATATGGGTATGATGGATGATTTACTGGGTACGATCTGGGTAGATGGATCAAATTTTGGGTCTTCTTCTAGAAAGATGACATTTATATGATCTGGGAGTCGATTGTGGGTAGTATTTGATTTAAGATTAGTTGGTGGGGCAACGATACCCTGATCAATCAGACCTTGGAATATATTTTAGAGGTAGAAATACTTATTAGTGGTATGGTCGGCATTTTAGTGGAAATCTCAATGGGCATCTGGATTGAAATTTTTAGGAAGTGGGATTGGTAATGGATGAGGTTCCAATGGCTTGATGAGATTTCGAATTAATATGGCTTGGTAAACTTTGGATAAGGGAGGATGAAGCTCGGTGTATTCTTTTTTGATTGGGTTAGGAAAGATTTATGGTGCCCATAAAGTGGCAGGCTGAGAGATGTTATTAATAGTTAAAACTGCCGTATTGGCAGGCTTCTCATACTTCCTGGGAGTGAACTGCCCGGATAATTTTTTCGGTTCAACGTCCATCTTGGCAAGACTTTCTTTAATATCCACTCCTGCTTCTCATAAGGCTAAAAAATGAGGGTAATATTGTCCTCACATCATCTCTCTAACATGGGGTAAGAAGTTCTTCTTCACGATACTGACTTGCTCCACTTCGAAAGGCCGATTGGTCATAGTGGCTACTTTTTCTCTCCACCTTGATATAAAGTTACTGACTAATTCCCCAGGGTTTTGTTTGAGCACTTCTAAATCATGGCAGGTAACCTCCAACTATTCGTTATACTTGTACTGTGACATGAATTCTGGGGCAACATCTTCCTAACAACAGATCCTGGACTCCTCGAGAGATAAGAACCAATGAAGAACGTTGTTCTTTAAAGTTTGTTTGAACATTTGGGCCATTATTATCTCCAAGGCACCTAGGAGGTTCATGGCTCGGTATTAACTAGGAAGATGAACAATTAGGGGTCCACTACCCCCGAATTTCTCAATGTTAGGCCTCTTGAACTTTTCAGGCAGCCTTACTTTAGGATAGGGAGACATATGGGGGTAATCCATGTAGTTTCGGAGATTAAGACTTGATCAAACTTCTTAGTCAACATCTTGAGGTCCTATTTGACTTTTTTTAACTCTTCTTCCTTTTATTCAATGTTTATGGGTATGTTAGCCCCTAGTTGGTCAAGATTTAGCATAGGGAGCTGAGATGGCGGCGGTGCATTGGAAGGAAGGGCATGTGGAGCATGCTGATATTGATCGAGAACCCAAATAGGCTCAGGTGAGGGCGGACCCATAGTGCGAGGGAAGAGGACCTCGGTCTCTTTGAGAATAGGGATTCAATTTCGTTGCATCTCATTAACCTCGATTTGAAGGTTGTTAATCTTGGTAGTGAGTTGGGCTAGGATCGTCATCAAATCCGGCTACACATTTGGTACTTGGTATGCGTTTTCTATGGAAAGTGTATAAAAGTGAATTCTAAACTCAGAGAAAGTAGAGAGGGAACAAATGGATCCTCGGGGCGGTTCAACGGAAGATCGAAGCCAATAGGGAGTTAGGCCAAGGTTTGGGTATGCGATTGATCTGAGAACGAGAAAAACACTCGAATTTATTTTTGAAAGAGAAAGGGGAAAACTATTATTTTTGAAAAGGAAGGAAAATATTTTTGACATTTTTATTTTGGAAAATATGAGTATTGATCCAAATCCTCATTCAATAATTACTCTCAAATTAGAAACTACATACATGGGGGAACCTTCTGTTGAGTTCTCATCAGAAGAAACTAAACGCTTGTCCGCTCCGTGCAAATTTTCCCTTATTGGGAAGATTTTCTTTTGGCCTTCCTTCCATGGAAACAATTCCTAAGGATTTTCATGGCTTCTCTCTAAAAGCTTATTTTTCCATTGGATTACTGGATGATCATCATATTCTCATTAAACTATTTTATGAAGAACACTTTTTAAGATTATGGCTACAAGAACAGTTGTACATCTTCAAAGCCCCAATTAAAGTTATGAAGTGAACTATGGATTTTATTCCGGGTTATTATTGTCCCATATTCCCTATATGGGTTAGTTTTCCATACCTACCAGTTCACTTATTGGCTAAGGATGCGTTATTTTCTATTTTCCAGAGGATTGGTAATCCATTGAGAATGGATGAATCTATGACTTCTATTACAAGGCCTAGTCAGGCCCATATCTGTGTTGAGGTTGATATTTTAAAACCTCTTCCAAACCGTATTTGGATTGTTAATGGTTCAAAAGGATTCTAGTAATTTATTAATTATGAGAACTTGCCTAAGTTTGGTGGTAATTATATGCAAACCGGCCATAATTTTGGTGAATGTGTTCATACAGGTTTAAGGTTGGAGGTAAACCCTAAAGTTCATGATAGTGTTGTTCGTCAAAAGTTGTCGGTTGATAAGTATCAAGCACTGCCAGTTACTGATCAGTCAACGTCTAACAAAGGTGCAACTGCTTGGCAAAAAAAAGCGAACATCCCAAAATGGAGTTGTTTTCAAAGACTCTTTACCGGTTAAAACTCCTAATGTTAAGGAGGTTTCAAAAAATGGTTTCATGCAGGTGGCTACGTGTCAAATAGTGTTAAAAGATTCTTCCCACTTATCAGGCGTTGTTTTGGAGTCCAACAGATAACTCCTCATGGTATGGCCTTAACTTCTAAAATTGAGAGTGAAATTTATGCCGCTATTAAGTAAAAAATGACGGTTACTATTGATAACGATGATGTTCTTACAAATGCATCTGATGATAATATTCCCATCAGTAATTCCTTTGCAATTATTGAGGAGACTGATTTAGAATAATGTGAAGTCTAGTGTTCTCCTACCAAACAACGTCGTCCAATCTCGTGTGTTAAATCTGATACAGTAATTGTTTCTCCTCTAACCAAATTTTTTAATGAATGTTTATTGTCCGTCTGACATACCACTGATGAATTATCCTATGATAATATCCATACCTCTAATATCGATGAATTTAAAGAGTTTTCCATGCATCTCCAGAAGAAATATACTTGGTTATGGAAGGTGTTTTTTTTGGAGACCTCCAAATATGTTAAAGTTAAAAGAAAGAAAAACAAACTTAAAATGCTTCAAAGTCATCTATAACTAGGTCTACATCTAAACTCTCTCAAGATAATCCTCAAAATAATCTTAATGATTAGTCTTCTTTTCTAGAATATTAGAGGAGTGGGGAATGACTCTACAATTAGGAGGATCAATAGGATCATCAAAATATTCAAAATTTGTATGATAGCAATCCAAGAACCTAAAATTAATGAAAAAAATATTAATTCTTCTTTAAAGAGAATAGGCTGATCTGTTGTTATCTCTAATAACTCAAATAAAATATGGATTTTATGGAACCTTAATTGTATTGTTGATATAGTTCGAGACATGGATAAAATATTAACAATCATATTTCCTGTTTAGTCTCGTGCGTGTATGTTATATGTAACGAAGATGATCGTAGGTTTCTTTGGTATAAAATTAACAATACTGCATCGCTGGGTTTTGATTCATGGATTATTGGTGGTGATTTCAACATTGTGGCCAAGCAAGATGAGAAGATGGGAGGTAATATTGTTGATAGTAAGGCAATCACGGACTTTAATTCCACTATGATTAATGTAGGGTTAAAGTAAGTCCCATTCTCAAGGGCTAATTTCACTTGGTGTAATAGTCGTGGTGGGAATTACAGAATTTGGGCCAGACTTGATAGGATTCTTGGAAATGATGGGTGGTTTAACAATCAGTTTTCCTCCTCGGTGGAACACTTACATTGCACAGACAAAGGGCTTATCATCATTCTTTTTTGGAAATAGCTGATAAAGCTTGGAAATGTGATGTTTCTGGATCCCTATGAATATTTCTGGATCCCTATGAATATTTTCTGGATCCCTAGAAGAAATACCTATGAATATTAAAGGGAAATCGATTACAGATAATATTCTTCTAGAATAAGAAATGATGTATCAACTCAACAAAAAATCTAGAGGCTCAAATGTTGTTATCAAATTGGACATGGCCAAAGCATATGATAGGATTTCTTGGATTTTCATCATCAAATTTCTCCGAGCTTATGGATTTTTTGAAACGTGGATTGACATAATTTAGCGTATTCTCTCAAATTGTTGGTATTCTATTCTCGTTAATGACAAAGCTTGCGGGTATTTTAAATTGGGTAGAGGGGTGCGTCAAGGGGATCCTCTATCTCCATCTCTATTTGCCATCGCAACTGAAGCATTAAATCGTAGTATTCATCATCTTATGTGGAAAAGTTCTATTGGTCATTTTTCAACTCCGAGTGGTTATCCAATGGTTTTATCATTCTCCTTTGTGGACAACATTATGTTTTTTTTCGAAATGGTAATGCTCAATCAGTATCCACTTTTAGGAAACCAATTACCGCGTATGAAAAATGTTTGGGCCAGCAGATCAATACAGCTAAAAGTTGTATCATATTCTCAACTTCATATTCCTACAAGCGGCATACAAAATCCTTCTAGCCACTAGTTACAAGTAGGTTGTGATACCTATTCAATATCTAGGAATCCCACTGTAAACAGGTAGAAAAAGAAACACACTATTCCAAGGAATTTTGACTAAATCAGTAGACAAAATCAAGTTATGGAACCACTCATCCATTCTCAAGTTGGGCATTTCTTTCTCATACAAGTTGTTTTACAGTCCTTGGGTACGCATTTATTCTCAGCTCTTCAACCTATCAAATCATTTTTCAAAGATTTCAAGTCTATTTGCTCAATTTTTTTTAGGTACTGTTGATGATTCCTCTAAACACCATTGGGTTTCTTGGGAGGTAATATCGCGTCCTAAAAATGAAGTTGGTCTTGACATCCCTGATCTTAATGATATTTTCAACGCTTTTTCTTGTAAAATCTGGACTCAATTATTATAGAAAAATTCCTTGTGGGCAAATTTTTTGCATTGTAAACATAAAAAATTAGTCGCTTTTAATTTCAGAGGTGTGCCATCATTTGCTAGTGTCACTTGGAAGCGTATACAAATGGTTGTGGAATTTATTGAGGATAATATTTCTTCCTTATATCAAAATTTTCTTGTGCATGGCTTCTCTATTACAAAGGACTGGGATCATATTCGGGAAACAATTGTTCACGATTCTCTTTTTCCATGATTTGGGATTCTAGGATTCTTCCTTAAATTTCTATATTCATGTGGCGTATTTTTCATAAGTCCCTTCCGCTTGACCTCAATCTCAAGGATATCTTTATACCCATGGTTTCTAAATGTAGATGTTGCTCGTTGTCTCAAGAACAATATGATGATCATCTATTTCTTTCTAGTGACATTGCTCAGACCGTTTGGAAACACTTTGATAAGTTGATGGGGTGAAATTACGTACTTCATCTATTCGATCTAGACACATGTGTTGGTGGTTCAATTGCTGAGGCAAGAATATTAGATCCATTCTATTCAAGATCATTTCATCTTATATTTGTTGGCATATTGGGTATTCCAGGAACAATGCTAATTTTGAAAACTCAATTATGAATCCCAAGCTTATCATTAAACTCGTTCATTTCGATATTGTAATGGCTTTCAAAGCCAGTCCTTTTAAAGATCATGTCGCTAGATTTTTTAATTCTATTATTGAAGATTTCAAAATTGCTACATCTTGATTGTAAGCCCCGGGAGAAAGGCTTTTTTCTCCATCCTTTTATAATTTTGGGGTTTAATCCTCTTAAAAAAATGTTTTCTTGGTACAAAGTAGGAAGAATATTTTTGGTATAAGGAAGGAAAAATGCTTTTGGTATTTTTGATAAAAGAGGGAAAAATATTTTTGACACTTCTGCTAAAGAAAGAGGAAAAACGAGAAAAATAAGGTCTTAGAATGATTACTATTATGTTTAGTATGTTCTCACTTGTATTCGGTTTACCTAAATGCAAAAAGAAATGTCGGACAGGACCCGTGCCTGGGAAAATTGAGTTTGAAAAATATGTAAAAACATGGTTGGACTTATTGCGAGGCTCATGGACGTGGCCCCATTTTAAAAAAAGACGAAATCGTACAAAAATTTAGGTGGAATGCTAACTCATCGTTTCGGTAGAGACTTTGATGTAATGTGCAAAATTCATGATTCTTGATTAGAATATTATGTAGAGAGTATATTTATTTGGCATGATGATTATTACATTAAATAGGGGAGAATGTATAAGTATAAAAAGTAAATCTGACATAGATCATGAAGATTATACTGAGCATGGATATGTGTGAATACCTGCAAGTGAGTGTGTGGTCGTGAACCTAAGGATGGATCAATTACAAGTGGTGTGTGATAAGTGTGAGTGAGCAACATGTGGATATTCTAAGTGGTGTGTGCAACATGTGGATATAAGTGATCCTATGTGTAAGTAGTTTGAAGTGTACATGGAGAGTATCTACAAGTGTGTGAGTGAGTAGTGATATAAGCATAACGTATATATGTACCAGAAATAACAGAGGAGAAAAAAGGGAACCCTCTTATGAAAATAGTTCCCCAGTAGAGTCACCATTGTGGCCACCTCAATCCCCCCCCCCCCCCCCCCCCCGAGGGGGGAGGGTTGAAGGTCCCATGACCTATTTTATCTAGGAACGCCTTGGCCATTGTCGGTATGGGGTGAATATAAAGAGATGGATTCGCCAACCTATTTTGCGCACATGACGTCGCCTCGAGAGAGCGGCATCTAAGACAAATTGATGCTTACGAAACCAATAGTTCAAATGTTCGGGGGTTAAGTTATGGAATGGAAAGGTGTTAGGCACCCATCTTGCCCTTTTGGTCTCTCATGGTCTTGTGTTATTGTTTTCCTTTATTTCTCTGTGAAGTGTGTGTGCGTGTATATATATAAATGGAGATCGAAATGGCCTAACTCAAACCATGGAAGAGATAGAGCGAGGTTATCCATAGAAATTTATGCATTCATCGAAAGATTGATCGCTATGATGAAATGATAATATATGTTGGATAAAACGCTAATACAAACATAATATGTACTAAAATAATGTATGGATGAAAATGATGAAAATGCGAAGATGGGAAATTTTGGGAAAATAGGAAAATTGGAAAATTGGACTCGAGTCTCGGTTTTTAACCTGAAATGCCTACTTAGCCTATAAAGGCATCAAAGCCCATGTAGTTCTCATATGGCATAGGGTTGGAGTTTATCCCATGGATTCGCACGGGATTTTATTATATATGTGTGTGTAGAAAATATGTTTTAGTTTTGAGAAAGTCTGATGGATAATCCCGTTGGAGTTTATAGGTATAACCCTTTTTTGTTTGTTTTTTTATTGAAAATAAAGTATGTGCAATATAAATAATGAAAAGGTGAGATGTTGATGTGTATGAACTAAAGTAAATACTAGATTATGAATTTATATAATTAATGCAAAAATAAGAACTTTAAAGAGAGAAAAAAAATTTAGACCTGCTTTGAAGAATTGAAGCTTGATCTTGATCTTTGATAAAATCCCTTGGATATTGAGATGAATGTTGGATGTGAGAGAAAGTGATTAAATTTGGGTATGTAAAGGATGGGAATGTAAAATGGAAAGGAATTTCACATAAGGAAACTTCGTTGATTGTAAGATAATGTTGATAAGATCATTGATGATAATAGATCTGAGGTATGCTAGGAGTGAGGTCTTTCCCTCTATTTATAGGGTAAGGGGGGTACCAATCGTCATGTCCCCATCCCTACCAATTGTCAGGTAACCCTAGGCACATTCCCGATAGGCAGGGAAGTGGACCTGCCAACTAATAGTCTCGTGTAGATTTTTCCGAAAAACGGTCGTAGAACGCAATCCATTGATCCAAATTATACACAGGACATACCATTAGAAATTTAATTTAGAGACCTTCAAGAGTAATTGGGTCCGCTCCCGGGTCCAGGAGTTATGTTTGGGTAAATCATGGCTACAAAGAGCCTCTCAATCCTTTAGACGGGAGATAGTCGGACGGAAGCGAATCTTTTGTCTCAATAGTAAGTCAGAATGGTGCATGGGGAAAAATATTGGAAAGGTTATGAGAGGTACCTCGACATTCCAAAGATCTTTGATTAGTTCAGAAAGTTGACTTTGGTCAACCGGGGCTCGGAAGCGCCCGATGACCTTTCGGAGTAAAATGGGACATTCGTCCATGAAGTAAGGCTGATTCGCGCATGGGGCGAACCGTTGGAAAGGTTATTCAGTAACCTTCGAATGTTCATTCATTATGATTCAATTTTAAGAGTTCACCTTGGTCAAATGGATCCCAGGAACACCCGGTGACCTCCGGATCAATTTTCGAGGGAAAATGGATCGTTTGTCCGAAAAGCTATGTCGTCTCACACACGGGGTATTCTGTTAGAAAGGGTTTTCAGTTCCCTTAGAATATTCAAAGAGATTTCACTCTGATGATGAAGCTTACTAGGGTCAAATTGGTGCCCGGGAGCGCTCGGTGGCCTCCAGATTGATTTTTTATGGTAAAATGGTATATTTGTCCAAACCATTATGTCGATTCACGCATGGGGCGAACCATTAGAAAGGTGATTCAGATCCCTTTAAATATTCATTTAGGTTTCGCTCAGACGATAGAGTTGACCAGAGTCAAATGGGGCGCGAGTGCTCCTGATGGCCTCCAAATCGGTATTCGGTGTATAACCTAGGGTTTGTAATGAAATGGGGAGGTTCAAGGGACCTAAGGAGAGACTTAGGGGGTCCTAAAATGTGGTGCCTACAATAATTATTTGGGTTATGAAGGCACACGCAGAGGACCTTCTTGTCAAGAGAGGATCTGGTAGCTATTAGATTAGGGTGTCGATTCATACACAATCAAAATCGATGGGGGATTAAGAGTCCACAGTAAAGTAGTAGTTCCCAAGGATGAGGATTTACGTCTACAAATCATGATTTAAGCACACATAACATTTTTTGGTACATACCGCTGGAGATAAGATGTACCACCAGGATATGAGGTGAAAATATTTGTGGGCATATATGGAAAAGGACATCGCATCATTTATGTCTAAGTGTGCTATGTGACAAATAGTGAAGATAAATCACCAAAGAACACCCTTTGGAGATTATGATGTGAAAATTGGAGAGAATTTCCATGGACTTTATCACTGGGTTACCTACAACGCAATGGTGAATTGATGCCATCTGGGTGATTGTGGATCATTTGAGAAAGGTGGCTCACTCCATTATGAATGGCTTACACTTTAGAGCGGTACGCCAAGACCTTTATTTCTGAAATGGTGAAGTTTCATGGTGTACCACTCAATATTGTGTTCTATACGAACAAAACATTTGTGTTCCACTTTTAGAGGAGTTTTTAGTATGCATTGGGGACATAATTGAGGTTGATTATGTTGTATCACCCACAGACAGATGGACAGACAAAACAGTTGAACCAAATGTTGAAGGACATGTTACAAATGTGTATTATAGACTTTAAAGGTAGTTGGGAGAAGTACTTACCATTAGTGGAGTTTGTTTACAACAATGGCTACCATTTCACGATTGGCATGGCACCAAGTTTGTCAAACCCGAGATCATTCAGGACACCTTAGAAAAGGTGGACTTGATCAGAGGTAGGATTCAAATTGCTCAGGATTGGAAAAAGAGTCATGCAAATACATGGAGGAGACACTTAGAATTTGAGGTTGGGAATCATGTGCTACTCAAGGTATCTCCTATGAAGGGATTTTTACGATTCGAAAAGATGGAAAGTTATACCCCCAATATGTGGGGATATTTACCATTATTGAGAGGATGGGGCCAGTTGCATACTGCTTAGTTTTTTTGGATCACCAACGAAGGATTCACTATGTTTTTCATATATCAACGTTATGGAGATTTTTTTGAAATGACATATCGATACATTGATTTCGATGAGACAGAGCTTCAACCCGATGTGCATTACGAGGAGAATCCAATTGCCATTTTGGATTGAAGAGAGAGAAAACTTATCTTCAAGGTGATTCCTTTAGTGCACATCTAGTGGGTGCATCACAACGAGGATGAGTCGACATGAGAGAGAGAGATAGGGGAGAGAGAGATAGAGAGAGAGGATGACATGTGAGAGAAGTATTGCGAACTCTTCTAATTAAATAATTGACGAATTTTGAGAATGAAATTCCTATATTGGGGGGAGAATGCAATACCCTATTTTTGGAATTATTTAAAATTATTGTTAATTATGAGAATAAACTAATAACCAATAAGAAATTAGTAATTGAGAGAAATTGGTACTAAGTTAATGGATATTTAGGTGATTATTAAATTGTATGTTACGTAAAATATTAATGTTACATGAGATAGTTAAAGGTAATGCATATTTAGACGACGATTAAATTGTATGTTGTGTGAAGTGATTAGACCACATGTTATATTTAATTAATCAATAGAATTAATTAACAATGTTAGACTATAAGCGCTTACAGGTGAAATTATTAATAAGATGTTTTATTTTACGTCGTGAGGTATTACCATAAATCGTATTACCATTTGTAGTGGGCTCTAGAATGATATGGAGACCCGAATGTATATTTTTATTGTCTTAAGTTGGGCTCAGGAGATAAGTATACCCATAGGCTATGTTTTAGGCTATTCAAAATAGTATTTCGGACTCATTTAGGGGGCAAAATAGCAATAATTATTTTTTGAGGGTTTAAAGTGTAAATAACAAATATTTAGACTACTATATAACATATATTCCATAGGAAGAGAAACCCTATCAGCCATAAATTAATTAGGGAGGTAGAGTGAGAAATTGAGAGAAGTTTAAGAGAGTCTGGAAGAAGAGTCTAAGACATCAAAGCTAAAATGACCAAAGTGTTCTTCAAATTAAGACAAGAAATCTCTTGTAATACGTCATTAAATCTCTAATATATTTATAACTCATGTTTTTCCAATGACAATCTGATATTTAGAAGTATAATTAAGACTTGATTTAGTTAAGTTTAAATCATGTTTATGAAATAAGTTAATTAGAAATAAAATAATTTGCCATGCTTTAAAGACTTGTACTTTTGAAGAGAAAATCTACAATTTGATGAATTATATGTGTAAATACAAAATATGATTGATGTTTGTAATGCCCCGCGCATTCTGGCAAGCGAGGTGGCAAGCTGCTGCCGCCAAACTACACCGGGCATCACTAAATAAGTTATCATTCTCAGCATGTAACAGAAATATGAGATATTTAATTTTTTTTCACAACATATAATCAAATTTATCCAACAAATATTACCATTCATGCAATATAAAAATCCATCACCGTGATAATCTCCAAAACAAATCCACCTCTAAATAAATATAAATCCCAAATGAGATAATTCGACTATATATATCTCACAGAAATCATAAACGACTGTCGAACCGATTAGCCTACAAAATTCATAAATAAACGTCTCATAATAAAAGCGACAGAGTGGAAAGTATACCTAGACTACTAAAGTAACTCAAATAAATCTTTAGCTACATCTCCAAAACTTACCTCTAATCACTCTTATACAGCTATTCCAACACCATAACTGAAATGTTAGTTAATGCAATGGGTTAGAGCCCACCGCATGAATACTAGCTACTCGTCCCAATTAGGGTTCGTGAACCTAGACAATAGAATTATACATAATAAACATCACAATAGAGTAATTAAATTTAAATGAGATATAAATTAACATGGTAGTAAAATAAACTACTTCCATCTACCCATATAACTAGGCCACCGAAAATATGTAAGTCCAATTATGATATTACAGTCATGTAATAATGCTCCAGCTATCAATTCAATTTAAATCGATTAACCAAATTATTATAATAGTGGCACCGTCATAGCCAGCCAACCCTTCCATTTATCCTACACATATTCGGGATTGTCTAAAGTTGTACACCACACACATTTTCTTTACTATATCCAGTTGGCCCAATTTTCGTTAGTCCTATACTCATTGATGAGATTCCACGCACGACATGTCACTATACCCAACAAGCCTGATTTCTATTAGCCATTCACTTATTGGTGATGTCAACACGCATCCACATCTCTATATCCAGCCAGCCCAATTTCGTTAGCCCTGCACTTAATTACGACGCAAAATTTATTTTAATACCCGTTTATTATCTTAGGCATTAATTCTCAATTTTCTCAAGTTATCATCTTTGGTATTAGCCCCATCCTTTTATCGAGCATAAATCCCCAAACCACCCCAAGTCCCATTCCTAGAGGTATCCAAATCACAAATATATCCTAACCTATCATTTAGGAGGAATACTTACTTAAATCACTACCTAGGCTAACAATTCAATAGAAAATGATGTACAAGTCTGGCCCACCCTGGAACCTTCCCTCCATAAAAATCTATACTAACTATTCCCATACCTAGAAAATGATTCCCAGAACTAAGGCATACTTACTAGTCCCATACCTAGCAAGAAACCTAAAATAAGTTTAGATCCCTAACAACCCCAACAATCTTGTCGTCCCAACAGTGTCAGCTTATTTTTGTAATAACACAATTAATTATCACATAAGGCATATTTTTAACCAATTACAATAATTCCTTGATTTAATCATAAGATTACTACTAATATGATCTTGTCCGTCTAATTATAACATCAACTAAACAATATATTTCAACCATTTATAATATCTCCATTCATAAGCATATTAAAGGGCACACAACCATAAATAATCCAATTTTTCAAGAGGCACATAAAAATCTTAATTTTTACAAGTTGAATTAAACTTATAACATCCCTGTGATTTATTCTACAAGCGAACGTCATAAATTCTAATGGAATTTCAATCTCTAATCTAAGCATACAAGGGTTTTTATTCTTAATTCGTATTAAAGATTTGAGTAAAAACAGTCCCAAAACTTGTTTTACTGCCCCTAATTAGTCTCTACGTTTATTTAAGAAAAGATGATAATTAATGTTTAGGCAGCTCTTAAAATGCATAATACTAAAGGGGAACAATAGAAGTATTCATGCCTGTAAAAATCATTTGAATAATCTAATTGGATGATTACGTTCCTCTCAAGAAAATAATGAAAACACGTTCCTGAATGATCTTGAGAAAACCCGATTTAGCTCTTCAAAACTTGGGCTGAAAGTTGTGTTCAATGGGGTTTAGGTTTGTAGATGAGAGAAGGAAATTATTGAAGGCTACTAATTTTTAATAAGGCTAAAATGTATTTTAAAAGTGCTAAACTTGTCATTTTATATTTATATAACAAAAAGAATTTGAGTCCTAATCAAACACCAACACTCGAAATTACATTAAAGAAGATCGGGCTATTGGATTTGACTGAAATTTTGATATGTTATAGTTGACAGTGAGATGAAGTTGTTGTAAAAAATTCATCCCGAGCGGATGACCGAATTTTTTTCCACTAAGGTCAAATCCTCCCCCGATTTTTATATGAAAAGTCACAATTTCCAAAATTTAATCCCGATTCAAATTCCATTCAAAACCTTATTTTTTATATATAAAAACTAACATTTTTACATACCGTAATTAAATAAATTCCAAAAATTATTTTGTTGAAAATTTTAAATTTCTAGAAGATTTTATGTTTCAAAAACATGGAGTGTTACATACTTTCCCACTATCATAGGAATTTCGTCCTCGAAATTCGACGAAGCGTAAACGCGAAAAAATAAAATAAGGCTCACATATGCCTACCCTTGGAATGCCATAATTGGGTGCCCATACACCCAATCCTACACACACCTACCTCACGAACAACAGATACAATATATATCCTAACTACACATACACACACACACACACACACACACACATGTAACAACCCGCGTAATTTTTGGCTATTTTAATTAATTTCTGGAAAATGGAGGAAAATAAAGTTTTTGATAGAATTATTTTTATTGCTCAAATATGTTGGTTATTATTTTTTAAGGCGAGAATTTCAAACGATTTCGAAAACGGAGTTAAAACAGATTTTAAAATGATTTTTAAATATTTTTAACTCTTGGAGTTGTTTTGACTTCCAACTCTTCATTTCTTTGCCTTATTTAAAGGAGTCTTTTGGATTCCAACTCTTCATTTCTTTGCATTATAAAAGGAAGTCGTGGGTAAACCTTTTTAACCTACTTTTGGCACAAATTTTGGCAACAAATATATTTTATATTCCACTTCTTTTTATTTATACTTTGGCCCTTGAGATTTGTGAGTTCCAACATTATATTAGAGGTGTTCTTGGGGCTATTTTGTTGGAGGTTCTTGGAAGAGATTTTGTAGATCTTTTGTGTTGATCTTGAGGATGTGATCGTTGGTTTCTCATCATGGTTTGAGGTATGGGGTTTTACACAATATGCTCCTTAAATCTCGCGAGTGTCATTCTCTTTGAATTCTTGTTAATTGAACTCATATTTGAATTGATAAATTCATTGAAATCTAGAAAACAATTGTTGAAATTATTTTGATTCATGTGGTATCATTATATTGTTGATGAGCATATTGTCATGAGATTTTAATATGGCACGGATGTTGGGCACCCGCCAAAATTCCTATTTCCCGGGCTATGGCTTGATAAAGCATATACGGATGTGGTGAGGCCTGGTGACCCGGTTAAAGTGTTGTTGAGAAATTTATTGATAAAATGCTTTGAGATTTGCATTTTGATTTGAATATTCGTACTCGTGTTGTTACATTTTATTCATCGTTAACATATATTTGTTGAGCATCTTTCTTGTCGTATTGTGTACTTCCCCATATTTTCTTTTAGTGGCAGGTTAGCGCAGATTTTGGGGCGCTATGGAGATTGAATTTAGCGAGGATTATTTGGGAAAGATTTGTATTTTTTTTTTGAGTTAGTTGTTGTATGTAATTCGAGAGATTTGTTGTATTTATTTGAAGAATTGAGATTAGTGGATTTATATTATTGTGGGTTTATTTAGATGCTCTATACCTTGTCACTTGTGGATTTGGATTTATTTTATCGCATTAGCGCTCCGTTCGCTCTCCCCGGGCGGGCGGGGTGTTACAACACACACACACAAACAAACACACACACACACACACATATATATATATATATATACGCATAATAATGAACATAACGGCGTACCAAACTTCCCCACGAATCACCACTCGATTCTCTCTCCAAAGTCATATCAACACTTAAGTTCTCAAATCAAATATTATCATCAAATTAATACTTAGTATAGAAACCATTAGCTCTAACGAATATTTAAAATAAATATCATCTCCAAAATCAATTCTAAGCATCCTCACATCAAGATTACTAGTCCTAACCTCAACGCCTACCACGTCCTTAACAAAAACTCCATATCTCCACAGATTTACCGCTAATACTAGAATCAATACCTTATAGATTACGAATCAACAAAGGGAATCAAAGATCGGTAATGCAAAAGCTAAACGGACTCACAACTGAATAGACCTAAGACCATGCTCTGATACCATCTGTAACACCCCACGCATTCTGGCATGCAAGGTGGCCATCCGTCATTGCCAAACAACGCCGAATATAACTAAATAAGTTATCATTCTCAGCATGTGACAAAAATATGAAACAATTAATTTTCTTTCCACAAGATATAATCAAATTTATCCACAAATATAACCATTCATGCAATATAAAAATCCATCACCATGATAATCTCCAAGATAAATCAAACTCCAAATAAATATAAATCCCAAATCAAATAATTCAAATATATATATATATATATATATAACAAAAACCGTAAACAACTCTGGAACCGATTGGAACACTAAATCCATAAATAAAGTCTCATAATAAAAGCGACGAAATGGAAAGTATATCTAGACTACTAAAGCAACTAAAATAAATCTCCACCTGCATTTCCAAAAATTATCTCCAATCACTCCAATGCAGTTACTCCATCGCTATAACTCAAATGTTAGTCAAAACAATGGGAGATCCCATCACATGAATACTAGTTAATCCTCCCGATTAGGGTCCATGAACCCAAAAAATAGAATTATATATGATAAACATCACAATAGAGCATTCTAATTTAAATGAGATATAAATTAACATGCGAGAAAAATAAAGTACTACCATCTACCCACATGACCAAGTCACCCCAAATGTTTAACTCTAATTATGATATTACAGTAATGTAATTACGCTAATGTTATCAAATCAATTTAAATCGATTAACCAAATTCTTATAATAGTGGCACCGTCAAAGACAGCCGACCCTCCCATTTGTCCTGAACTTATTCGGGACCACCTAATGTTTTACACCAAGCACATTTCCCTTGCTATAGCCAGCCGACCTATTTTTTGTTATCCCTACATTTATTGACAAGGTTTCACGCACGACACATCATAATAGCCAGCTAACACGATTTTTATCATCCCTGCACTTATTGGTGACGCCAACACCCACACCCACACCCACATCCCTATAGCCAGCCAATGCAATTTCATTTTCCCTATACTTATTTATGATGCAAAATTTATTTTAATACCCGCTTATTATCTTAGGCATTAATACTCAATTTTCTTAAGTCATCATCTTTTGTATTAGGTTCACCCTTTTATCGAGTATAAATCCTCAAACCACCCCTTGTCCCATACCTAGAGGTCTTCAAAACACAAATAATTCCTAACATATCATTTAGGAGGAATACTTACTAAAATCGCTACCTATCCTCACACCCAGGCTAATAATTCAACAGAAAATGATGTACAAATCAGCCCCACCCCAGAATGTTCCCTCCATATAAGAGAACATCTCACTTAGCTCATGTAACATATGAAATTAAAATCCAAGCGAGCTCATATATGTGTGTGAAGAGGCATATATATAAAGTGATTTCATTAAGCAAGTCATTTTCAAACTACTCAATGCAAGCATGATTAAGAACAATCTAATAATTGAAAATCATAATAAAATGTCCTAAACACATGGAAACACGGAATGGAGTGGTTTACACACTAATATGACACAAAAAATGTGTAAAACTAAACTACACATAAACCATAAAATCTTTTTCAGCTTTTAAACATGTCTTCAAAAGACAACACAAAACACAAAAAGAAAAATATAATCCCTTTTATTTTTCTCAGTAAGACCCAAAAAAAAGGAAAAATTAAAATACAAAACAGATAAACATTATACAGCTAGTAAGCATATATATCATGAAGTATAAAAGCTAGCATACGAAAAACATGCAAACATAATCAACCATAAGATATATCATGAGAAGTATCATGTGCAAGCATGTGCGAATCAATCAGTTTAACATTTAACACCTCCAAAATAGATTTCAAAAACCAAATTGATGAATACATAACTGATTGTGGTGAAAATCGAGTTATCATATAAGGACACTTTCATTGTTTATTTTCCCACTGTAATAAAAAATCTAAACTTTTACGACACTTGTTTTATAAGCATGGAGAAGAGTCGAGGTATCAAATCCACAAAGAATGTTGCTGGGATTCTATTAATTTATTACTTCTCAAATAACGTTGTAAAAGATGATATTTGTTTCAAAATATTTTATTGCAAATACTAAAGCTAAATTAAATGACAAAAAAAGAGATTGGGATCAACACGTATGGATCGAAACGCACTTAACCAAAAATATTCAATTGATTAAAAACATCAAACATAAAGAAATTTATTGCAATAATGAATGATTAAACTTTCACTCCCACTAATGGATTAATGTCGCAATATCACGATAAAAACTACTGTTGCATAACAAAAGAAGTTAAGCGTATAACACAAGGTTTCAATTAAAAGGGTTTCAAACTAAATTCTAATATTCATGCTCAATTAACCATTAATGGTGTAAATATGATCCTAACCCATAAACCACCTACAAATCATATTAAAATAATCAAAACAACTAATTAAATATGAAAAATAAGAAATCAGTCAACACAAACTAATTAACAAAGCATCAAAACTAATTAACAAAGCTAGGAACTAACTATAAAAGTTTGAATAAATGAAGAAGGCAATGAATACTAACTTACAAACCCTAAAGGGATAAACTCTAAGAGAGAGAAGAACCTAACTCAAAATATCTTCCAAAATCTAATCTCTATATGTAAAATACAACCCCTTAGTTTTATTTATACTAAAAATGAAAAATAAAGGGAAAAAAAGAAAAATAACTCAAAAAATAAACAAATTACGAAAACTAACAGTAATCGATGGTCGATCTCTGATCTAGAAGTCATTTTCTCACTCCTAACCAATTCTGACACATGGTGCATAAAAGACTATAAAATCTTCATACGAACTCGGAATGATGCACGATCAAAACCCACATAAAGATAATTAAATTATATACATGTTAGGTTTTTAAAAGCCTCCAAGTTATGAAGCATGAAATTATAAAATTATCCTTGAGGTAGAAGAATATGCCGAAACTTTCTAAAAATGTCCATAACTTCCTCAATTGGAATCAGAATGATGCATGGTCAACGGCCACGTGAAGATTATTTAATGTTATACATGTATTTAATTTTATACTATCCACAATATGGAGTTTGAAAGGAATAAATTTCCCTTAAAATTGCATCTTGTGATGAAACTTTCTCAAAATGCATCCAACTTCACACCATGCACCCATAAGCATACCTATAAAAGGTCAAATGTACCTCACACAATATATAAATAGAAATATTGATCATTCAATATATGAGCTTAAATATATAAATTAACGGACACGAGAATACTAGAATGTGCAAGAATACAGGGTACTGAATATAATATTCATAACTAATCACACCCCTTATCTCAGACATTGTTAGTCCCTAGTAATAAAGATGAATGAAAATGATCAAAATAGGTAAACCTATAAGAACACACACACACACACACACACACACACACACACACACACACACACACACACACACATATATATATATATATATATATATATATATATATATATATATATATATATATATAGAGAGAGAGAGAGAGAGAGAGATAGAGACAGACAGAGAAATAATAAAATTCACTTTCCTAAGGAACATGATTACATTTAGCATGTGCAATAAGTCCTTAAATTCCTAGGTTACTCTCATGGACAAGTGTTGTCTCGTGAGGATTTTCAAGGATGGATGAAGCCCACAAATATAAAGTTTCCTCAAAATTATGCTCAAATAACCAATAAGACAAAATCAATGCGAGTGAAAAGAATTTCAAAAAAGTATTAACTATACAAATGAGAATTTACCCAATAGTTCAAAATCGTTAACATTATTATAATGACTTCGTCACAATTGAAACCTTAAATGTGGGAGGAATAGTGAGCATATGAAAAAAAATTATGATTTGGCAAAACTTTTATAACTCGGATAAACATTAAAGCGTGCATGACATCAAACATTCAACGATGATTTCACTCAACAAATGAAATCACTAAGAGCAGAGTGTAACACACGTGGAACATGCGGTCATAAAGAGTAAATGAAAATGAAATTTAAGTTGTCCATATGTCATCAATGATGAAAGATATATATAAAATGGAAATATGTAATCTCAATGAAAGGCTAGCATTCATTAAAGGATATAAAAGGCACTTTAACAGATTATTTCAACTATTTAGACTTTTGAATCACATTAACCTTTGGATCATATAGGGCTGTAATGTAGTTTTAGCATTAAGGTTATGAAATAAATGCTATATTTATGGATTCGAAAGGTTTTTTTTTTTTTTGGGGGGGGGGGGGTATTTGGGATAATAGAACATCGCGGGCAATTTCAAAATTAAAATATAAATTCCATAACAAGCATTGGATATAACATTGAAAAAGTAACAGATTATTGAACACTATGTACATAAAGGAAATAGTTTCTCTTTCCCTTTTTTATCTTTTTTTCTTTTGTTTTTCTTTTGGGCTTTCGTCTTTTCTCTTCTTTCTTTTTTTCCTTCACTTTTTCTTTTCTTTCTCACTCTTACATGATTAACTCCAACCACATAACAAGAATATCATTTAATCCCAAGTACCATTCTAAACAAAAGTATGGAAGGTGCATATATATGGTTTAAAACTCCCATTTGGAGTTGGTTAAGGAATTTTTGGTTATTAAAAGAAAGGCTATATTTAGGATCCAAGAGGGTTGACTAGGGAAATATATAGGGTGAGGTCAAGGTCAATATGGGTTAATTAACAAAGATGGAATATGATTCTTTAAGTTTACATAATTTTCAAGTCAAAATAACTTTGAAAATCATGATCAAATAATATTTCATAATGAACTCAATTAATAAACGATCAAATGAAAGAATAGTGAGATTACGAGTGAAATTAATATTTTCAGTGAGGAAAGAATAATGTAGAAACACTCACAAATGAATAAAGGCACAACGCTCATATTGTGTAAGTATAAATAATGCAAAAAAATATTACTGAGTTACAAAGGCCTTTAACCAAATCATTTAAACATGAAAGGCATATGTGCTCATAGGTTTAAAGTTTAATTCATAAAGTTTTTTATAATATCAATGATTCAAGGAATAAAGTGCAATAACGTCTAAAATAAAAAACAAGCATCATTGAATTATCTATTGGATTGAGCATTTATTTAAATTTATTATCGAAAACAAAGTAAAAATGCCCAACAAAGGGAGAAAATTATTTTTGAAAATTTTTAATTTTTAAACATAAAAGAACACTTAGGAAGAATATGTGATCAATCAATGGACTCAAAAAGTAATAGGAAGAATACCCCACACCCCTAACTTAAATCTTGCATTGTCCTCAATGTGAACCAAGTACCAAGTTAAAAAGAGGATAATATCGATATTACCCAAAATGGAACGATCTCTAGAAAGTACAAGTCCAAAGATTATACATAACATGTTAGCACCAAGAATGATAAAAAAGAATAATAAAAACTTTAATTAGTTACACTAGATAATAAGTGGAAAAAATTAACCTAATATGTACAACCTACAATTTTATCTTCTAACCAACTATACATTAGAAGTTGATATTTTTGAGGGTCCACTCAAAATAATTTGACTTTGAGGAATCAAAGGTGATCCCTCACTTGAGTTCATGCATTTCAAAAAATAAGAATTCCATTTGGACAACGGAAGATATGGTTTGTGCGAAGAAAAGGAACCATCACCAATTAAATTTTTTTGGTGGATGATGGGGGTTTAAATTAAACGGGTGACGAGTACACATGGGATCCAAAAAAATAGAATTTTCTACCAAAGATTTTGCAATTGGAATGGGAAGTGGCTCACATGGAGGCAAGATTGCCTTCATGGAATGCAACTTGAGAAAGTAGTCCTCATTGGTGAAATGACTAAACGTTATAAAGTTTTGAATCAAATTATGGTATTGATGTAATGGTTGGATAATTAAGAATGAAAGTGGAGAAAAAATAAATTTAACCTCAAGAGGTGACTCATCATCGCTGAAAGATTAAATTTCAAAAGAGATGGGACAATGTTTAATAAAAAAAATATATTTGTTTACCCAAGAAGAAATTATTTCATTGTAAACGGATACTACGGTCATTTCTTCGTCACTTTTGTTCCTTATAATGCTTTAGGAACTCTTAATAGAAAAATCATTATTGGTTCCAAATATTAAATCCAAATAATGATCCCAATAATGGTTTCCCTCCCGATAAAAGTTGTCAATTTTTTTTATATTTGACTTTGCAAAATTGAACCAAATAAACTCGTTGGTATCGCATCTTCACTGAAAAGACTAATTTATGAACTGTTATCGCAACTCTTTTTAAAATTACTAGTATAATAATTTTGAATAATATTGTCATAATAGTTCCAAGAACTACTATTATCAGAAGTTTCAACCTTGTTATTATAAGAATTTTATGGCATTTTGTCAAGAGAATAATTTTCACAAGTGCCCAAACAATTAGTTTTATTTTGTAAACACCGACCAAAACTCATAGGATTTGGAAGACTTCGAAAATTATTCAAAGGAAAAAATTGTGAATCATTACAATCATAAAAAACTCTAGAGTAATATATGCTTACCCAAAATGGCTCTTTGATGGAGATTCCTCGAAATAGTGTGCGATAGGAAATTTAACGTCTCTTGGCACTAAAATATTAAAGTCCACAAAAAAATTAAAAGAAAAAGAGAAACACAAAAATATATGTGAAATACTAAATCAATTAAATTTTAAAGTAAAACACTCCTCGAAAATGATGCCATTTTGATAATGTGAAAAATCGAGTGGTCGTGTAACGAAAGTGTCGTTATTTGGTTTCTCACCACAATATAATAAAACTTAAAATTTTACTACACTTATAAGTATAGCGGAGAGTTCAGGTATCGAATCCATCAAGAATGTTGTTAGGATTCTATTGATTTGTTACATCTGAAATAAAGTTGTAAAATAAGATTTTTATTTCAAAATATTTTATACTATAATTAACACTAGGCAAATATTGAAACTAAATCAAAATACAAAAATGAGATTAGTATAATTTTCCCACCATGGGCTAATCAACATTTATGGATCAAAATGCACTAAAGCAAGTATATTCAATTGATTATAAACCTTAAACATAAAGAAATTTAATTCAATAATGAAAGATTAGACTTTCACTCGAATATGGCCATGAATGGATTAATGTCATAATATCACTATAAACACTTATGTTGCGTGACCAAGGAAGTTAAACGCATAATATTCCAGCATTAATACACAAGGTTTTAATTAAAAGTGTTTCAATCCAAATTCTAATATTCAAGATCAATAACCTATTAATGGTGTAAATATGATTTTAACCCATAAACTACCTACAAATCATATTAGAACAACTAATTAAATATGTTAAATGAGAAATTAGCCAACTCAAACTAATTGAAAAAGCATCAAAACTAGGTACAAAAGAGTAAGGAATTAACTATGAATGCTTGAATAAATGAAGAAGATGATGGATGGTAACTTAGAAATCGAAAAGGGATAAATCTTAAGAGAGAGAACCTCCTAACTCAAAATATCTCCCAAAATCTGATGTCTATATGTAAAGTACAAGCCCTCACCTTCTATTTATATTAAAAATAAAAAACAAAGGCAAACAAAGCAAAATAACTTAAAAATAAGCTACCAGTCAACCTCTAATCTAGCAGTCCTCTTCTCACTCCGATCCAACTCTGACATGTCGCACAAAAAAGCTATAAAATCTTCAGATGGACTCGAAATGATTCACGATAGGAATTTATGCCAAGATAATTCAATTATATACATGTTGGTGTTTTGAAACCCTCTAAATTATGTAGTATGAAATTACCAAATTACCCTTAAAGTAGAAGAACATGCAGAAACTTTCTGAAAACATCCATTACTTCCTCATTCGGGATCAAAATAACGCACGATCAGTAGCCACACGAAGATAATTTAATGATATACATATTTGTAATTTTATACCATCCAAAATATAGAGTTTGAAAATGTAGGATGGTAGCTGTATTGGGGTCTATGAATAACTGTAAAGGGTAAGGCGTGACCCTCTCCAATAGACTCTGCTTTCAAAGTCTTTCAAGAACTTCTATAGAATCACCTAGTAAAACCTTCTCCTTTTGGTAAAAATGGAAACAAAGTAAGAACTACTCCATACAAGAAGATGAACTTCACAATAATAATAGTAACTTTTTTCTCAAGAGGAATCCCTGAGAGCGATGTTTGTTAGTGTGGAGTGAAAGAACAGGGCACTCAGCACTTAGAGAAAGAACAGGGAGAGAACACTAGGTATATGGGGGTGATTTTGACATAGTAACGGTATCACTTTAGTTATGATTATGACTTGACCTTGCCCAGGGGTCCTATTTATACCTGGGAACTAAGGCTGAGTTGGCACTTTTTGGGTGCTAAAACTAAGGGGGTTTGTGAGGGACAAGGTATGAAATGTACCATTTGTCCCTATTTATGTGCAGTCACCTGTCCCCTCTGATAGGTGCCACCTGGTGCCAACCAAAGTCAAAAAGAAAATATGTTTGCACTTGAAGAAAAGATTAAATCACCCAAGAACTCTTAGTCTGAAGTTGGATGCATAGTGTGTACCCCTCTATAGAAATGATTAAATTATCTTTAAAGTTACATCTTGCAATGAAAATTTCTCAAAACGTATCCAACTTCACAATATGCATCCATAATACCCATAAAAGTTCAAATATACCCCACAAAACATATAAAAATAAAGAACATAGGTTATCCAACATGTTAACTGAAATATAGGAATCGGATACAAGAATACTAGAATTTCCAAGAATAGAGGGTACTAAATGAAATATTCACGACTAATCACTAACGTGTCAGATTTTGGAAGCTATGTGTAACACCCCGTAGTTTTGAATAATTATGGATTTAATTATTTCTGGTATTTTTTTAAATTATTATTATTTTTTAGGCAAACAAAAATATGTAGAGAATTATGCTTCTGTTGAGTGAGTGCACAAACACGCCAACAGCAAATCCCTGCTACTACTACTATTATAACAATGCATAAAAGTACTACATACTGTTGTATACTCCTCTCAAGCAATGAGAGAGTTAAAGTAGAACAAGCTCATCTCTAATCCTAAGAATTATAAAATTTGAACAATAAATTAGATAAGGTTGTTATGAAATCATCATCATCATGCCCTTAGACTCAAAGATTGTGTAATATCTTGAAAAACTTTCAGCCTCTGAACTTTCTCGACATCACTGGTGGTTTTTCCAACCACCTTACCTGATTTGCTGCTTGATCCCAAAACTGAAGCAAGAATAACCTATTTGAAATCATTGCTATCAGGTAATAACTCCGACCACTTATCTCCCATTTTCTCAGGCGAATTCGACACCCTTAGGGTCTTATTTTTCGTCTCCTTAATAGGCTCTCTCATTGAATTAGCAGCATTTAAATATCGTGATCTCTTAAGCCACTCTTATAATTGTCTGCCAATGGGTTCCTTGACCAATTTGGTACCATAAAATGGTGGTGCAGCTACGTTTAGTGAATTTCGATGGGGAACTACTGGTTTTATACCTCTTTGTCCTTGAATAAAACCATAGTTTGGTACAACATTAAAATTTAAATTTTTATCAACGAATTTTAGTTCGTCTTGGGGTTTTGTTGTGTATTTGTTATGGAGAATGTGGGGTTTTTTTTACAAGGCCGAGGTTGCCAAATTACTGAAGAGACTAAGAAGGCATCAAAAAGCTTGCTTTGTTCCACCATATCTTCTCCACCTTTGTACATTAATTCAGACTCTACTTCACATGTGCACAATATTGTGTATTTTATTAAATATTAATTGGGTGAGATTAAGATTAATATTTATGTAGTAAATTTACTAAGCGTGTTGATAGAAAATAAAATACGGTGATTTGTTAGTACGTGGTAGTGAGTGAGAATGATAGGATTTTTTACGGTATCTCAACCGTGGCATTGAAAACTTATCTGTAGTCACTCAAATGACATTTTCGAGTGCACAATTGATCCGGAATGGGTTAAAATAGTCAAAATTAAGAACCCGGGGATATAATTGGGTTTCGGGAGCTTTCTAGACTTGTTGGACCCATTCGGGGGCATATAGGACATTTTACATGAGGAGGTTAACCTAAATACAAGATTAAGGGGTTTAAAAAGGAGATTAGGATTAGGAAGCAGATACTATACACAATCAAAACATCCCAGAGGCTTGTGGTGAGAAAAGAGAGAAGCAAAAAGCTAAGGGAGACATAAGAGCGATAAAAATGAGAGAATTGAAGGATATTTTGGGGCTAAAATCATCACACATCGAAGGACAATTAGACTCTACATATTGATTAAGGCAATTAATTAATTTGCTTGATAGTTTTATGAAAGTAAATTCAATTCATATCGTAGTAAGTGATATATTGTGTTTTAGAAGACTTTAGAGGAATGGGATCTACATTAAAAGATGGGATTTTGGGTGATAAGTAGTGTAATAATTACTCAATACATATTCTGAAAATAAATCAAGACATAAAGATTGAATCTTGAATGAGAAAGTTGAGGATTAGAGTAATCTTAAGAATAGAGTAAGCAATCATGCAATTTCTTGAATCTAGATTAGACCCCTTAAATTTCATTATGTTTTTAGTGTGTTAGGATGGATTTATCTATGAAAAGAGATTAGGTTCAAGAATAAAATCAATGGAGGATGGGTTTATGAATGTATTTACCTAACTTTTGGTTGAAGAAAATAGATGAAATTCCATCCTCGCATGAAGATCTGGGCTTCTGCCCAAATCCGAATTGATTCGGCCTCTTGAGCAAATCGATTTGGCATGGTGAATCAATTCGTCCCATGAAGAAATTCGGTTTGGTCCCTGGGTGAGGATGAGTTAGGATAGAGGATATATTTGGGTGATTTTTAGAAGTTCATACAAGTAAGTAGGACCGTGTTTTGGCATTCGTAGAATTTATTAAAAATAAGAACATGTCGCTATTTGTCGTAGAAGGACTAAATTTACTAGATGGTTAGTGTCAATTCTTTAAAGAGGGACTATTTAATTATTTACACGTTGGATAACCATCAATATAGGATAAGTATGAATTAATACTTTGGGGGGTAACTATAGGGTAATTATTTGTATAGTGTGAATATCTGATAATAGGGGTCGGATTTAGACTTGGAACGAGAGGCTAGTACTACGGGTGATAGGCACGCTTAGTTGGGATATTAAAAATATATATACGGGTATAGAGATGGTATAAATATATAGGAATAAAAATAATATCTATGTGTATGTTATTTATGTGAAATATACCAAGGTTGCGCGATGTGGGTGATCTTTCCTAGAGAAACATAGTAGGCTAAGTATCGACCCTAGGTCATAGTGTCGTGTTTATACCTTGTGTGATGGTTATTCGAAGTGAGACAATTATGGTATGGTTAGGTATCACTATCGAAGGACTATGATTGCCTCCAATATGTTTACGATTTTATCGAGTCAGTGTGAGAGTACGATCATCGATAACAGGGATGAAGAGAGTATGCTCTGGATGATGATAGCATTATAGAGAAAGGCATCCAATGAGTTAGTACTCAGGGGAAGGCATCTAATGAGTTAGTACTCAGGGGATGGCATCCAATAAGTTATTACTTGGGGGATAATGATTATACGTGACATATGTGTGTTTGTTGTAGTATAATGTTATGTCTATCTATTAGTGTGGCAATTATATACATGTTTAATAATTTAAGCGTAAATGGTATAAATAACTTGGATAAAGTTATGAGAATGATAAATTCTTAAATTCTTAATTAAGTTAATGAGGGAAATAGATAATAAGTGAACGATAAACAATAGGGTTAGAGTGGTGTATTAGTGATATTTGCAATAGGACTACTTAGGCGTGGTAGTGTAACTAGGCAGTTTAAGATGTAGGCGCTAGGTGTGCACTAAAGTTGAGAGATGATGCGTATCTCATGGGAGTGCCACACCGTCTTAAATTTGGAAAGTTTTACTGCATATTTATTTACTTCATCTTAATTATTTGCAAATATTTTTAAAAGGTTTTGGGTTCTGACCTGTATCAAATCAATTTTTCAAAAACTTTTAGGTGCCCAGCCACAGGGATGACATTGATGACTATTATTTTTAGGGACACGAAGCTGCAATTGATGTGGAGGCTTACAGGTTGCTGAGTAGTATTTTTCCTTATTTTATCCAAGAATATGTTGTCTATTCCAGTATTGGTTGGATGTGTTTCCCCTTTTCATTCAAACTTACGTATTTTATAATCTTAGTCAGATTGATTGGATGTGTTGAATTTTTACCCGATGGTTTATTCGGGGACCATATCTATTTATCTCTGCTTTACATTTTATATTGTGGTCTCATTTATATTGATTATTATGTATGGTATTGTTGTGGTTTGGTTAATATTTATGTATGTTATTGAAAGATAAAATTTGGCACCGTCTTATTTAATTAATAGGTGGTTAGTAATTCAAAATGTTTCCGACAGTGAAAGTAAGAATGAACCAGATGGGAATCCTATTTTATATTAGTAAAGGACTAATAACCCATGATTTAAATAGGTGGGGGTGTCACACATGGTGACACTAGATCTAGACTTCCTAGGACCAATTGTATAATTATAACAAATAGCCTTAAGGTGACCTTTCCTATCATAATGCGAACATGTGTAAAGACGATAAATTTTACTTATGGGTTGTCCTTTTCTAATGTCCTTGATAGTGGTTGACACTCTAAAACAAATGTGATCTTCTCTTTAATAATGGAAGAATTTGAATCACAGAAGATGGTACCATCACTACATGAGCCTCTCAGATCATCTTTTAACTTTAAAACCCTAGACTCAAGAAAACGATAGAGACTTCTCAAATGATAGGGACTCCTTCTTCAAATTTTTAATAATTTCGCTCCCCTTCAGTGTAAGCGAACTTATTCCTAAGAGTCTTCTCACTTTCCTTCAAAACTTTTATCAGTTTATAATTATCCTCAATGTCACGTTCATTAACCCCAGAAACAAACATATTAGAGTCCTCTAAATAATTCTCCAAAACTCGAGCTCTATCATCACTCTCTTTCTTGGACACTTTTGAATTTTTAAAATTATGATTCATATCTGTGAGCTTATCACTAAAGATATCTCTTTGAGTTTGAATAGTTTGTAAAAAAAAATAATTTCAGCTGTAAAATAAAAAATATTTTTTAAGAAATTTAATTCTTTTTGCAAACTTCAAATTCAAAAGAGTTAATTTTTTAGCACTATTGTGAATCTCATTAAACTCATCTCAAATATCAAAATCTCCTTCATTGCTAAATGCGTTGTATAATTTATCACTATGATGACTCATCAAGAGAATCAAATAAAACTAGAGAGAAAAATACCCAAATAATCCTAAATCATCACGAAAAGACGGATCTACATGATAATTTAGTGCTCCCGTTATGAAAAAATTTAAAATTGTTATATTCTACGAAAGGTTATAAATGTGGCAAAGGGTGCAAAACAAGAAAACCAACTATTTATAAAAAAAAAATAAGTTCAATTAAACAAGTTACCAAAATAAATTATCACCAATTTAAAACAACTTGTGACTAAACAGCTTAACATATTTTCTCTTGTCATAAACATGCATCTAGGTGAGTACATGATAAAATAAGTAAATCAACCGCAATGGCCGATATATGAGGTGAACCCAAATGGGAAAAATCCCAGACGTCCCAGCCACGTAAACTAACTATGATAAGGAATTACAGAATTCGACATATGACTTACACAACGACTCAACACCCTCGTAAGACTTAACGCATCTTCGATCTTTAACCTTGCCTCCACAGTAACACTTAAGAGTCTACCCATGAAATTTCCACAATGTGTGAATCCATACACGCCTGAGTATCCATCGAACAACTCATAAATTGTCTACTGATCTTGAACACGGAGTCCATCGCTTTTTTATCGCAACGTCACGCCACAGAGTCCACCCTGTGTAGACAACAAATATGTAGTCCATCATATGAAATGATTCTCATAAAGACGTGAAGAATAAATCTTGGTGCCCAAAACATGATCTTCAAGGAATATATAAATTGAAACTTGGATCCTAAAGAACTTGGGTGAAAACTACGATTTTAGAGAGAGATGATAGTGCCCTAGTTTTAGAGAATTGTATAGAGGACTCTAAGATGTTTGTTTATAGGGTTATTGTAACTGGATCGCATGATTTATATCACCGATATTGGATATATTTATTGTAACTTTCGGGATCTAACCCATTCCACATAAAAACCATTTTCCAGGCATTATTAGACAAAATCTGTAGGGCTAAGATTATTCAAATTGCATCTCTCCTTATTCCATTAAGTCTTTAATTCAATTATTTCCTTCCTAAACATTGTAAGGACATTGCGTCCGAGTTATTTCCTTTTAGTTGGTCCCTAAGTTAGACATGTAAATTTGTTTATTTAATTCCATTAGGACGTAATTTAATTTTGAGTTTATTAAAAAAGATTATCTTTTGTTTATAGTGAATGGTTTAAATTCACTTACTTTATTTATCAGATAATGCTGAGAATGATATAAATTAATTAACAACACCTATCATCCGCATCTTAGCCAGACTGAATATTATGTAGAAAATAAGGGTTGTTACAAATATAAGGTCTTGTTTCTTCTTACCTTTATTTTATATTTGTTTGAGAACATATTCATCACCACTTTTATGGAAAAGATGTAATAAAAATGGATGAGGTGGAGTCGACTCTATTGTCCATATGAGAAGAGGAATCTTTGGGGCACGAGAGTTAGAGATTGAATTTGCAAGAGCGAATTTCTGATATTGCTCATAGTATAGGCCTTGTATTATTTTAGGCTAGTTTGACATATCCCATTACAAACCAGCAGGCACGTCATGGAAAACCGACATCAAAATTCAAGACTTCCCCACATACCATAAACATATAAAGATTTTTAGGTATTTAAATTTATTTGCAAAATTTCTTTTGGGATGTTTTATTTTTATTAAATCTGAAACAGGATTTTTTTTATTTTAAAAATTGAGGCTTTTTTTATTTTTAAATTATTTTTTCAAAGTTCGTTGACCTCGTTAAAACGATAAGGTATTCTCGTCCGAACGAGATCTCAAAGTCGTTCAAAGGTCATTTGATATCTTTATCTAACAAGAATCTAATGAGGGCGTACTATTTGGCGCCGTTTGAAGGTCGTTTGGAGCATGTTCAAACGAGATAGCAATGTTGTTCGAACGAGACCCTATTTCATTCTAACGAGATACTATTCTCGTTTGAACGAGCCTCATTTTTGTTCGAATGAGTCACCCTATTGAAATTCGCATTCATGTTATAAATACCTATTTCGTGTTTATTTTTCTTATGACTTTTGAAGGAACATTTTTTTAATATCTTTTCTAAAAGTTTTCAAAGTTTTGTCTTGATAAAACACTTTTGATTCAAAATACACATCCCCAAAATATTTTTGTGAATTGGGTTAAACCCTAAAAAGTTTAGTATCCTTGCATACAACTTGTGGAGAGGTACTCCATTGATGACTTGTGAACTCGAAGGGATCACGGCTGAAGAAGAAAGTTGAGACTGATTGGTGGATACCGAGAGCGAATATGTCACTTGTGAACTGCTTGGAGATAATTAGTAATCTTTAGAGATTTTCGAAGACTAGCGCGTTATGCTTGTGGCCGGTATCATGTAGCATTGCAAATCGATTGTCTTGTAATATTTCTAAAGTGATGTATAAAAGTCTTGCCCTGTAAAAGGATTTTTCCTCAAAGTTTTCTTTTATTGATTGCATGATTTACTTTATCTGCTTTATCACCTAAATGTATGTCTTAGGGTAAAAAGATAAAATTTATTTGTGAGGGTTGACATCTATTTTGTTAAGTTAAGTCATTAGACCTATAGCGCATTCTCAAAGTGATATCATAGCAGGTTATACCAAATTATTGTGTGATCCTGATTTTCAAAGAGTTTCTCCCATTGATGTCAACTCTTACAAGTGGTATCAGAGCGGATTGCATTAAGTTTTCGTGTTACATCCTTGCTTAGTGCTTTTTCGGGTGTTTTTTTATCTTTCTCTCCCAATTTGTTTTTCCTTCTTGATGGATTCCCATAGTAATAACGACTTAAATCTTTTGAATTTGAAGTTTGCCCAAATAATTAAAATTCTTAAAAAAAGAAAATTCTTGTTTTAAATCCACTATGGAACTTTTGCAAAGTATTCAAACTCAAAAGGATTTTTTTTTTCATGAGAAACTTGGGTACATGGACAAAAAATTTAAAATTTTAGAATTGTCCAAGAAAGAGAGTGATGATATAGTTCGATTTTTAGAGAAATAATTAGAATACATTAAAATTTCAAGGGTTTGTGTTTGTGCCAATGAGAATGATGATAAATTGATTTTATTTTATAAGGCACGAGAGAAGACTCTTTGGGATAAGTTTCCTTACATTGAGGGGCAGTGAGATATTCTTTTAGGAATAATTGAACGTATGAAGAAGGAGTCCCTAAAACTTAAAATGTCAAATTATTTACTTGAGTCTAAAATTTTAAAGCTAAAAGATGATTTAAAAGACTCGAGTAGTTTTAATAATGATGATAGTGGCGCCTATGTTTTCAATTCTTCGAGTGTTAAAGAAAAGACCATTGTTTGTTTTAGAGGGTCAACCATATCCAAGGACATTAGAAAATGTCAATCCATAGGTAACATTACTCACGCTTACACATGTTTGCATTGTGGCGGGAAAGGTCACCTTAAGCGTTTTTATTATAATCATAGAAGAGGTCCTAGGAAGTTGAAGTCTAGTATCCCCTTGTTTCCCCAAACCCATCCCATTAAATATACATCTATTTGGGTTAGGAAATATATTTTGGAGTACCTAGATGATAGACTAGTTGATTCTCGCATGCTTGTACATGATGCTTCACTTGCTATATCTTATGGATGATTTCTTGCATATTTTTATTTGTCATACTCTAGTTGTGCTTCATGATATATATTTGCTACTGTGATCACATGCGTATCTTTTATATTATATTTTTCTTTTATTGAGTCATATTGGAAAAATACAAAATATTTTATTATGATAAAATTTTTAGAAATACAAAAAAGATTTTTTATTTTAGTGTATTTTAGTTTTACACATTCAATGCGGCATATTGGTGTGTTTGAATCCAATTCACTCCATAATTTTCATATGGCTAGGACATTTTACTATTGTTTTATACACTTAGATTGATCTTAACCATGTTTACATGGAGTTGTATCGATATTGATTTGCATTATGGATTCGACTTTGTATAAGCCTTCACACACACATGCACGAGCTTGTTGGAACTTCACTTTGTATATTTTAGCTTGGTGGTATGTTCTTCTATCAATCCTATCATATACATACTTTGATACTATGGGAGATTTGTTCATGTAAGAACCCTTGCTCATGAGTTTATTTGAATAGTATGGAAAAAAAGAGTGAGAACGGGAAAGGGCTGCGAAAGAAAAAGTCTTTTCATGAAAACCACCGTTGTCAAGAGCCCAAAGAAAAAATAAAGGCAATGAAATATAAAAATTGCAAAATAGGGGATAATTTTATTTGTTTGCTAGATTTTTCAAAGGAAATATGCTTATGAAACTGAATTTGTTTATCAGTTGAGGGAAATTTAGTTAAAGACCAGCATGTTTGCGTAATGAATCCTAGTCATATTTATTTTGTCATGACTTTATTGATTTGTAGAATCATCAATACTCTAGGCTTGTGTGCATTGTGCTTGTTTTGTTCATTAAGTTCAACTTTATTTGTCACTTGTGACTAAATCTTAGTTTGATAAAGTTTTATGGTCAATTGCGAACTTCTTGAACGTATTTGAGTATTTGGGTCATAATTCATTTGTATCTAGTTCACGCCCATTCATTCCATTCCACACGTTTAGACACATCGATACTATGCTAGTGTGTCAGGCTTATGTGTTTGTGTCATTTTTTTTGGTCGTTTATACCTATATATGTGTGTTGAATTGTCTTTGATATATTTTGCATATATTATATATGGTATTATATGTTGTATTTGTGAAATGTGATTTTGAGAAAAAAAAAATGAAAATTTTCAGAAATAGTTTGTTTTGATGGCCTTTGAAATTATCATTACACATGCTTGATTTCTATCTTTTGTGATGATATCTTATTTTCTATGTGATGCTTCATATTTCATGATTATCTTTTATTCCTTTGTCTATTATGGACAAAAAGGGGTGGGGGAAATTACGGGGGAGTTTTTATGTTTGTTTAAAACTCGATGTGTCACGGGTATATTTCTTTGTCTCAT
Organism: Sambucus nigra; assembly: GCA_949130495.1. NCBI lineage: Eukaryota > Viridiplantae > Streptophyta > Magnoliopsida > Dipsacales > Adoxaceae > Sambucus > Sambucus nigra. The sequence goes on from OX422214.1 coordinate 360,424,664, forward strand.
ATGTGTAGGTACTTAAAGAGGAAATCAAGACACACCGTTTGAAGATAAAGTTTGATATATGGAAGAACAAGGAGAGTTTGAAGACAAAGACATTTATGCCATTTTATTCTAGGGTTGGGAACGGTGTTAGATTTCTTTTGTCATTTATAGGGTTACGTTTATGTAATTTGGATTTTGGATAGGTTTGTTTGTTTTTGTATCAGAATAGCCAAAGGAGGATATTTTAAGAGAAAATATTATGATATTGCTCATAGCATAGGCCTTGTATCATTTTAGGCTAGTTTGGTGAATCCCATTACAAACCGTCACAGACCGTCACGACAAATCGACATCAACATTCAATACTTCCCTACATCCCATAAAGGTATAAAGCTTTTTAATTATTTAATTTTTTCATTAAATTTATTTTGGGATGTCTTATTTTTACTAAATTTGAAATGAAATTTTTTTGTTTTAAAAATCGAGGCTTTTTTATTTTAAAATTATTTTTTCAAAGTTCCCCGACCTCGTTCAAATGGTAAGGCATTATTATTCGAACGAGATATCAATGTCGTTTGAAGGTCGTTTGATATCTTTTTCTAACGAGCATCTAACGAGGAGGTACTGTTTGTCATCATTTGAAGGTCGTTTGAAATATGTTTAAACAAAATAGTAATGTCATTTGAACGAGACCTTATTTCATTATAACGAGATGCTATTCTCGTTCGAACGAGTCTCATTTTCTTTCGAATGAGTCATCGCCTCAAAATTTGTGTTCGCCTTATTAGTACTTGTTTCGTTTTTATTTTTTTGAGACTTTTGAAGGAATGCTTTCTGAATATCTATTCCAAAAGTTTTCAAAGTTTTGTGTAGATAAAGCACTTTTGATTCACAAACACACATCCCCAAAATAATTTTGCGAATCGATTTAAACACTAGAAAGTTTACTATCCTTGCATACACCTTGTGGAGAGGTACTCCATGGTTGACTTATGAACCTGGAGGGATCACGGCTAAAGAAGAAGACTGAGGCTGATAGGTAGATACTGAGAGAGAATTTGTCGATTGTGGACTACTTGGAGACAAGTCATATTTTTTAGAGATTTTTAAAGACTAATGCATTATGCTTATGACTGGTATCAAGTAGTATTGTAAACCGTTTGTCTTGTAATATTTCTAAAGTGCTGAATAAAGGTTTTCCTATGTAAAGGAATTTTTCCTCAAAGTTTGCCTTTGTTGATTCATGATTTACTTTATATGTTTTAGCACCTAAATGTATGTCTTAAGGTAAAGAGATAAAATTTATTTGTGAGGGTTGACATCTAATTAGATAAGTTAAGCCATTAGATCTGTAACGCACTCTCAGAATTCGTATGATCATGTAATGAATTAGGGAAGGAATACCAATTAAATATCTCGTGAAGGTACTATGTCTAAATCAATGGGTGGTGAAAGGGTTTGATAGTGTTAAAAGTGCAAGGTGCGTTATCTCAAAAGTTATATAGCATACAAAGCATGTCTCGTTTTTGTGGATATAATAGAGGAATAGGTTGTAAACTTGCCTGTAAAATATTATGGTATGGGAAGAATTCTCATCATATGAAGGCTTAGGGTACACCTCCTGGGTTAATGGGTTATTTAATTCGGACAGTTGGAGGCATGCATTTCTTGTTGATGAATCAATGAGCGTGCAGATTATGTTTGATCGAAAGTGTGAGTAACTAGTATAATAAAGTTCAATGGTTTATCGTTTGAGGATTTTCAAGAGAGGAGGATCGATTTTATGAAATATCAACATTTTCTTGCTAGGGTGGAGATTTGTGATGTTTTGGCTCCAAAATACCCTCTTTCGTTAAGGATCCACTAGAGGTTCACTACTCATAAAATGGGACAAAAGTTTGGGAATTTTTAGAAGTATTTTGTAACCAACATATTTTGTGTTCATTAAAATGAAGGCACGTTGGCTTCCAACGAAGAGTTCTTCACTATAGTGAAGGGACCTTAGCTGCTACAAACATGCATTAGATGTGTGGATGTTTATTTTAGTGGGGATATGTAGGTATTTTCACATTTAGTAGTTTGGGTATAAATATAATGATCAGAGGGGATTCTCCTAGGGTTTTGTTAACATTTATAGAGTCATTCATCAAAAGAGAGGCAATAAAGTGAGAGTGGTTTCAAGGGTTATGTTAGAATGTGTGTGTGTAGGGAGATGATGCTTGGTAAGGAGAGAAAATGAATACAAGAGAAACTAACCAAATTAAAATTTATTACCATAATTGAGGTAAGTTTTCTTTATTTAATTTTATGGAAAAATGTCTATGTGATAAAGTTTACCAAAGGGTAAAAATCCAATTTTATCTTCTTAGATTCAAGTGATGAATTAATATGCAGAAAAAAAAACAATCACATAACATAAAGATATACAATAAAAAAAGTACATACAAAAAGACCTTGGGCCGAACGAATGATAAATAGACTATCGTAGGACTTACAATAATGGAACTACGTCTTCCACTCCTTTCGCATATTTTTAACTAACGATCTTTTCACACCATATCTTCTACAATGAGAAGATGCCAACATCTCAAGAACAATTTACAACCATCAATGGCTTTGGTCTACAACCGATGTCTTCATGACCCATATCAAGGATATTATTTTAGGTTCCATATCCGAACTTTTTACGCCAATGTGATTGGAACCAAGAAAAGTGACAAATTTTTATTTCCACTTCCTAGGATATGATATTATTAAAGGTTAGTGGAAGTGTTTGTCTTACTCAAAATAAACTCACAACTATTTTTTAGATATTAAAAATTTAAATTTTCTCAAGAAAAAAAATAGAATTATTTGTTAAAGGAAGAATAAGTAATAAAACTTTATATTAAAGTTTAAAACAAAAATATCTAAAAAATACAAAGAAGATTTTTCTTTCTTAAAAAATCTGATTTCTTTTTGCTTTCAAAATTCAAAAATCGTAAATTGTGTTTGGAGAGATTAATAAAATAAATAGAAAGTTAAACTTGTGACATAAGCTCTCAAAACCCGCGATGATTCTAGTTCACATAAATAGGTTAACTTCTAACATATTCAAATGACATAGCTATAAAAGAGAATTTACATGTTTTACAATGCAATCTTCTAAAAGATCTCCACTTTGTCAACATATTTTGTCCTTCATTAAAGGTTCGTTACAAAGAAAAGAGCATTTGCTAGAACAAGAATTCTGTGACAAAGGTCGCAAATGGTTTTAAGAACATGAGATCAAGACCCAATTCAGGTCCTGATCAATGATGATGTCCTTCCCTAAAGTGAAGGCACCCTTAGGTGGAGAGAACCCTAGCAAACAAAGGCTCGATAGAGAACTAGTTTGTTTGCAATATCAACTCACAACGACACGATCAACAAAGTCTGGCTTTATTGTAAAGAGCTGACTAGAACATTAACAATATGACCTATATTTAAAATATGATTTTTATATAAAGAAGCATTATCGCATAAGGTGAAGGCAAAACTATAAAAAGACAAATTCGAGGTTAACACATTTTCCATTTTACAAAAATACAACTTTAGTTATGTTAAACCATGGGTGTTGTAAGTAATCGAAGTAATTTATCTTTATCCTAACGCGCCATTATCATTGGTTATTGCATGAGGTAGCTTTCAAATGCAGATAAAAAAGTTCATTTGACCTTCACCGAAAAAGTATCAAAATTTGACTTACTCTAAAAGACTTCCAAGATAGAGCTTTGATGAAGTCGGGTATTGAAATCTTGAGTAGAAGATTTTTGAAGACCTCTTAGACTAAAACTTAAAGTGAATTTACCCAACGCAATAAGACAGCCTAATAACCTTTAAGTCATAATGACTATACATATACTCTTACAATTTTAAACTTGATTCTAATGTGAAATTTGAGTGTTAGTGGGGTTGTGTTCAAACTAGAAGGTGTGCATAGCTATTGTATAATTCTACCATTCTAAGATATTTTCTCAGATATTAGAATTTCTCTCTCTCTCTCTCTCAAGAGAAAGAGAGAGAGAGAGAGATAGAGAGAGAGAGAGGCTCTCCTATAGCACACTCTATACATCACACTAGATCTAGGCTCTAAGAAATATTTTTTCTAAATTTTTATTTTTCTATTTAAATTAACCTTCCAATCAATACATGTTCAAAAAACTAGGTCAAAATACATTTCTAACTATTTTTAAAAAATTTATAAAAATCTGTTGGCGCAGACCCTTATAGATAAGGTACTTTCACCATTTTTGTTGGATTTTTAAAAAATAGGTAAAAATTGTATTTTTACCTAAATTTTTGAACATGTGTTATTTGGATACTTAGCTCCATGGATAAAATAAAAACATTGAAAAAAATTAGGGCCTAGAAATAGGTGTGATGTATGAATGGTGTAGCAAGCATGATATATAGGAGTCTTGCTCTCTTTCGCTCTTGTGCAGACTAGTCCGCCTTTTAGCAGTGCGATTTGGACACGTGTCATCTGGCTTTAAGCCCAGAAAAAAGAGAGGGTGCCTATAATTTAGCTGATAATGTTTAGGTTCACCGCCAAGTGACACATGTCCAGTCCACACTATTAAAATGCAGAGTGGTCCGCACAAGAGTAGTATTGTATACACACACACACACACACACTAGTGGTGCTCCGTGTGATTCATGGTATGGTGTAATGCGTTTTGATGTATATTATTTAAATATATAACCTATATATAATTATTAATAATATTTAAAAAATCATAGCCATAACCATGAACATGTAAATGTAAGTAATATGGTGGGAAACTCGTACGAATTGAAATAAATATGTGGAAATGAATGTCAAGAACCATACTATCATAGAACATGACATATTATGAAAATAAAAATTAGAACAAAAATACATATCAAAGTTAATTTTAAAATAAAATAGTCATTCAAATGGGTAAAAACTACTTTTTTCAAAAACGACAACAATATTCATTTTTTTACCCACATCAAATATGGATTTTCATCATGCGTTGATTAAGGTTATCATTAGTGGCGGAGCCACATAGTGCCGAAGGGGGGGCGGTGGCCGCAGTTGAATTTTTCAAAAAAAAATATAGGGTTTTTTGATAAAATTTAAAACTTCAAGGTATACCTCTAATTATTTACAAAACTGAGGGTGTATTTATATATTTTTTGTATGTGGTAGAAATTTTATATGTGTGGACTTGTGTAGTATAGTTTTTTTTTATGTGGAGTTGTTCAATTTAATTTTTGTATGTATGTGTAGTTCAATTTAAATATGTGGTGATATATGTAGTCTGAAATATATGGTATTTCTTAAATAGGAAATCATGGAGAAATTAATTAGATATTGTTAATAATGATTGAGAGTAATTGTTTGAGCATTATAAAGCTATAATTTGTTTAAAATTAGAAATAACCCCCAAAAAAATTGTCTTGGGGCCTCCCTCCCCTGAACCCCCGACAACACTCTAAACTTTCGCATATGTAATTTTGAACCGATTTCACCCCGATTGGACGGTAATCCTGGATCCACCATTGGTTATCATGTCTTATGTTTAATTTATTGTAAAATAACAGTTATGTTTAATTTATTTGGATAATCATGTTTAATTTACTTACATCATCGCAGATGTAAGTAATATGACATGTCACGAACAATATGATCATCATGTGTTGATCATGACGTGTTATTTTTATTTGGATCATTTTTGTGTCACCTAAAAAAATACAAATCTGTGAGATGATCGTGTCTAAAAAAAATTTAAAACATCGTACTATGTTAATAATTAATGCAACAAGAATAAAAAATGATAAAAATAGGAACCATTTAATTTTTGGGCCCTCAAAACAAAGAATCATGTGTTTACTAAAAACTGTACAACTAACCTTTATTTAGCTTCTTTATAGTGAAAATTTAAAAAATATATATCATTACACATCAAAGTAATAACCCACCATGAAGCTTATTCTGACCACTAACATGACTGATTCTCACTACGTAATACAAAAAGGTTAGTTGAATTAGACATGTGTAAGTAAGAGAAAAAATTCATAAGAATATAAAGATATCACCACCACAGAGATGAAAAGATTATTATATTACTCATATGCATACTTGTATATGCATTGTATTTAAATCTAATTAATAGACATATTGAATAAATATATACCAAAATCCAAATTGTTAACTAAAAGGCTCATAAGATTTAAGATTAGATTGAATTTAACAAATGTGAGAGGGAGTCTCCTTTGTTGCATCTGAAAGAAAGTCTCTTTTATTTATCTGAAGATCTTATGCAAAAAAAATACCAAAATATAGAACACGGATGATTATCTTTAAAAAAAACACCCTTACACCCTTATCTCGTTGAAAACTCTCTTCAAGAACAAATTCTCTCCTAAAAAGAATTTGTTGTTAAGGACGAGGAAGCGAGGGGGGCTAGTGGTTAGTTTGTAAGGGAATGGTTTATTGGAGTTAGTTTTTCGACATGAATGACACTTATTTTTTACATTTAAAAAAATCAAAAATCTATAATAATTGGGATAGGACTTCAAAAGCTTTTGATGCAACCAACTACATACATACATATAATAAGATGCTTACGCTAGCAACTGTTGTTCATGAAAGAAACTAACGCTCCCCATGACACTGTTCCTCTTACTACTGAGGAAGAAGAAGCATTCATTCAGAGTAATAAGAAGAAGAAGAATAACCATCTGGAAACCATGGATACCCACGAAGAAATATGCGCTGCGACAAATTCTAAGATTGTCCAGGTGGAAACTATGGATAACCATGAAGATATATGCACCACTTCATTCTCTAAAAACCAATCTGATAATGGTAATCAGTCCAGTGACCCGACAGGAGCCAGGGTAATCGAAGACAGCAGCCCGATCCAAAAAACCTCTTGCCGTGATGTTATAATTAGAAGAGATAACAAAGATGTCTTCTTTGAGGAGTCACAGCTCTACTGGTCGGATGAGGAAAATACGGAGATGAGCGCTGCAAATGAAGCTCAAGATTTTGACCTAAATACCAACCCAAAGGTGGATAACCCTCTGAAACCAGAGCTTATAATTTCCTCTAAACACCTAGAAAAACTCCAAAGAAAATGGAAAGACAGTATCATTGTGAGACTGTTAGGGAGGGTTATTGGGTATAGGGCTCTCATGAACAAGATACCAACTCTATGGAACCTCCAAGGTGATTATGAAGTTGTTGAGCTTGAAGAAGGACATTTTCTTTTTAAGTTTGACATGAAGGGTGACTATAATCATGTCCTTACCAATGGACCATGGATAATCAATAATCACTACCTTACAGTGAGAAAGTGGGAGCATTTCTTCAATCCTAAGAAAGCTTCTGAAACCTACACAGCTATGTGGGTGAGACTACCTTGCCTTTCTTTAGATATTTTCCATGAGAAGGTGCTCCACGATATTGACAAACTCATTGGTGAGCCCATAAAAACTGATATCAACACAGCTGAAAGTCACAGGGGCAAATTTGCTAGAATTTGTGTGGTGGTTCAAACCCCTTATACCGAAATACCTCACTAATGAGGTGGAGTATGATATTGAGTATGAGTTTTTGCCCTCACTCTGCTTTAAATGTGGCATGATTGGGCACAGATAGGACTTCTGCCCTTCATTTACTCCCCCGATGAATCTCTCGACTAACCCACCGAAAAACGAGCAGCGTGGGAACATGAGAGTTACTAACGATAACTTTCCAACGACTAAAAATGTGGAAGCTAGCTCGGAACCTAGGAGGGAAAGAAATGTTGACAATGCAGCCAACTTCAGATCTTGGATGTTGGTCTAGCACAAAAAACGTAAACCACCTGCTAGACAAAGCAGTTTTAGAAACACGCACGCAATAGGGGATGCTCCCATGCAGAGGGCATCAAATCGGTTTAGTGCTTTGAATGAGAAAAGATATGCTGTAAATATATCATCAAACGGTGGCTTGGGTGGCCAGATGACACGTACGAAGACCACTGGAAGGAACAGGAAATCGATTGTCACTACATAAAATGGTAGTGAATGGGGAGTGTTGGTAGACAGTGCTATGTCCAATCGTAATAAAAGAATAAGAGAAGCAGGTAATATCCAGCAAGTCAGCATTAATGAAAGGGTAGGGTCCACTATAAAAATAAAGAGGACAGCACTAACATAAGACACGTTACCTATAACAATCGTAGCACAGAGAATGGGTTAGCGGCACAGGCTGTTAATGGGGAGACGACAGATCTACAGACCAACTGCCCAAATCCCACACTCGACCTCTACCAATTAAATCCCATTAATAACCCTCAATCTTCTGGGTGCACGCTAATACCCAAACCACCATTTAAGACCGCGAGTTCCGATATACTTCCCACAAATATCAACCCTAATATTACTGCTAAAGCCCTTGTGGTCATCTCCTCTAATAATCTGATTGGAACCAATCACGAATATGGAAAACATCCCCCTGGAAATGATAAGAGATACCCAGATGCTACATGTAGAAGTGAGAACGGAGAAAGTAAAACTCTTGATAGAAACCATGGTGGAAGAAGAAGTGGTGGTTCAGAGTGCATGGAGATTTGCCCAAGTGCGGTTGCAAATACAACTAAAACTGCACCTCCCACGAGACGACCGGAAGGTAATGGCGCAGATCACGTCAACAATACCGACATTAGACATAATACGAATGGTGAAGAACCAACTTCCATGGCCTGAGAAGGAGAGTCTACCAATACCACCAAATATTTAGTCAATGAAGATGCTGGTTTGGAACGTTAGGGGAGCGGGTAAACCCCACTTTAAACCCACGCTGATTGAACTCAATAACATGTACAGACCTGAGGTGTTGATCATTTTGGAAGCCCAAATTCCTCTTGCGGATATGGGTACTTTTTTCATTGATCTGGGCTATAATGAAAGGGAGAGATCTAATCCTATTGGCAGGGCAGGCGGTATATGGGTGCTCTGGAAGGACTCGGATGTCTCGATCACTCCCATTGCTGTGTCTAGGCAGGCCATTCATCTCGTTGTCATGAGGAAAAATTATTAGGACTGGCTTCTCACTGCAGTCTACGCAAGCCCTCTCCCCACCCTCAGAAGGAAGATGTGGGAGAACATTTGCACCCTTGCGGGTCAATCCAATGCCCCATGGATGATTACTGGAGATTTCAATGACCACCTTGAGAACAACGAGAAGAAGAGTTTCACAAGTAACCATGCTAGCAGTAGCTGCTCTTCCTTTGCTCAGAATATTGATTATTGCAAAATGTCGAAGATTAGCAGCACGGGGCCTAGACTCACCTGGACTAATGGGCGTCGGGGCTTTGTGAACTCGATGGTCAGACTCGATAGAGCCATGGCCAATGCGGAATGGAAAGTTATGTTCCCGGATGTTGTGGTGGACAATCTTCCTAGAACTGCGTCTGATCACAGCCCGCTAATCATCCATACTGAAGGTAAACATACTCCTATGCACGCTACTAAACCTTTTAGACTTCTTGCTACTTGGTTTGATAGGGCGGACTTTAATGAGCTCGTCCAACATAGTTGGAGTTCGCTTTGTGACATTGAACAGAACATTAGTATTGTTACCCATAAAACAAAAATATGGAATAAAACTGTCTACGGTAATATCTTCTATCGTAAAAGACGCCTCCTCAATCGACTAAGAGGGATCCAAATCGCTCAATAAGACAGTTTCTCTCATAGCTTAGACCGTCTTAAGGCTGATCTTAGATACGACTATAACGTTATTCTTCGTGAGGAGGAGATGCTATGGAAACAAAAATCGAGACTCCAATGGATTGTGGAAGGTCAAAAAAACACCAAATTCTTCCATACTTCCACCATCATTAGGAGAAGAAGAAATAAAATCGATAGGCTTAGTGTTGATGGCGAGTGGACGGACGATACTAATATTATTGCAAACCACATAAATGATTATTTCATTTGTCTATTCTCTTCCCCCACCCCCATTGACAGTGATACTTGGTTCGATTACTCCCTTCTTCCCAAAGTTAGTGGGGATGACATCCGTAGACTTAATTTTGAGGTGAGCACTTGTGAAATCAAAAGGGCCCTTTTCAGTATGAAACCTCTAAAAGCCCCCTGCCCGGATGGCTTCCAACCCATGTTCTATCAAAAATTTTGGAGCACGACTATCCCTAATCTCGATGCCATGATAAAAAAGAGTGTCCTATAAGGAGTTGTCCCGGATCACTTGAACTAGAGTCACATTACCCTTATCCCCAAAATGGATAACCCGGAGACTATTTCCCAATTCAGACCTATTACCCTCTGTAATGTTACTTACAAAATTCTCGCTAAGGTCATTGTTAACAGAATCTTCCCCATCCTCATGAAAGTTATTAGTCCATACCAGGCTAGCTTCCTCCCGGGCAGACAGACCACGGACAACATCATCATCACCCAAGAAATCCTTCACACCCTCCAGAATACCAAAAGGAAGGCAGGGGGGGGGGGATCATTTTTAAAATCGAACTTGAGAAGGCCTGCGATAAAATCAGCTGGGAGTTCTTAGAAAAAGTCCTCATTGCCTTTGATTTTCAGGCTAACTTAATCAAACTCATCATGAGTTGTGTTACTAACACAAGTACCGCCATATTGTGGAATGGTGCTCCCCTCCCTCGTTTCAAGCCCACAAGGGGGCTCCGTCAGGGGGACCCCCTATCCCCGTACCTTTTCATGTTATGCATGGAGTATCTCTCCTGTGCCATCTCTAGGAAGGTTGAAAGTAAAGAATGGAGGGGTCTAAAAGCTTCTCCTGGGGGACCCAATATCTCCCACCTCATCTTTTCTGATGACTTGATTCTCTTTACAGAAGCTACTAGTTCAGCTTGTTATTCGGTCATGGATACGCTCAAGGATTTTTATTCTTTATCTGGACAAATGATAAACTTTGAAAAGTCAAAATCTTTGTCTCCCCCAACATACCCAGGAGAGATGCCCTGGATATCGCTCGTATTTGCTCTATGACGCTTACTAATGACCTTGGGAAGTATCTGGGAACGCCGCTCCTTAATGGACGTGTGAGTAAAGGCCAGTTTTCGAACATCCTGGATAAAATGAGAAGAAGACTCGCGGGTCGGAAGACCATTCTTCTCTCCACGGCCGGGAGAGCGACGCTAATCCAAGCCACTACCTCTGCTATCCCGAGTTACAATATGCAGACTATGTCTTTCCCTGCCAGCGTTTGTAAAGAAATTGACAAGATCAATCGAAACTTCTTATGGGGGGACATTGGAGAGAAGAAAAAGGTCCATCTTGTAAACTGGGACATCGTGTGTCGGCCTAAAAGGCTGGGTGGTCTTAGAATTAGAAAAGCCGCGCTATGCAATTTGGTATCTTTGGCAAAACTTGGGTGGAGACTCAGCAATGAGGATAGCTCCCTTTGGGCTACTGTCGTGAAAAAAATATATATAAAGAGTCCAAACCCGAGAACCTGGAACAAGAAGAATAAGGCGTCTCACATTTGGAGGGGAATTTTCAAGATTAAGCCGATTCTTCAAAAAAATATAAAGTGGAATATTGGAAATGGGAAAAGAGTAAACATCATTAAGGACTGGGGGTGTGGTGTTGATCTCATCAAACCAAAAGTTGATGTGGGAGATATGGACGATTTAAACGTGGAGGTGCCGCTGGACCAGCAGGGCCATTGGAACCATAATGCCATACACCGTTGGATCAACCCTTCGGATTCTAAGATCGTCATTAATACCGATCTTCCTAGAGTTAAGGCGGGGGAGGATATACCGACTTGGTCCCCTACCCCAAACGGCAAATTTTCTATCAAGTCCTATTATACTCAACTAGTTAGAAGAGACCTGAATATTCCTGGACATCCCAATTGGAGTTGCACATGGAGAAAGAAAATTCCCAAAAAATTAAAAAATTTCCTGTGGACTATTTTTCACGGTAAGATTCTAACAAATTATCACCGATTCGTTAGGAATATGACTAGTGAGGCTGGGTGTGATCTATGTAGAAGTAGAGAGGACATGGAACATGTGTTCAGGGATTGCCCCATCGCTAAAGATACTTGGGTTCTTATGAATAAGTGGTCTATCCCCATGGGTGATTACTTTGATGGATTCGACGTTTGGTTCCAAAAACTTGCGTTGGGCAATACTTGCGATATTCTATTCATCTCCACCGTGTGGCACCTTTGGAAGGATAGAAATCTGCGCATTTTCGAGGGGAAAACTACCCCGGCCATTATGATTACCAAGTTTAGTGTTGATTATGCTCGAGAGATCTCCGGCGCTTACACTATACCTATTAAGTAAAGGGTGCTAAATACTAATGCTCTATTTAATTGGAATTGTCCTTGTGCAGGTACGCTAAAAATCAATACCGATGGTGGGCTGGATACCAACACCAAAGCTGGTACCTTTGGAGGAATTGTGCGGGATTGGAGAGGAGATTGGATCAGTGGTTTCTTTGGAAAAATCATCCGTGTTGAGCCGCTAAGAGCTGAGTTCGAAGGAATTTTCTATGGCTTGCTTACCGCTAAAGACAGGGGATGGAGTAACCTCAAAATGGAATCTGACTGTAATGCTGCGGTGGATATGATCAACGAGGGAGACTGGATGAATAACCCACTCTCTGCCATCATTTTGGACTGTAGAGATTTGAAGACGGATCTGAGTATCGACGTGAGCTTCATACCGAGAGAAGCTAATCAATGTGCCGACTGGCTTGCCAAATATGCCCAATCTCATGCGAATGACTTCTACACGCTGGAGGACCCACCTGACAGACTCCGTCAAATTATCGATGAAGAGAAGAATAGGAGCCAGATTGAAGACTCTGATTCGACCGATTAGCGTGGATCGAGGGAGTATGCACCCTGTTATTGGCATTTTGCCGTGTTGCTGTGTTTCTGTTTGCCTATTCTTGGCTTTTATATCTGTAATAACTCTTTATGTTAGTTAATAAATCTCCCTTTCACCCAAAAAAAAAATATAATAAGATGCTTATGCTGAAGCACTAATTTTATTTTTTCCTTAATATACTTGCACTTATATACCACACACCTCATGCCTTAATGTACTTGCACCCTATATTTTTATGCAGCTTTCACATCATTCTCTTCAAATGTAGAGACATGAAAGTTAGTTAAAAGTCCATATAAGGGAGTGAAAAGTAAAAAAGATAAGCATTCAAAAAATCTAAATCTATTCAAAGAAAAGTCCAAGTATAGCCAAATCAACATATTACACACAAATTTACATTTCTATAATACATAGTTTAAATCAATACATAGTTTAAATGGTTTGATTGATACTTTCGATAAAGACATGAAACTATTGGCATAAAACAATTTTGTGAGACATAAAACAATTGGCATAAATATATAAACCAAAATTTAGGGTGCAATACATAGTTTAGATTGAGTGAGCTTAATACTTAACAACATAGTTTCGATGGATTAGATAGTCACCTTATCAACATTTACACGGTAACATCTCAAGAACCAGCAACTACTTCTATTAAAAAAAAATATACCTATAGACCCACTAAGTTCTTAGACTTGTTTCCAACCAAAATCCCTGTTTTTAAAGCAAGAAAACTTGACAAATCGACCCTATTTAAACCTGCAAAATGGAAAAAATATAAAAACAAAATAAATAGAAATAATACATCAACCTAAAAAAAGAGACACATTTTCATGAGAACTTACATTTAAATATATAAAGAAGAATTATTTGTGAGACCTAATTGGTCTTATAAATAATTCGTAATATAATTTTTTGTATGTGTTTAAATTTAGTGCACAACCAGATTAAAAAAAATAATCCAAATTAAATTTTATCAAAAATGATTTATAGTATTTTCAAAATTAAAATAACACAATTAAACAAAATATAGTAAAAGTTAGAAATGACTGGCCTGATTTTGAGAGTCGCGTATTCACTTACCTAAAGCAGTAGATTCCTCCCTCCGTGCTGATATTGACGGATATCTACCACTCCAAGATAAAACCCAAAATCGAAACCAATATAGCCTTTGATATGCACGTATACCAATGGACAAAATTACTAAGTCTTGTGTGTCTATGTTGCCCAAAAAAAATGTAATAACAGTGAATATGAAGAAAGTTTGTATCCTTAGAAGAGAGAGAAGAGAATAGTTTATATTTTATTTTTCTCGACAAAAGGAAATATATATACACAATAGAAAGAAAAAAAACTGTCAAAACCAACCGTTAAAAACCACCAGACATAAATATAACTGCTAAGTTTAAAACTTAAATAAATAACTGATAATTGGATGATTATACTTTATTTAGATCTACAATAAAAAACCAAAAAAATAAGCATCTCTAAAACTAGAACCATTTTCATTGCAACATGCTGGAGAGCTCCATCTATTTAAATGGTGAATAATCATATACATAGTAATTTATTTCTGAAGAAAATATGCTTTGTAAAAGGAAACATATAGTATACCTACAATAGATTGAACCCCAGTAAAATCTATAAGCACCAAAGTACCTGAAAAATAAAAGAAAAAAAATATAAACACCAAAGAGACACATAAATAAAAGTTTGAGAAAGGTATTACCTAAAACCGATTAGAACAAAAAACCACAAAATTTGAAACAAAACATAGAGATGAGTACCTTAGATACATCGAATTATAACAATAAAAATAAAAAAGTGATACCTGCAAAACCAAAATTAGTACATGCAAAAATCAAATTAAACACAAAAAAATGAATAAAAAAAAAAAAAAAAACTACAATCAATTTAAACATTGATATGTTGGACCAAAAAAACCATATAACCGAATTGAAACAAAAAAAACAAAAAAGTGGTACTTGCAAAACCAAAATTAGTGCATGCAAAAATTGCTGGAAAATTGGAGCTGTTCAGATTTTTGGACAGAATTTTGAACAATTTTGAGCTCAGATTTAGGTGAGACCCACACTACGATAATTATTGGACCATATACGAACGCGTTCTCCTCCGCAAGGAGATTAACGTAGTATATTCATATATCCAATTTCATTAAGTTATGAATGATAAATATGTCCCCAAAGTGACTCACAAAGTAATGAAAGTTAATGAATTGGGTATATTTGAACTCTTGTCCCATATTGGAAGAATAGTGAAAAGTTGATGAGTTAATAACACTCCAAGTATGGACTAAGGCTTTAATGCCTTGGGGTATCCCAACTCTTTGAAGGGGAGATGACCTACACTATGCATGTGTTGGGTTGGCCCAAAAGTCCACGGGCACCGTCCGGCCGGTGGTCTCTTCGGCTTGGGCTTATAATCTCTTAAAATATTTTGGTCCGTTTTAATTTAACTTTCTGGGCTTTAATTAATTAATAATTAATTAACTGTATGTCAGTTAATTTCAAGGGTCAACGATTAACGAAATTAACTATTTTGACAGTTAAATTCGATTTGGACTGTTCCCAACAGTCAAAACGTTTGCTATAAATTAAACATTTCCCCTACAGTTTTTTACTACTGAAAAATTTGTCCTCCCATAATTCCGAAATTATGCAACATCTTTTTTCAGAAAATAATTCATTTATTATTGTTATTGCATACATCTCCTGATATTATTTCTTGGTATGGTTGAGTATAAAATACAGAATTGTGTTGGCAGAAATTAATCACAGTTGTGCTACTTGATTAACTTTGAAATCCGTTGTATCTTGAAAGACAATTATTCATTACCTTTAGCACGCTGTGGAGGGAATAATTTTGTACATTTATATTTAATAAATAGTAGACTTAACAAAAATAAAATTAAACACAATAAAATGAATACAAAAAAGTGATAAACACTACAACCAATTTAAATTTTGATATGTTGGACCAAAAATGCATATAGCCGAGTTGAAAAGTACGTAAGAGTGTAAAACATAATGCAAAGGATCATAACTAAAATCCCAAAAATATGGAACCAAAAAACATTAATGGGGATAGAGAGAAAGATATCACCTTGGGAGACGCAGTAAAAAAAAGGGTTTGGGGCGGGATATGAAAATTAGAACATCTGAGCCCTTATTTTGTGTGAGGTAGGAGTGTTCGTGGTCTGGTCCGTTCCGATTAAATTTTGAGATTTTTTTCAGATCGGATCCCTATTCGGTCCTCTAAAAAAATGGATCGAGAACAGATCAATAATATTGATTAACCGACCTTAGTCGATTCGTTTTTTTATAGAGTC
The DNA here is from genome assembly GCA_949130495.1 of Sambucus nigra. Lineage (NCBI taxonomy): Eukaryota > Viridiplantae > Streptophyta > Magnoliopsida > Dipsacales > Adoxaceae > Sambucus > Sambucus nigra. The sequence goes on from OX422214.1 coordinate 360,440,876, forward strand.
GGTCCGGTCTAACCTGTCAATCCTCACATTAATGAATTACATCATTTATAATAATAAAAATATACCCAAGTCTATTTTTTCCAAACATTAAAAACTAAAAAATATCAAAATTTGTATTTAAAACAAACCTATTATTGGATTAGATTATAATTTAAACTAATCAAATATATATATATATATATATATATATATATATATATATATGTAAATATATATTATTTTATACAGGATCGGTCCGGATCGATTCTAACAGAATTTTTGAAACTGTAAATCGTGAACCTGATCAACTAGATCGGTCCATCAAAAAAATAAATAGAAACCGAACCAATTAAGAAAAAAAGACTCGATTTGATTCGATTCAGTCGAGTCAATTTTTTAAACACCCGTGTGAGCCGGGATACGGCTTACATGTATCAGGCGTTCCGTACGCGCTGCTACAACAGTACTGAGGTTCCTGAAATGCGTTACACATGCTTGTACACGTCGCTCGTGTAACTTTCAGCTCATTCAAACACCCGCCGTTAAGGCCCACCACGCATCCCGTGCTTGTACAGTTCTCAACACCATCACGCCCCTGCTGGACAACCTGCATTCGGAGGTTGTACGTGGGAGAAATCTAACTCTTTAGGTCCGTAAAATTACGCCATCATGGCGGGTGGTGCACCGGTATCCCCGGTGCATTCTATCTTCCCTGTGCCGCAATTGCCTGTGACGTAGGTGAATTTTCCTATGGAGTTTTGATCACAACATATCCTAGCCCATGACAAAAGCGCATTGATTGTTTTTTATTCACATTTTTTAAGGAAAAACTCAGTATTGGGGAGCTAGAAAATACCAGCGTTTGATAAAATAAAGCGTAGATTATTGACCCCCACGGCTATTAGAGAAAGTATCATTCATTCCACACATCAGAAACCACCACTCCATCTCTATATCCCATACCCAAGTCCACATCTGTCGCACCTCCACTTATGTGCAAAAATGGGTATCCACTCCCAAAGCTCGCTCAAAGTTGTGTTGATTTGTGTGCTGTCCATGGCGGTGATTTTGAGGCTCTCTTCGCCGGTGATTATAGAGAGTGGGACAATTCGGAGTCCAGTTGATTTATGAGTGGTGGTACGAGAACAAATTAAGTCCCCAAAATGTCTTTTTAAAAGCGATAAATTTTGGTGTTGTAATGAGACCAATCTCACGTGACAATACTTAATAAACAGCTGAATACATGATGTGAAATTCAGGACAGATTTGAAAAAAAAATTGAGGTACACTTTTGTATTCATATCATTATTTTTTATTTATAACTTTGTGATTTTATGTCTGAAACATCCCAATATTTACCAACTCATTAATTTCATCATTATAACTATCATTGCCTCTTCTAAATTTGAGTCAAAAGTTAATGACTCCTATCCCTCCCTAATTTCGTTGTCAGTTATTATCCCCTTACATGTACCAAATGATATACCAGTTGTGTGTGGTGTCGTTCATTTAAAAATTGAAGTGGGTCATATATTTGAGATAAAGAAGGTCATAAACGTAGACCTTAAAATCTTCGAAACGAAGTCCACGGTTATTGGAAATACTTCTGACAAACTTGATGAGTTTGGGGAGGAATTTAGGTCATCTACAATGCCTTTGTTTCCAAATCTATTTCTAATCAAAAAATAGATGGCTTTTCTTATCTACTTGGCACATCTCCTAATTTAGCGCAACACTTTCTCTATTGTATTTCTCCAACAGTTCTTTCAATGTGATGTTGAGTCATTTTTTAAGAAAAATCTTTGATTTGAACTAATCCAGCGATATCAACCCTAAAAATGTGGGTATTTGGTTACTTGCTTGTGTTATGTGTCATATAGTCTAACCGCTCAAGGCTTTCTACATGTAGAAATACAACTTGAAATTCCCTATATGACTCAGCAGCCATCTCACGTTCTCCATCCGATAAGGAGGATTGTTGGAGCATATTTTTTGCATTTTCTCTTTCTGAAGTAGAAAATTTACAAGATAGAAAAGCTTACTGGAGATGTCCTTATAAACCATGGTCTTCCACGTTGAGTGAGTTAGTGGAGGATCTTATAAAGAACCGAGAGAGAGATGGAATATTGGAGAACATTGAAAGTGGGAAGCTTTGGCTCATAACCAATGGAGAAGGTGTAGCTTATGGGAGTTATGTTTTTAAATTTAAAATACTACAGGAACATAGGGTCGTGTTATTACGGGAAAATAGAGATGTGAGAGAGCTTTATATTTTTTATTTTCAAAAAAAACAAAATACAAAAAATCAGTAATAGAATTTTAGAGCATTCTCGTGCAGTGAACTATATATATATATATATATATGTGTGTGTGTGTGTGTGTGTGTGTGTGTGTGTGTGTGTGTGTGTGTCCATCTCTCTTATATATGTAGGCAAGGTAATATTCTTAAACCTTACTAATTCTCGTGTTTTGTTTTGTTAATTTTGTCGCTTGTTCATATTTGGATCATCTTCTTATTTATCTTCTTGTTTGTTATTGATTGTAGTGCCACTAAAGCATGTCAACTTGTTTATCAATTTTTAATTTATTATTATTATTATTAGAGATACTTTTATACTCACCCTCTTTAAAACATAGTTCATAAATGCAATACAAGATATTTGAAAAAAAAACTCTAATCTAAAAACCGTTTAGTTAGTTCATTAGTTTTCAAAAATTAATTTTTAGGTATCTCGGTAAAAATAATATAGTCATCTTAAAAGAATCGTGCCTTTAAAATTTGATACAAGCATGGTACATATGGCAGTTGATTGTCACGCCATTGTCAACAACCATGTCAACCTAAATGATAATGTGGAGCATTCTTCACGAACTTGACCTAAAAAATCATTAGAAAGTCATTGAAACTGCTATATTGCCACAACTTCTATGGCCTTGATATTGTAGGTGGTGCTCATGTGGCATTTCCTTTTTACTTATAATTTTGATAAAAAACAACAATGTCATCTTACCATTTTTTCATTATTTCTATTGCATTCATTTTCAGTGACGTTTTCATTTATGTAAGTATACTGTCAATGTGGGGGCTCATTTATTTCAACCCAAGAGAGTAGCCGACCATCCAAGTGTACATAGTGGATTGCCCGACCCAAATCTGTTATTTATTTAGACCCGTGTATTTAACATGCACTTAAATGAATAGAGACATACTCAAATCGTCTACCAACAGCCTCAGAGGAAATATTCAGGGACACCACGAGTTATCCACAGGCTAATTGAGTTACTTGTACAACTCAACCTTTTATTTTCTACATCTATAAATTGTAAACCACGACCCGGGGCAATGGGATATAACCTCGATCATTGAGAGACACTAATAAGAATATAATAACCTCTCTGTGGACGTAGGCAATATTTCGAACCACATACATCTATTGCTGCGTGTGTGATTAATTTCTTTTATCTCGATATTACTTTTTGGATATTTATATTGTGATAATTCTTGTATTCACAATTGATGCCATCTGTGGGAAGAGATTATTTTTCCTACAAAATCAGTTATCAATAGAATGCCCATAATGTCTCACCACATCAGCAATATTCCTCAGGTTGGCAATGTGTAGGAAGACCCAGCCCCACTTAGGGTCAGGTCAGAGATTCGTCAGTAATCAAATCCCAGGGTTTCTCTAAGAGAGGTAACCTTTTGAAGAAAGTCAGGGGCCATCTATGTCTAACTAGATCTCAAGGATGGTCGACGTTTACGAAGCCAGGCTTTAAGAGCAAGATAAGGCTACACTCCTCCAAATGGAAGAAAATGATTGCTTGCAAAGGCGAATTGAAAGGATGGAAAGAGATTTCCATAGAGATACTAAGAAGTGTCATGATAGGAATGCAAGTCCTCGGGAGAGAAACACTCCCAATAGAGGGAGGAGTTACAGGCATGACCAAGACAGATCTGAACATATCAGGTCGAAGCATGGCCGATCAAAGAAGTTCCACAGAAGCAATGATCGTAATGGGTGAGGACATCAAAGTTTTGAACTGTAGAGAGATAGACCAACGACCATCTCATCGAGGAGCTAGGCCTACTAGGGAGATATCTAGAATATCTCTCAAAACCCAAAGGAAATTCTCTTTTTCAAGGGCAATTGAAAAAGAGGAACTGTGACACCCCGCCTAATTAATTACCGGGTGATCAGTCCTTAATTAATTAATTTCAGAATATCAAGTCGGTTAAGATAATGCATCACTGTCGAAAACTCAAATTTTAATTTAATAAAAACTAACAACCTAATATTTAAAAAGGTTGGTGTCAAAATTTTATCTTGTTATTAACCATCATCATTAAAGGGATATATCTAATCATTACCATACATCACAATAGCATAAGGAAAGAACTAACTGAATTTAAATAAAGAACTAGAGTAAACACTTCCAGTCAAAATCCCATACAATAATCCAATAACATGAAATCAAAGTCTAATAATAGAATAAAATAACTCTAAATCTCTGAATGTAAAATAGGAGGGACAACAGGTCCAATTGAAATAAATGACTGATAGATAAAGAGAAATAGATTCAAAAGAGTCTACTAGCAATATCCTGTAGCTTTCACAACAGCTACATCTCGGAAAATGAGTGGAATCTCCTAAGTCTGGTGTCCCTGTGGTTGAGCACCTAAAATAATAGAACAAGAGAAGAGATTTGCAGAAAAACGGGTCAGAACCCGAGTAGAAAACAGTTTAAGTATAGCAAGTGCTTAAATTGGTTTATTAGCAGAAATATTATTCATGTTAACTTAGCGTACTCACTTGAGATGTTCACCTCTCATCTAATGTGAACACCTAGCGTACTCACTTAACTACCCATACTAGTCACTATACTCTGCCTGACTATGCGCGGTATGACCACTATGCCGGATAAAAATATCTAAATAACCCGAAGATAATATATCTCTATTATTTAGGAATAGATTAAAGATGCTTTAACTCATTCTCATAACATTCTTAATTCTCAACTGGTGGCCCAATAAGTATACACTGCAATAATGTAGTCAAGATGAAACACTATACATATATAAATCTCACTATGTATACTTACAAATATATATATATATCGATACTCCACCCACGGTTAAGAAATCCCCGGTGCTATGCATACTCGGCTATCTAGTGCCATTGCAACGCTCACGCATACATGACAACAGGTTAAATCTCTCAAAAACCAAAAAACATATACACATATTGGAGGCGAACATAGTCCCAAGCCGATGGGCTACGCACCCATACGACCATCACCACTATCATTATCACAGATAACCCGTACCTAGGTTCCATGCTCTAGTGGTACGACTCAAAATCCCTCTAAGGCACACAAGATATGGTCCTTCACAATGCGCTAACCTCCATTCGATAGCCAGTAGCTAGGTATGTCATACACATAATACTCCAAGTAATAAGCATGCACACAACTTATACAACTTAATAGGCGTTCACGCAACCCAATTACCATAATACGTAAGTAGTATCATTATTATTATCTCTACCACTCACCGAGAATCAACTCTATAATTTCTCTCTCTAACATATATTCTTTCGGATGTACTATAAAGACTATATATCCCAAGAACAATCACACACCCGTCTCACTAGATAATAGGAATCTAAGTCACCCGTTACTAACGTAGGTTATTTATCTCACTTGGATAAACCTAGAATGATTTTTAAATTGATCGGGCCTTAAAAGTGTATTCTGAAATCTCGTTAGAAGTCCGAGGATTCTCGTTCGAATGAGGTCATTTGAACTAGTTCATTCGAACGAAGTTCTCACTTCGAATAAACTCCACCATTTTGTTAGAAGGGTCGTTGGAATTCTCATTGGAAGCCTCGTTCGAACGACCTGGGCAGACTTCGAACAAGAAATCCGAACAGGCCCAGTTCTTCCCCAAATTCGATTTTTCCAACATAACAAACCTCAAACTCAACCCAAATTTCATCCAACATCCAATTGGATAGTTGTAAACTATTCCTAATCATTATGGGGCACTTTCTAATACAAATTAGTGTTCAAATGTTCATGTTTTCAAAAGGGAAACCAATAATTTCTAAATCTCTAAGAATTCTCATATAATGAACCCAACACTTTAATTATTCAAACCATTAATTTAATTTGTGATTTGTACATGAAATCTACAGATTTAATAGTCTACAAATGGGGTAAATCCTCTACATGCAACCCATCACCAAAATCTAATGTTCCTTTACGATTAAACCTAATTAAACCCAAATTCCATCATATTATGACTAATTCATCAACAGAGTTTAACATGAACAATATATGCTAAATAAACTAGAAAGATAAACACTTGCCTTCGAATGGATTTCTGATTCTCGGGTTGAAATTGATATGTGATTGATCTTCTCCGAAACAATATTATGCTACTCACTACTTAATGTTCAACATAGTTATTACTCAACATGATTTCAACATAATCATTTTCGATAACCACTAACTCTCGTCACGCTAGTAATTATTTCCATTAATCGGATTAATTATAAATTAAATTTTCTCTCTTTATATTAATTAATCCTAATATCCATAATTTCATAATAAAAAAATATGCGTAAAAATATGGGGTATTACAGGAACCTCCAAAGAATTTCACTTTTCCCAGATTCAAGATCTATGGCAGGAAGACGGACCCCATAGACCACGTTTGGCAGTACAAGGTAGGTAATGACCCTGTACTGACACAGCGACGCCTTGATGTATTGAATTTTACCTTCTAGACTACAGAACTATCACAAAAATGGTTTAAAAAGCTACCACACAGGTCGGTCAAGAGCTTTAAGTCCCCAATAGAGGCTTTTACTGCTCGCTTCATAACAAACCGCTCTTATCCCAAGAGGATGGATGCATTGGTCATGATGAAGAAAAAGCCACAAGAGAGCCTCCGTGATTAGGCAAAGCGGTATTGGGAGGTATTAAATGAAGTGGAGGACTGCTCGGAGTAGGTTGTCATTGTATCCTTCAAGATTGGTCTGCTGACCACATCTCTGTTGCACTAGTCCCTATCAAAGAAAGAGGCAAGCACCATCAATGACCTTATAGCTCGTATTGAAAAATACACCACCAAGGTTGAAGATGTGGTTCACTCTAACACATGGGACAACGTTATAGAAAAAGGAAATAAAGGAGGGGACATGAGTTAAAATCCAAAAAAGGGAACAAGAACGGGGGCAAGAACAACTCCAAGAATGGGAGTAAGGCCGATCCTTTAAAGGTGTTCCAAGATGTTAACACAGTCTTCAAAAAATGAATATATAAGATCTTGAGTAAAATAAAGGATCAGTCGTTTGTCAAGTGGCCCAAGAATATGGGTGGTGACTCGATGAAAATAATGCGCTGAAATGCGCATTCCATAAAGAGGGAGGCCACGGGACTGAATTATAAGGCTATGAAATCGCACTTAGAAAATTGGCCCAAGTTAGGCATCCCAATGATTACATAGAAAAGAAATCAGACAAGGTCGTAGCCAATGGCGATCGAAAAACAAATAATATTCTTGATGAAGACATGTGACAGGAGTTCGCGATGAATAATGGAGTGTCTAACCTAAAGTAGATATAAGGGAACGCTGTTAGAATGGATTTGAAGAAGGTCACTACTGTCATAGAGGAATTTCAAATTGATCGTGCAAAAAGACAAGTTGGAAAACATTGACGACCAGAGGATATAAACTATACAAAATAAATCGTCTTCACCGAGGAAGACCTGATTAGAGTAAGGACTCCCCACCATGGTGCGCTAGTGATCGCCCTTAGAATTACAAATTGGGATGTCGACAAGCTAGTGGTAGACCAGGGAAGCTCATCAGAGGTGATGTACCTACAGCTATTCCACAAGCTGAAGCTCAAACTATCCGACCTCAAGGAGGCCACAAGTCCATTGATTGACTTCATAGGGAAAATTACAATGCTATTGGGAAAGACAATCTTGCTGGTTAGAGAGGCGACATCTCAAAGATGATTGAGTTCTTGGTGGTAGACATATTCTCCATATCATGCTATTTTAGGCAGAGGATGGTTGCATGCCATAAGGGTCGTACTATCCACCTATCACGAAAAGCTGAAGTGTATCACCGACTTGGATGTGGTTAAGATTCGTGGCGACCAGGGCATTTCAAGGAAGTTCTTTATCCTAGCCATCCACCCTAGGAATGAGAAGAAAAAAGAACCAAAAGACACTCCAAAGGAAGCCCAAGATAGGGCTTCATCATTTAAATAGAAATTATGGTACAGTAGACCAGGGGTAGAGAAGACCAGGGCCCGATGATGGAGTCGTAGAAATCTTAGAGGAAGTTGGTGTTGATAACAAATCATGAAAATAAAAAGTTGATTGACTTCTTAAAAACCAATCTAGATGTTTTTGACTGGGAGACATATGATATTCCTGGGGTTGATCCTAACATAGCCTGTCATCGCCTACATGTCAACTCGACCTTGAAGGTGATTACTCAAAAGGCTCATCGAATAGCCCCCAAGAAGGCTAAAGCGATAGAGAACAAAGTAGGGAAGGTTCTAGATGCAAAATCCATTAGGGAGGTTCAATTCCCTAAGTGGCCATCCAACCCGGTGGTAGTACGAAAGATTAAAGTAGTTGGAGGGTTTGGATAGACTTCACAGAACTTAACAGTGCATTCCCCAAAGACAGTTTGCCACTGCTTAAGATTGATCAACTAGTTGACACAATAGCAGCGCATGAAAGGATGAGTTTTTAGAATGCCTATTCAGGGTACCATTAAATGTCCATTGTTCGGCCCCGATCAGGATAAAACATCCTTCATAACCTAATTAGTTTATACTGTTATAAGGTTATGTCGTTCGCCTTAAAAAATACAGGGGAAACCTATTAGAGCCTGGTCATAAAAATGTTAAAGAAGCTGATGGGAGACCCAATGGAGGTTTACAACGATAATATGTTAGTCAAAAGAAAGAACAGAGATGACCACCTCACTGACATAGCCAAAACCTTTAAAATCCTCACAAAGTAATGGATGAAACTTAACACAAGTAAGTGTTCATTTAGTGTCTAGTCGGGTAGATTTCTGGGCTATTTAGTCAATAAGAAATGAATTAAGGCTAATCCATATCAAATCAATGCGGTCACTAAGGTCCAGTCCTTAAAGACATTGCGAAACATTCAAAAGCTTACTTGTATTCTTGTAATGCTCAATCGCTTCATCTTTAAGTCCTCGGAATGCTGTCGACCATTCTTTCAGCTTCTAAAGAAAGACAATGGCCTCATGTGGAACGATGACTGCTTAAGAGCTTTGGAGGAAATGAAGTCTTACCCCAGCAAGCTGCCCCTGTTGGTGATTACCGACGACGAAGATCCTCTGTATTTTTATCTCATAGTATCAGACCACATTGTTATCTCTTCTCTAGTATATGAGAAGGAAGGCAGATATTACCTCGTCTATTACGCCATCAAGACGCTTTTGGATACAGAGACATTGCTTTCCCTATGAAAAGTTAGCCTATGCTCTAGTGGTTTCCTCAAGGAAGCTGAAACATTATTTTGAAATTGACTCGATTATAGTGATCACTTTATATCCCTTCAAAATTGTTCTTTGGAAAGACTACCTCTCCAGATGACTCTCGAAGTGGTCGACCGAGCTCGGGAGGTTTAGTATACACTTTTAGTCAAGAACACCAATCCAAAGACACCAGCCTAGCGCCCAATAAAAAATGGAGCAGTCAACAAATGAGGAAGCACAGTCCAAAGACTGGAACCTATATGTTGATGGGCCCTCCAATTCTAAGGGGTCAGGGGTAGGGATCATTCTCGTCACATCAGAAGACGCTGTCATCGAACAAGGAATTTAGTTGGGATTTGATTCCTTTAACAAAAAAATCGAATACGAAGCATTGATCATTGGCCTATGCAAAGTCTAATTACTGGGGATAAAATGGCTCTACGTGTTCGACTGGTCTCCAAGTAAGTTAATCGATATTTTAATGCACAAGATGACAGGATGGCAACCCACTTCATCGTAATAAGGGTTCTTATGGCAGGATTTGAGAAGGTTGATATTTAGTACTTCCCCAGGGAGCAGAACAGTCCATAAGCTCAGCAGTGGACTCTGATCTCAGAAGAACTATTTAGATAGAGTTCCTCATCTAGCCAAGCATTGACCAAATGATGGTCACCGAGCAAGTCTTACTCATAAAAAGGGCCCCTAATTGGATAGACTCTGTCATCTTTTACTTACAGAGTGACACGTTTCCTGATGATAGGAGTTTGGCTCATTAATTAAGGGTAAAAGAAACACGTTTCTACCTTACCCTAGGGGAAAGCTCTACAAAAGGTCATTCACAGGACCTTACCTCCAGTGCATTCACCCATATGACACCGAGCAAGTTCTTAGTGAACTTCATGATGGTATTAATGGGAGTTACACAAGAAGGTCATTAGCCTTTCGTACTATTAATAAAGGATATTAGTAGCCTCACATGCAAAAGGATGAAAGCATTTATGTTCACAGATGTGAAAACTTCCAAAGATTCTCTCTTATGGTTCATCGGCCAGCTAGGGACCTAAAATCTTTAATAAGTTCTTGGCAGTTTGTGCAATGGGGACTGGATATAGTGGAACCACTACCTACTGCACCTGGAAATCGCAAATATCTATTGGTTAGCATTGATTACTTCACCAAGTGGGTAGAGGCAGAACTACTGGCAAATATTCGTGATGTCGACATGCCAAGGTTCATCTGAAAGAGCGTCATAACACGCTTTGAGGTGCCAAGGATTATCATCACCGACAACGGAACGCAGTTTGAAAGTAACTTCTTTCAAGGATTCTATGATGAGCATGGCATCAAGCATCATTTCAGTTCTGTGGCATATCCCCAAAGCAATAGTCAGGTAGAAGCTTCCAATAAAATAATGCCCGATGGCCTAAAGAAGAGGCTATAAAGAGCAAAGGGTTCTTGGGTGGACGAGCTCCCCCATATTTTGGGAGCCTACTATACTACTCCTAGGAGAGCAACTGGGGAAATGCCCTTCGTTCTCACCTATGAAATGAAATCTATTATTCCTCTTGAAGTAGGTCTCCCTCCAATGAGAACTAACTTGCTCGACCAAGGGCTAAACGATAGTACATTGCGCACTGAACTTGACTTAGTAAACGAGCGAAGAGAACATGCCATGATTAATTTAGCTTCATATTAGCAGCAACTGGCCAAGCAGTATAACTAAAAAGTCAATCCGAGGAAATTCCAGGTGGCAGACTACGTCCTAAGTAAATTCCAGGTATCCTTTAAAAGTGCATTCTCTCCATGATCGGGCATGCTTGAACGGCACCTCCCGGGGTTTCTTCAGCCTTTCTGGTGCATCGGTCCAACATTTATTATAACCCGCTATCCATGCTTGTCGAGGGACCATTCTGAAGATATGCCTCAACCTTGTAACATCCATTTGGAGACCAACTACAATGACAAATCCTCTTTGGATGTCCTTTTTTAGTTCGATGACCTCCTTCTTCAAGGTATTATTTTTTTCCTGAGTTAGGTCGCCTACTTTGCCCACACCCTTTTCTTTCTAATAGTTGGGCCCTCAAACTATTTATCTCCTCGTATACTTAGGAACCAATTTCCTCTGTGACTTGGAGATCATCCTTTAGCTTGGCCATCAACACAGACTGGTCCTTATACTATTCAGTTCTCACTTTTAACTGCTTATAGAGCTTCAAGAAGGCCTTTTGAACCTGGATACTAACGCCTAAACCCAAAATCCTCCCTAAGTTTAAGGTAGGAGGGATGTATTCCTCCAAGATAATAGGCTATATGCATCACAATAAATAAAAAATGAAACATACGTCAGCATAATTGAAAGAATAAGAAGCATCAATAAAATCAAAAGTCTTTTTCATTGATCAATAGGGGGAAGAAAAAAGCGAGTACAACCAGGGAAAGGAAATTACAAGGAGTGAGAAAAAAGCCCTAACACTATAGATCTTTACTCCTTCACCTTCTTGGATATTTCTGGATCATTCCCTTTCTCACCAACTCTCCTCAATTGGTAGGCAGTCGTTTCGATCTCAGCAGAATCCTTCTCAACATGGTCAGTAGGCTGACCAACTCGAGGCTCTTCGTTAACAAGTGAAGAGGGTCCTAGATGGTGGAGCTAAAACATGTCAGATTCTGGAGGGACTCCCGCTACTCCCAAAGCTTGATCACGTCCTTTCTTAAAGGATACCTTTTTTACGTAGGCAATTTGGATCTCAGCATCATCGTAGGTCGCATTCCATACTTCCATATAACTTTTATCCTTCACGCTTGGGATCTTCTACTTCAACTTTTGAACCTTCCTGACTCGGACCAAATTTTCTTGGATAAGCTTTTCCTTCTCTTTGACCACCCAAGTGTTGTTCACTCGAAGATCAGCACAAACATTTGCCAAACTCTCTCTCTCTCGCTCAAGTGAAACATGAGCATCAACTAAGTCATTTTTGGACTTCTTTAGGGCTTCTTTCAGCTCCTAGTTATTCTTGGATTGATTGGTGTGACCATCCAGAAGATTAGAAAAGTTACACAAAAATTACAAAGATAAAAAAAAGAAAAGGATTAGTGCACAGAAGATGAACATAGAGAAAAGATAAGGGAAAAGAGGAAATTTATCAAAGTAAGTCCTTGGGCGGACTTGATTTCTAGCTGGGCCAACCCCAGCCGTGAGGAGCGCTCTCTGTCTATCACGAGAACGTCCCCTTTTAGTAAAAAAGGGGAAAACATAGGAGTGTTGGTCACACTGGACCCCTCAACAGCTATAGTGAAGGAGGGCTCAACAAGGGCCTTCAATAACAACTTCTTCTTGGCCTTTTCTTTCTTCATCTACTCTTCTTTTGTTCTTTCTACCTATCTTCTCTTTTCCTCTTCTTCTATATATCCTTCTCTTTCCCCTGGCCACTAAGCCAGAGCCACTAACTTAAGGGGAATCTCTATTTTCTCTTCTCAAATATTTCATGCGATCAGACAATATCGCCTGATCATCATCATCAATGTTTATAACTCTCCTCTTCACAGGGGTGCCATCTCTTCTTGTTCTTGTTCTCCTTCTTATTGTTGTTCTTCTTCTTCTCCTTCTTATTCTTCCCCTTCCTCTTTTTTTTTTCCTCTTCCTTTACTATAACTGGTTCTCAAGGCACTTCTTCAGGAATTTCTAAGATACGGACTTTATCAACTGGTTCAGAAAATAAAACTTCTGGTAGTGTTTTGTACTCTCGTACATAAGTTGCAACACGAGGGTGCTTACCGTTAGGAAGTCTATCTTGGGCTCTCCAAGCTTTGAGTAGTTCAGTAACCCTCAGCTCGCGAAGGGAAGGTTCTTGATTTTTATCACGAGTTGCGAAATAAAGGAAGAAAACATAAATTAGAGGATATAATATAAAAGTAGAAAGGATCCAAAAGCAAAAGAAACAAAACGTAAGCAGAAGAAGAAAGATAAATGACCTATATGATCCTCCCCCCAGTCAGGGATCCAAGGACCTCGGTACCTCTCACCCTCAGGTAGGGGAGGATGTTTCCAATTTCTGGCAATGAAGCCTTACCCCTAGTAATCTTTATAGGAGTTAGGAAGATTTACGACTAAAACCTTATCATATTTTCTCCTCTTTAACTATTAAATACCATCATTAGTGTGCGACTAGATGTAGTACACTACAAAAAAACACTCATTTATGTCATTTTGAAAATTGACGTGATGTCAATTAAAATTTAAATGATATAAATGTTTTTATTTATGTTCACTTTAATTTAGTGGTTAATTTTTATGTCAATTATAATAAACTTTCTATAAAAAAGTAATATTTTTGTCAGTTTTGTATAGATACGTGATATACCTATTTTAGTTTTATCCCTAACAAATCCAAAGCTGAGATAAATAAAAAAACGCACGTTCTTTCCCACTAGGTTGAAAATTTGGGCGGAAAAGTCACTTTGGGAAAACAAATAGCGGGCTCTTCCCATTTCCTTTCCTCAGCTCTCTCACCCTCACTCCCTAACTCTCCCCGATCTCTCTCCCATCTCTAGTTATATATCCCCACACACCGATCACGCTATAGATCCATGACCCAACATCTCTTCATGTTTTCAATCCAGTCTCGGCGGTGGTGTCTCCTACATCTCTTCGTTTTTTTAACCCTACGTAGGTAAATCAAACTACATATAGTTTACTATACAACATTGATAGGGTTTATATATGTGGATTTGTTGTGAATGTTCTGTAATAGGTTAGGTTCTCTCTTTATTTATCAAAGTTTAATAGTTACTAGGGTTTTTTTCAAATCAGATTGGGCGATTTGTTTATTTCCATTTGAGCTTACATTTACACACATGTATTCTTCAATTTTGTTAACATTAATAATGAATATGGATTTATTTGTATGATTTTCTTAACCGTAGGGAATCTACCAACATATGTTTTATGTTTCTTGTATTTCTTTCAAAAGATTCTTTCATTTTCTGGACTCTCATTGTCTTATATATAATAATCGTTAAGAAAATTTCTTGCTCTCATGATCTATTTGAAGAATTGAAAGGAACATCGTTAAAAGAACTTGAATTTATTGTAAAATTTATATACAACTCTCATTGTCTTATGTTTATATGTCAAATTGATAGTTTTATTTGTGATGTTGACTAAAATTTATCTGTTAATTTGTGATATGGATCTAAAAATATGGGGAGATTTACAACTTCATTTTAATTTTGGTTAAGATTTATTTGAGTAATGTTGTTTGTAAATATCACGTTTGGAGAGTTGATGTTAAATGGAGAAAAAATTATAAGACACAATTTCATATTTTATTTGGTTTTATTGAACTCCTCGATTATAAATAATGTGAAACATTATATGCATATTTTTAGTTGGATTTCATTTCTTCAAAAATGGATGTATTGGTGTTAATTTTAGGTGATGCACTGTTGTCTCAATTTTACTACTTGACCTAAGGTGATTTGGGAAGACATTAGGTGCGCTACATTATATTTTGATAAATTGACCAAGTGGGTGACTTTATTAGAGACTTCTTTGTGTGATTCCGAAATCAATGCACAATATATTAGGGAAAACATTATATTACTTAGTGAATATGTGTTGTGTGTGTATGGGTATGATAAAAATCAATTAAAATTCTTATTTACCTTTGGTGTATGTTTCTTATAATATTGTTTGAAATAAAAGGTAATTTATTTTCGATATTTGGTTGAAATTTGGGTTTCGTTCAAACCTTATTTGAAGTAATTTGTCAATTTATTTAGCAACTTCCTCCGTCTAAAGCTCTATTCTATTTATCATTTTTTTTCCAGATTTTGAGATAGGAACCGTGGTATTTTAGATCTTGGCTAACAGTATATAATATCTGTATTGATGTAGGTGGTTTTGTTGATTACTCATTTTGAGCTTCGCGAGTTCTTTGCTTCATGCATGATGAGTCATTCTCTTCAGAGTGTCTGTTGATAAGATAAGTTTCTGATGTGATAGACTTTGGATCGCGATTGGGGTTTTGTACTTTCGCTTAGTGTACTTCATTCTCTATTTGTTTGTGGGATATGCCTTAAGTACTTTGGTATTTGCTAATCTGCGTTAACATCTATTTGAGTATGTGGTCCTTCTTTGTACTTCATTCCATATTTGGTTTTGAACTATCTACGAGGAGTTAGTGTCTACGTTTTCTATATATCTCGGTTTCAAACTGTTTGAATGTTAAAATTATAGTATTTTTGAAATGTCTTAGTTCCTCAGTATTTCTATATGTGTTTTTGCATAGTTTGATGAAAAAAATCTTCTTCACTGCTTAACATTTGAGATTTCATGGGATTTCACGGGGGTGAGTTTCTTTGGATTTTTTATTATGCTCAAAGTAGTGATTTTTTTCTTTCATTATTGTTGATTTTAATTCTATTATGTTCACACTAGACACTCACACTTCAATAATTATTTGTTTAAATATGGTTCATCTATGGAATTTTTTTTAAGTATATATATTTTTTGTGCGTTAGGGATGTAAAATTAAGTCTTGATTAGTGTAATAACCCAAAATAGAGGGAATGCTGCAACCATGTGTGTAGTGGAGGTGCAAAGATTAAAGTTACCGAAAGAGTGTCATAAGTTTCAGTAGACATGATGATGACATAAGTACTGTTCAATCACTAAACGACTTAAAAATTAGAGTACAATGGTAGTTGAAAAAATTTGGGACAACAAGTATACTGTAGGTATCTTTGTTTTGGGGGTGGGGAATCATAAAATTTCTAAGGAAAATGTTAGGGATACCCTTTTATGTTACCCCTTTTGTTACCCCTATCTTTAAAGTATCGTACCTTGCTTTCTTTTTACTTACATATGTCCCGTCAGGGCATTAAATACAAAGCAATGTACGACACTTTAAATCTAGGGGTAACAAAAAGGGGTCTCCCTATTAAAGCTCAATTTCTAATAGAATGTCCAATCTCCCGTGTATTATATATCTCTCAATATTTTGCGATATTGCGATTGTGTTGCTACCTGATATGCCCAATATAGTTACTTTGGCTGCGAAACCTACTACCTGGCTGCAACCTGCCCTGGAACGGAGGCTGCAACCCCATCCCTACACTTTTTGGGCCTGCTATGCCTTAACTAACCTGGCTGCTGCCTTTGCTCGGACAGGCTGCGGCACCCCTTCACTGGCGGCCCAAACAGGTTGCGACACTTCCTTTAGCAGGACTAATAGTCTTCCAAGCTTCTAGAAGAACTCTACACTCATTTACTTATCTACTTATTATGTTCTCCGGGCACGTGATACCATCACTGTGACTTCTATAATTAGTGCAACTCTCCTGATAATTGGGGGGACCGAGAAGAAAATTATCCGGTGGAGCCCTAGCCAATTCTCACCTCTCTCTCTCTCTCTCTAGAGACCACCACACTCGGGGGATTCCATTCTCTGTAGCCATAGAAAGATCAACCTCTATCAGGCCTTGTCCTTGGTTGTTTATCTAGCCAGTTACATCTATTCTCTTTTATTCTCTTTTATTCTCTCTCTCTCTCTCTCTCTCTCTCGTACGACTCTTATGGAATTGTAAACTTGTATTACATCGTATATATAATGAGAGTGAATCACCAAAGTGGACGTAGGCTCATTTTCAAAGTCGAACCACTTCGTATTCTAGGAGGACTCCTGGCCCACCATCTCTTGAGTGATTTCTAGATTATAGAGCTCATATTTTTACATATGTACCCCTTTTTAGGGGTCATCTATTCCTAGATTTACTCATTGGTCTCTTTTTCATGACCTTAGATCCGTATTTCTATACCCCTGTGATGTTGCCCAACAAAAATAATGCTGAAAAGGCTATAACCTTCTAAAGTTGGGTAATTAAGGATGAGTTTTATTTACCTGGTTTTGTAATTTTTTGCCCATGATCCAGGGTTTATTGGCAAGCTTCTGCTATAATTTTCACCTAAAAGGATATTTGACCCTTGGTAAACTCTTGGTAGGTATATTCTTAACATTCTCAAAGAGCTAAAACTCACTTTACATAACCAATTTTTGGAATTGCACCCGTGTATAAAACAGGTTACGGCTTAGTAGTTATACTGCCCGTTAGCCGCAACCCTCCTATCGCATCTGGTGCACAATCTCTGGTCATTGGGGAAAAGGACTTATCATTGCATCCTTAAGCTCAACCTTGGTGAAATTTCTTCTACGGCCACAACAGTACATACATTATGCATTATTGGCCGCATCATTATAACCTTGTAGATTGCTAAGTGCAGCTTCCTGATTTCCATACTTGGTCCGCAGCTCATCCTCTATATGCTTCCATTACTCACCTCTATTTAGTTTTATCTCAGAATATATTTGTTTTAAAGACTAACAAAGTAGAAATGGAGGGAAGATCTGGAACAAATTCAGAATAAAATGAAGAGATTGTTAATTTGTACAACAACCTCAACCATCTGTATAACAATCATGCCTCACTTCAGACTCGGGTAAACTTTCTGACTCAAAGGGTTCTTATCTTAGAAGCTGCAGCACCAAAGGCTGGAACACCTACAGTCATTATCGCAGTCGTAGAAACAACTAACTCAGATATTACAGCCAAGAATCGAAAGAGGAAGATGGAGAAACAAAAGCTAGAGAGAGGCTATGAGACCTACACCCCGCTGATTTAACAAATTAAAGACATTTTTTTTATCTCATCAAATAAGACAGATTTCTCCATTGGCTTGAGAACTTGAGGCCCCATCCTCATAAGAGGGACCAGGCCAAATGGTGCAGCTTCCACAGTCATCATGGCCATGACACGAATAATTGCCACACCTTAAAGGATGAGATTGAAAGGCTCATTAGGAAGGGAGAACTTTAGCGATTATTGAAGGATACTTAGGGGGTTCAACTAATATCTGGGAGGCTGCTTGCTAGATTCCATCCTTAATATCGTCTTGTTCACATTTTCCACTTCTTGAACTTTATCGGTGAAGCTTTTTATAGTTGTATCTCCATGACTTTTGTATTTTGTTAAAGTCAAACTATATCTAGCTATTTATATGAATGAATGATAAGCATTAGTCATATGTAAGGTCTTGCTTTCTTATTTGAAAAATCTGATGTAAGACGAAGATTATTTTCTTGATTTGGAAGGAAAAGTCTATTGAAACTTCCTTGTTTGGAAGTCGCATCCCTCTTAACGCAATGCCCATTCTTAGCTTCAGGATGCTTCAATTAGCCACGGGAGTTCACAATGCTCGTTCTTAGCTTTCGGGATGCTTCAATTATCCACGGGGGTTCACAATGCCCATTCTTAGCTTTCAGGATGCTTCAATAAGTCGTGATGGCTTATAATACCCAACCAAGGATGGTTATATATATATCCGATTGTGGCTTGGAGAATCTTCATATTACCTATCTCGTGGAGGCCTAGCAATAACCCAAAATGGATAAAGATTTAATCGTCTGCGGACAATCCTATATCGATTCTGTATCGTCCATGGGTAACCATGTATTAGTAAAAAATGTTGGTGGCAGCCTCACTAGCCGCGACCTGTTCATGCAAAAAATATATACAAATTAAAGTAGGTTATGGAAATTATTAATCAAAGTCCAAATCCTTAAAAGTTCATCCATTCTGCAAAGTGGTCACAGACTTATCACATTAAAGCGAAGACAACAGGCTCAATGTGGTCGCAGCGTGTGCCAACATTTATAGACTGCAACCTATTTTTAAGACTACAAAGACACTGCTACAAGCCAATATTCAAGAAGGCAAATGAAAAACAAAAGTAGTAGTATCCTAGCTTTGATGGCTGCAACCTGGTAGAGAACATGTGAGATTCAGTGTAATATGGGTACGACAACACTAATTCCTATTTTAGTGCCTCAGAAGATAGGTGTCAAAGCCTCATGGGACATTATCGAATGGTTGCTCCCAATCACCCATCATATTAATCTTGCTACTAATCAGTCACCACATTAAAAATATTTTAAGGCCATAAAATATAGAAGGCAAATCAAAGCAAAGAAGGCATTCACGCGAATAAAATATCAAAGATGCAAAGTAAAGGTAGAGTGCAGATGTATATTGAATCCCTTAGCAAAAATATAGCTGCAACCCATTTCTTGCAATGTTTCCAAGTTTGGTAATGGAAATGTTCATCTTGTGATGCAACCTAATATAAGTTGATCGTTTTTATAAATTTCAGAATCAAAATACAAGTTAAAGAAGTAAAATAGGATGTAACATTATCTTCATCATCCCCATCATCACTCTTTGCTGCAGTCTCGGTGTCATCGTTATCTACCACAACCTCTACTTAGAGCCTTTATCTTGCTCTCTCTTCTGCCATGTCCCTCATTTCAACCATGCACTCCACATCCTCAACATTGCTGAGCCCTCAACCAAGGATTTTTTCCTTTGATTCAGGAAATATTTTGACAACCCTATGCTTGAGTTCTTGGATACCGTGGAGATAGGCTTTGATGTTTGTAAGGAAGAAATCCTTGGATTTTTTATAAATAGCTATAGAATCATCCGCAACCTTTGTTAAGGTAGCGACATGAGCCTCTTCCATCTTCTTTATGGCTGCAGCATGATCATTATCCTTTTGTTGGAGTAAGGATGTGCTGCGCTGCTCTAGTTAGTCATATTTCTGCTAAAGGTGGTTAAGTGCGCTCTCAAAGTTAGTGTCCTTCCTGGAAACCTCCACGGCCTTGGCTTCAGAATCTTGAAGAGATATCGCAGTCACAAAAAATCTCTGTCCGGCTTCATCCTTTGCTTTGATAGTCGTTTCTAGGTTCAACTTTGCCAATCAGAGCTCCGCGGCAGATGACTTTTTTCCTGCCTCAAAGGAAGAGACTCTGGCATTTTCCAAATCAATATTATGAACTGATGCCGCGGTCTGATGCATCTTATACAGTCCTTCATATTTTTACCATTGAGAGATGAAAACGTCTGCAACCTAAAATTATAAATGTTAGAATAAAGAATACTATATAGAAAAATGAAGTGAAATAATGTAAAGTGAAGAAATTCTTACCCGGGGTAGATTGTGGAGGGCGTATTACTGTAAATCCTCATGGTCTTCCTCCACCAATTGATCTAGGTCGATAAAATTTAGAATTTCTCTCATCCTGCTGACCGCTCTGGCCGTGGTATCCATAGATGAACTAGGATTGGGTTGTCTAAGTTAAGGCCACGAACGACCATCGGGACTAACCCTTGACCTTCTTTGGAGAGTTGGCAGGTTGGCATTCATTGCAATGATGTTCTGTGGAGGAGATCCGGAAGTAGAAACATATAGGGGTTGTTCCCTCCTTGAAAGTTTATAAAGGACATAAGACCAGTCGCAGAAAGTTGTGGAGCAATGTCATCATCCACTTGGCCTTCTTGCCTTTCGTTGGCCGCGGCATTATCAGTATTGGCAACATTTGCTGCATTCTCCACTGATGGATTGGCGGAGGTAATCTCACTAGCATCATTTGGCTCAGAAATGGGATCAATGGGGGCACCTGTCACTGCGTCTTTAACTTTCTTGGATATTTTTCTTTTCTTTCCCTTTTTGGAGGCATTATTGAGGATAACGACATCCTCGTCCATCTCAGCAAGCTTGGCAACTAAGAGCTCTTGATTTATCTCCTCTCTTGAGAAATAAAATATAAAGTCAAGTTCTAAGGTCCGCACAAATGCTAACATTAGTATATGGAACAGAAAATATTTTAAAAAGTAGGAACTGTAGAATGAGGTGCAGCGCGATGTCGAGGCTACGACATGTAGTCACCTAACATGGAGGGTCGTCCCTACCGCGGCAGACTTTAATATGCTTATCTCTCTTTGATTTTGGGGGATGGATTTCCCATCCCTCTCTAGAAATGTAGAAATATTTTACTTTCTAGTTCTTTACACTGGAAGGCCTCCCAGTATACAAAATCACATTATTGTTTCATAGGGTAAAATAGCAATATGCAAACTTAATGGAGTTCTCCTTTGGTTAGTAGAAGTGGAAGAACTCTGCAGGAGTAATATCTCTGCTGAACTTATCCTTCCAATGTATCAGCGAGGCAAGTATAACCCTCCAGCCATTTGGGTCTAATTGGGTTAGTTCCAAGTTCATGGCACTGAAGATTTTCCTGATGGGAACTGGCACAGGTATTCGCAACCCATAATTGAAGGCATGCAGAGGTAAATATGCCCCATCATTGGGAATTATGAAATATTATTTTTGTTTCGTAGTAGGAGTTGAACAAATAACTCCCGCAGGAAATTCAAAGACCGCAGTTACTTGATTGATCCACTCTTCAGTCATAATACAACGAGCATCCAAGTAGGGCTGACAATTTTTGACACGATAACCCATTTACGGTAATAACCCGAACTTGACACAATTAGCTTGGATAGATTTAAAAGTACCCAAAACTTATACTCAAATCAAAATCAACGTGACACGAAAATGACACGACTAACCGAAATTGCCACCCCTACGTTCAAGGTAGAAGGAGCTCTTTTAGATCTATTGGAAGGCCCAACTGGGACATCTCTGGACTGTGATGGCCTAGTCGCAGTAGCCGTTACCTCAATATGGGGATTATTGCTGGAGTTAGTATCTTCCTTCATGTTCGCAGCCTCACTAGCACCCCTACAACCTAAAGAGTCCACAGAATCAGATCCAAGAATAATGCAATATGGGAAATTTTTTAGCAGGAAATGTCCAATAGCCTTCAAAGGCATCATAGAAGGAATGTTAGGAGGAAGAAGTCCGATTGTGAGTTTTCCAAAAATATTCTTGAAACCCTTGGGGTCCTAACTCATAAGGACGCAGTAGGACCTGAAAAGCGTCAAGTTTTAGTTGTTAGGGTGCCGCGACCAATATGGTTAGAAAAGACTCAAATAAAGGTTGTGGCGTATACGATATATATATATATATATATATATATATGTTCAAGTATAGAAATTTATAAGTTCAAGATACATGATTCTCAAAGGCTGCAATCGGTTACCCTAAGTTTCAACCCTAGCCTAAAGACTGCAACCATGTGGAGTTACTACTACCAAGTGGACTCAAAATCATAGACTAAGCAAATTTTATCAACTACAATATATAGACTCTAGCCAATTAAGGAAATTCCTACAGGTTGCAGGTGGTTGATTTAATAATTAAAGGCTGCAACCAATCAGTTTAGAACCAAAAACTGCATCCAGGGGGATTATAATTATCAAAGAATAGCCGCGGCCTCATCGATTTAGCAAAGATATGGAAGGACACACAAACAAGTGATTTCTTAAAATTTTTGTTCCCAAAGATCGAAAATCCAGAATTCAAGGGTTTTGGCCAAGAACATCAAGAACGTGTTCTTGGCCAAAAACAAGTTTCAAAGTGGGGTCAAGGTGAGGTTTAAACTTGAAAAATTATTGTTCTTAACTCAAATCGATTTTAAATACCTAAAATTACCCAAAGACCTGGCGTATGTCAACATGCTCATTAAATCCCAAAAACTCTACCTACCCGAAAGTTAAATTGTTCATTGTTATATCTAAAACTCAGTCATATAATAGCAAATAACCATATTGCAAATCGGTTGAGATGTTATTGCAAGTACAAGGATTGAAAAGCAAAAGTATGAAGTCCTACCAAGAATCAGAATTCAAATCAGGTAGAAAGAGATTCAGCTAACTTGTTTGACTAATTCATTAAGAAAAGATCACAATATGTAGATCAGAAGCAACAAATTCCAAAAAATATTGAAGAATAATGAGAAATTAGTTCAAAAAATTATCTGGAAATCAGTAGACAAAAGAGCGTAGCCTCAAACAACCAGCCAAATGCCTTGAGCCACCACTTGAAAAACCAAAAACCGCCTTGGAATCTCGTCAAAAAATAGGAATGCAAAGGTACATAGTGTCGCTTTCGATTTTCTCTCAAGATAATGGATAACGTAATGAAAGCCACGACATCTAAGCACTTATATAATAGGGCGCTGGAAGTTGAAGTGTCAAAACCCAGGGGCCGCGGCGCCTTAAGAAAGTTTTGAACGATTACACTACATCATAATGTTCCGTTGAGCATACAGTTCAGCCACAACCCCAACTCACAAACACTTTCACTACGGATTGGGGACTTATTGATATGCCCAATATAGTTACTTTGGTCGCAAAACCTACTACATAGATGCAACTAGCCCTGGAACTGAGGCTGCAGCTCCATCCCTACACTTTCTGGGCCTGCCATGCCTTCGTCAACCCGGTTGCTGCCTTTGCTCAGACAGGCTATGGCACCCCTTCACTAGCGCCCAAACAGGCCGCGTCACTTTCTTGAGCAGGAGTGACAGTCGTCCAAGCTTCTATAACAACTCTACACTCATTTACTTATCCACTTATCACGTGCTCCAGGCACATGACACCATCACTTTGACTTCTATAAAGAGAGGATCCACTACACCAAAATGGCCAAATTGTCACCTTTCAGCAGGCCAGCCTTGTCAAGGTCATTGATCGTGACAAAAAACACGCATTTTTTGTCACGGTCATTGACCTTGACACGACCGTGACAAGACCGTGAAAAATTTACTTGTCACGGACTTGTCACGGTCAATGACCTTGATACGACCGTGACAATGTTAACAGCAAAAACCCTTTCCCCCTTCTTTTTTCCCTCCCGCGCCGTTCCCTCCCTCTCTCTCTCTCTCGACGCTGCTCTCTCTCTCTACTTTCAGGTTTAATTCTCTCTCTCTCTCTCTCTTCCATTTATATATATGTTTGTGTGTATATATATGTGTGTATGTGTGTATATATGTGCGTGTGTGTGCATGTGTGGGGGGTGGGGCAGGGTGGGGGCAGGGTGAGGGTAGGGGGTTAAAAATGTAAATAAATAAGTAATTTTCTATAAATTTCCAAAAATAATATCCAAAAATGTAAATGTAAATAATATCCAAAAATAATATCCAAAAATGTAAATTTGTAGTAATTGTCATCCGAAGTTGCTAAAAGCATCCGAAGTTTAAAAAGCATGAAAAATAAAATATTTTTTAAGATTTGTGGTGAATAACTAAAGTTAAAAAAAGTATTACTTTAGGCATTAAATTACTTTTTGAATTCGGGCGATGCGCGTAAATTTGTAGTAATTGTCTTATAATAAAGATCAATTAGTCTATGTTGTTGAAAATTTTGATCAAATTGGTGAGCCCTTCATATTTTAAAAATGTTGTTTTTATTCCTATAGAACAGCTTAGATAGTTTGTGTGTGTGTGTGTGTGTGTGTGTGGTCAATACATGAATTTACTTTTGTATTTGAATTAACCCATGAATTTATTTTTGTATATGAATTAACCCATGAATTTATTTTTGTATTTGAATTAACCCATTATATGAAACATACTTGAAATTAAATATAGTGCGCATATATACTAGCATTCTACTTCTTATGCGTACGCATTCAATAGCCCTTAGACCCGTTCGAGAGTCATTACCCCTGTAATGAGATCTCTCGAATTGTCCCGTTTGGACAGTTTGAGACTGTATAATTTATGTATAATATTCTTATTGGCTTAAAGTTGTTACTTTTGGAGGAAGTTCTGCAGTCGTATCTTAATGTTCTCTGGGTACATACTAGATTGACAAGTGTGACTGTTATTTCAATTGACCAATTGAAATAACACTCACACCTGCCAATCTACGTCGTGTACTTGGAGAACTAAGGGGATATGCTGTCGAATTTTTTTCAAATTGTAACAATGTGCATGAGCTGTTAAGTATATTACAGAAAAATGCATTTTTGAATGGGATAGGACCACTTACCCTTTAATATGATAATTAAATGATGGGATAATTAAATAAAACATACTATAAATCTAAGTTTTGTTTACCTTTAATAGGTGTTTAGTTGTGGTAGCTGTGATGGGATATCCGAAATACAAAGAGTGGATGGGTGAGACTAATAGAATGGGGGATGTGTTTCGCAGAGGTGCTAACGAATTTGTGAAATATGCAAAGAGATGTCGTAATGATGAAGAGTTTCCATGTCCGTGTGCTAGGTATAAGAATGGTAAGTTGTTTGAGTGGAAAACAGTTGAACTACATTTGTTAAGATCGGGTATGCAAGATAGTTATCGATTTTGGAGTTTTCACGGTGAATTGAAAGTTCCTTTTGTCCCCGACCAACCTTCACAACAACCTTCAACAAGTAGAATAGATGTAGAAGGGGACGACGTAGATCATAATATGTTAGAGGATTTAGTTAATGATGCGTATGGAGTTTATGAAGCTGAGGAGAATGAGGTTACTGATGATGTAGAAGATTTAAGTGATCGTGAAGATAACACGATAAAACTTGACGATAACTACCAAAGTGTAAAATTTAAGGCGACCCAACCGTTATACTCTGGTTGTGAGAAATATCAAACAACTTTACATGCCATGGTTGGTTTGCACAGTTTGAAGACGCAGTACGGTTTGTCTGGCAATAGCGTGACGGGAATTCTGAAATGGGTGAAGGGCTTATTACCCAAGGTGAATACACTTCCAAATAGCTATCCTGTTATAAAGAACAGTTTGAAAGGTTTGGGAATGAAGTATAAATCGATTCATGCTTGTGTGTATGACTGCATACTATACCGAAAGAAGTATGAAAATCTTGATCGTCGTCCGGTATGCGATGAACCTAGATATGTCCAATCTACTAGTAAGGAAGGCATGCAGAGAAGAACTTCACTGTATTAGATGTGATGCATGCAGAGAAGAACTTCGCTGAACATATTGTGGGTACTTGCCTTGGGGGGAGTCATTCGAAGGATGGAGAAAATGCACGAAAAGACCTTAAAACGTTAAAACTTAAACCACAACTATGGTTGAAAGAAGATAGTAGGGGAAGGACAATAATTCGCCCTCGTGCTTTTACTTTGACGAGTGAGGAAAGGAAGTTGCTTCTAGACACAATATATAATTTGAAGGGCCCATCTACTTTTTCGTCCAACTTGATAAGGATTGTGAATTATGTTACTCATGAGTTATGTGGGGTGTCCTATTTGTGGAGAGGAGACTGAATCTCTTCGTCTATCCGAACACTAAGAAACGCCATAATCCTATGGAGCGATGCTCTGCAAATTCCTCCCAACCGTTATGTAGCCAAACATCACCAGTTGAAGTTGTCAATTCCACCCCACCACTTGGAACTTCTAGCAAAACATGGGAGACCATTGAAAGGTGGAATTGACAACTTCAACTGCTGATTTTTGCCTACACAACGGTTGGAAGGAATTTGCAACGCATAACTCCATAGGATTATGGTATTTCTTAGTGTTTAGATATGAAGAGAATTATAATTGACACGATTGCCCGGGGTACATTAGTTGGAAGGAGGTGACATATGAGCTCAAGTTAGCTGTTTGAGTGACACTACAGGTAATGTATTTATATTTATATGTCAATTTTGATTTCGATTTCAATTACGATTTATATTTATCTATATTTGAGGGGCGGATACTAATTTTACTTTATTTCAATTCAGGGGACAGGGAGTGGCCCTAAGGGTAGGCCACATATGCTCTATACTTATGTGGCTATTCGGACGAGAAGGGAAGGATAAGGAGGTGTTCCCGAGAGTCGCGGTACAAAATCTCTTTTCCATGCAAATAGTTTGTAGATTTGAGATAAAATGATGGTGATGTTGTTTCTTTTTAAATAGTTTCTTATTTGAATATATATTTGCATTATCTTTAGTTTGTTCGGATAAATGGTGTTTAGAACAGGTACAACGTTGCTATAACAGGTACAAATATACTACTGGGCAGTGGCAGTGGCCATACTGCCCAGCAAATTTTTTTTTAAATTCTGCCCAGAATTGTCACGGTCATTAACCGTGACAATTTTTTTTAAAAAGGGTCACGGATTTGTCACGGTTTATAACCGTGACAAACGTGTCACGGTCATTGACCGCGACACGACCGTGACACAAAACGCGAGTTTTGTGTCAAGGTCAATGACCGTGACACGACCATGATAAAAAAAGTTGTCTCGCCTCGAAATGTCACGGTCATTGACCTTGACAAGTTGGATTTGTCAAGGTCAATGACCTTGACAAATGGGCAGATTTGGTGTAGTGATCTCACCTCATAATTTGGGGGGGGGGGGGGGAAGAGAGAATTACACGACAGAGGACTGCCCAATTCTCAGCTCTCTCTCTAGAGACCACCACACTCAGGGGCTTCCATTCTCCGCAGCCACCGTAAGATCAACCTCTATCAAGCCTTGTCCTTGATTGTTTGTCTAACCAGTTACATGAGTTCTCTTATATTTTCTCTCTCTCTCTCTCTCTCTCTCTCTCTCTCTCTCTCTCTCACATATGACTCTTATGGCATTGTAAACTTGTATTACATCATATACGTAATGAGAATGAAGCACCAAAGTTGACATAGGATTATTTTCACATCCGAAACACTCTATATTTTGTGTTCCTTTGTTTATTGCTTGCTTTATGTTTATTTGAACACTTGATATGACGCTCGAGAGAGACACGTATCCGATTTCTCATATCATCACTACCAACATACTGGTTTTGCCTTTTTAATTTGTTTTGTTGAATTATAGGGTGGAGAATACAATAAAGGATTAGTATAGTTTTTGTAGTCATTTGCCCAATCCTTATTATGTATCGGGTGTTATATTGTGGTTTAAATTAATAAAAATTTTGATATTGGTTCCGTTTATTGTACTACTCATGTATTAGACTGCTTAGTTCATTGTACTGATCCGTTTCAAATTTTGATTATTATTAATCATTCAATATGTTTATTTATCATTCGTTTATGATATTTCTAATTCCATGTATCGAAAGTTGAGTAATTGTATTTTGGTCCATCAATTAGGGGATTAATTTTGAATTTTTAAAGCAGGATTGTGATTAACTATGATAACGGGAACTTTTGCATTTCGACTGGGAAATAAAATTTGCATCTAGATGAAATGGATGGGGTATAATACCCCATATGTATTTCATTACAAAAATGGTTGGTTTTATTGTGAAGTGAGATTAATAAGGGATATAATTGTTCTAATATTTGATAATATTATTATTTCTCTTCATAACATTGTATATTATGCAAAATTTTGTTAAGTTATTTCTCTTTCACGACAATGTTATTATATTATTTGATGTTATTGTATTAGTTATAAAAGTTCAATCTTTTAGGGATTTTTTAAGTGTTGTTCATATCAAATTGGAAATTTTTGCTTCAAGAAATAAGCTTGCAGGTTTAGTGTTCGTCTAACTAGCATTGTTCCTCAAAATGCAAGTCTTGATTACTGTAGATTTTTGGAACACCTATTATCCCAGAAGTAGAATATACTCTGATGATGACAGCATTTTGGTCCATTGAAGATGTTTATCAAGAAAGCTTTGCTCACTGCCTATCAGATGACTCTAATACTCTATCATTGTGATGTTATGATTCTTTTTTGCTCTATGCATACTAGGGGTGGACAATATGGAAAAGTGTCCATCTTCCACCCTTTAGATCCTTGGTAAGAAGTCACAATTCAGGTGTTCTATTTTTGTTTGATATTCTATAATTGGTAAAACTAAATTATTTCCATGTTATTCACAATATTAAGTCGTTTTAGTACATTTATTTTTCATGAAAATTATGATTTCACCCCATTTCAATTTTGACCATTTCCCACCTTGAAAAGCTTTATAGTATTAAGAGTATATTTTAATTTTTCAATATTTATTTGGTTATTTTCTATTGATTAGATACTCGTGATTGTTATTATATTTTTTTAACGCATAATGCTTCGTTGTTTTCCTGTATTCTACACAAAGTATCCATTGTGTCCATGGTTAAATAGATTGTGCTATGGATATAACTCATGTTTGGGATGTGAGTATCCAAACTTTGTGTCTTTAAATGGTTATTATTCTTTGTGAACTTTTTGTATTTATATGATGTCGTTAGAACAATTTAACGCTTCCTTTAAAATGTCATGCTTCAAATAACTCTAATCAATTGTATAAGCAGCAATTCTTTACTACATGTGATATGATAATATGTTATAGATCTTGATAATATTTCTTTAGATGTGAGTGTGTTTCTGTATTTGTTTGTTTGTAAGGATTTTTACTATGCAACATTATTGATTTTGGTCTTTTTTTCTTTCACCCTTAATCAAAGTGACAAACAAGTTGTTACTATATTGATTATTGATTTCCATTCGGTTAATAACACCACTTCAGATAATTTCTTAATATATTTCTCTTTTATCAATAATTTTTTATTCATTGTTGTGATGCATGTATTTTTATTAAATCCATTTCCCTTTCTCTTCGTCTTTCTCTCTCTCTCTCTCTCTCTCTCTCTCTCTCTCTCTCTCTCTCTCTCTCTCTCTCTACTTTTATATCAAAGAAAATAATCGTTTTTCCCATCCATCGAGAATCTTTAGCCTTTGTTGAGCAGGAAACTAAACAACAGATCCTTGTCACTAGAATCAGGGTCATTTCTCCAGTAAATTGCATTAAAATCATTTTCACATTATAGTTGGGGCATATGTTTTTGTTTTATATGTCACACAGTATTTTCTTACAAAAAGGAAAGGAAGCAGGCCTGGTAATCTAATCCTTGATGAGTAATGATAAAGACTGACAAAGTTCATATAAAGTTACTCATAAATTGGTATGACAACTGTTACGATTTATTACATAGTAACTTACTATAAACTTAATATGAGTTAATTTGCGATAAACTAGTTATTATGTTGCATATTACTAGTTAATATGATACATGATATTACTAGTTATGATACATCATATTAGCTAGTAAATTGTTAATATTAAGTTTATAGTAATATGATATAGCATATTACTAGTTATGAGTTAATCATGGCAGCATATTAAGCACGAGTAAACTTATTATTAACTAGTAAACTTAATATGAGTAAGTTTGTCATGAGTAAGCATGAGTAAGTTCATATAAATTGTCCTGTTTATATTTAGTTTACTAGTTACTAGTTATATTAAGTTTACTAGTTACTAGTTAATATGATTACTCATGGAAACAATTGCCATGAGTAAGTTTACTAGTTAGTATGTTGTCTATGTTATTTTGGCAGTTATTACTTCTACGTTTGTGTTTCTTGAAAGAGGACAAAGAACAATAGGGTATGAGACAAGATAATGCTACTCCAAAATATAACTTACGAAATTTCCTCCAAAATGCGTTATCAATTCCTTTATTTCTTATTTTGTTTTTGTTCATATATTTGAGATTAACTTCAAGTTATGCTTTGATAATTTTATATATGTCCTCAATGTATTGAAAAACAGATTGGATACGAATTGGAGCATTTTCCTTTGACTCCTAATGGCACTACTCGCAGAGAAGATGATATGTCCTTTGAAACTTCCACCGGAAGGGAATGCATTGATTTCTTATATCAAGTTAGTGTGTTACTCTCTATCTTTCAAGTTGTTGGCATTCCATCTTGATATGAGCTGATAAAGTTCAATTTGGATTTTTTTTCATACTTGTGTTACTCATGCTTTTAATACAAAGACGAGAGACAAGATAATGACAATGGTCTTGTGATTTCTTTAATTGCTCTATTTTCTATATGTTCTTTTATTTTAATTTCAATTGAATTGAAATTAAACTCGGCCCAATCTTTTACAAAAAGGATTGAGCCGTAGATAAGACCTTTCGTATTTCGATTCATGAAAAAATAGGATTTCAAATAGATATGGGACATCAGCTATATATATAACAACAACTCTCTCTTTCTCTCTCTCTCTCTACACACACACACACACACACACACACACACACACACACATATATATATATATATATATATATATATATATATATATATATATATATATATATATATATATATATGGAGCCATGGTTTTTGAATAATATCTCCACTTTTTAGGCATGATATTTTCTTCCTTTCATGCCCATCCCTGAAATATCATGCTAAAAGTAATTTTATTATTATTATAAAAATATTTTTAAATAGATATGGATATATTTAAAATATATATTTTCGTAAAATATTTTTTTTAACTTTTTTTTTAAAAATTTTAATTTTATGTTTTAATTTTTTTTAAAGGTGTTTTTTTTAAAACAAAGGCGGATTATTATGATTTGGGTTTTATCACAGGGGAAAATTTATCATCGTGCCCTCGGTACGGGCATCCGCTAGTATATATATATATATATATAGCAGCTACGTTGGAGCAAAAACGCGATACCTTGCACGACCGCAATTATAAACATTGGATTCAAGGGGTTCTTTTGTCTCCAATTTGGGCAGATTCCTTTTTTTGTTGTCTTTTGAGTTGGAATCAGTGTATAATGTAAGTCCCTGGTTTTGATGTGCTTGATTTAGGTTTTATAGGGTCTGTTTTGTCGTTTCAATATAGGTGCACCATAGCCATCTTGTTCTTATCTTGTTCCCATTCTATCTTTGATCAAAACATTGGATTCAAGGGGTTCTTTTATCTCCAGTTTGGGAAGATTGCTTTTTTTGTTGTCTTTTGAGTTGGAATGAGTGTATAGTGTAAGTCCATGGTTTTAATGTGCTTGATTTAGGTTTTGTAGGGTCAATTTTATCGTTTCGATATACGTGCATCGTATACATCTTGTTCTTGTCTTGTTCGCATTGTATCTTTGATCATATTGTTATGTTCTGTTTCTAATCGGAAAAACAAAAAACTACAATGAGTTGTGCCATGAGCATACATTTTCTCCTTACTCCAGCGCCCATATATATATATATATATATATATATGAAATTTTGACTTTCTTGATCAATATAATCATATTCTCCCCTTGTTTCTTTGCTAATGCAGTCGATATATGTTGATATGCTGATCAATATAAGAAGATCACGTTGCTAAGACATAAGGGCTGGATAATAATGAGGGTGATGTAATGTCCACAGGGACAAAAATGGAAGATTCTTTTGAGAATTATCAAGATAAAGTTATTGTTACTGAAGGTCCTTCAGAAGATTATATATTCGGGGTCAAGAGTTAAAGTTTTATGTTTTCAACTAAACATTTTGACTATACCTCGGATAACTTTGTTACTACAAATGATACTAAAGTGAGTTCTAGCGCAACTATTGAGGGGACACCATTTAAGTTTGCTTCTTACACAGAAAATATCCGGAGTAGCTTCGAATTTTTCACTTTTACTCAATCTCAATTATCAACAGAAACATGACTAAGCAAAAAGAAAAATCGTTTGAAAGTTGGTCTTGATTCTTATAGTTCCCCCGTGTAATTTTTTCCACTCTCTAGAGCTTCGTCGATTGTGTCTCCTAAGCATGGTAATATGAGCGACATCGTAGCTACTTTATCAAACAAAAATGGGAATAATTTTGAACCAGTTAAAGAACAGGAGGTTGAGAAAGAATCTACATCGACTCCTACTATGAGCATTGTGACTCAAAAAATGTGTGAGAAGTGGTGACTAAGGTGGCATTTGGAAATTTTATTGCCTCGCATTTTAATTTGTAATCTTTCTTAGGTTATATGTCCTTGCATTACTTATAATATCGTTGGCAATTTAGTCAATTAGACCCAATTTGGACATTTTATGTTAGATTTTATTTCTTGTACTCGGGGGTCCATCCGCTTTGGAAATATAGCCCAGTAAATCGGCTCATTCTCTTTGGAAACCTTAGTCAAGTAGCGACAAAGGTTATGAAGCATGTTTTATTTACCCCCTCGTATCTTATTTTTCCTAGGCGCACATGTCACTCGCACCCCTTCTCTCCCGCATTCATTTTCTCCCACGTTTCTATATATATATATATATATATATATATATATATATATATAAGGAGCGATGATGTTTTTACTGTTCATAAGTTTAGAAGACAATTAATGGTTGAGATTAAATGTGGGTATTTGCAGCTAATGGTTTCACATGAGGCCACATGGGGCTGCAAATTTATAAAATATATCACGCTCTACCGCTCTGACAATTTTAGCTCGAGCCTCTCAATATCTCACCCACCCTAATAACTGGTCCTCAAACATACAACCTCTGTCTCTCTCAAACATACGACCTCCCTGTGAATGTTTTAAGGAGAGAGAGAGGGTTCGTCAAAGTTTGAAAGGTTTTATTTAACTTAGATCATTTTATTTTTCTTCTCCAATTTTTTTGAAGGGTCTAATGTCTTTGGTACGAGGCCTCTCTCTCTCTCTCCTTATCTATCTATCTATCTATCTATCTATCTATCTATCTATCTATCTATCTATCTATCTATCTATCTATCTATCTATCTATCTATCTATCTATCTATCTATCTATCTATCTATCTATCTATCTATCTTTTTGGATGTGTTCTGAATACCCATAAGAGAAACAGGTATGAGACCTCTCTCTCTCTCTTAAACCCTCGCTATTTTGAATACCCATCAGGGTTTATGAGAATGGGGTTGTTTTTTGTCTTAATTTGATTTATGCATCAGGGTTTTCTGGTTTCATTTTTTTAGAGATAATCAGTCCATAATTTGTTTTATTATTTTTTTGTAGATATTCACTCACGGATTCATTATACTATTGTGTATTTGAGAATCTCGCACACCAACTACACACATTTTCCATGACTTCTCTCTCAGGTATCTGTGATACCCCGACTAATTAAATACCGGGTAGCTACTCCTATATTAAAATTAATACAAAATGCCAAGTTGGTTCAGTTAATAGCATCACTGTCGAAAACATTTTTATGATTACTAACCACCTAGTATTTAAAAAGCGAGTTGCCAATTTTTAAATGAGATCTGATTAACATGAAGTAAGTGAAGAATAAAAGAATAACATAACCATACACAATAAAGTCCCAATAGTGAAATCAACAAGTAATAATGAGTCTAGAGGAAATACTCCTCACAACAATCCAAATATGGAAATAAATAAAATGAGTCTGCATCCTGAATTAATTACAAACCAAAGTCTGAATAACTGAAATATAAAAAGTCTCTAATAGAAATGGGCGACATGCCCTACAAATGATGAAACTGAATATGGAGTCAAGACTAGAAAATGAGGCGTCTAATATCAAGGCCCTGTAACTCCCACAACAGCTACAGCTCGTCACCTGAATAGAATTCCTATGCATGGTGTCCTTGTGGCTGGGCACCTAAAAAGGTTTTTACAAAAAGTAGATTTGAAAGCAAACGGGTCAGAGCCCGAAAGTGGAGAGTATTTTAAAAACAGCAAGTGCTTTAATAACATTAAAACAATGAATGCAAAGTACATGTTAGGACGTGCTCTCACACGAAATACTCACCTCTCGACTAATTGTGCACTCCTAACGTACCTTACCCATTCAAGTGATTCTCATATCTAACTAAACCGACATAAGTTCTAACCTTCCTACTCAATTCACAATATAAATTCCCAATGTTATCACTTAAATAGATAGCTTTAATTAAACTCGGATTCTCAATTATCAGCATTACCATTTCACAGCAGATTATCCCTTTTTATCTTTATCAAGACTTACTACAATCATACTCGCAATTAAACATAACAATTCCTTTTCATTTAACCGTATATTATTCGCATCATAAATATACAATATAAGCACCCCGAGGCTAAGCTGTGGTGCACACATACTCTGTTATCCATCCCGGTACATCACGTACATAAGGATTACAAATTCCGAATCTCTCAGGAATTGTTAGAATAAGCACAACACACAAAAATGAAGGCGAGCATAATTCAACATATCCATGGGTCACGTACATACCTACGCTCCATAGTCAGCTGACTTATTAACTCACAAATAAGTCATTCTCTTGAACTATGTCCTCGAGGTACCAATCTAAATCCGGGCACACAAAGATTAGATGGCCCTAAGCGAACGTAAACCTCCCGTGATAGCAAGTATGGTAGGTATGTCATACACATAAAATCATATACATATACTAATCATGCACACGTCTTAGTAATTACTATAATTTAATAGTGGTATACTTCTCATTCTTATACCAACTTATAATGTTACGCAATTCACATATCCCCGGTTAATACTAACATTTAAATCGTCAATTATTCTCACATTGTAATTAGTCACTCACGTCCTAATCCACAATTTTCATTTGGTTCAAATCACACTTCTATGTTTTACTCCTCAATATATCGCAAATATCCCAACTATATCAATTAGTCATCACAAAAATGTTATCTCTACAAATAAACCAGGTTACGGGACATTAGAAATCAAATCAGGCCAAAAAGGCCAATATGTCAACTCGTTAGAAGTCTCGTTCGAACGAGAGTTCGTTCGAACGAAGTGGGCATCTAATGAGATCTTGTTCGAACAAAGGAATCGAACGAACATCCAACTCGTTAGAAGTCAAACTGTCACCTCGTTAGAAGCTCGTTCGAACGAGCTCGTTCGAACGACCTGGGCAGGTCTTCTAACGAGATGCCAGATTCGAGCCCAGAATTTTCCTATCTCGTTTTTCTCTATTTTCTTCACCTCTAATCCCATTTAAAATCGTCCCAACAGTATTTTAAGGTTTCTAATCCACACTAAACATTCGTAGGTCATAACTTAACATTTATATAGGGCCAAATCTTCCTAAACATCATCTAATTATCATAACTCCCCAATTTTTCCCAAACCTTATGAACATGAACCCTAGAAATTTAAAGTCTTCAATTTCCATAAATAAATCCATTTTTTGTAACATAAAAAGTAGAATTTCTTTTAGTCCAATGACCCAATAACAAATCTACATGCAAACCTATATCAAATCTGAATTTATAACTCCAATTTCATGGGTTTTTATAAATCTCCCAATACAATGCAAATATATCAATTTCTAAGCATGGAAGAAGCATTCGCTTGAAATTAACGTAATTAAACCACTTGCCTCGGATTATTCTCTGAATTTGCTGTTGAATTGATGAAGGTTGGTCTCTCTCTTTCTCTCCCAAGGTTGAAGGTTGAAGATGGAGGTTAAGGCTTTCTCTTTGGGAACTTTTCTAACTTCCTCCTCTAACTCCCGTTGCCCTCTAATCACTTAATTTGATGGTAATGGGTTAGTGGGTTATTAAATTCCCTATTTTTAATTCCCAAAATTCGTTGGTCATAAATCTCAAAATTACCAAAATACCCTTTTAAGTTGCCGGTATGACCTGAAAATGCCCCGGGACCCAAACTAAACCTCCGGCTAGTGTTTTCTGACTATTTCGACCCTTACGGACTCATTGGCGCACTCAAAATGACCATACGGTTGATAAAAATAAAATTCACTTTTTAATTTAAATAATTATATTCCTGACGCGACTGTCACGCGCGTCCCAACAAAATTTCCCAAATTGCCGTATTTCAATCTCGTGACAATTTCAATAGTTTCAATATTCATATAACAACATATGTATACACATTATAATCAAATACCAACTCACATCTCATTAGTATTTTATTCGGATTAATTCTCAATTAATTCCCATTTAATTTAATTAATCCCACAATTAAATATCACAAAAATACGGGGTATTACATACTTCCCCCCTAATAATAGAATTTCGTCCCGAAATTCGGAACTAGAAAGTACCTGGTAAGAATAACTCTGGATAACGTTCGCGCATCTCATCCTCGCGCTCCCATGTGGACTCCTCGGCATTATGATGCCGCCACTGAACACGTACTAACGGAACTATCTTTGACCGCAGTTTCCTCTCACTTCGGTCCAAAATAGCAATCGACCCCTCCTCGTAGGATCTATCAGGCTGGAGATCGATGTCCTCCAAAGCAATGTGAGAATGAGGCAAATCGTCCCTAAGATATTTCCTTATCGAGGAAATATGAAACACATCATGAATCCTGTGCAAATGTTCTGGTAACCCAAGTCTATATGCAACAGACCCAATCCGCTCGATGATAGGAAATGGTCCCACGTATCTCGGTGCCAACTTCCCCTTCTTCCCAAATCGCATAATCCCCTTCATAGGAGATACTCTGAGTAAAACTTGGTTCCCCACTTGGAACTCCCTGAAGAATCTGTTCGCATCAGCGTAGCTCTTCTGCCGATCCTGAGCTACCCGAATGCGACTCCGTATCAATTCTATCCTCACCGAAGTATCCTGAATCACTTCCGGCCCAAGTAGTTTGTTATCCCCCACCTCCAACCAACATGCTGGGGAACGAAAAGGTCTACCGTACAACGCCTCAAATGGAGCCATGCCAATGATGAACTGGTAGGAGTTGCTGTAAGAAAACTCCACCAGTGGAAGATACTGCTCCCATCCACCCCCAAAATCAATGATGCACATACGCAACATATCCTCCAACATCTGGTTTGTACGCTTGGTTTGCCCGTCGGTCTGCAGGTGATACGCCGTACTCACCCGCAATTTCGTGCCCATGGCCTCCTGAAAACTCTCCCAAAATCGTGAAACAAATATCTTGTCTCTGTCAGACACGATATTTAGGGGCACACCGTGAAGTCTCACTATTTTCGCAATAAAGAGCTGGGCATACTGTCCCATAGTGTAGTCGGTCCTTACGGGTAGAAAATGAGCGACTTTGGTCAACCTGTCCACAATTACCCAAATGGAGTCGTGACCCCTCTGTGACGTAGGTAACCCTGTGACAAAGTCCATGGATATGCTCTCCCACATCCACATCGGGACCTCTAATGGCTCTAGAAGTCCTGTCAGTCTCTGATGATCCACTTTTACCAGCTGACAAGTGGCGCATTTAGAAACAAACACGACAATATCTCTCTTCATCCCGCTCCACCAATGCTGACGTCTCATATCTTGGTACATTTTGTCCCCACCGGGATGTACCGCGAACCGTGAGCCGTGCGACTCTACCATCACCTCGTGTCGCAATTCCTCCCCTTCCGGAACTACCAGTCTCCCATTGAAGCATAATCCCCCGTCTGAGCTAACGGTATAGGACTCGGATCCCTCTGCTAATAATCAAACTATCTGCTCCTGACAGAACGAGTCATTTGCTTGAGCCTTTACCACTCTCGTGACAATCTACAGTGTAACAGTCATCACCGACATGAATGATCGGGCCACTGCATCCTGGTGTCCCAACTCCTTCCACTTTTCCTTCCACACCCCTGCCACCTCATCTACTGGCCTACGGCTCAACGCGTCTGCTACCACGTTAGCCTTCCCCGGGTGGTATTGGATATCAAACTGATAATTTTTAACAAATTCAAGTCATCTTCGCTACCGCATATTCAACTCCTTCTGCGTGAATAGGTACTGCAAGGACTTGTGGTCCGTGAACAATCGAAGGGCAAATACCACTGCCGTTAACTTCAAGTCATGGGTGGGGTAATTCTTCTCGTGAGGCTTAAGCTTACGGGAAGCATAAGCTATGGCCTGACTCTCATGCTGCAATACACCTCCAAGTCCTTGCAAGGACGCATCGGTGTAAACTAGATACTCAACTCCCGATCTTGATAATTCTAACACAGGTGCTGAGGTCAACTTGTACTTCAACTCATCGAATGCCAACTAATAGGCATCACTCCAAATGAACGGCACACCTTTACGAGTCAGATGTGTCAAAGGACCCGCTATCTTTGAGAAACCCCGAATAAACCTCCTGTAGTATCCTGCTAGGCCCAAGAAACTACGAATCTTAGTCGGTGTCGTGGGCTGTACCCACTCCCTCACCGCGGATACCTTCCCCGGATTAACAGATATCCCCCGGTCGGAAATAATATGCCCCAAAAACTGAACCTCCTTCAGCCAAAACCCGCACTTCTCATATTTTGCATACAGCTCGTTCTGACGTAGTGTCTGCAAAACCTGCCTCAAATGCTCGGCGTGCTCCTCCTCTGTCTGGGAGTAAACCAGAATATCATCAATAAAGACAATGACGAACTGGTCTAGGAACTCTATGAACACCCTATTCATCAAGTCCATAAACACAGCTGGAGCATTGGTCAAACCAAAAGGCATAACCTGAAACTCGTAGGAACCATATCTCGTTAAGAAAGCAGTCTTCGAGACGTTATCTTCCCTGATACGCAACTGATGGTATCCTGATCGCAAATCAATCTTTGAGAAGAAAGAAGCTCCTCTCAACTGGTCGAATAAGTCATCGATTTGGGGCAACGGATACTTATTCCTTATCGTGACCTTATTCAACTCCCGGTAATCCACACACAACCTTAACGATCCATCCCTCTTCGTAACGAACAACACAGGGGCACCCCACGCCGAAGTACTCCTCCGTATAAACCCCTGATCCAACAACTGCTCAATCTGATCTCGTAACTCTCTCATCTCAGCTGGAGCCATACGGTAAGGTGCGCGGGCAATAGGCCGAGTGCCCGGCGTTAAATCGATCACAAAATCTATCTCTCTACTCGGAGGTAATCCAAGTATATCCTGAAATACATCGGCAAACTCTCGAACAACCGGAATCGAATCAAGTGGTATCACCACTTCCTTAGAGGTCTCCTCCTCTATATAGTATAAATGAGTGGACGATCCTCCCTCAGGACGAGGCATCGCCACCAAAATCATCTCCTGCCCAGGAATGGCAAAGATAATGCTCCTACTAAAACAGTCAATCATGGTTCGGTACGCAACTAGCCAATCCATACCAATAATGGAATCATACTCGGTCATCTCTAACACTAACATATCCGCGGGTAAAGTAAACCTCCCGATCTCTATACCCACACCTCTACATACAAGGGAAATCACGGAACCCCTACTCAACGGCGAATCTACACAAGTAACCGTACTCTCGACGGTGCCTAACAACCCAATGGTGCGTGCAAATCTCATAGCAATGAAATAATGTGTAGCCCCCGTGTCAAATAAAATATGCCCCCTAGTCCCCTGAATAGAGAACATACCCTCAATGGCTGGTGGATCCTGCGGGGCTGCGGCATGCTGGAGCTGATACACTCGCCCATACTGAAGTTGTCCCTGTTGAACTGGGACCGCTGGAATGGGTGGTAATGCTGCCATCTGTGGCGGTGCTGGGAGGGCGGCGGGAAACATAGGCCTCTGCGGCTCCTGTCGGGCACCCTGCTGCTGATGCTGTGGGGACTTGCCCTTATCAGGACAATCCTGACATTTGTGGCCAATCTTACCACAAATGAAACACTTCACCTGGAATTTTCCCCCTCGATGTCCCTGCTGCCCTCGGCCTTGGTGGCCGTTACCATTCCTCCCCTGGCCCTGCTGAAACTGCTATTGACTATTCTGCCCCTGATGGCCGTTCGGACCCTGATGGCCCTGCCTAAAACCTCCCTGTTCGTGCCTGAAATTCCCCGATCTGAACCTCTTATGAACCCCCTGCTGGGAACCCTGGTCACCCTGCCTCTGCCCCTGAGTAGATTGTGCCCCACTAGCACCGTTTCCCCCAGTCCTGCCCTGATGGCTGGACTCTCCTGATCTCTTGCTCTCAGCCATGTGAAAGCGGTGATCCTGGCAGTGTAACAGTGCAGCGTTAACCACGTCAGAATAAGTGGCCAACGAAAGGTTCCCTAACAAATGCTAACGGATCCTCCATGTCAATCCATCGGTGAACTTCTGAATCTTCTTCTCTTCCGTCGGTATCTCATCCGGAACAATGTTCAGTAAGTTAGTGAATTCGGCCTCATACTCGGCCACAGTATTTCCCTCCTGCTTGAGGCTCATCAACTTCCTTCTCATCTCCGTGTGAACAGCTGACGGAAAATATTTGCGATCGAACTGCACCCAGAACTCCTGTATCGTGAGAGTATCTCTCTCCTCTGCGGTGGTAATAGACTCCCACCACTACAATGCAGATCCCACTAGCTTGAAAGTAGCTAGTATCTGCCGCTGAACATCGGTGCACTCATAAATCCTCAAGTGCCTCTTAATATCTTTCCTCCACTGACTTGAAACCACAACATCAGAGCTACCTGCGAACTCCGGCGGGTGCGCTTTCTGAAAAGCTTCACGTACACGTTCCCAAGCAGACGGGAATGCATGTGCCTGAACTGGTGCGGCTACTGGCGCCTGGGGTGGTGCTTGCTGTACAACTGCTAGAGCGACATTTATCGCTTGGGCTACAATGGCTGCAACCTCAGCGGCATTCATGGTGCCCTGTACTGGTGCTGGCTGGGGCTCTGGCTGTGCATCCCTAGGAACCCGTGGTGCACGCCGTGGAGGCATCTGAAATAAGAGTATGGTCTATAAGTTCGCAGTTATAAACCCAAAATAGCTGAAGAGCGAAGCATACTTAAAATAATACAACAGTCCTAAAATATATGGCTCTACATCAAAGAAAGCTTAGTGGAAACATAATAAGCCGTACAGATCCTAAAGGACACTAGAACCTGATGCTCTGATACCACCTGTGACACCCCGACTAATTACATACCGGGTAGCTACTCCTTTATTAAAATTAATTATATTCCTGATACCACAATTAAATATCACGATACGGAAAATTTTGTTGGGACGCGCGTGACAGTCGCGTCAGGAATATAATTATTTAAATAAAAAAGTGAATTTTATTTTTATCAACCGTATGGTCATTTTGAGTGCGCCAACGAGTCCGTAAGGGTCGAAATAGTCAGAAAACACTAGCCGGGGGTTTAGTTTGGGTCCCAGGGCATTTTTAGGTCATACCGGCAACTTAAAAGGGTATTTTGGTAATTTTGGAATTTTGGGATTTATGACCAACGAATTTTGGGAATTAAAAATAGGGAATTTAATAACCCACTAACCCATTACCAGCAAATTAAGTGATTAGAGGGCAACGGGAGTTAGAGGAGGAAGTTAGAAAAGTTCCCAAAGAGAAAACCTTAACCTCCATCTTCAACCTTCAACCTTGGGAGAGAAAGAGAGAGACCAACCTTCATCAATTCAACAGCAAATTCAGAGAATAATCCGAGGCAAGTGGTTTAATTACGTTAATTTCAAGAGAATGCTTCTTCCATGCTTAGAAATTGATATATTTGCATTGTATTGGGAGATTTATAAAA
The DNA here is from genome assembly GCA_949130495.1 of Sambucus nigra. NCBI lineage: Eukaryota > Viridiplantae > Streptophyta > Magnoliopsida > Dipsacales > Adoxaceae > Sambucus > Sambucus nigra. The sequence goes on from OX422214.1 coordinate 360,483,358, forward strand.
ACCCATGAAATTGGAGTTATAAATTCAGATTTGATATAGGTTTGCATGTAGATTTGTTATTGGGTGATTGGACTAAAAGAAATTCTACTTTTTATGTTACAAAAAATGGATTTATTTATGGAAATTGAAGACTTTAAATTTCTAGGGTTCATGTTCATAAGGTTTGGGAAAAATTGGGGAGTTATGATAATTAGATGATGTTTAGGAAGATTTGGCCCTATATAAATGTTAAGTTATGACCTACGAATGTTTAGTGTGGATTAAAAACCTTAAAATACTGTTGGGACGATTTTTATATGGGATTAGAGGTGAAGAAAATAGAGAAAAACGAGATAGAAAAATTCTGGGCTCGAATCTGGCATCTCGTTAGAAGACCTGCCCAGGTCGTTCGAATGAGCTTCTAACGAGGTGACAGTTTGACTTCTAACGAGTTGGATGTTCGTTCGATGCCTTTCGTTCGAACGAGATCTCATTATATGCCCACTTCGTTCGAAAGAACTCTCGTTCGAACGACCTCGTTTGAACGAGACTTCTAACGAGTTGACATATTTGCCATTTTGGCCTGATTTGATTTCTAATGTCCCGTAATCTGGTTTATTTGTAGAGATAACATTTTCGTGATGACTAATTGATATAGTTGGGATATTTGGGATATATTGAGGAGTAAAACATAGAAGTGTTATTTGAACCAAATGAAAATTGTGGATTAGGACGTGAGTGACTAATTACGATGTGAGAATAATTGACGATTTAAATGTTAGTATTAACCGGGGATATGTGAATTGCGTATCATTATAAGTTGGTATAAGAATGAGAAGTATACCACTATTAAATTATAGTAATTACTAAGATGTGTGCATGCTTAGTATATTTATATGATTTTATGTGTATGACATACCTACCATACTTGCTATCACGGGAGGTTTACGTTCGCTTAGGGCCATTTAATCTTTGTGTGCCCGGATTTAGATTGGTACCTCGAGGACATAGTTCAAGAGAATGACTTATTTGTGAGTTAATAAGTCAGCTGACTATGGAGCGTAGGTATGTACGTGACTCATGGATATGTTGAATTATGTTCGCCTCCATTTTTGTGTGTTGTGCTTATTCTAACAATTCCTGAGAGATTCGAAATTTGTAATCCTTATGTACGTGATGTACCGGGATAGATAGCAGAGTATGTGTGCATCACAGCTTAGCCTCGGGGTGCTTATATTGTATATTTATGATGCGAATAATATACGGTTAAATGAAAAGGAATTGTTATGTTTAATTGCGAGTATGATTGTAGTAACGTCGTGATAAAGATAAAAAGGGATAACCTGCTGTGAAATGATAATGCTGATAATTGAGAATCCGAGTTTAAGTAAAGCTATCTATTTAAGTGATAACATTGGGAATTCATATTGTGAATTGAGTAGGAAGGTTATAACTTATGTCGGTTTAGTTAGATATGAGAATCACTTGAATGGGTACGGTACGTTAGGAGTGCACAATTAGTCGAGAGGTGAGTATTTCGTGTGAGAGCACGTCCTAACATGTATTTTGCATTCATTGTTTTAATGTTATTAAAGCACTTGTTGTTTTTAAAATACTCTCCACTTTCGAGCTCTGACCCGTTTGCTTTCAAATCTACTTTTTGTAAAAACCTTTTTAGGTGCCCAGCCACAAGGACACCATGCATAGGAATTCTATTCAGGTGACGAGTTGTAGCTGTTGTGGAAGTTACAGGGCCTTGATATTAGCCGCCTCATTTCCTAGTCTTGACTCCATATTCAGTTTCATCATTTGTAGGGCATGTCGCCCATTTCTATTAGAGACTTTTTATATTTCAGTTATTCCGACTTTGGTTTGTAATTAATTCAGGATGCAGACTCGTTTTATTTATTTCCATATTGGGATTGTTGTGAGGAGTATTTCCTCTAGACTCATTATTACTTGTTGATTTCACTATTGGGACTTTATTGTGTATGGTTATGTTATTCTTTTATTCTTCACTTACTTCATGTTAATCAGATTTAATTTAAAAATTGGCAACTCATTTTTTTTAAATACCAGGTGGTTTGTAATCATTAAAATATTTTCGACAATGATGCTATTAACTGAACCAACTTAGCATTTTGTATTAATTTTAATAAAGGAGTAGCTACCCGGTATTTAATTAGTCGGGGTGTCACACACGCCACATATTAATATTTTTTTCAAGTCCAAACGATTTCAGATGTAATTTTAGTTCATCACTGGAAGAAGGTCCATCTCTGTCGACGGTGAATCATAGAAGAAGGTTACCATTTGTTTCTCTTTGTTTGATTTGTGATATGGGTTTCGGGATTCTAAACATTATAAATCTCAGATTTGGATTTGGATTTGAATTTCGATTTACACTACAAGTCTCAGATTTTGATTTGAGATTTGGGTTTTTGTATTCTAAGCATTACAAATCTCATACTTTGATTTGAGATGTGGGTTTTTATATTCTAAGCATTACAAATCCCTCTACCATAACAATTCTCTTGATCCTTATCATTTTCATTTGCATATTTCAGATCCGATGTAACTAGGTTTCATAACTAATTAATTTTCCTTTTTTATCTTTGGTATTTGTAGAGAAGGTTTGGGAAGACTATAGTGGTTTTTGGGTTTATTTTATTTTATTTTATTTTGTATATGAGATACATTAATTGTTGATATATATGTTCTCATTCTTTTGTGTTATATTTAGTTTTTTTTTGGTTGAATTTTTATGATTTTTTATTATCTTTATTTGAGTTGATTTAAAACTCATAAGGTAAAACCCTTATTTGAATTAATATGGCACTATTGTTTATTTAAAATTATTTTTAAACTGCACTATTATTTGTTTAGGTTTTTATTTTTTTAGCTGATATGGGTTTGCTGACATGAAGGAAAGAAAGAGAAAGAGATGATTGGGTCTCTATTGTTGATGGTGAGCGAAAATAAAAAGGTAATAAATTAAATTATTTCAGTTATTTGTAAATAATAAAGAGTTTCTCTTTCTCTTTATTTCTGTTATTTAAAGCCAAACTATATCCGTAACTGACGAGGCAATGGATTTGTTGTGGGCCATCGAAGGTTTATGCCGTCAAGCTCCTTTGACATTTAGATTGGTATGCAAATTTCATTTTATAAAATGGATGTAATATGCTTATATATTGACATTTATTATAAAGTTGAGTGGAATTGATCAAATTTTGGTATTTAGGATATGAAATATCAAAAATATGGTTTTCTTTGTAAATCAATTTTGGATTAGTTTGTGTGTCGGTGCTACCATAAATGGAAACTGTTGTGTACTGTTAAATTTGCATCTTAAATATTATTTAATGGATGCACTTGATCATACGAATCACACACTCAGTCCAATTTAAAAAAATATATATCTTTAGAAGTATTATGTGCTTATGTACCCTCACTGTTTGATTAATTATCTCAGGGAACACAAAGTTGCTACCTATACTTTTATAATAAGAATTCAAGTTGCATTTCTTAACTCTGTTGTGATTTTTCTCTAAATGCATATCTACGGGTTAAACAACTTTGCGTTACTTTTTAAACTAAACTAAATGAGTTTACATTAGACTTAACAAAATAGCAGACTATTAGCTATTAGGTTAAACAAAATCACTATTAGCTATTATAAATGAGTTTACAACATACTTGGTTTAGTTTAGTTTAGTTTAGTTTATTGCATATTAAATTTATTATAGCCCTAGTAGTTTAATTTATTATAACCATTTGTATTCACTTTTAACTCAGGTTGTCTGTGCACCAAACTTATTATGCATATTACCATAATAAACACCTGTTATTTTGAAACTCAGTTTTTACTCTCTATTTTTGAAATTAGAATTGGGATGTGCTTGATCATTTTTTTAAACTTATTTACAAGATACCTGATTCCATATTTCAGCTACCTTGAGGAACATGACAGGGATAACTAGGACATCGTACCTACCGAAAAAAAGTGGTGTAACAAGTGCTTCAGGGTGGAGGATGTAGTGAAAGTGCTGAACTTTAGTATTCTTCATTTTAAATCTCATTTATCTAGGGTAATGAACATTGTTATTAAATCACTGGGAAAAAAAATTCATGATGAGGTTAGTACTCCAGATCTGAAAATCGGCAATATCCCCTCCCAAGTGCCGCATGATTACATGTTTTGTAAGAACTTGTACTTATAATTGTGTGCCTATGCAAAACAATTATTTGTGTGCATCTTTAGAAGATAAGTAGGAGATTAGGGCTACAAGTATTGATAGTTTTTAAACTACAATTAACAGTTTATAGAGGATCCGTTTCACTACTTCATTTATTTTGTGGAACTTAGTTACTGTTGCATTTATTACTTTTCAATTTAAAACAATAGTTTCACTGCTTCAAGTTGCATTAATTAATTTTACTTAACTGAGGTATTTAAAATGCTATGTAACTGTAAGATGATACATTTTACTAGATCGTCCTATGTAATTGTAGGCAGATGGTTATATTGTGGCTAATTATATAACTCTAATGTGATGTTGGAAACATTCTTTATTTCTATTGCAGTCCAATCTCATATCGTCTTCTGTGAGAGCTTGGAAAGTAAGTTTGTCGTGATATGAAAGTACCAAGAAAGGGACTTTATGGAGATCTTTTGAATGATTGTTGGATCATTTGTTAAGGTAGATCTTTATAGGTTTTATTTAGGATTCTGACTTTGTTATCTTGAAGGTTGTCTTTTGTACATGAATACTGATATATGGCTATTGATGATTTTTCTATTTTCTCCTTCAGGTAGCCTGTTGACACTACACTGCTACAACTCTAATAACTATCATGGATGAAGATGTTGATCTCATACCTTTTGTACATGGAAATCATTTATAATTATGTTTAGTTTAGTTACAAAATGTTTATTAGAGAGAAATAAGTGACTTTTATTATAGAACATGTTCCAATGGAAGTTTTTTCAATGTAATGATTTTGGTTCTTTAAACGTAGCTATTAGAATATTAAGCATCCAATAATTTTTTTACTTTTATTTTAATTGCTCACTTGAATGGATGATTTTGTTTATACGAGTCCGAGAACGAACTATTAGTAGTGTTGTTGGAATATTTTGTATTTGTTAAACAGGGTGGATAATCCTATAAATAGAGGAAACTATGTCCAAATTTTTAAAATTATTTACAACTGTTTGTGTTATTTAAAATTTAGACATTGACATAAATTATAAATAACTAATGCTTTGAAAAGTTATCTTCGTGCCGTCAGGAATATGAATCCATTAGAAATACTGAGTATTGTTTTCACTCACATTGGGGGCAAGTGAGACTAATCATTGTTTGTCTAGTCACATGATAATGTATTCAAATTACAGACTATTAATTTGGTTGTTGTGGTATTTTTATTTTTTAAATAAGGTGGATAGTCCTTTAGAGAGGGGAAACTTTGCCCAAAAATTTTAAATTATTTACAATTATTTGTGTTATATAAAAAAAATCGACTTAACTTATACATGGCTTAATACTTTGGAAAATTATCTTTGTGCCGTCAGGCACGAGTTATATGCAAATTTTCGTTGTTTCGCGGTTACGTACTTTCAAAATTTTTGTCATTTTGCGATTACATACTTTCAAAATTTTCGTCGTTTCGCGATTATGTACTTTGGAAATTTTCATCGTGCCTTCAGGCACGGGCATACCCATATATATATTCTCTTCCATGATTAATAGGTTTTCACTTTGCCTTGCATTTTTTTCAGTCGAAAATTGCCTATAATTTCATTTTCTAATCTAATGGCCATAGAGAGGTCTTTTCAAAGTGCCTATTTATTTTATTTTGGTAGGTTGAACCATATATTGCAATCTTTTATATATGAGTTTTGTATGGATGCGGTTAGTTGCTTTTATTATACTGATTTTAGATTCTACAACAAGTAATGGGTAAACTTTTGTTGTTTATGAGTTTTAGGGGAATATAACTAGTTCTATTCTAGTTCACTGATTTTAGATTCTCTATAAGTACTATAACGGTATGTTTGACAAGCTAATTCCAAGGTTTGGAATTAGAATTGAAAAGTCAATTTCAATTCTACGAAATTGAAAATGACTTTCTAATTTCATTTCTATGACTTGAAATTGAATTGTCAAACGTACCGTAAGTGTTTATACTTTTATAGTACTTGGATTTTTTTGCCATGATGACAATGTGTATGATGTTGATAATAAATGATAACAGATCAATTTCAAAATCCAATATAGACTTGTATTGTCGTTTGCATGTTAATCAAACCCAAAATTATCTCATTATGGTAGGCAACGATTGTTGTAATGATTTTGCCTCGTTCAAGTAGCATGTAAAATTTATAAAATACAATTGCTAGGGTGTCAATGTGCATATCCTCAGCGTCTGTGGTGACTTCAGGTATAATAGTTTCCTTTATTTTATCAAGCAAATTGAAAACTGTTGGTAATTAACTAGTTATTAGTGTGAAATGATAAGTGAAACTTCCGATTGATTTATTCTTATCTTAATGAAATGAGTTTTATTTGCAGTTGCAAACATTAGTGTATTTAATTCAAGTCTGGTCATATGCCCTTGTAGAATATACGAAGGATGTCTTTGGTAAATTGTTAGATAGTTACAGACATTAGTATATTTGATTCAATTCTTGTTATATAACTTTGTAGAATATACAAATGTCATCTTTGGTCAATTGTTAAATAGTTGCAAACATTAGGATATTTGATGAAAGTCTGGTCATATAGCCTTATAGAATATACAAAGGTTGTCTTTGGTAAATTTGCTAGATAGTCACGCCTCCGGGGAAAAAATAAAAGAAAGATTAGGAATCATTCTTAAGAATTCTTTATCTATGGTTATATTTTATAACAATATTTTTAGATATTCCTTTTTATCTTTTATGGTTGTTCACGTTGTTACAGTTCGTTATTATGGAGCTATTCCTCCCTTCTCATAAGACCATCTACCATGTCAAAATTTTCCTCATAAATTTCTGTCCTGGCTGGCCTAATGATACTTTTCAAGTTACTGTCGAGATATTTTCAAAAAATTCATTCGAAAGATATATAAGCACCATAATATATTTGTATCCTTGAAAATCATGCACGACTCAAGTCATAACTAAGCCTAATAAAACATAGCCATCATTACACTTTGTCCTATAAAGAAGCAAAGAGCATACATGTTGTCTTTTCAACCAACCTATATCACCCCTTGTTTGATAAGTTGACAGCCTTACATCAAATGCGCTGATAAAAATCACTCCCTCTCGTGTAAAACCTATCACTTTATAGACAGATCTTTGATAATTATCCTCAGCTTGGGTGATTGTTACTGTATTAAGTTTTTGGCTTGCGTGCTCTCTTTCTCTCAATTAGAGTTTCTGATTCTCATAGCATTTCGGCCACTGCTCTCCAGTGAACATAACATAATTAGGATTACCCATCTACCAGATAAGAAATCCTGGTTGAGCTTCATCCTTATTGTCATCATTAAGCATAAAGTTAAGCCCAGTATACTTAAAACCCATTGTTTTATAGTCCGATCCAATAGGTAATAGGATGAGCCGAATAAATTCAGGCCGATGTTTCCAGTTAACGAAGCTCTAATCTTTTTAAACCCATTAAAATTGATACTTTTAACCAATTAGGGGGGGAAACCAACCAAATCGTGACATGTATATCACTCAATAAATCCAGTTCAAAATATATCAGTGGTTGAGAATTTTCAAACAAAGAATTTCCCTCTTTGATTGCTTAAGCCTAAACAAAATCTGAAGCAGTATAAATGGAAAATTAAGTTTTCAATCCTTAATGCAGCTTTAAGTATATAGGAAGATGCCTTATCATCCACAATGTTGAAGTTTTGTTACGGAAAGAACGAAATATATTAATTAATTTTTGCAAGGCACGTTCTTGGAACGCTTTTTTTTAGGCAAAATTTCTCCCAATCCGGTTGAGACAGAACCGCGAGTACATTATGGGTTTTATAGAATCTGCCTTCAGGATACAATGCAGTGTATGAATAGTTGTTTAATTCAAACTATGTACTATTTGATCAAACCGAGAACACTCTGAATTTATAACTTGATAATGCCAAAATATAGAGGACGCAGAGAAGAGAAATTAGCAATTTTCGGTGTACAAAACAGAGGCCTGGAACTCTTTTTATAGCCATTTATGTGACTGTTCTTCAATAGTCACAGCTCTTCACGGAGTGACCCAGCAACTGTTGGATCGTGCCTGTTTGGAAGAGCTACGATCTAACGGTTCCGATTAGGTGTCCCATCGTAAGCGAATGGACATCCCCTACACGAAACGCTACGAGTTCATCTAACGGTTTAGATCAAGTCGTTTAGGATTTTAAACCATTTGATCGGATCGTTTAATCACAACCGTTGATCTGTTTTACCTCGTCAAAACTTTAGGCTCCCACGCTCCAAGCGACGAAGTGCCAAGTGCGCGTCAAAGCGCGCAATGCGCCATAAGTCGCCCAATCGTCCTTTCACGCGCCGCGTGTCGTGCTTACACGTGTCGCGATTGGTGGTGCTTAAGCACCACCGCGATGCGTATGATCATAGCCTCTTATTTGACTTGTCAACTAAGAATCTTAGTTGTGCTTTAGTTGATATACCACTACTTTTTGTAGTATTCTTCCAATGTAGGACAATATGGGATTTTGAGCACTCCCATATCTTTCATACCCATTTGCTCATGTTTCTACCTTCTGAAATAAAACTCAAACTATGTTTAAAATAAAACACCAATAATATAATAAAATATTAACAACTAAAAACAAAATATCAATAAATATTGGAATTTATCCAACATTCCCCCACCAATTTCAATATACACAAGAAAGCAAAGCAAAAAGACAATAAATTACTTTTGGCATTATCGTTAAAATCTAGTACATAAATGAGAAGTGTCTTTCGGACTTGAACTTCCATATAGTGAAAATAATTCAAAGCTTCATCAAGGTGTTGTGGTGAACGTATCTTGAACCAAGGACCTTTTGAGACTAGCCGAAACTATCACACATACCGATTTCTGAGTTTATAAGTGTTCTTCTAGCGTGCACTTTTATGGCCTTGTGCTAATCCTGATTTCACGAGTGCTTTAGGACCGGTCTTGATTCCATAGAAAGCGGCCACACTTTCGACACTCGTATAGGTAAATCAACTTTAGTGATTCTGCAAGTCACACTTATATAATTTATTAAGAAGTAACCTTCATCCTCTAACATGCAGAAAACCAACACTAGGCACATAGGAATTGAACTTTTTGTATAAAATTCCTAGTGTTCCATAACTATAATTTAACTTGTTTGTACCACATTGAACTCTATCTATATTTTCAAGATATGAGTTGGGTTAACATTAAATATAGTTGTGTTATTTAATAGACCTTAGTCCCATTCCTTTTGAGGTGATATATATCATCTCCCTAATAAGACCTTTAGTCAGAGAATCTGTTAAATTCTTGTTCGTTTTAATATAGTCGACTGTAATTATTCCTTCCTTGAGTAATTTTCTTATAATTTGATGCCTTATACTAATGTGTCTAGATTTTCCGGTGTAAGTTTTGTTCGAAACTTTATAAATTGTGGCTTGGTTATCACAACTTATCATAATAGAAGGTGATGGCTTTTTCCATAAAGGAATATCATACAAAATATTTCTAAGCCATTTTCTTCTTTACATGCATCTACTAGGGCTATAAAATCAGATTGCATCGTTGAATCTAATACACATGTTTGTTTCTTGGATCCCCAAGAGATATCTGCTCCTCCTAGCGTAAAAATCCAACCAGTAGTTGACTTGAATTTTGATTCAAGATTATTCCAACTTGAATCACTATATCCTTCTAAAATAGATGGATATCCTACGTAATGTAAGCCATAATCCAAAGTCCTCTTCAGGTATCTAAGTACCCTAGAAATTGCATTCCAGTGCTCTTGTCTTGGATTACTTGTAAATCTACACAATACACTCACTACATAAGCAATATCTGGTCTAGTGCAATGCATGTCATACATTAGACTCCTAATAATACTAGCATAATTAAGTTGATCCATAGCATGCCTAGTATTTTTCATCAATTTGATGCTAGGATCCACTGGTGTAGCAGCTGGCTTAAGTTCAAAATGATTATATCTTTTAAGAACTTTTTCTATATAATGAGATTGAGATAACGCTAAAGAATTATCCTTTCTCACAATTTTGATTCCTAAAATCACATCAGCTTCTCCAAGATCTTTTATATCAAAATTTGTTGAAAGAAACCTTTTGGTTTCTTCAACATATTTGAGATTAGACCCAATTATTAACATGTCATCCACTTATAAGCAAATAATAACACCAACACCATTTTCAAATTTACTATATATACATTTGTCGGCATCATTAACTTTATATCCATGGGATATAACAATATTATTAAACTTCTCATGCCATTACATAGGAGCTTGTTTAAGGCCATAAAGAGATTTAACCAATTTACACACTTTCTTTTCTTGGCCAGTCAAAACAAACCCTTCGAGTTGTTCCATGTAAATCTCTTCTTCTAAATCACCATTTAAAAATGCAGTTTTAACATCCATTTGATGAATAACTAAATTGTGAATAGAAGCAAGAGATATCAATATCCTAATGGAAGTGATTCGAGCAACATGAGCATATGTATCAAAGTAATCAATTCCATGTTTTTGCTTATAGCCTTTAGCAACTAGTCTTGCCTTAAATTTATTTATAGAACCATCCGGATTTAATTTTCTTTAAAATATCCATTTGCACCCAATAGGTTTAGCCCCGGGGGGAAGATCGGAAATAACTCAAGTTTGATTTGACAAAATTGAGTTCAGTTAATCATTTATTACTTCTTTCCAAAAGACAGCATCCCTAGATGTTACCGCTTCATGAAATGTGGTCGGTTCATCTTCTACATTAAGAACAAATTTAGTTTTGTTCTTAGTCTCATTTAAATCCCCTTCAACTAAATACATAACAAAGTCATGCCTAAATATTTTTTCAGTTCTTTGTCTTTTACTCCTTCGTGGTTCAACGTCATTCGTTGTTTTCGAAGAAGATATAGGTTGTGAATTTTCTTCTAAATTTGAGGAGTCAATAGTCGGATTATTATTTTCTAAACCTTGATTCAAAGTACTAAACTTTGTTAGATGTTCAAAGAATTGCACATCTACCGACTCAATGATTTCTTGAGTTTCAAGGTTTAAAAATCTATAAGTCGTACTGTTACTAGAGTATCCAATAAAAACACATTTGTAAGTCCTATTTCCTAGTTTAGGTCTTTTAGGTTCGGGTTTTCTTACATAAGCAAGACATCCCCAAACTTTAAGATGTCTAAGATTAGGCTTACGATTAAACCATAATTCATATGGTGTAATATCCTTATTTTTCAATGGAACTCTATTTTAAATATAACATGCGGATAAAACCGCTTCTCCCCACGTCGACAAAGGTAAACCAGAACTGATTAACATTGAATTTATCATTTCAACTAAAGTCCTATTTTTCCCTTCCACCGTTCCATTTTGTTGTGGCGTATATGACGCCGTAACTTGATGGATTATCCCATGAGTATTACAAAATTGTATAAAATCACTCGGGTAATATCCACCACTCCTATCGGATCGTAGGACTTTAATTTTTCAATTTTGTTGAGTTTCAACTTCTGCTTTAAAAATTAGGAATTTATCGAAAACTTCATCTTTACTTTTAAGTAAATATATATATGCATACTTAGAGTAATCATCAATGAAAGTTAAGAAATATTTATTTCCACCACGAGTCATATTACTCTTCATATCACTTACATCACTATGAATAAAGATCAAGCATTTCGGATTTCCTCTCAACAGATTTGAACGACTTTCTAGTTATCTTCGATTGAGCACAAACTTCACATTTACTAAGGTTATCAAATTTACAATCCGAGATTAAGACGAGATTAGTCATATTTTTATACTTCTATAATTCACATGACCTAATCTACTATGCCATAAAGAAATAGACTCAACCATATAAGCAGAACTAATATCATTGATTACATTAATTTTGATCATTCCATTACAAGAGTACCCTTCGACAATAAATTGTCCATTCTTAGACAAAACAAACTTATCAGACTCATACACTAGTTTGAAACCTCTCTTATTGAGAAGGTCCCCAGACACAAGATTTTGACACATATCAGGTACATGAAGTACATCAATTAGAGTAAGTGTCTTTCCAGAAGTTAGCTTCAATTCCACTGTGCCTTTTCCAACTACATTGGTGCAAAGATTATTTGCCATCTTCACTTCTTTTCCATTAATTTCTTGATATGTTTGAATGAAGAGAAGTCTTTGCATATGTGGACCGTTGCGCCGGTATCCATCCACCATCCCCTTTCATTATCAATTGAATTTTCTTCGCATACAGTAGCAATAAGATCTTCAACATTGTTGGTTTCCTTCGACCTTTATTTTTCCTTAAATTCCTTCTTTTTAAGACGACATTCTCAAGAATAATGGCCCGATTTGTCATAGAAGAAACATTTTCCCTTTTTTTTCTTATTTGCACCTTGGTTCTTGAATTTTGAATCATTCTTTGCTTTAAATTTTGAGTCTTTGGTAATCTTGAATTTTTGATCCTCAGCCATATTAGCTTTTGAATGACCCTCACCTTGTTCATCCTTCTTTTCTCGAATACGAGTATCATCTTCGATACGAAGGTGATGAAGAAGGGATTCCACAGTATAAGTCTTTTCGTCATGATTAATTTTCTTCTTAAAGCCATTCCAAGAGGATGGAAGTTTTGAAACAATCACCCCTACTTGAAATTCATCTTGAATATTAATACCAGCGGCTTTAAGGTCACCAACAATTTGTTGGAGTTCATGGGCTTGTGTAACGAAAGATTTATCATTACTCATTCTAAAATTCATATAATTTGAAATTAGAAACTTACGGTTGCTCGCTTCCTCGTTTTGATACTTTGTCTCCAAAACCTTCCATAATTCCTTTACCATTAGAATCATTCGATGAGCGCTATAAACAATTTGAGACAAAGCATTGAGGATGTGTCCTCGACACATAAATTCGTCTTCTTTCATCTTCACACGTTTTTTCTTTATTTCTTCGGTGTCTTCAGGTGTGGGCTCGGGAATTTGTTCAAGGTTATCATCTAGAATGTATGCAATTTTTAGTGATGTGAGGAAGAACTTAACTTTTTCTTGCCAATGGGTGAAATTTCCGCCATCAAAACGGTCGAGTCGGATTAAGTCTTAAGTCATGACTTGGATAGATTGTGCCACAGTTCCTTCCATTTGAGTGGAGTAATAAGAATAATAATTTTTGCTTAAAACTGTTGGAGTTTTGTTCCAGAAAGAACGAAATATATTAATTAATTTTTTCAAGGCACGTTCTTGGAATGCTTTTTTTAGGCAAAATTTCTCCTAATCCGTTTAAGACAGAACCGCGAGTACACTATGGGTTTTATAGAATCTGCCTTCAGGATTCAATGCAGTATATGAACAGTTGTTTGATTCAAACTATGTACTGTTTGATCAAATCTAGAACACTCTGAATTTGTAACTTGATAATGACAAAATATAGAGGACCGAGAGAGGAGAAACTAGCAGTTTTCGGTGTCCAAAACAGAGGCCTGGAACTCTTTTTATAGCCATTTATGTGACTGTTCTTCAACAGTCACAGCTCTACATGGAGTGACTCAGCAACCGTTGGATCGTACCTATTTGGAACAGCTGCGATCTAACGGTTCAGATTAGGCGTCCCATCGTAAGCGAATGGATATCCCCTACACGAAAGACTACGAGTTCATCTAACGGTTTAGATCAAGTCGTTTAGGATTTTAAACCCTTTGATCGGATCATTTAATCACAACTGTTGATCTGTTTTACCTCGTCAAAACTTTAGGCTCCCACGCTCCAAGCGACGATGCGCACGTGCGAAGTGCCAAGTGCACGTCAAAGCGCACAATGCGCCCTAAGTCGCCCAATCGTCCTTTCGCGCGCCGCGTGTCGTGCTTACCCGTGTGGCGATTGGTGGTGCTTAAGCACCACCGCGATGCGTAGGATCATAGCCTCTTATTTGACTTGTCAACTAAGAATCTTAGTTGTCCTTTAGTTGATATACCACTACTTTTTGTAGTATTCTTCCAATGTGGAACAATATGGAATTTTGAGCACTCTCATATCTTTCATACCCATTTGCTCATGTTTCTACCTTCTAAAATAAAACCCAAACTATGTTTAAAATAAAACACCAATAATATAATAAAATATTAACAACTAAAAATAAAATATCAATAAATATTGGAATTTATCCAACACACAATGTGGTATCCCTCTATTTTAATAGGATAATTGAATGGAATATGTTGCTTATAAGAATATATATATATATAGCGTGTTTTCTAATTTATCCTTTGAGATAATTCGTTATTTAGAAGTACCCTCTACGTGTTCATTAAGTAGACTTACCTCCGCATGTGTATCAACCCTCTTCTACCTTATGCATTATTTGGTGCATGCGGTCGAGGTCGAGGTGGGGTGTAAACTCTAATAAATCAACATGTAGGTGGTATCTCTATATACCGAATTATCATATCAACTATTGGAGGGGGGGGGGGCAAAGCCCAACTACCGAGTCGACAACAACCATTAAGACCTAATCAAACTAACACACAACACCAAAAAATGGTTTGGGAAGGAATTTTTCCTAGAGTTTAGAGCTCTGGAAGTGATTTGGATCTAAATGAGCAACTAAAATGGTTTCATCCTATTTAATCTTTCGAACCCTCATCAATGGCCTACTTTGGTGCAATATAGGTGTCTAAAGAAGACAACTTTATAACAACCTAATAAGTTTAAGAAGAACATATTTACATCTACTTCATTAGTAACAAAAAATTTATTATTTTCTTTAATTTTTTTTATAGGATATACTGAATCAAAGCTTTAAGAACCGTAAAGGTGAACGTGCTTACTTAAGGCGCTCGACGTCGACAAGACACTGAAGATTGAGATGTTTGACATCGACAAGAGCTTGAAGAATTAGAGATCTGCCACTGACAAATACTACTACAGATATAGACTGACATGAAAAGAAAAATATAGAGTTTGTTTCAGAGTATTATCCCTCATCATGTTTCCAGTATATCAATGACCCATACTGACTAGTTAATAAGACATTTTTATCATCCTGAGATTGATATAGTTTATATGTATAACTACTCATTATGTATAGAGATATAATTTACTAATTACACATGTATTTTACCTTATAACACAGTATTTTTATTTCTATATATGTATGTGAGGGAGTGTTGGGTAGGATACATATATCGAGATTTTCTGCCTTTAGGATATATTGTATATATATTAATATTTTTTGAGCTAAAAATTCTCATTTTTCATGTTACTTGTTTATAGTGTTGTGGCTATCGTTGTAGTCTTTTTTTTTAGTTGATTTTAATTAAATAGGTTGGTTTTGTGTTAAGGTAGGTGGTGCAGGAGGTGAGACTATTTTGAATTAGATCATTATATTGGATATATAAACATTTATGTTAATTGAATAGTAGTTTGAACTTGGCATTGTCTGTGGTGGTAATTTACTACTGGTTTATTTCATCTATTATTACAGTTGTTTTGAGTTAATTTTAATGTTTAAACAAGTTGGGTTTCATGAATAAACAAAGGAGACTCTTTTTATTTTTTAAATATTATGTTTTTTTTAAAGATGATTAATAAGAAGATATACAAATTTGATAATGTTTTTAAAGATTGTCACCTATAGGAAGTATTTAAAAAATTATTTTATGTTTAATGTAATTGACACGAAATCAATCTTATTGCAGGCTGAAACTTTTTGTAGACAAGAAAAATTATTGAAGTTATTTTATTAGAGGTCGTATACTTCAAGATCACGAGTTTACTTTGTTGGCATCATTTTATGTTAGGAGTAGATGCGTTGATGGATACGATGTGTTGATTGTGTAGACAAATATTTTACTTGTATGAACTCTAATTATATTTGAATGGGATATGAGTTGCTATGTTGATGATTATGCTTGTAACTGGGAAATGTTGAAATGGGTGTCAAATATGCTATATATTATTTTTAACATGTTTTATTTATGATTATATATAATATATGTTAGAATGGATGTAAAGCATGCAATGTATTCTATTTTTTAAACATATGTTTAGTGAAATGTTCCGTAAATCGTCTCAAATAGTATGTTCAATTCTAAATAAACTTTAGGGACGGATTTTACCGTCCCTAATATTGTGGAACCAAAATCATAACATTCCTCCATTTTTTTTAGGATGTCCAATTCCCGTCCCAAAAATATTTTAGTTTTTTTGGCTTTAGTCTCATTTCAAAAATTTGTTAGGTTCCGATCCCATATATTTTTAAAATTGTAGTAAGTCTCATAACCAACCAAAACCGTTCATAACCACTCTATAACCGTCCACTTTAATCGTCCTCTTTCTTTTTGCAGAGAATGACACTTGTCCTTTAGTTGTTACAATAAGACCAACAACTAATAAATAAATAAATAATGGGAGTTGGTAGAAATGCATTTTTTTTTAAATGGGACTAAATACTCGAGATCCCAAAATATTTGTTAAAGATAGCTTCCTTATCGTTTCAAAAGAGTCCCATAAACATTGAGCTTTTGAATGGTTTAGTTCCTATCTCAAAAATCCTTTTAAGATGGTTGTTTCCGTCTAAAAAAATATTTAAATAGGCTGCCAATAAAATCCTCTTGAGTCATCCTAAATACTGTCTGAAATAGTATTTGGAACCCCTAGAGTATCTTTTAAGACCTCTAAAATACTATCTCAAAAAGAAGTTTTTTTTATAGTGTTTATTTATTTGGTGATGTGCTTGTATCTAGTAATCCTTCAACCTTGATAAGTTCAAGAGAGTCATAATTGGCCTCATTATTTAGAGAGTAGAGTTGTGATTACAAAGAACACTAACTAAATAAGAAAAATGCAACTTCCAAAAATGCATTTTTACACCACTCTATATCCATATTTAATTGGTAGGACTCAAAATTATAGTACGTAACATTCCTGAGCTCCAAAAAGTCACGAAGTTCCATATCATCGCAAGATAAAGGGGTAAATCCTCTACATCCAAAAGTGTGTTAGAAATCTTGTAAATGTGTAAAGTAACTCGAATTTCCTCGAGGACAACTACACTACCCATTTGAGCAAACCCCTTAACTACCACACACATTAGAGTAATCACACTCACCTAAAATATCATCGCTGAAGAGATCAGTAGAGGAAACCCCGTTGACTAATATGAAAACTAGTTTTGTTAATATTAGGGTGTAAAAATAGTTCATCGTTTAAGAGTGCTTAAATGCTCAAAGATTCTTGTAATTGATTATTCAATCTAGAAACACGCTATAAAGGATAGAACGATACTTTTGTGGTGGATTTTTTTTATCAGCACTAAGGCAAAACAGCCTTACCCCATATCAGCCAGAATTATATTTCTACTATCCTACAATTGAAAGGCTTTATAAATTCCCATCCCATTACAGTAGTTACTAGGTGAAGCTATCTAGTTGGCAACTGTGTTAGCAGCAAAAATGCTATTGTGCCTGATTTTTTTACCAAATTTTGAGGGAGAAATTAACATGGAGGGATTTTATTGGTTGGTTTTTGGGGTCCAAGCCAGTGGGACCTAGAAACCAACCAATAAAAACTCGCCACGTCAATTTATCCATCAAAATTCTGTCAACAATTCGATCACAATAGAACTACTCGTGTTAGCAGACCTCCTTGCCTATGTCACCACAATGCCCCACTTCGTGATAAAATATCCGATATCACACAGAATATTATCCATAGTACAAGGAGGGTAAGTTTTATCCACACACATATTAACTAGCTCTAAGTTGTCACTTTCAATGACAGGGTTTCTGAGTTGAAAGGACTGAGTCACATAGAAAGCCTCAAGCAAGCCTGCAGTCTCACAAGCTAGAGAAGAGATAGGCTATAACTTACATCTAAACCCATGCAGCTGCTATCCCATATGATATCTAACCACCCCTGTAATAGAGGCCTGAACACAGTGACTCTTAAAGGCCCCATCCACATTCATTTTAAGTCTGCCCATTGGAGGAGGACACCAATGGACATTAGCATTACCTGTATGAGTCCTAGCAGGCTTTGGGTAATACAAATATTATTTAAACTCACTCATCTCTTTGAGGATATTAAAATTTCCCCGGTTCTTTTGTACCCATTTTTTATTAGGCCATCTGTAGTGGTGTAGTGCAAAATAAGGACGTGGAGATGTAAATGTACATTTTTTCCCTTAAATTGTTGGTCTAATTCTAACACTGGGACAATGCAAAATGAGGACGTGGAGGATATTGGGCGTTAAACATTTTACCGTCCAGATTTTCCCCAGATCCGGGCGGACAACATTTTACCACCTAGATTTTACAGTCGTTTATACCCAATGCAAATTTAGCCATTGGAACTAAATATTAATTATGCATTTACCCCCTATAAATAACATTTTCTCCTCTTCTATTTTTCATCCTTATTACAAAATTATTCATACAAAAAATTTTATCTCCTATATTTCACACTCTCAAAATTAATTCCAAAACTATTCCTACAACACCCTTGAATATTTTTTAAATCCCAAAACTCAAAGACATATTTTTCATATATTCAATACCATTTATTTTGAAAATGTTATCTATTCAAATAAAATGGTGTGGCAAACTTGCAAAATTTAATCCCATTCCACCCCCACCACCGAATTTGTTAGTCTTGTATCGGAATTATCATCAGTTATTTGACGATAGCTTTTTGCATGCAAGAGACATGATTGTTGATCCTACAGCGAATCCAACCGACAGTCAATTTCATATGTGCGGTAGTATCCACAGTCTGATAGAGGTGTATGCTGAATGATCCCAGATTCCATTTGTGCGAGCGACCATTGGAAATTTCGGTTTTAGTCATTTATTTAGCGAATATTTTCCTAACTCCGACAACCAATTGACTGGAGCGCTCGTAAGTAGGTGGTCGGAAATAACTCATACATTCCATCTACCGGGTGTGGAGTTGGGGATTACCCCTTATGATTTTATTCATTTATCAGGTAAATATTTCAAAAATATTTTTTTGCACTATATTTGTATTTTTATAAATTATTGTTGAATGTTTCCATATTTAATAATTCTTAAATTATATGGTTTTAGGAATTCCAATTGGAATCCATCTAATTTTGCCTAGTTTTCCAACATCTAGTCAGTATACTATAGAGCAAATGTTCGACCTATATTTTCCCGGAATAGGCCACCCAGAGTTCAAAGGAAGAAATATTTCTTGTAAAACAGTAAAAAAATACATGTTGGATTAGTGCGAACAAGTTCCGGAGCAAAGACTAGCGAGCGAAGAACAGATTGCCAGAGTTTTTATTTTATTTGTGTTGAGCTCCATTTTTTCCCGACGGGCCATAACACCTTGTGTGTGTATTGGGCAACTTATTTAAACAATCTTAACGACATGGCTGCTAAGAATTAGGGTTCTGCCATTTTAGCGTGTGTTTACTATGTGCTTGACGTATGCACCACAAATGCGCAAAAATTAGTAAATTGTTTTTGGCAACTTATAGAGGTATTTTTCCCTCTAATTTTATATTTGTATCACGATCATTAAAATTAATTTTTTTTTAGTTTAATAATCTCTTGAATTCTAATGAGTTTTTCCTTAAACCCGCAGTACTTTGGCTTTGAGTAACTTCACATAATGGCTCCCATATTGCACGATAATGCTGTGGAAAGATGGACACATATGCTACGATGGGTGTCTGATCAACGTGGGGCTTTATTGGGTCAGATGAGATTTAAAAGTTCGGCAATGCAACAACAACTGGAAATGCGTTCTCCCGAGTCAGTCATATGGAAACCTTTTATGGGATTAGCATAAAACCAGTTTAATATCGTTACATTTGTTCACGATTTGGAGCAAAGATGGATAATGCTTTTGGATATCGATTTAGGTGGAACTTGGTATCTCGGAGATCGTTGTTAACGTCAAATGAAAAGTCTCGTTGAAATTTCAGAAAACCCACCGTATCCAATAGCATTCATTCCAAGGGATATATATATATATATATATATATATATATGGAACAAATTGGCAACTGACAACCTGTAATTACTCATCTCGCAGTCTCATCAGAGGACAAATGGTTGACATACTGGAAGATTGTGGGTAAAGGTCTAATATTACCCTCCCTAATTCAGTGGAAAAATCATGACGGGGTGTGGTTCGCCTCGATTGCACCATCTGATTTACGGGTACCCAGTGCACCAGCATATAGATAGGAGGCTCCCCATATATACAACATGCAAGGACAATCTTCATCATCAAATCTTATACCTTTGTCAAGGGAGTTTGAAGTTGCAGATACAAATTTGAGTGGCACAACGGTCATTCAAGTAGACCCGCCAAGCACTCATAATGACTTAGTTCCCGGCACATTTTACTCACGCGACCAATGGCGTGATATGGTTTTTTTAGAGAGGAGTGAATGAGGAAACTTAAATCAATAATGTTAGAACGAGAGCTTATGTGGAAAAGGTGGGGGAGAGAGCTTAAAGGCGTTGGGCCCAGTTCGTCTACCGGGCACAACCCCATTCCACAATACACCCCCTGACATATTTGGAGACGAATATCCAATTGCTTTTCCTAATATAACCCATCCACCATCACAAGACCCTGGAGGATCGGTCAGTCAAATCTCTCTTGCCGATGATGTTTTTGGACTATTCAACGAATTTCCTTATCAGTAATATCTTGGTGGGGGTCCGATGTAAAGTTAACATTGCAATGTAATAATTTGTTTTGATAATAAAATCATTTTTATTTAATAACGATGTGGTTTATATTAGATTCAAGTGAAAACATTGTATTAGATTCAGTGCAAACATTTTGATAAACTCATACTTATGTAGTACAAACGCTTAAACGCTTAGGTCGAAACTAATAGAAGTACAAAAAAATGGTTTCCCATTGCGTACTGAACATTTAGGTAAGTAAGATCGTTGCGTATTAGAATCAACATATTCTTTGTTATAGTTTGATATATTTGGTTCGTACTCTTCCCCATCATTTTCATATACGCATTCCGAGAAGTAATCATAACCAGAATTGGTGTAGTCTGAAACGTCGTTATATGATGCCAACGCAGAATCGTTATATATGTCAATCATTTGTTCCTGAATGTGACGACCAGATTGAATCGCGCGTTGTGCTTTGTGATAACGTTGTAAGCGCCTCTCCATCTGTCATATCTCTTCCTCTAATAAATGAAGGCAAAACATCTCCGCTTCTTCGGGATACGATATTGTCCAAAGTGCGAAAACCTGATTTCTCAGCACAGGTATATGATGGTAATGGCAAAGAACCTCCAAGTCACACCTTTCATCATATTTTTTTGGCCATGACAGGTGTTCCCAAGGGTACTCAACTTCGTCTTCTGGTTCAGAAGTAGGGGAGATTATGAAAATTTGACCATAGTCATTAAGAAAACGTCGAGAAGAATCAATCGGAAAAGTTTGAAAATTTTGCGTCTTTCCATACCAAACGTTACCGGCAATATATGTGTATGATCCATTATAAATGGATGAATTGTATGGAGATGAAGCCATGTTGGTAATGTTAGACGAAAAGGCATTATATATATAGGCTTGTTGGGCGGGACTTATTTTACTGTCCAACAAGGATGATTTATGACGTCATGTAAAATATGATGATTGATATTTTGTGGACATGAATCTTTTCAGCTTTAGTCATGTACACTTGTTGGGCGGGACTTGATTTACCGTCCAACAAGGATGATTTGTCACGTCATGTAAAATATGAGGACTGATATTTTGTGAACATGAATCTTTTCAGCTTTAGTCCTGTACACTTGTTGGGCGGGACTTATTTTATCGTCCAACAAGGACGATTTGTCACGTCATGTAAAATATGAGGACTGATATGTTGTGGACATGAATCTTTTCAACTTTAGTCCTGTACACTTGTTGGGCAGGACTTGTTTTGATGTCCAACAAGGACTATTTATCACGTCATGTAAAATATGAGGACTGATATTTTGTGGACATGAATCTTTTCAGCTGTAGTCCTGTACACTTGTTTGGCGGGACTTGTTTTACCGTCCAACAAGGACGATTTGTCACGTCATATAAAATATGAGGAATGATATTTTGTGGACATCTCCTCAATATGAGGATTATAAATATGCAACTTTGATAGATGTTGAGCATCACAACTACTACTCCTACAATATAAACATTTACCATATCTAACAACGATATTGAGGAGATGATATTAGCATAGATTGCCCAAAGGTATGATCTCAACTACGATGATGAAGCCGCCGCGGTACATAATAAATTTTGAGATGCAATACATCGGATGTCCTTACTGCACAGTAATCGGGAAATACATGAGCGACGAACGGCGCACCGAGATAGAGAGATGGCTCATCACAATTTATGGAAAGACTATTTTCAGGAGAACCCCACATACCCTGAATAAGTTCAGGATAAATAAGGTGAGATTCAATTGTATTTTGGAAGCACTCTGTGAAAATGATTCATATTTCATCCAAAAACCGAATTGTGTTGGACGAATGGGATTAAGTTCTCAACAGAAGATTATTTGTGCACTTTTTTATGTTGGCGTATAGTAGATGCGGGGATTTACAAGATGAATATCTAAAAATAGACGAGACAACATGGATTCAGACTTTAAAACATTTATGTAGGGCTGTAGTGAAGGTGTTTAGCCCGGAGTATTACCGCACACCTACCGCCGAAGATATAGCCCGAATCCATCCAGAGAATGAACGACGTTGGTTCCCCAGGATGATTGGGAGTATTGACTGCATGCACTGGGAATGGAATACCTATCGACATGTATGGAAATGACAATATCAAGGTCATTCCCATGCTGCTACTATAATTTTAGAGGCAGTGACGTCTTATGATACTTGGATTTGGCATGCATTTTTTGGAATGCCTGGTGCATGTAATGATCTGAACGTTCTTGTTAAATATCACATATTCGAAGAACTTCTGGAAGGAAATCGTCCCCCTATGAACTTTGAAACCAATGGAAGCACGTATGACACAGGGTACTACCTTACATATGGTATCTATCCGCCCTACGCAACTATTGTTAAGAGTTTCAAGAGACCGGTCAGTAAAAAATAGAAGGTGTTCACACGAGCCTAAGAAGGGGCCAGAAAGGATGTGGAACGGGCATTTGGCATCTTGCAACAAGAGTTCCACTTTATCAGAAACCCGACTAATTTTTGGGATTATAAATACTTACGTGTAATTATGAAGGCTTGTGTCATATTACACAATATGATTGTCGAGGAAGAGTTACGGGACGGGACTTAGCGAGCTGACCTGCCCTTACGTGACCCACCCCCTACTTAAGCAGGTAAAGTCTCGCTGGCCATTATCAGTACCAGGTGCGGGAGGCAAAGATGTGGAATAAGGATGCCCATAACCAGTTACGTGAGGACCTTATGGAACACATTTGGAATCGTCATGCAGAATTATCATCTTGATTGTAATTTCAATATTATACATTTACCCTACCTAATATATGTAGATAATTTTCTTCGTGCTAAATAAAATATGTTTGGGCAAAACTATTCATTGATGAACATTGGAAGAAAAGATAATAATTAATACATTTGGATTACATAAATAACCATATAAATCTAATAATCTATTGTGAGAAGTTCTGAAATGCTTGAGCCCGACGCTGGATTATCTAAGTCAATCGCATCTCATGAAGGGATCTTTGTTGGGGAGTGAAGTTACTTGTATCCATGTAAATAATGTGATCTTCGTCACGTTGCAGTTGAGCTTCATACTCTTAGTGCGAATTGAAATTAAACCATTAATCTTTTCATTTAGAGTTCTTTTGATTGATTGGGATTCTGCAGAATTTTTGTCATAAAGTTTGTTGAATTCATTAGAGTTCTCTTAAATGAGCGTTTGTGAAGCCGCACAGTTGGCTACCACTCGTTTCTTCCCTTTCAGTTTCGCAGCTTTACGTCCTTCCGGTCTTTTTAACAGATTATTGAATTCCCTTGTATCGCTGTCGTACGAATTAAGTGAGTTTCCATTATCTTCTTCATTAGTATATTGTGAACCAGTGGTCGACATTGAATACTTTGGCAAATCCTTAAGCACCTCGTAGCAATGGTCGTAATTGAATTTAAGACTCATTTTTTATATAAAGTTATCACGAGCTCGTTGTACCTATCAAAAAAAATATTCTCGCATTAGTTTTGCAAAATTATGAATTTAATTATAATTATAAAATAATTAAATATTAATTGTAATTACCCATGAATCCTCCGACGTGCCGCTTTCTTTCCCCCTACCGTAAGCTTTGGACAAGTTCGCCGTGTACAACACACAATATGTGTTAATTTTCTGAAGTTTCCCTTGCAATGTATTCTCAGACCGTTTGTAAATGAAACCCTCACTTGAGTTATAATCGTTCGTAATTTTTTCCCATAATGTTGAACCTGCTTGGTTAGTCCCCATAGCACCATCTATAGAAAATTTAACGTATGCCATACAAAGCAACACCTCATCGTGTGCATTGAAATTTGTCAATCGGCTAGAATTAGGCGGAGTACTTTGGGAAGAAGAATCCATTATAATTATTTGAATTATAATGTTCAATGATATAAAATACCCTTGTGTTCAAAGTTTTTGAGGGGTGTAATATATATACACAAAAATAAAGTAGCCGTTGTGAATATGTTTTAGCTGTTACAAAAGTTACCGTTTGGATATTTTTTTTTAAATGAGGTTGGAAGGACAATATATAGGCGCCCAGAAATTTGGGCGGTATTCTTTTTAACGCCCAGCCTGGGCGGATATATGTTTAACGCCCAGAATTTTGGGACCCACTTATACATTATGTATCGACCGTTTAGATTTGCATTCGCCTAATATTTTATCTCTCCTCCAACTGCACATTTTCTTACCCATTATAAGACATAAATGTGTAAAACTACACATTTACACCTTCCATTACAGATGGCCTTAAAGCTAAACTCATTTCTCGTCTTCTAAATGTGCCAAGATAAAAAGGCAATGGCACTCAACTGAGAGATATTATCCCGGTTAGAAGTCGAGTTCTGAACTCAACCCATATTTTTAGATTACTAAAACCCTTCCACACCTCTTTAACTTCTTTGCATTTGGGTAGGATGTGTTCCATACTCTACTTCTCTTTGCCAAAAACTGAGAACAAGGGAGAAGGATGACATTTTCTATTGAAAAGATTCTAATTAGTAACCATGGCATTATTGCATGACTTCCACAAGAAATGCTTGATCTTGGCAGGAGCTTCAATATCCCATAATTTTTTCCAGAACTTGTCATCAACCAAGTAAGAGGATGAGGGATTATAACATCTTTTTTCCAAACTCATTTTGTCTACTTCTACTTTACCTGATTTCACAGTGTATTTTCTATTGATAGTAAAAGGCCAAATTAATTCATCTTCTTTATCTACAGTGCTAACATGAAGACATTATATGGCCTCAACCTCCTCTGAAGCGATATGAGAGTTCAACTTGGATGGGATCCATTGCCTTTGAGAAGTTGAAATAAGATCCGCCATCATACACTCACTAGTCTCTAAAGGATTCAGAGAGAAGGGTTTAAATCCCTGTAGGTTAGGGATCTACCTACTCTACCATATCTGGGCCTTTTTACCATTTCCTATGTTCAATCTTAATCCCCTCTCAATAAAACTCTTGCTCTCCACAATGCTATCGCATATAGGGGAAGACTGTGGCCTTTCCTCACCCCCATAAAGTCCCTATCAGTGAAGTAGATGGATTTGAGCAGTTGGGCCCAAAAAGAATGGGGTTCCCTTTGTAATCTCCAAGCTACTTTGGCAATTAGGTCCAAATTGAAAGTTTTGAAATTTCTAAAACATATACCACTAAACTTCTTAGGCCAACACAAAGATTACCATTTCCTCTAACAGATCTTATTCTTATCAACATCGCCCCTCACCAAAATTTCCTAACAAAGCATCTCATTTAGAGCAAAAGTTGTTAGGAAGAAGAACACAAGACATAACTTAGCTAGGTATGGCCTGAAACACTGCTTTAATGAGAACCTCCCTTCACCGGAGAGAGCAATAATTGTTTCCATCCCTGTAATTTTTTTTGAGCTTTCTCTAAAATAAAAGAGAAATTCTCATTTTTATATTTCCCCCATAAGGCAAGAAATCCCAAGTCTTTGGAATTAGGATCTAAAGGTTTAATATTTAAAGTCCCCCCCAATCGTTTCCATGGTGCTGGCTTTGGTGTTAGAGGAGCATAGGAATCCTGATTTGTTGAAGTTTATCATCTGACCATAGGCTTTACCATACTTATCCAAAATATCCAACACTTTCAAACATTCTCTTATGTCGGATTTGACGAAAAGGATGGAATCATGAGCAAATGCTAAGTTCAATATAGAAATACAAGTTCTTCTAACCTTAATTCTCGATAAATCACCAAACCTTATATCCTTGTCAATCATTAAGGACAACACGTCTTGCACTAGAAGAAAGAGGTAGGGACATAGGGAGTCACCTTGATGCAGTCCTCGATTCGGGGTAATGTTGTATACCTTATTATCGTTCACCATGATCGAGAAATAAATCATTTTGACACATTGAAATATAAGTTTAACCTAGTGCTAGTTAAATCCCATCTTCCCCATTAGAGAAAATAAAAAATCCATTTCTACCGCATCGTAAGCTCTATTTAGGTCCATATTTATAGATAACTCATCCCTTTATCCTCTTTTCCTAGCCTTATGATAATGAAATAATTCTTGAGCCATAATTACATTGTCCTGAATAAGTCTTTTAGGGATAAAATTAGACTGGTTTTGGGTTATAATTTGGTTAAGCAAAGGTTTTAGTCTACTGGAAAGGATTTTGGCAATAATCTTATACTTGAAATTACTTTAAACTTTCTGGGTTGGAGACCTTTGGAATCATAACAAGATTTGTGTCGTTCAAATAAGCCTTTTATCAGTTTACAAGTGTCATCTCCAATTATATCCCAATATTTTTTATAAAACAAACTCGGTAAGTTGTCGGGGGCAGGGGCTTTAACAACCCCAAGCTGCTTAACAACCCTTAAGATTTCCCCCTTCGAGACTAGACTGCATAGATTATTATTCATATTAAGGATGGTCACATTTTCCATAAAATCCAAAACACTATTAAAATCTCTCAGCCCTTGGCTTGTGAAAATAGAGGAGAAGTGATATTGAATCTCAAAATTTATATCCCTCTCATTAGTAAGCCAACGTCCATTCGAAGAAAGAAGTTTGTGTAAGGAATTTATATGACGACGATGTAGTGTGGTTGAGTGTAAGAATTTGGTGTTTTGATCACCATGTCTCAACCAATTCATCTTTGCTCTTTGGTACTAATATATTTTTTCTCTGTGGAGGACCTCATCCATCTCGGTGACAATCTTTTCTTCTATATTGTTGGCCTCTATGGAAAAGGTTAGGGATTGTACTTCGATAAGCTTAGCATTTAGGTCATTGAGTTTCTCTCTATTGTTGCCAAAATGAAGCTTTTTCCACCACTTCAACTCCTTTGCAACATTCCTTAACTTACAAGAGAGAGTATATATTAGAACCCCTAACACTGGCAGCCCACCCTTATTTGATTATTTCTTATCATCAATTCGCCCCCACCCACATGGACTCGAATTTAAAATTTCCCTTATGTTTCCTAAATAGAGGGGTGAGTTTAAAAATAAGAGGGCAGTGGTCAGAACCCCTAATAGACTCGTGAGATATATGTAAATTGGGAAAAAGCTCCACAAAATCAGCATTAGTCAACACTATATCAATCCTTTCTCTAATAAAGTTCTCTTCATCTCTACCATATAAAAATGAAATTCGTGAACTCCTCCATTTTTCTTCTAATATCTGCATTACCAACTTCCTTTTCGCAATTGGCTCCTACATTGTTAAGATCCCCAATCACCATCCATGTGGTGGCAAAAAAAAAACCCAATTTATTTTAAACTTGACCAAACACGTCTCCTTTTTTCTTAAATGGGATCCCCATAAACCAAGGAAGCCCTCCACTTCTTTTCAACCTCAAAAGAACATAAAGTGTCAATAATATTTTTATTAGATAATATAACTCCATTATTCCACCATAATGCCAATCCTCGCGCCTTACCCATATGATTGACACAATAGCTATTCTGAAACCTAAAGGTGCATTTCAAAGATTCAAGTTTTTGTTGCTTATTTTTAGTCTCCATCAACAAAATGATGGAAGGACGATAGGAGGTTATAACACCCTTCAACACTCTAACTGTCCCGGGCCGTCCCACTCCCTGATAGTTATAGGAGATGATTAACATTGGTCGTGTGGTTGTTTAGGGTCACCCACCGCCACCCTTTCAACTTCATTAGAGCTTCCACCATTCTCCATCGGGATTAAGTCCCCATATTTCTATTGGAGATTTTCTTTGAATATAGGTTAGAGTTTTGATACCCCCTTTTGATACCTTTGAGATAAACCTCCTTATGGTTCTATCGCCTTTTGACTTTTCTTAAGGGGGCTAACGAAGGTTCCTCCCATAACACCACTGATAAGCACCCAAAACTGTACATTTTATAGCCCGAATAGACGTATTTTTGTTGCCAATTCTCGATAATTTAGGACTTATGCGCTTAAATGTTTATTTTGTAGGTCAAATTGTGTATTGCAAAGTTCAAACGCTTAAATCAAGGAATTGTGCAAAAATGGTGCTAAATTCCCTCTCCCGTAACCTGACCCGAGCCTAAACTTAGCCTAAACCTACCCCAAGCATGTGTGTGTTTAGTTTGTGTCTTTTTATATTTTTTATACTTTTAGTTTGAATCATTTTTATTTTTAGGATTTATTTTTTATTTATTTAGTAATTTATATTTTTATTAGTGTAATTTTATTTATATTAGTTTTTAGTTTTATTAGGATTAGTTTTTAGGAGTTTATTTTTAGTTTATTATATTTTATATATTTTTTTAGGACTTTAGTTTTCATTTAGATTTTTAAAGTTTTTATTTCTTTTATTTTAGTTTTTATATAATCTTAGGATTTTATTTTTTTTAGTTTTAATATTTTTATTTTTATTGTTTTTAGTTTGTTTTATTTTTAGATTTTATTTTTTATTTTTATTTTTATTAATTTTCATTAGTATTATAATTTTTTTAGGGTCACAAATTAACACACACACAAATCCCATTCACACTCCTACACCCTAACATTACCTATCCTCATCCTCACCTACACCCTATTATCATATACCCTCACCCACACAATTACACCTTACCCATCATCATCTTCAACCCCCATCTTCTCTCTCTCCAAACTCCATAATTAAACCCCCATAACCCAACACAAACAACACCCACCTTCTAACCATCCTAACATCCATCACCCAAACAAATCATAACCCAAACTAACTCGGAGACATCCCAAACCAACCCGAATACCTGGAACCGCCCCGACGATGCCCCATGAACCCCAGCTCCGGCACGACCCTATTCCAGCGCGCCCCACCTGTTCGAAACCCCCCTTAACAGCGCCGGCGACATCCTACTCCAACCCGCCGGAATCCCACCTGCCACAACTCCAGCGCTGTCCAAACCAACCCGGAGCCCTGTCAAAGCCGGTGAACCATTTCGCCGGAGCTCCCAAGCTCCGACACCCCTTTCCAACCCGAGAACTAGACAAACTCTAAACCCCTTGCCTCCATGACAAACCCGAGACCTCCACGATCCATTTCCCATTTCTTCCCCTAAGCTACCTACGAATTCTCACCTGTTAAAACCAAAAAGCCAAACCAAAAAAATAAAATAAATCCCCACATGTGTTAAACCCATTAAAACCACTTTATCGCTTTTTCCCAAACTAACCCCAACTAACTTTTTAACCTATATACCCAATCTACCCCTCTAACCATATCAAATTTTGTTCCAATCCCCTCACTCACATGATCTCCCACCTCTCTTACCTTATGTGTAGACACCCCATTTTCATGCATATTAAACCTTCCCAAAAATACCCCTTAGCCCCATGTGTGCCATGCATCTACTATAAAAGAAGACTCAAGACCCCATTTGAGATGATATCATCAAATAGAGAGAGAAATTCAAGAGAAAAGTAGAGAGTTAGGTTAGAATAAATTAGGTTGAAATATTTGTAAATAGTTTTTTTTTAATTTTTGTTAGATATTTGCGAGGTTAAATTTTCTAAGAGAGTTAATTGAGCGGATATTTAATTTCAAATCACTTGGATCCTCAATTAGAGGGATTGTATGCTTCAAATTGGAAGATTAGAGTTCAACTTTCTCAAAGAGATTTGGTTTTCTTGTTCTATTCCCTTCTATTTTATTTTAGTAGCCTTGATTATTTGTTCATCATGTTTAATATCATGTTAGGATAAATCCCCTTTCAAGGGGTGGGGGGAAACCTTTATTTGATGTTATTTTAGTTTAATTAGTTTGGTTACTTGAAAATCCCTTTGAATATTAAATTTGATCCCTCACCCTTAAATTTACGCCTCGAGAGAGGGTAAATGATTTTCGAGAGAAAAATAAAAATTCTAGTTATAATACTCATTTTAGATTCGAACTAGAGATAGGGGTTTCTTAAGTGGGGTATTATTACTTGAATTTCAACTCTAAATTTATTTTCTAAGATTTACATAAATTTTAATTGATCGATCCTAGCGGGTGATTAATTAAAGGGAGTGTAGATCTATTTTTCTAGAGTTATGGGGTGTTAAACTTAATTTTCTTAAAGGTTACTATTAAGATTACAGTTGCATCGAGAGTTGATTTGTAATGTTGATATTAATTTGAGAGAATTCAATTAATTAAATTAATTAGTTATAATAGCTAAAATTTGTTGTTTAATCCCATTCCTTGATTTTTCTCACAATTATTTACCTCAATTTATCTCTTATTTTAGTGTTAGACTTTATTTTTCACTTTTAGTCACTTTCTAGTTAGTTGTTTTCATCTCACATTTTAGTTTAGTGTTATTTCACCTCACCTCACCCAATTGTTTTAATATTTGAAAAAATAAACAAAAATAGAAAAATCAAAAGCCCAAAAAGAAAATAAAAATTGAACTACATTTGAGTTTGTCTCTAGATTACCCCCTTGATGTGGATTGATACTCTTACTGACCTATACACTTGAGTTTGTTATATTTTGTAGGTATTTGAGGTTTTGATTAACTTGGCTTTCAACAACAACGACACACAAAAAGCAATGTTATCAAATGGTTCTATCGCCTTTTGACTTTTCTTAAGGGGGCTAATGAACGTTACTCCCATAACACCACCAAAACCGCTTTTACACTTTCTATCTCCTTCCTATTTTTTGTTTTATACTTTTTTGAAAAACTACCTACAACAATCTCTTCCTTTTTATATCGCTTTAAGGTAAGGGTGATAAGGTTGTTAATTATGTCTTTGCTTGATATGGGTTCCGGTAATGATAGGGTTTGAGGGGTTTTGGTGTGTAGGTGGGAAAGATAGGGGTTGATGTCTCGTATTCGGGTTTATGGATTACCAAGCGGAAGAACAATTTTTTCAATTGAGTAAACCATGGTAGGGTTTTGTGAGAGGGTTCTGGTAGTTATTAGTAGGTCGGGATTATTTTTATTAACTTCAAGTGGGTCTGGGGGTTTGGTGACATAATACATTTATGTGGGGGTATTTTTGGTGGTATTAGGGTTGGTATCCTGTTTTGGGGACTTGGAGGGCCCTTTAGCAATCATGTCTCGCCTTATATTATTATCTGCCCATCACAATCCAATATAGTCTCCTTATTCCCCACTGAGATATTAATTGCATCTTGAAGGTTGGCATGATCATTACTTGGGTCTGTCACGCTTTTTACTACCACAATCGGTGTCTCTGGTTCTTTGACATAGCTTGGATTAAAGTGAATCAATTCTTCTCTTGGAAGCTATGGTAAGTTCTTCTTCCCATTTTCATGTTAGAGTTGCAATGAAAAACCTTCGATTTCTCATTGGAAGCTCTAATGGTAGGTCCATATTCCATCTCACCATCTTTTCTTTCCTTTTAACAATAGCGGTCTTCCCTTTCATGGCCTATTCTCCCACAATCATAACAAAATATTGAGAGCCTTTCGTATCGGAATGGGATTCATTGAAAAGAGCGATCTTTGTTCCTGACATACACTCCTCGTTTCAGAGGGAGGGTTACATTCATATCCACCATAACCTTGATAAATTTACCAAAAATGAGATGCTCCTTGGATTGCTCCTCCTCGTGCATTCATCTCCCTACAGCTCCTGCTATGCGCTTCACATTTCCTTCAGTTCTCTTTTTAGCTGGGAGCACAAAAAAAAACCTTTTACAACGGCTAAAAAGTGTCATAAAAGGCTATTTACATAACTTTTAATTATAATCAAAAGCGTCTTAAAAACCACCGTCACAAAAAAATTCAAAAAAAGTCTTAAAAATAGAGCCTTTTAAGACACATTATTTACAAGAGTTGCAATTTTTTTTTTAAAAAAACATCATAAAAATAAAGCTTTTTAAGATACATTATTTACAAGGGTTGCAAGTAATTCCTAGACTACCTACCACTTGCCAAAAATCTTCCCAAATATTTTTTTATAGGATGTTTCACTTGAATGCATATCCATATATTACATTCGAAAGTTTTCATACGAAGTAAAATCAAAACAAATGTTCTCAAAATCAATTCTAATTAGTCATATCCATATATATATTCAAAAGCTGTCATGACAATATTTACATCCAAAAGTTGTCCTACCAAAATATACATCCAAAATTTGTCCTACTAAAGTAATGCATACATTAAAAAATGTATTTGTTTCAAGTACATTTCCATCCAAAATTAGTTAAAACTAAAAATTCCCATCTAAAATAGTGATAAATGTAACTATTCTAAACCAAATATGTCATCGACATTCCACCACAATTGCCCACTCCATTATTTCTTTACAAAACCACTTTCCATAAACCTACAAAAAAATAAAGAAATATTATAATCACTTGCAACAAGAAACCAATTTATGAAAATATATATAACGAAATAACTAAATAATAACAATTTGATTTAGCATAAGTAAATAAATCCAATGGCTCCCCCCCGCCACCCCAAACCTTGCCAACCCCCACTCTCGTCGATCTCCATTACATGGACATCATATCACTTTTTGAAATTTAATAAACTAGGGAAAAAAATCTTGTATCATACAAACACGCATACATATTATTATTTAATAGTGTGCATCGCACATTAATAATGTATACCATTATCTAGTTCATATAAGTATCACGCGTATGAGGGAGAGGGAGATTTACTTGTGACGCCCCGCCTATTAAAATACCGGGTGGCCATCCCTTTACTAAAATAAAACGTTGGTCTCATATGGCTCATTCTTAGCATCACTGTAGAAAGCATTTTTAAAGTTACTAACCACCTAGTAATTAAATCAACCGATGCCAAATTTTATATTATATTAATTAACAACATGCGAAACTATATAATTATTATACCTTCCACACAAACTGATAACTGAAATCCAAACACGGATAAAAATATGAATAAGGAAGACTGAATCAACTATCGGTTCAACAATAAAATCCAACAATAATTTGAAATAATGAACAGGATACACAAAGTCTAATCCATAAATTGGAAATGCTGAAATAGTCTGAAGGGCGACATGCCCAAATGAGTATTGAAATAAATTCCCAATGCTAGAAATAAATGAATGAGGCGTATATAACAAGGTCCTACAACTTCCACACGAGCTGCAGTTACGCATCCCTTAATTGAATTTTCAAATTGGGCGTCCCTATGGATGGATATCTAAAATGTTTTGGAAAATATTTTTGACATGGGTCAGAGCCTAAGTAAAATATTTTGAAAATATTTAGCAAGCAGTTAAATTGCAATTAATTAAACATGCATGCACACTTTTCATATTTAAGCTAGTGTCGCACTCTCTTGAGGTATAACTCACCCATCATCTAATGTGCACAACTAATTCTTGCCTTCTAACCTCACTAGTTACGCTACCCTACCTAACTAGCCGCATTACACCTCTTTCTATCTCACTTCTCTAACCCGAGTATTCTTACTTTGATTATTAAGTTATCTACTCATTAACTTATTAATCAGTTCAACTATATTAAGTCATATAACGTTCACACTAGTTCTATAGGAGAACCCCTTTTTAACCGTATAACTTCCACACTAGTTATGTAAGAAATTCATTCACACTTATGTAGCAATCCAGTATATAATTATCTACTCATATTATATACGTACCAGTATACTATAACATTCAAACACATATCGCGTATAATAACCATCCATTATTGAGTAATAAATCATCGGATGCTTTCTCTAAAATCCTATCATATCCCAGGTATGCTCACTCAAACCCGGTTACCTCAAGTCAGACTCACTCACGACCTTGGGTAAAAATATCGCAAACGTAGTGAAGGCGGTCATATTTCCCCAAAAGTGAGACTGAATCATACCCAAAGCATCTCGGCTAGGAAAATAAATCATATAATAAAACATTAAGCGATATGACGTGGGGATTATACTCTCCCTGCTGTCACTACCCATGGGATTCACCTACATCACGCAATCTCCTATGATAGCACTAGAGGGGTATGTATTCCTATAAGTATCATTCACACCGATATTTATAATAACCACACAAACATATATATACTATCATCACACTATCCATATATATATATATATATATATATAATTAAAGTTAATTAAGTTCAGCTAACCCGTGCCTAACTCTCCTAGCACTGGCCTATCATAATCGAGTCTATTTTCCCGACTTTAATTTATCTTTATCATAATGGTTCACAATTTGGGTTCACTCACTCCACCCAAAGTCCCATCCTAATATCCCAAATTCTTTCAATTTCATAATATGTCCAAAGGGTCCTAGCCTTTAATTTCTCTCAAATTGGCTAAATCACTTCTTTACTATATCCTACTGGAATCAAATATGTCCCTCCTCATATTTTAAAACATCACAAAAGTTTCCTCAATAATTAATCATGAATTTAGGGCATAAATAGAAAAATTTCCGCAAATTTTGGAGCCGAATCGATTCGGCCTTATTCCGAATCGATTCGCATTGTTGAATCAATTCGTCTTGTGGTTGGAATTGATTCGCCACAAGCAGCTCATCTTCTTTGCCTACTCTGTTACTTTCCTCCATTATTACTTTTAAAGATTTTCTATTCTAGTTTCATTTTCACCCAAACTTTTATAGCAATTTTAAGATGTTCTTAACCCCTACTAATCATCAAAATCACCATTTAACATTAATGATCTTCAGATTAATCCAATAATTCATTAATTGGGTTTTTCTCCCATTTATCCAATCCCCTTCCTAAATTAGATTTTTGGAATCACCAAATCAATACATATAATTATGGATTTAAAATAGAAATTTCCTATTAATAGTACTATATGATATTTCATCATCAATTTCATGTTTAGTTAACTAATTCGTATTCATATCATAAAAACCCATTTTCATAAGATAATCCGCCCAAAAACGGATTTTGGTTTACACCCACTATGATATTAATTAAAATACTACAATTTATATTGAAAGAAAGTTAACCACTTTCTTGACTAGATTCATAGAGTCTGATTCCTTTGATGAACAGTAATAGTTTGACACAAACACCTCAATCCGTCTTCAAATTGGCTCCCAAAAATTCTCCACTCCCTTTGTCCTTTCTTCTCTACATATATAGGGTTTTTATATTTGAGTTGTGGCTGCCACTAAATCTATAATTTAAGTTTAATATTGTTAATCCAGAATTTAGGCTTATAAGCTAAGCCCAAATAACCCGAACACCCCCGTGTGGGCCCGATTATGCCTAAAATGCCTCGAGACCCAATTACTACCTCCGGGTACTCTAATCCGACTATCTCGATCCATCCGGAGTCAACCGTGACCTCAAAATTTCCATATGAGTAACTCTACAACAAAGCCCTATTTCGACCCCAAATAGTCTCTACCGACTCTCGAATTGAGATAAAATACTTCCATGTCACTATCACTCAATAAGACATAAAATTAATAACTTACGATTCACTTAGTAATTACTTCGTAAATATTGACCATTAACTCTCCCGATTAATATTTTAATCAACACATAATAATTAATTGAATTAAATTACGTACACTTATAATTTAAAATTATCTGAATTAACTAAATAATAAATACTCAAAAATACGGGTGTTACATACTTCCCCCTTTACAAAGGAATTTCATCCCTAAAATTAGGATGTACCTATGATGAATAACTCTGCTCTTGCATATCCCCCTCCCGCTCCCACTTCGAGTCGTCATCATTGTGATGACCCCACTAGACTCGAATCATAGGTACCACCTTAGACCGGAACTTATGCTCACTAAGATTAAGTATCGTCATTGATCTCTCCTCATAAGAGATGTATGTATGTAAATCATTCTACTCTAATAGAATGTTCCAAAAGTCCCTCTCGCACCTCCGGTACTTCTTCAGCAATGACACGTGAAACACATCATGAATCCGTTGCGAATGCTCGTGTAGGCCCAGCCTATACGCAGCTGGGTTCACCCTCTCAATGATCAGAAAGGGTCCTACATACCTCAACGCTATCTTCACTTTCTTGTCGAACCTCATGACCTCCCCTTTCAAGGATAAGTACTTGCAATAATTCCTAAACACTCATGTCTGACTTCAAAACTTTGATTTACGATTAAGTTACTGTCACTACGTTCTTGAACTGCATGAAACTGATGTAGATTAACTCAATACTTGCCGACTAACCATAAATCATCTTGAGTCGGAGAAGCTTATTATTCCCCACTCTTAACCAAACAAAACATGGGTGATAAAATTTTCCATATGCAACCTCAGAAGGCGTCGTGCGGATAATAAACTGCTACAAGTTATCACATATAGCTTTACCAACGGTAATTAATACTCCAAATTTCCCATGAATCCAGAATATGTGTTTTTGAATTTATCCTACAACCTAGTCGCTTCCTGTCTACCTATCGAGTTATGGGTGACCAAACTAGCAAGAAATGTAACTTTATCCCCATCGCCTCCTGACACTCCATATCAGAGGTGGGACTGAAAGGTCTCATCCTAATTCACAATTATATTGGACCGCACCTTGATCCAACTCACTTTTTCTTTCAAACAAAATGTTGGACATACTGCTCGATAGCATAATCTACTCTAAAGTAAAAATTATTCCATTTTGATCAGTCCATTCCACATTTTGAAGGAAACCTTAACCTCTTCACGCTTTTGGACAACCCAAATTTGTGCATCAATCCTATCACGAGGACCATCAAATTATAAAAATTATGGTTGACAACCTCATATCAACCTCTTTTCATCCCTAAATGGTGTATCATGAGACAACTTCACTATATCTCATTCAATACCAATCCCCATTCTCAACGTTTCACATCTCACTCCCCTTTTTTCGGAAGATACCAAAAATCATTGCCTTTGCCTTTGGTCCCAATTCTGTGCATTCCTTAGGCACATTTTCACGTGGTTGTAATCAACATTTTAAATGTGCATAACAACTCTAGGCATTTTACTAAGTGAGACTCTGCTCAACTTTCCCAAAATTATGGGGTTCTCCCTTGTCAAGGGATATCTTTTTACATGTTCCTCCACCCCCTTTCAGCTAACCACAGTTGTGATAATTTCTCCTTGATATGAATATAGAAGGATTGGCTCCTTTCTCAAATGGATTTCAGTCCATCATACCTTTCCATGTATGTTCCTAACTTCCCCACAAACATACATTAACATGTTTATTTTCACATTCCTTTATCCTAGACTATTCTGAAATTCAAACTAACCAGGGTGTCCATACACCCTATAACCCATGCATCCCAACATAATTATCACTAAAGTCTCGTACGTAACCTACTTGACTCAAGCTTAGCCCCGCACTCTCGGCGTGACTATATCATACGGGTATTCTCGATTACCCCACAAATCGCAATTTAATGCTTCTCGATATTTCCCCACCCATTAACTTATGGTGTAAAAGTTTTCACGGTGTTTTCTTCGTAGCACTACCCAACTCCATGGGCCTGTTTCGTAATAGCTCTCAGCTCAAAGTGTTTTTCCCACATGTTCAATATTTAACATTTAAATAGGTTCCCTATCATCTCACAACGTCTCTCCACTCTCGACGTTTATTAAGTTTTATGCGTGTAACATCCCACAACAAAGCTTAAAAGAGCTTTCCCCAATGCACTATCCCATAACATTGTCGGTCATTGATTTCAATAGGTCCAAAGCACATAATCGAGACACCTAAAACCCTATCCCTATATACATAAGTCTAATCATTGACTCCTGAATCTCTAAGTGATTCATGTAATACTGCGCTCACACTATCACTAAGTCCTCAGCACTAAGTTAATAACAAGCTAAATCACTTCGCTCCATGGTAGACTCGACATACCCCGAATCACATGAGTAAAAGTCCCTATGCTTTGGGATTCAATATAACTAGAAAATTGTACTCTCTGAAGTCTACTTCATAAAAATATCGCCGCGAGCTCGACCCTCTTTCAAGTGAGACATCGTAAACATATACATTTTGTCCCAGAACAACGAACACGATAGTCTTGCTGTAGCCGCCCACCATCGCTTAACCATCACTGACCAATCTGTACGCAGTGTAAAATCTTATATCGCATATCACCTGTCAAAATGAGCTAACCTCATAAAATATATCTTCTCAGTGTCCACACCCGCTCCACTACAGATGTAACTAAATAGAGGCCCATTACTCAACGGTAAATATATACAACTATAGTACTATTAACGATAGTCCTATTAAACTCATTTCACATGCGAATCAAGTTCTAACAAACTAGTGTGACTCGCTCTTGTCACACAAAACTTACCCCATTCACCCTAGGATAAAACTCACATTTCTAATTTCCATAAGCACCGGTGGTCCAAAGGGGACCTGGACATAACAATCTCATCCCAACATAACCAAAAACTTCTTATAATTCTCGCCCATGTTGGGCATCCCACTCATGTCCCCTAACGTGTTGCAAACACAATCAACACATGTGTTCCTACTCTTTACACATAAGACACCTCTCTGTGTCATTCCCCTTTCTATGGACCCACTGACCATGGGGTTGTCCTTCTCGTGGATCTGGTTGTCTTGACCCTAATTGCTAACCCTTTATCCCTTTGGCTCCTCTGGCCCTATGGGAATCGTTGATGACCTTGACGGCCCTGACTGAATCCACCATATTATATTGATCTCAATTATTAAAAAGGTTACTCTACTTGGTATCCCCTCCCGTGGTGCCTCACTAGCACCATTAAATTTAGTCTTGCCCTTCGGTTAGGTTCTCCAAATCTCTTGGCTCTCTTCTCACGAAAGCGTTGATATTAAATTATAAACGTATGACATTGACGGAAATGGTACCACTCGTCCCAGTCGAATTTCCCCATCCATGCTTGTATATTCTACCCTTGAGTCCATTATTAACTTAAGGACCATTTTTATTCTCCACATCCACCTCATCGGGTACAAAGTTCGCTAAACACGTCAACTTTCCTTCATGACCGCCCAATGTACGACCCTTTTTAAAATAAGTATTGAAATGTTCTTTGTCTCTCTGTTTAAACAGTTGATGATAAGATTTGTAGTAAAACTGCACCCCAAATTCCTCGTTATTCATTGCATCTCTCTGTGGTTGTGGTGACTGACTCCTATCACTACAATGTCGCTCCTATGAGCCACAATTTTGCCTAAAATTTAATCTTGGGTGCCACTGTACTCCACCCTACACAATTGCATTCGAATTATCTTTCTCAATTAACCCATCACACCCCCTCTCTTACCCGAATCCTTATGGATTGCTCTTTTAAAGAGTTATTTCGACCCCCCACACCTTTACAGACTACATTGGGTGAGTCTAAATTTGCACCATTGCTTTCTACGAAGTGCTTAAGGAAACTACTGCGCCCTAGTGATTATCCTAACACCAATAATGGTGACTTCTATCGTGGTCACTGTTTCCAGAATGTTCCATGGCTTCTACTGAGCCTCTCCCTATGCAGTCCTTCTAATGGCCCTCGTTTTTCGTCTAAAATTATTCGGTGTACGAATCCCAATCGAACTCGTATATGAATCGCATTAACTATACTTAATAGCAGGAAAACGTAAGTTGCATACATAGAGGAATACATCAATCCTATAATAAGGATCTATATCAAAGAATGCTATGTTGAGACCTAAAAAAATGCATAGATCCTATGGACTCTATAACCTGATGCTCTGAAACTATCTGTGAAACCTCGCCTATTAAAATACCAAGTGGACAGCCCTTTACTAAAATAAATAGTTGGTCTCATATGGCCCATTTTGAGCATCACTATTGAACGAAGTTTCAAAGTAACTAACCACCTAGTAATTAAATAGACCGGTGCCAAATTTTATCTTACATTAATTAACAACATGCAGAAATATATAATTATTAAACCATCCACATAAACTGATAACTAAAATCCAACACAGATAAAAACAAGAATAAAAATGACCGGATAAACTATCGATTCAACAATAAAATCCAACAATAATATGAAATACTGAAATAGTCTGAAGGACGACATGCTCAAATGAATACTGAAATAAAGTCCCTCTGCTAGAATGAATGAATGAGGCATTTATAGCAAGGTCTTGCAACTTGCACACGAGTTGCAGCTACACATCCCTAGATAGAATTCTCAAGTTGGGCGTCCCTGTGGCTGGACACCTAAAATGGTTTAGAAAAGATTTTTTATAAGGGTCAGAGCCCAAGTAAAACATTTTGAAAATATTTAGCAAGTAGTTAAATTGCAATTAATTAAATATGCATGCACACTTTTCATATCTAAGATAGTGTCGCACTCTCTTGGGGTAAAACTCACCCCTCATCTAATGTGAAATTTAACGCTTGCCTAACCTCACTAGTTACGCTACCCTGCCTAACTAGCCTTATTACACCTTTTTCTATAGTACTTCTCTAACACGAGTATTCTTAGTTTGATTATTAAGTTATGTACTCATTTTCTTATGAATCAGTTCAACTATATTAAGTCATATAACGTTCACACTTGTTATATAGGAGACCCCCTTTTCAATCGTATAAATTCCACACCAGTTATGTAAGAAATACATTAACAATTATGTATTAATCTCGAATATAATTATCTACTCATATTATATACGTACTAGTATACAACCACAATCACACACATGTCATGTATAATAACAACAATCATTTTAGAGAAACCATCTGGTGAGTTATTATCTACTAATATTATATACGTACTTGTATACAACAACAATCACACACATGTCACGTATAATAACCATCCATTCTTAAGTAATAACTCACCATATGCTTTCTCTAAAATGATATCATATCCTAGGTATGATCACTCTAATGTAGTTACCTTAAGTCAGAGTCACTCATGAGATTGGGTAAAAATATCACAAACGTAGTGGAGGCGGTCATATTCCCCCTAAAAGTGAGACCAAATTATACCCAAAACGTCTCACCTTGGAAAATAAATAACACTATAAAACATCAGGCGATATGACATAGGGATTATACTCTCCCTGTTGTCACAAGACAGAGGATTCACCCACATTGCACAACCTCTTATGATATCACTAGATGGGTATGTATTCCTATAAATATCATTTACACCGATATTTATACTAAGCACACAAACATATTAACTTTAGGGTCAATTTAATATGGGATCCACACAGTTTTTGAGACTGTTCAAAGTGGAACTTGTTCTCCTTTGAGAGGAGTATAATGTGATATACCCACATACATAAAACCATAAATTAATAAATGAGAAATTGTATCCCAAAGTACCCATTTTGAACATGGAACTTGGTTGGAGTGTTATGTTAAAGCTCTTGTCCCACATAGGAAGAATGAGAGAATTTTTTTTAGTATAATATAACCTATTTTGGCATGACGCATTGGTTCCCTTGGGGCATCCCACATCTTTGAAGGAGGGAGGACATACATGGGAATGGGTTGACTTTCAAGCCCATATGCGTGATGTCTTTGCCTAACCTGGTCCGATTCGATTTGGTTTGTGCTCGTGCGCTTTAGGCTTTAACTTGGCCAAAAGTATAAACTTTATGTGCCAAGTTTAATGCGCTTTTCATTTGTTTATTGAGGGAATTCTTCTAGTATTTTCGGCCCAATTTTTATTCTGTTTTTGTTTTGTTTGATTTTATATGTTTGTTAGTTAAATTCAGTTTTATCCCAACTGTTGGAATTTTTTTCCAAACGATTTTAACTATCACTTTTTTATTATAAATAAGTTGTTTGGGTTTGTTTCAGAAATTGTTTTTTAAGATTATGACATAAATAAACCATGTCCCCTGATCAAACCATTCAGTCATATATTTGAGGGTTCTACACTATTGGTTCGAAGGGGTTTTCGAGTTGGAGTGTTATTATTGCAAGTAAGACTGTTATATCTTGGGAGACGATTGCCACTGAGTCCGTCAAGCACTACAGGAGGGAAATTTTGTCTTACGGATAGAGTGTTAAACACTTGCTCAAC
This sequence comes from Sambucus nigra, assembly GCA_949130495.1. Taxonomy (NCBI): domain Eukaryota; kingdom Viridiplantae; phylum Streptophyta; class Magnoliopsida; order Dipsacales; family Adoxaceae; genus Sambucus; species Sambucus nigra. Next base: position 360,526,228 of record OX422214.1, read on the forward strand.
CATTTAATCTACATTTTATATTACTGTGAGTTTTTTTATTGTTCTTTACATGTTACTCTTTCTGCATTTTTCCCAGTTTATATATTCCGTAAATATATTCAAAGCATTTTGGATAACAAATAGTTCCTACTAGGGTATATATTCATGAGAAGATTGATTTGGGTTCAGACTTTGAAATCATTTCGAATGAGAGTTTTTACTCATATTCAAATAGAACTTTGCATCCATCAAAACTTAGGTTCTATTTAATTATAAAGTTTGGAAACTGTTAGAAAATTATTACTTTGAATTAAAATAGTTTTCAATCGCTTGAAGAGACAACTATAATTTTTCTCCTAAATTTTATTATGTTTTTACTTTTCCATTCGAATTTTCATTTTCACTATTTAATCCCCTGAACTTCTCAACATTTGCAAGTAATCCCCTACCATTAACGCCGTTAATTTTTGGACGAAAATGTCCATTATGTGCATAGCATGTGACTTTTTAAATAGGGTGTTGATACCAAATTTAATCTGCTGACGTGGACCAATGACTTGAAGACGCGTGTCTACCTACATGAAAAATACGAATACGTTCTGCGAGCAACTTAGGCGCCCTGAGAAACTCAAGGGCCCCGAGCTACTTAAGTATAATGAGCAACTTAGGCGGTCCGAGCAGATTAAGTGGTCCGAGCTACTTAGCGTACATCGCACCCAAATCAAGAGAATCAAAGAGACGACTGCACATTAAATTCTCATTATTATCGTACAGATGCACATGTCTACTAGATAATAGCGCATTGTCCTTTCATTGGTACAGCCTCAAGGCTATAAATACATTGTAACCTCCTCATTAGAGGGGGATGTAACACCCCGCCCGCCCGGGGAGAGCGAACGGAGCGCTAATGCGATAAAATAAATTCAAATCCACAAGTGACAAGGTATAGAGCATCTAAATAAACCCACAATAATATAAATCCACTTATCTCAATTCTTCAAATACAACAAGTCTCTCAAATAAATATAACATCTAACTCGAAAAATAAAATACAAATCTTCAATGCTCTATACAACAAAATAAATAATACAAATCTTTTCCAAACAATCCTCGCTAAAATCAATCTCCATAGTGCCCCAAAATCCGCGCTAACCTGCCACTAAAAGAAAATATGGGGAAGTACGCAATACGACAAGAAAGATGCTCAACAAATATATGTTAGCGATGAATAAAACGTAACGACACGAGTACGAATATTCAATTCAAAATGCAAATCTCAAAGCATTTATCAATATAATTTCTCAACAACACATCAATGGGTAACCAGACCTCACCCCATTCGCATATGCTTTATCAAGCCATAGCCCGGGAATAGGTATTTTGGCTAAATCACAACATCCGTGCCATATTAAAATCTCATGACAACGTGCTCATAACCAATATAATGATACCACATGAATCAAAATAATTTCAACAATTATTTTCCAGATTTCAATGAATTTATCAATTCAAATATGAGTTCAATTAACAAGAATTCAAAGAGAATGACACTCGCGAGATTTAAGGAGCATATTGTGTAAAACCCCATACCTCAAACCATGATGAGAAACCAACGATCATATCCTCAAGATTGACTCAAAAGATCTACAAAAGCGCCTCCAAGAACCTCCAACAAAATAGCACCAAGAACACCTCTAATCTAAGGTTGGAACTCACAAATCTCAAGGGCCAATGTGTATATAAAAAGAAGAGGAATATAAAATATATTTGCTGCCAAAATTTGTGCCAGAAGTAGGTTAAAAGGCTTGCCCACGACTTCCTTTTATAATGCAAAGAAATGAAGAGTTGGAATCCATAAGACTCCTTTAAATAAGGCAAAGAAATGAAGAGTTGGAAGCCAAAACAACTCTTGAAAATTACTTAATGTTCACGAAATCCGTTTTAACTCCGTTTTCGAAACCGTTTGAAATTCTCGCCTTTAAAAATAATAATCAACATATTTGAGCAATAAAAATAATTTTATCAAAAACTTTATTTTCCTCCATTTTCCAGAAATAAATTAAAATAGCCCAAAATTACGCGGGTTGTTACACTTCCCCACTAACAATGGAATTTCTCCCTCAAAATTCGCCGAATGCCTAACTCTCAAAATCAGGCCAAAAATAATTTCGTCTCCAAAAATAATTTTCTCACATCTAATCTAGATGCCTAACGCGAAACGATTCTCTAAAAATATAATCTATCTCCAAAAATACACGCCACAAAACGCAACAAACTTAAAATTCAAGACCCGAGGGTGGTCGTATACCTAAGCTCTGATACCATTTGTAACACCCCGCCCGCCCGGGGAGAGAGAACGGAGCGCCACTTCGATAAAATAACTAAATCCACAAGTGACAAGGTATAGAGCATCTTAATAAACCCACAATAATATAAATCCACTAATCTCAATCTCTTCAATTACAACAAGTCTCTCGAATTAAAATTACAATAACTAACTCGAGAATAAAATACAAATCTCCAAAGCTCTATACATCAAAATAATACAATTCTTTCCCAAATAATCCTCGCTAAAATCAATCTCCATAGTGCCCCAAAATCCGCGCTAACCTGCCACTAAAAGAAAATATGGGGAAGTACACAATACGACATGAATATGGTCAACAATAATGTTAGAGAAGAACAAAGCGCAACAATATGAATACAAATATTCAAATCAAATGCAAATCTCAATCGCATTTATCAATAAATATTTCAATAACACATTAACCGGGTCACCAAGCCTCACCCCATCCCGCATATGCTTTATCAAGTCATAGCCCTTGGAAGCAGGAATTTTGGAGGGTGTCCAATGTCCGTGCCATAATAAAATCTCATAACAACGTGCTTAACAACAACAATATAATTCCACATGAATCAAAATAATTCCAACAATTATTTTTCCAGATTTTCAAGAATTTATCAATTCAAATATGAGTACAATTAACAAGAATTCATAGAGAATGACACTCGCGAGATTTAAGGAGCATATTGTGTAAAACCCCATACCTCAAACCATGATGAGAAACCAACGATCACATCCTCAAGATCAACTCAAAAGATCTACAAAAGCTCCTCCAAGAACCTCCAACAAAATAGCCCCAAGAACACCTTTAATATAAGGTTGGAACTCACAAATCTCAAGGGCCAATGTGTATATAAAAAAAAAGAGGAATATAAAATATATTTGCTGCCAAAATTTGTGCCAGAAGTAGGTTAAAAGGTTTGCCCACGACTTCCTTTTATAATGCAAAGAAATGAAGAGTTGGAATCCAAAAGACTCCTTTAAATAAGGGAAAGAAATGAAGAGTTGGAAGCCAAAACAACTCTTGAAAATTACTTAATGTTCACGAAATCCGTTTTAACTCCGTTTTCGAAACCGTTTGAAATTCTCGCCTTTAAAAATAATAACCAACATATTTGAGCAATAAAAATAATTTTATCAAAAACTTTATTTTCCTCCATTTTCCAGAAATTAATTAAAATAACCCAAAATTATGCGGGTTGTTACAGGGGACTCATAATTTCTTGGTAAATCTATTATCGAGAGTTCCAAGCAAACAGTCAAAAATAACAAAAACAGTGGATGTAGGCCATTCTTACAAGGCTGAACCACTTTAAAAATCTTTTGTCTTATTTATTTTATCTGTGATTGATTAATTAGAGATAATCTAATTTTTTACATCAACAGATTGGCGCCGTCTGTGAGAAACGATTGTATTTAGCGTTTTTCACCAAAATAATTCATCATCAATGGCTGATAATCCAGAATCCAGTAATCGAAATGCTAGGATCCCTCCAAATCTCTCTACTCCCCCAAATGTCCAAGATCTGGCTGGTATAATGGATAATTTGGCCCAAGGCTAGACGGCCATGCAAGAAACCATGCGTCAACTTATACAAACTGTTCAAGGTGGACTGCCGACCCACTCAGGAAAACGAAGCGTTCAGAGAAATACCTGTTTACCCTCTTCGCGAACTAGGCGACTGTTATTCCCAGAGGAATCTCGATCTAGACGCATCGACTCATATCGTACTGAGAGATCTAACGATCCTTCTTACCAACCTGGTCGAACTTCATCAGTACGAGCTACAGATTCTCAGCGAAACATCACTCTATCTCCAGAATGGACTATTGCTCTAGAAAGGTTAAGCAGAGTCTCTCCTTTTGATCATTTGGGCCCTAGGAGGAATAGAAGTCCTCCTAGGATTGCATCAAGAAACTCTCCATGACCATCCGATCTAAGGGAAGGTTCAACCCAATCACGACCAACTGCTCATAATGAAAGATCCCAAGAGGCAAATTCAACGCGATCAGTTGCTAGAACCAATAGGCCTGAGGAGGGAAACGATGCATGGAAAGGCTCTATTCAAAGGTTGGAGAATAGATTAGGGGAAATAGCTAAAGCCAAGAATCCTCTACAAAGAACTTTTGCCCAAGGGACACCTTTGGTCTAGGCAATTGTGCAATTTCCCACACCATCAAAGTTCAAAGCTCCTGTTATGACTCCTAAATATGATGGAAAAGTTGATCATGTTCTTCATATAGAACAATACCAAGCTGTTGCCGATATCTATGCAGTTCCAAATGAGATGAGATGCAGGCATTTTCAGGAACTCTTACCGGATCTACTCAAATATGGTACAATAACCTTCCTCGGGGAAAAAATGTGACTTTCTTTCAACTGGCAGAGCTCTTTATTGGAAATTTCTGTTTTGGGCAAAAACCAGTCAAACGAGTAGCATATTTGTTGAGTATTAAACAGAAGGCAGGTGAAAGTACCTGGGACTATATTACTCGTTTCAATAACGAGAAACTTGAAGTTATTGATTATGAGGAGAAAACAACAATTACTTCTCTGATGAGTGGACTGTTGCCGGATAAATTATATTACACTCTAGCCAAAGATCCACCTGGGACCATGGCTGAACTAATGGCGAAAGTAGCCAAAATCATGAATGTCGAGGAGGCCATGGCTGCGAAGAGGAATGCAGATACTAAGGAAATCAAGATCGAGATTGACAAGACCGAGAAGAAGGATCAAATAAATAATGGTAACAATAGGTAGTCGAAAGCAAAGCAAGCATTGGAACAATTGAAGAAATTTGGAAATTATACTCCTTTGAAGGTAGATATAAACCACATTCTGGAGGAGATCAAGAACAGCGAGGAGCTAAACTGGCCTGAAAAAATGAAGGCAGATCCTGACAAGAGGAATAAATCCAAATATTGTGAGTTCCACAACGACCATGGTCACACGACTAAAAATTGCATAGCTCTCCAGGATGAAATTGAAGCACTCATCAGACGAGGAAAGCTAGATAAATATTTTGATCGTAAAAATGGTGGAAGGAACAACAACCGAACAAAGCAAAGGTCTAGATCTCCTCGTCGAGCAAAAGAAGACAAGAAGAGAGGTCATAAAGAAGACCCAGAAGATGACCAAGATGACCCCCATCTCCCCAAAAGACTAAAGCAGCCAGAACGTGAGGTGTTTTCAATCCATTTTGGATTATTTGAATGTAATGTTATTACAGGTATAGATGCAGGAGGTGGAGATCTAACTATGGAAAGAAAATCTTATCTCAATGAGGCTCAAGCTTGCTCGTACATTCAGCGAATCAATTTAGCTGAAGATGATCGCCCGAGGAAGGTGAATAAGGACAAACTAGTCATTGGTTTCTCCAAGAACGACCTGGCAGGTGTGCTATATCCTCATGATGACCCATTAGTGATCAAGATGAGAATGAAGGAAGTGATGATTTCACGAGTACTGGTGGATAATGGTAGCTCGGCAGATATCATGTTCTATCCATGCTTTGACAATTTGAATCTGAAGCTAGCCCAGTTGGAGACATATCATAGGCCCCTCCTTAGTTTTACTAGCGAGAAGGTTTTTCCACTTGGGATGATCAAGTTGGATATGCTTATCGATACATGGCCTGCTTGTCGAACAGAAAGAGTACACTTTTTTGTAATGGATAAAAATGTCCAATCAGCTTACAACATCATTATGGAAAGAGTAGGTTTGAAGAATTTCGAAGCAGTACCATCTACTGTGCATCAATGTTTAAAATTCCCAATCAATTTTGGAGTGGGAGTGGTGAAGGGTGACCAGGAAGCAGCTCGGGAATGCTACTATTCATCTGCTGAGCAGGAGGAGCGTGAAGAAATCAGGAAAAAGACTACTACCTATCAAGTTGATGAAATAGAAGATGCAGAGATTGAAACGTTAGACCCTAGAGACGAGTCTCTACTCATGAAGGGACATGTCATGGAGGCTACCGAGAATGTTTTTCTGAACGACGAGCATCCAGAACGAACAACTTAAATTAGTGCATCAGTGGATGTATCAATAAAATAAGAACTGATAGCATTTCTAAGACGCAAAAAGCAGACTTTCGCATGGAGTCATGAAGACATGACAGGAATAGACCCAAATTTCTTGTGTTATGAGCTCAACGTGAACAAGGAAATCAAGCCAGTAAATCAGTGAAGAAGAGTGTTTAGTCCTGAGAAGAACCAAGTTATACAGGAAGAAGTAGAGAAACTACAAAAAGCCTCTTTTATTGAAGATGTCAAATATCCTGATTGGCTAGTAAATGTGGTGATGGTGAAGAAGAAAAATAACAAGTGGAGGATGTGTGTAGACTTCACCGATCTCAATACGGCATACCCAAAGGATCATTTTCCTTTGCCCCGAATTGATCAACTAGTGGATGCAACTTCGGGGCATGAATTGTTGAGCTTCATGGATGCTTATTCTGGTTACAATCAGATTAAGATGAAGCCTGACGACAGGGAGAGTACCTCTTTTATCACCCCAAGGGGAACTTATTGTTATAATGTTATGCCTTTTGGACTTAAAAATGCAGGTGCAACATATCAACGACTGATGAATAAGGTATTTACAGAACAAATTAGTCATAACATGGAGGTTTATGTTGACGAAATGTCAACGAAAAGCAAGAAAGCTGTTGATCATCTAGTGGACTTAGGCCAGACCTTTGATCAACTAGAAAATATCAAATGAAGTTGAATCCCACCAAATGCATATTCGGAGTACGAGAAGGCATGTTTCTCGGATATATTGTTAACCAATGAGGTATCGAGGCCAACCCTGAAAAGATCAAGGCCCTATTGGAGCTACGATCTCCAACGACGAAGAAGGAAGTGCAAAGTCTCACAGGGCGAGTTGCAGCACTTAATAGGTTTATGTCACGAGAAACTGACAGATGCCTACCATTCTTCAAAACACTCCGAAAAACTTTTGAATATAACGATGAATGCGAGGAGGCCTTTCGAGAATTGACGAAATATCTGGGGACACCTCCATTGTTATCTAGGCCAATTATGGGAGAAAGATTATACTTGTACCTGGAAGTTTCAGAAAATGCAGTGAGCTCGACATTGATAAGAGTGGAAAACAGAGTACAAAAACCAGTCTATTACACTAGCAAGGCTTTCCGAGGAGCAGAGATCAGATATCCAAGGCTGGAGAAGTTGGCACTAGCAGTGATTGAAGCAAGCAGAAGGATGAGGTCATACTTCTAAGCCCATACTTTAGTGGTGTACACCGATATGCCATTAAGACAAGCTCTGCATAAATTAGAAAAATCAGAAAGATTGATGTACTGGGCAGTAGAACTTGGTGAATATGATATAATTTATGAACCTATATCATCGCTCAAAAGGCAGGCAGTAGCGGACTTTATCACAGAGTTTACTCAAGAAAATGCCTCCGACGAGCAGCTATTGTATACAGACCAGCCTGTGGATGCTACATGATCATCAAATTTAAACCCCGACCAACTTACGTCGGTAGATGAGTAAGAGAGGATGGTTAATGAGAAGCAAGAAGTTCCAGAGGAGGAAAAAGGAAGCATCAAATATTCCACTGAGGAACTCTGTCTGACCAAGAGTTTAATAATAAGATACCTGTGTGGAATTTGTGTGTAGATGGCTCTTCGTTCACTACAGGCAGTGGAGCAGGGATTATTCTAAACAGTCCGAATGAGATTGATGTGGAATATGCTCTACGCTTTCAATTTAAGGCTTTTAATAATGAGGCTGAATATGAAGCTATGATTGTAGGTCTAAGTCTAGCCAAAACCATGAAGGCAGAGCAAGTCGTTGCGTTCAGTGACTCCTAGTTAATCGTAAATTAAATTCTGGGGGTGTATGCAGTAAAAGGAGAATTAATGGTCAGGTGTCATACAAAAGTAATAGAGATTGTGTCAAGCTTTACTATAATTCAGTTGATTAGAATACCAAGATTGGAGAACGCAAGAGCAGACACCCTAGCTCATTTAGCATCAGTCACACGCACCGAGCTACGAAGAATAATCCTAATAGAAATCCTGGTTGGTCGGAGCATCGATAAAGATCTAATAATCAACTTCATCGCTATTGACTTTGGACCATTTTGGATGGACCCCATCCGGGCCTATATTGAAGAGGGGTCTTTACCAACAGATAAACTCATAGCCAAGAAACTGAAGTTTAAAGTTGCTCGTTATGTATTGACCAATGGTATTTTATATAGACGAGGAGTTATAGCAGACCTACAAAGATGCGTCCATCCCTCCGAAGTGAAATATTTGATCGAAGAGGTCCATGAAGGGTCTTGTGGGGCCCATGTGGTAGGGACGCTTTTGCAAAGAATAACAACGCAAGGGTATTACTGGCCGACGATGAGAGCTGATTGTACAGCTTATGCAAAGAACTGTGATAAATGTCAACGCTTATCTTCTATCTGAAGAACTCCCCAAGCATTATTAACACCCATCACGTCCCCCTGGCTATTCGCTATGTGGGGAATAGACTTGGTCGGGCCACTTCCAATGACCAGGGGAAGAGTTAAATACCTTGTGGTTGCTGTGGATTACTTTACTAAATGGGTGGAAGCTGAGCCTCTTATTGATATGACATACAAAAAAATTCTATCAATTCATTTGGAAGAATATAATTTGTAGATATGGTCTTCCCCATGCGTTCATTATAGACCATGGAACCTAGTTTGACAACGAGGAGTTTGATGCATATTGTCATCAGTCTAACATATTGAAGATCCACTCTGCACCAGGCCATCCCCAGAGCAATGGGAAAACTGAGGTGACAAACAGAACACTACTAAATGGTTTAAAAAAGCGACTGGATGATGCAAAGGCAAATTGGATTAACGAGCTACATTCTGTGTTATGGGCTTATCGCACCACACCACGAACAACAATAGGAGAGTCTCCATACATGCTGGCATTTGGAAGTGAAGTTGTCATACCAGCTGAATTGGTTCTACCCACACACAGAGTACTAAATTTCAATTCTCCTATCAGTGACTTAATGAGATGATTAGATCTGTATATGCTCGAGGAAGTTAGAGATGAAGCAGCAATCAGGAATGCTGCATACCAATAACGAATAGCTCTGTTCTACAATAAGAGAGTGAAGAAGTGTGATTTGAAGGAAGGGAATTATGTGCTGAAGAAAGTGATCCAAAAACATAACAAACGGGAAGCCAACTGGCATGGACCCTACTGAGTAACAAAAGTTATTCGTCCAGGGACATACAGGATTGAAACCTTGGAGGGAGAAGAATTGAAGAATGCATGGAATGCAGAGCATCTACGCAAATATTATCAGTAATTGAAAGTCCTATGTAATGCAGTTTCTTCAGTATGAATAAAGTGTTGGATGTTTTACCCAGTTCTCTCTTTGTGTTGAAATTTTTTCGAAATATTAGTTCTGCACACTGCACATCAAATTCAGAGCAATTACCACGAACTCCGGTTGGTCGGAAATAAATTACCACGAACTTCGATTGGTCAGGAACTAATTACCACCAACTCCGGTTGGTCGGGAATCAATTACCACCAACTCTGGTTGGTCGGAAAATAAATTACCACCAACTCCGGTTGGTCGGGAATCAATTATCACCAACTCCGGTTAGTCAAGAACTAATTATCACCAACTCCGGTTGGTCGGAAATCAATTACCAACAACTTCGGTTGGTCAGGAATCAATTACCACCAACTCCCGCTGGTCCGAAAATAAATTACCACTAACTCCGATTGGTCGGAAATCAATTACCACCAACTCTGGTTGGTCGGAAAATAAATTACCACCAACTCCGGTTGGTAGGGAATCAATTACCACTAACTCCGGTTGGTCGAGAAATCAATTAACACCAACTCCAATTGGTCGGGAAATAAATCATCACCAACTCCGGTTGGTCGGTAACTAATCACCACCAACTCCGGTTGGTCGGTAAATCAAATACAACCAACTCCGGTTGGTTAAACTAAGCAGGAACACGGGATGCAAATCATTTCATTGCTTAGTCCCAAAGAGTGACAAGTCACTATAATCAAATAACAAATAGGACAAGTTCCATTATCCAAAAACAAAAGGACAATGCGTTGTTATCTAGTAGACATGTACATCTGTACGATAATAATGAGCATTTAATGTGCAGCCTTCTCTTTGATTCTCTTGATTTGGGTGCGCTGTACGCTAAGTAGCTCCGACCACTTAAGCTGTTCGAACCGCCTAAGTTTCTCAGCACGCTTAAGTAGCTCGGGTTCCTTGAGTTGCTCGGGGCACCTAAGTTGCTGGTAAAACGTATTCGTAATTGCCATGTAGGTAGAAACGCGTCTCAAGTGATTGGTCCACGTCAGCAGATTAAATTTGGTATCAACAGAAGCCCCCAATGTTTCACAGTTGAGGTTGAAGGAGAGTGTGGAACATTTTGTTCGAAAATTTCTTGAATTACTGGTCTGCATAGATTTTAGGACAATTTTCCTTGTACAAAATTCCTTTTCTTGAGCGCAAAATATCAAACTTCATAAATATTTGGAATTTCCACGATCATTTTGATATTTGTGCCTTTTTGTTCTTTTAGCCGCCGAAAAAGCAAACGTCTCCCCTTATAATCATTGTCTTTCTCTATTCCGGAGATAAATTATTTAAGCACGACAGAAATCCTTGCATTAATTACAGACCATGGAACCCAGTTTGATAACGAGGAGTTTGCGGCATATTGTCATCAGTCTAACATATTGAAGATCCACTCTGCACCAGGCCATCCCCAGAGCAATGGGCAAACTGAGGTGACAAACAGAACATTACTAAATGGTTTGAAAAAGCGACTGGATAATGCAAAGGCAAATTGGATTAACGAGCTACATTTTGTGTTATGGGCTTATCGCACCACACCACGAATAATAACAGGAGAGTCTCCATACACGCTGGCATTTGGAAGTGAAGCTGTCATACCAGCTGAATTGGGTCTACCCACACACAGTACTGAATTTCAATTCTCCTATCAGTGACTTGATGAGATGATTACATCTGTATATGCTCAAGGAAGTTAAGGAAGAAGTAGCAATCAGGAATGCTGCATACCAGTAACGAATAGCTCTGTTATACAATAAGAGAGTGAAGAAGTGTGATTTGAAGGAAGGGGATTATGTGCTGAAGAAAGTGATCCAAAAACATAACAAACAGGAAGCCAACTGGCATGGACCCTACAGAGTAACATAAGTTGTTCGTCCAGGGACATACAGGATTGAAACCTTGGAGGGAGAAGAATTTAAGAATGCATGGAATGCAGAGCATCTGCGCAAATATTATCAGTAATTGAAAATCCTTTGTAATGCAGTTTCTTCAGTATGAATAAAGTGTTGGATGTTTTAACCAGTTCTCTCTTTGTGTTGAATTTTTTTCAGAATATTAGTGCTGCACACTACAAATCAAATTCAGAGCAATGACCACCAACTCTGGTTGGTCGGCAAATAAATTACCACCAACTCCGGTTGGTCGGGAACTAATTACCACCAACTCTGGTTGGTCAGGAATCAATTACCACCAAATTCGGTTGGTCGGCAAATAAATTACCACCAACTCCGGTTGGTTGAGAATCAATTACCACCAACTCCGGTTGGTCGGGAACTAATTACCACCAACTCCGATTGGTCGAGAATCAATTATCACCAACGTCGGTTAGTCGGCAAATAAATTACCACCAACTACGGTTGGTCGGGAATCAATTACCACCAACTCCGGTTGGTCGGGAAATCAATTAACACCAACTCCGGTTGGTCAGGAAATAAATCACCACCAACTCCGGTTGGTCGGGAACTAATCACCACCAACTTCGGTTGGTCGATAAATCAAATATAATCAACTCCGGTTGGTTAAACTAAGTAGGAACATAGGATGAAAATCATTTCATTGCTTAGGCCCAAAGAGTGATAACTCACTATAATCAAATAACAAATAGGACAAGTTCCATTATCCAAAAACAAAAGGACAAGCAAACAAGGATATTCTATCAACTATTTAGAAGAAAATGGAATAGCAAAAGACTAAATTTCTTCATTCAAATCAAGTAGAATTACATATGATATACTTCATTACATAAACAATCCTATTCTATTGGTTTTTCCCCTCTGCCTTTGAAACAAGTTCTACCCCAGCAGGAGGGTCATCTAATGCATAAGAGGAATGGATAAAATTCACATCTCGAAGCATTCTAACATTCATTACAAAAGGCTGCTCAAGCAAGTGCTCTGGGCGAGATATCTCAAAGTTTGCATGCAGACTGTAATCGCCAAGATATTTAGAGATCAAACATTAAGGAATTACTCGATCAGAAACCCAACTGATATCAAGCTTAAAGGGAGGCACAGGCAAATCGAGCACTCTAGGGTTATAGTAATCCCATAAGTAGTGGTCCACTCCAATTTAAGCACACACGGTGTATTCAACCACCCTTGCGTGTACCCCTCGTTATTTGATTGCTAGATTCGAGCATCAAGCTGGTAAAGGGCTTCATTCACCCAGCCATACAAAGCTCTCTGGGTTGTTTATGAAATTGGTAAGTTAACCTCTCCAGTTGCTCGTAGAGATTCTTCGCCAGGAGTTCTTTATTCTCCAAGGCAGAACTCTGGGTAGAAAGTTTCTCGCTGAAGTTCAAAATCTTCTTGGACATCTCTTCTAAAGCTTGATTCTTCGTCATCAACTGAAATGCCTAATTCTCTAAAGATGCTTGAGTTCTTGCTTCTTTAATAGAAACCCAACCAGCCCTTGCTCATCCACGAGAAGAAGATCTTGATCGTCCACGAGTAGATGTAGAGGGTCTAGCTCTTTTTAAAGTTTCCAACTCATCTCTTAAGTTGTCATTTTCTACCTCCAAGAAAGAGAAACCTTCATCATTAACAGGGACCAAGGCTCCCGAGGAAGATGCAATAGATTTGAGTTATTTTACCTCCTCTTGCAAGGAAATATTCTCCTGCTCCAACAACTTGGTGATATGTCTGTGCTCTTCAACTTCAAGCTTTAGAACAGTTTCTTTCTTCTCATAAGCAGAGATAAATTTATCATACCCTTTGTCAGCACTCAGTTGTTGATATTTTTTCTCGTATCCTTGGTGCAAAAGGGTAGAAGATTCTTTATATTGCTATTGCAGTTCCTCTATAGTTCCTTGGAGATCCTCAATCATCTCATAGTAAGCCACATTATTAGCAACAACACGATCGAGCAACCACTTCAGGTATCGATAAGCTTCAACTGCTCGCTCAGAAGTATCTGAACCCAGGATATCAATTATTTGAGTCTCATTAAGATCTACATAACCCGCTTTAAAATAGTCATTGCATTTCTTCATTAATTCTGTGTCATGAGCTGATAAGAGTTCCATCCTGGCCATAAACTAACAAAGAGAAGAAATAAAAAGAATCAATAAGGATTGCAGACAGAGAAAGTAAAAGAAAAGGTCAAGACGAAAGTTCGAGATTTTATTTCATCATAAGGGAAAATACAAAATCTGAGGTTACATTCAATAGAACAACAAAATAAAAGCCCGAGCAACTTTACACCTTCTCCTTGTTCCCTAGGACTTCCTCAGAAGGTTTGGAGGAAGAGACTGGTTGCTCGGAGGATAAGATTAGCTTCTCGGTAAAGGTACTGGTTGGTTGGGGTTGCTCAGAAAGATGAACAACAGGAGCAGCAAGGAACTGATCTCCAGTCATCATTAAAGATTCTTCTGAAGCATCTTCATCCTCTTCTTCTTCTTCAGGAGAGGGAGGAGGGCCATGAGTGTGTTGCTGGAATAATTCAGAATTCTCAGCAACTTTCATCTCTTTCAATGCAGCTACCCATCCATTCCTGAAGAATTTGACACCTGCATACTCCATTTGAGAGGACATGGCATCCAGGCCCTTGTTCCATCCTTTGTTCCAACCAGCACTGAATGATTTCTTAACTCCCTTCTTTCTTTTTGCCTTTTCCGAGGAGGTCCTTTCCTTAAGGATCTCCTCGGCAACCTTCAACTTCTTTTCCACCTCCACTTTTTGACGCTCCAAATCTTGAAGTTTAACAACTTCCTCTTCAGCAGACCCGAGCTTAACTTTTAGCTCCTTGTTGCTTTGTTCAAAGACTTTATTGCTCTGCTCAAACTCTTTCAACTTCCTCTCCAATTCCTTGGAGGCATTCGTAGCTTAATTTCTGTCCAACTCAATGTACTTGAGTTGCTTCTCCCAAGCAACTTTATCTTCCTCGTACTTTTGACGAGAATCTTTCAGAGATTAGGTCAGTCCAACAAAATCTTCCTTTACTCCTCCCGAGGAACTTGAAGCTTTGATAGCTTCATCCTTCTTCATAATGCTGTTAAAACACGTCACCAGCTGGAAAAAGAAATCATTTTAAGTCAATACATGAACATAGTATTAAAAAATAAAGGGGTCGATCTAAAAATACTTACTGAGGCAATGTGTTGAGTAGCTAGGGTAGTAATCCTCTCACGAGAAAGGGAATCTTCAATGCCTTGGACTTCTGGACAGTCCAAGATCTCACCAAGCTCACAGCAGAGCTCGGAGCAACAAAGGGTGGAACATTACCTTTAACAGTTGAAGGTTGAGAGACAGGTTGAGCAGGTCTCTCAGAGGATCTTTTCTTCAACCTCCTCAGAGGAGAAGGAACAGTTTTAACTAAAGACGCTATCTTCGTTGGTGATATGACAATAACCTCACTTGGAGGTGAGATAGCAACAACCTTGCTCGAAGCCACAGGGGGCTTCTCAACAACTTTCTTAACAGCAACAGGAGGGGGTGCATCAATGTTTCTCATCCCTTTCTTTGGGACATCCTGTTTACTTTTCTTTACCTCCACATTGGCAGAGGCTGATTTATCAAAGAAGGCAGGAGCTCTTCTTCTCTTCATTAGGTTACTGATGGGAATATTCGATTCAGAGGAGGAACCTTCTACACTAGTCTCAGAGGCTGGTACTTGGTTAAGATTAACCATCACTGGACGAGGACGAGCAGTGAAAGATGAAGTATAGTTCTTATACTGCAGCAAGTAAGAGGCAGATCTAATATGTTCCTCGGTGACTGCAGCAAGTAAGAGGCAGATCTCATATGTTCCTCGGCGACAGATTGATGCAAATCCCAGATAAGTTTTAAATGCTTTAAATTAACATCAGCTTCCTTTGGAGATTTTCTTTTACTATCAACTGTAACAAACAAAAGCTAATGTCAGTAGTGCATTTTATCAAACACAAAGAAAATAAGGTGTCAAAAATAAAAACAACCTATCCCATTGCCATAAGGTGGACATCTGGGACCTTGGTATATATCATCTCCAGTTAAGGGAGAGTGTTGCCAATTTTTCATCTCCACTCTATGTTCAAAGTAATCCCTATTGGCATCAGGAAGATTTACAACTAACGCTCTATTCAAAAACCTAGTTTTTAAATAGAAAGTACTATCGCTGATCACCCATCTGTAGCAATACATAATCTCAGGAATCCCTAAACGGGTTCCATAAATTTGATTTAACCTATATACACCATTGACTATCCTCCATGTATTTGGAGCTATTTTGCAGGTACAACATCAAAATATTGGCAAAACTCCAAACACAGGGGGTTTAGCGGGAAAGAAAAGTCATATTCGGCTACAAAAAGACTAGGGAACCAATGTCCCTCAGCCAAAGAAAAATAATCAGAAGGTTCAAAAAGTTCTTCCAAAATAACCCATGAAGGGATTGAAGATTCAGACCGAAATCTGTCAAGCGATTCAACAAGGTAAACCATGATGAACAAAGTAAATAAAAGAGAAGAAAGAAAATCTTACAGAAAAAGAGAGATCAGTTGACAACGAACAATGGAAAGAACGAAGGCACAAGATAGAGAAGAAATGAAGAGTTCAAAGATACAGATTTGAAAAGTGCAAGATGACAGAATTTCTGCCGCGCTTAAATACTTTATCTCGGAATAGAGAAAGACAATGATTACAAGGGGATATGTTTGCGTTTCCGGCGGCTAAAAGAAAAAAAAGGCACAAATATCGAAACGATCGTGGAAATTCAAAATATTTATGAAGTTTGATATTTTTCGCTCAAGAAAAGGAATTTTGTAGAAGGAAAATTGTCCTAAAATCTATGAAGACCAGTAATTCAAGAAATTTTCGAACAAAATATTCCACACTCTCCTTCAACCTCAACTGTGAAACATTGGGGACTTCTGTTGATACCAAATTTAATCTGCTGACGTGGACCAATCACTTGAAGACGCGTGTCTACCTACATGGAAAATACGAATACGTTCTGCGAGCAACTTAGGCACCCCGAGCAACTCAAGGGCCCCGAGCTACTTAATGGTGCCGAGCAACTTAGGCGGTCCGAGCAGCTTAAGCGGTCCGAGATACTTAGCGTACAGCGCACCCAAATCAAGAGAATCAAAGAGACGGCTGCACATTAAATGCTCATTATTATCGTACAGATGTACATGTCTACTAGATAACAATGCATTGTCCTTTCATTGGTACAACCTCAAGGCTATAAATACATTTTAACCTCCTCATTAGAGGGGGACTCGAAATTTCTTGGTAAATCTATTATCGAGAGTTCCAAGCAAACAGTCAACAATAATAAAAATAGTGGACGTAGGCCGTTCTTACAAGGCTGAACCACTTTAAAAATCTTCTGTCTTATTTATTTTATTTGTGATTGATTAATTAGAGATAATCTAATTTTTTACATCAATAGAGGGGTATTGGTCTTTTATCATTTTTTTCCTAATTAAAACCTAAAATCACTTTCTCTATTTTCAATCAATCTTTCTTCCTCTCTCTCACTCTCAAATGGAAGCCATTGAAGACTTCATTTTCTCTCTCATATCTTCGTTTTCATCCTCTCTCTCTCTCTCTCTCTCTCTCTCTCTCTCTCTCTCTCTATCTATCTATCTCTAACACACACATGCACACACTCTCAATTATGTTTTTTGTTTTGTTTTATTTTATTTATTTGAGAGTTAAATTCGGTTTTATCCCAACAGTTGACTGTTGGGATTTGTTTCCAACTTTTTTTAACTGTCACTTATTTATTATAAATTAGTGGTTTACGTCTCTTTCAATAATTGTGTTTCAAGAATAAAACACAAATAAACCATGTCATTTGGTTATTCCATTCTGTCATATATTTTAGGGTTCTACACTATTGATTCAATGGGGCTTACGATTTTGAGTGTTACTATTGCAAGTGAGACTGTTGTATCCTAGGAGATGATTGCCACTAAGTCTGTCAAGCACTACTGGGGGCAAATTTTATCTTTAGACAGGGTGTCAAATACTCACCTCAGTTATTTAATTTGCATTTTATATCACAGTGAGTTTATTTGTTGTTCTTTTCATATTATTGTTTCTGCATTTTTTATAGTTTATAAATTCTATAAATTAATTTCAAAACATTTTGGATAACAAATAGTTCCTACTAGGGTATATATCCATGAGAAGAATCACTTGGGCCTAGACTTTGAAATCATTTCTAAAGAGAGTTTTTTCTCATATTCAAATAGAACTTTGTAGTCATTAAAACTTAGGTTTTATTTAATTAAAAATCTTGGAAATTGTGAAAAAATAATTACTTTTGAATTAAAATAGTTGGCAATCTCTTGAAGAGACAATCATAATTTTTCATCTGAATTTTATTCTGTTTTTTACTTTGCCATTCGAATTTTCTTTTCGCTATTTAATCCCCTAAACTTCCTAAATAATTACAAGTAGTCCTCTACTGTTAAAGCCGTTAATTTTTGGATGGAAATATTCGTTATGTGCATAGCATGTGACTTTTTAAAAGAGGTGTTTTGGTCTTTTATCATTTTTTTCTAATTAAAACCTAAAATCAATTTCTCTATGTTCATCCAATCTTTCTTCGTCTCTCTCACTCTCAAATGGAAGCCATTGAAGACTTCACTTTCTCTCTCAACTCTTTATTTTCATCTCCTCTCTCTCTCTCTCTCTCTCTCTCTCTATATATATATATATATATATATATATTTCTCTAACACACACAGGCACACACGATTTTACACTCGGTTTTACACGCACACAACAATACACACAAATCTGAAGAAAAAATGTAAATGGGCTTCTTTGTCTTTGATTTTTTTGGTTTTGTGGGTTTCTTTGTCTTTGATGTTTGGTGGGTATTTAGAAATGGATTTAAAACATAGAGTTTATTTGAAAAATTAGTATTGTGTTTGTAGGAGAAGATATTTGATATGGGAATTTTTTCTACGATTTAGATAATACACTTGATTTTTTTGTTGTTAATTTTATATATTTCTAGGGTTTAGATTTTTTTATGAATTGGATTTGGGGATATTGTTTTTTTTTCTTTTTCTTTTCAAATCCGTTTTTTCATACAACTAGATTTTTTTCCAGTTTTAAATCTTTTTTTTTCCAAATACACGTACACGTTTATTTCCAAATTTTTTTACTAGTGTTTTAAATATTTTTGAAATAGTATTTTTTAGATTTTTAACTTTTTGTACATTTTTGAAATATATTGTTTTACATTTCCAAATATTTTTCTAAGTTTTTCTTTTTCTTCTGATTTTGTTAAAAAAAAAATTCTTCAAATTTTCTGATTATTTTCCTAGTTTTTTTAATAGTATTCTACTATGATTTTCTTTCACGTTTTAAATTTATTTTTCCATATTCCCATTTTTAAAGTATTTATGTATTTTAATTACTATTTAGTAGTTTCCATATTTTTAAATTATTTTATATATTTTTCATAGTTTGTAAATTTTTTTCTACTATTTTTAGATTTTTTTTAAGTTTTTGTACAAATTTTGAAGTGTTTTTCATATTATTTTTTAATTTTAGTAAAATAATATATTTTGATTTTTATGAGCAAATATTTATAATATATTATTATTTTCATGATTTTCAACTTTTTAAAAATAATTTCTCTAATTTCCAAAATTTTAACCGAAAAACGTAAAAACAAAATTGTTTAAAAAAAAAACTTGAAATCAATCTGACAAATTTGAAAAGAATATATTCTAAAAATATATTAAAAAAAGTTAAAAATATAAAGAAATACTATTTCAAAAATCTTAAAAAAATAATTTGAAAAATATGCAAAAACACACGTATGCGTGTTTTGGGGAAAAACAATTTAAATCTAGAAAAGAAAATTTAGATGTTGAAAAAACAAGTTAAAAAAAATCTGAAAAAACTTAAGAAAAAAAATATCGCTAAATCCAATTCATCATAAGAAAAACTAAAACCTAGAGAAATATACAATATACAGATAAAAATCAAGTGTATCATCTAAACTTAGAAAAAAAATCCAATATCATCTCCTACGAACCCAATGCCCATTTTAACAAACTCATTTCTCAAATAAATCCTAAATCCTAGATCTATTTATCTAGCCCCACCAAATATCAAAGAAAAAGAAGCCCACAAAATCAAAAAATCAAAGACATATAAGCCCGTTGTCATTTTTTTCTTTAGATTTGTGTGTGTTTGTGTGCGCGCGTAAAACCAAGTGTATAATCGTGTGGTTGTGCATGTGTGTTAGAGAGAGAGAGAGAGAGAGAGAGAGAGAGAGAGAGAAGATAAAGAGATAAGATAAAAAGAGAAGTCTTCCATGAGTTCCATTTAAGAGTGAAAGAGAGGAAAAAAGATAGAAATAAGATAGAGAAAGTGATTTCAGGTTTTAACTAGCATGAAACCCGCATGATGTGCATGCGTATATAAAACCTCGCACAGACATAATAATAAATCACAATGGAAAATCTGGTTAAGAAGATAATGATATTTATAAAAATATTTCAATGTTGATTTATGGAAGAAAAATATAATCCTTAGACATTAAAAATGTAATGACAACATCCTCTTTATCTATACTTCTTGATGAAATATATGTCTCCAAATTTACTTGTTCTTCACAATTTAATTAAATAAATGTAGGACAATCACCCCATAACATTTACGTATAAAAATAATATAATTGTGCAAAAGGAAAAATTCATTCACACTCATTTTTCAAATTTACTTAATTGTATTGTACCTCAGCAGCAGATTATACTTTCAACAATATTTTGTAGCCTCGTGCAAATAAGTTAAAAATAATGGTAGTCAATACTACATTTTAGAAGCGCCGATGTTTAAGCATATATGTATATATAAAATAAATATTCAGAAGAATGTATACCAAAAAGATATTTAACAAATCACTCAAGTCCGTGTGAGATCAATTTCAGGGGCACATATATCAATTCATAATCTGCTTTGTGCCATTTACTCCACCATGCCAAAATCACGAGAAATGAAAAATATAAAAAGATGAAAACATCCAAAATTGTATAAAATTAGTGAAGGCGTATCTCACACTTAGCCTTTACAAATAGATAAAAATTGCATAAACTAATCTATAAGGATGTTTTATCTAAAACTATACATAAGATGTAATTAACTATTAACACATGTGGATCAGGTTAATGACGTACCATAAAAAGTACCTGTCAAAACTCATTTGACATCTTATTTGTTTGCTAAAATAAAAATAAAGAGTATATAAGCACTTCCTTCAATTTTTGTCCGATCAAACTTCTTAATATCTTATTTCACTTCAAATGGAGAATATATATATATATATATATATATATATATATATATATATATATATATACAGTTCGGCTCTTGTGCGGACTAGTCCGTATTTTAAGAATGCGGACCGGACATGTATCACTCGGCGGTGAGCCAAGAAAAGAGAGAGAGCGTGCCTATATTTTAGGCGATAAAAACTAGGCGCACCGTTAAGTGACACATGTCCTGTCCGCATTCTTAAAATGCGGACTAGTCCGCACAATAGCATTATTATATATATATATATATATATATAAAGAGAGAGAGAGAGAGAGAGACTCATGTGCACACTAAGTTTGCACATCATTTTTTAAAATAGTAAAAAAAATTGAGTTAGATTTTTTTTTTGTGATATTTAAACATTTCAACGAATCCATGTAAAAAAAATCAACTAAAAAAAACTTTTTTTGCTAGTTTTAAAAAATTGGTCAAACTTTTGTTGTTTTTAAGCACTTTAAAAGCTACGAAAGTTTGACCGATTTTTTAAAAATAACAAAAAAAGTTTTTTTTAGCTGATTTTTTTACATGGGTCCGTTGAAATGTATAAATATTACATAAAAAAATCAACTCAAAAATATTTTGTTTATTGCTCTAAAAAAATGGATTGCGCCAGCACTGTGCAAACTTAGTATGCACAGGAGCCTGTCTGCCTCTCTCTCTCTCTCTCTCTCTATATATATATATATATATATATATATATATATATATATATATATATATATATATATATATATATATATATATATATATATATATATATATAATCTCGGAAGAGAGGCGAGGCTGCGGCCGTACAAAAAATGCAAATTTTCCCTACAAAATCTAAGAGTTTTACTTAATTAGGCTCATGCGCATAAGTCATAAGCTAAGATACCACGATAAGATACAAATCAATTCATTCCCACTCCATCTATCTACGAATTTGGGGACACGCTCATTTTCTATCAAACATGTAGGTGGGGACCACCCATTAACAACTGACAACCAAACCCTCTCATCGATAGACTTTAGTGCCGATTTCATACGCGCCTTCCAATAAGCATAATTGGAACCATCGAAAACAGGAAATTTTGAAAACGGGGAAAATTCCATTTTAACCAAAAATATTTAAAAAGACCTTAATGCAATAAATTAGCTCTCTCCAAGTCCTTCATGACGAACATAACTTGTGAATATTACATGAGTAATCTCATTAGGTAAAGTTGAAGTAAACTGACGAACATAACTTGTGAGCGTGTTAAAGTTTGTAATTGACGTGCCTTCAATATTACATACACATGCGCTTGTGAAAATCTCACGATGATGATAGAAAATCAGGTCCAAGACAACTCGATCTTCCTCGCAAAACCTATCCACATGTCGCTCATACAACATGCCTTTCATATAGACGTCGGGATAATCCATGTCTATAGTGTTAAAACCTGTATCTATAGAGCTGGCATCAGAATAAGCAGCAGAGTCCTCGCAAACTACTCGTAATTGGCCACATTAGAGTGAGTAGTCTGATAATCCTTCTCGTCCTCATCACCAGCTCCTCCTCCCTCTTTCTTGAGACTAATGAACAAAGTTTTAAAGATAAATGAACCAAATAATGAAATGAAAATTCTATAGTAGAATGAGTAAAGATAACCCACTTGAAGGCCAACATGAGTTAGTGTGCTACCAAAGATCCTACAATTATCTCTTTGTATGACTCGAGGCTCCACATACACAGAGACACTGATATCTTCAATATGAAAATAAAGATGCATATTTAGAACACTCAAATATTTAGAAAAGTATAAGAAAATAAACAAAAGGTATGACAGATTAATACGGACGGCTCCACAGACAAATGAGCGCTCATAATACAGACCTGAAAGGAAGAAAACAAGAGGAGTCACTACTCGAGTATTTGCACGGTAAAAGAAAGTAAATACTAAGGTATGTTAGATCAATACCCAAGACTCCATAGGAAAAGGAGTGCTCATAGTACCTAAAAATAAGGAAATAAGATGAGTGACTACTCGAACATTTGAACAGTAAAAGAAAGTAAATACTAAGATAGGATAGATAAATACCTAAAGCTCCACATGTAAAGGAGTGCTTATCATACTTACCTACAAATAGGTAAATGAGACGAGTGACTACTTGAACATTTGCAAAGTAAAAGAAAATAAATGCAAAGGTATACCCATTTAATATCTGAGGCTACACAGCTATAGCAACCATAGTAGCGCTCACCCGAAAACAAGGAAATAGGATGAGTGAGTACTCGAACATTTACAATGTAAAAGTAAATAAGTGCAAATATATGACAGTTTAATACCCGAGGCTATGCAACTATAGGTACCCTCATAGTGCTCACCAGAACTCAAGGAAACAAGATGAGTGACTACTCGAACATTTGCAAAGTAAACGTGAATAAATGCATATGTATGCTAGTTTAATACTTGATGCTCTGCAACTATATGAGCCCTCATAGCGTTCACCTTCAAATAAGGAAGCAAGATGAGTAACTATTCAACACTTGCAAAATAAATAAAATTTTGGTATGTCACTCTAATAACTGAGGTTTTGCAGCTATAGGAACACTTGTAGAACTCGCCTGCAAATAAGGAAGCAAGACGAGTAACTATGTATAATGCTTATAAAATTAGATACAGGTGAGTTAAAAAAATATACGAAATCTCAAGGCTTGAGACTTCACAGATAAAGGGGCTCTTGGAATACTCACCTAAAATACTGCACGAGAGAGTACTTATGTGAGTATTAGCACGAATAGATAAAAATAAAGGTATAAATAAAATACCCGCAGCTCCACGGATACAAAAATGCTTGAACTAGATAGATGAATAACAAAAAAAAATTAGTTACTCCCATGAAACAAAACTCATCGAAGAAAAACATGCCAGGTATTAAAGAACTCATAAAAGGAGAGATGCCTGAGATAATCATAATGCTTATGTGAGTCATGGTAGGATGAATGGTAAAGAAGGAAGGAGCACTCATGCCAACCTCACAACATAGAGAGCAGAGCATTTAAGACAACAACTCAAATCAATAAAGACAGCAAAAGAGCGCTTTAAATCCTGAACACTAAGTTACATGCCCTAAAGAGGTAACAAGTATAGTGGGATCGCTTGAATCCACATTAAGTATTAGCTAAGAAGGAAGTGTCTGAATTTAAGTGACCAGGGAATACAAACCTCCTGTGCCAAGCTCAAAGAAGATACCAACATGGAGTTCCTCATGCATAGAAATGGAGCACGAGAAAGATGGATGGGATAAGTGGTAGGCGAAAGGATGATAATCACCATTAGTGCCTCACTTGTTCCCACAAATGAGACCTATTCGAAAAGAGGTTAACTAATTAGTTATATAGTGGGATCTAATAACAAAATCATATAAAATATAATATCGAAAATACTTACAGATCTTGAATGAAGGGGTTTCCAATATGACAATGGTCTAGTTGTGGGGCTGATTGAGGTCAACGAATATATCATTGACTCACCATGATAGTAGGGAACTATTCAATGTACATTATACAATTTCTAGTGGTTGATAAAAAAATGAAGTGTCATACGAATGACCTTCATTGATGCCAAGTGTAGGGGGAGTCCCTGCCGAAGATTGATTAACTTAGTCAAAAGATTTATTGACCTATGAAGAAGGAGAATGAAGGCCACTCGAGATAATTACCTCGAAGGACCCACCTTGAAGATCCTTCACAAAGGTGGCTCGAAGAACCTACCTCAAAGATTCTCTAACCAACCTAGTTCGAAGGATCCA
The DNA here is from genome assembly GCA_949130495.1 of Sambucus nigra. Taxonomy (NCBI): domain Eukaryota; kingdom Viridiplantae; phylum Streptophyta; class Magnoliopsida; order Dipsacales; family Adoxaceae; genus Sambucus; species Sambucus nigra. Next base: position 360,550,963 of record OX422214.1, read on the forward strand.
ACTTGTAGACCAAATTCACATGGATGATAATAGTTTGTAATAAGAAATAGAAAATTCTATATCATTTACTTTATCTTATACATATATGTTGAGTGAGGTTGTTTGGTACCCATGAGGGACCATGCCTGGTAGGGCATGGGAGAGCTAACATTATCTATCAAGCAACCTCCTCTTGGGAACCTCGCCCGGGCATGGTTTGGAGGATTAAGAGTAAGGAAATGTTGGGAATACAGTTACCAACCCTCTTGGCACACTTGGGCAAAAAATTCATTCAAAACATATGGTCGCTCGAGCCACTACATCCAGGCCACCTCAACTCTTACCTGTTCAAGGGAACCCCCTCGAGGTACCTTAATCGTGCACCATATATTCTAAGATAACTTTTAACCAACAAACTGAAACCAGGTTACTTGAGTTTCCTGTTAGCCGAGCAACATTAGAACAGATATCAGCCCGCTTGATTGATGTGACTGTACACTTAACAGAGTCACTATTTAACCACTCTCTGATGTCATAATGTCTTGACATATGGGGACTCAAAATTATAACACTTAAGTGGGTTTATCCTTAGGATGTCAGTTTTAGTTCACCAAACCTGACCCTTTATCCATCCTCAGGTAAGCCCCAAGCTGACGTATTACGCTCCTCACTAATGCCTACAATACTTTCAGCCAATAGAATGACTTATTGCCAAAACTAAAAGATCCCATGAATTTAATGCAATATCTCTTACATTTAATGCACCCAATCAGATCAATTACAGGTAAGCTTACTCGAGCATCCTTACCCCATATAAATACACCAGATGAATAAATTAAAGAGAGAGAGAGAGAGCATTCTGAGCCTAGAATTGCTGCCCAAATTCCTCTATACATGAGACTTATTGTGAGAGCATTAGCCCCTCATACCCATTTAATGCCCCTATTATTAAGCATTAACTGAGCTTGAAGTACCCGCCTTGCCTTTATTATGCCTATAGTGCTTGATGTTTCTCCCTTCGACCACGCTACCTGCTAGTCCCGTCCATTTATTATGTTCATTATGTATCTCTTATGATAATACATCATTTAATACAAGTCTGAATATTGAACTGACTTGTGTCCTATCCACATGTGGCCACTGCTAACACTTAATACTAAATGATGTTAATCCTGATCTTGATAAGGGGTTACGTCTCACTTGATACTAATTGTATTCCAATAACCCACATCTTACATTTTGTGACTCTGCTTAGAAGGTATTCTCTTTTGAAAAGATTCCAGAGAATAACACCGCTAGAATCTTTGACTTTGATGCCATATAGGTTGAAGAGGAGGCAAACAAATCTTCACCTCCTGATAGGAGAAGGGTGGTAAGGACGGAGCCTAGCGCGCCCACCATTGGCGTGACAGAAACGCTGGTTGAATAGGTAGGAATATGCCTGATGCAAATAAAGGGACTAGTGGGTTTGTTCACGGAGTTCATTAAAACTTCGGCAGCTGAGGCGATGTTGGGAGTTCCCATGGGAGTGAGCTCTTTCACTACGCGACCTACAACTATACTAGCTCCAACTACTGCAGGGGGTGTTGTTATGCCCATTTTTAATAATGCTCCATCCACTACCTTGTTAACCTTAGGTAATGTGTCACCTATCACGGCCCACCCATGATGACGAGGCCAGCGTTACAAAGTGGAGGAGTAGCTGCAGTAATTTTAACTGCGATGGATGATCAAGGAGCAGGTACACCACCTGCCCCAGCGATCCCGATCGGCTAGCCCTTCACCGGCCAGCTTGGAGGAAATGAAGAAAGAACTGCTAAAGTTGATAGCAGTATCCAAAGGATATGGTTATTTAGTGTATGATTACTTCTGTACTCCCTACCCAAAGGCATATAACACGAACCCTACCCAGTAGGGTATATTCCCCCAATTTTTAAGAAGTACACGAGGAAATGTGCTAACCCGAAGGAGCATATGAAGAGGTTTATTCAAAAGCCTTGGGTCCCACTGCAACGATAAAAAGCTAAGGCTGAGGGAGTTTTCAAAATCCCTGATGGAGAAAACCTAAACGTGGTATTCTCACTTGGCCCTAGGTAGTGTAGGCTATTGGGAAGAATTGCACGTTTTGTTCGTACAAAAGTTCTTTTTGGTTAAGGATGAGTTTACACTCATGCAACTAGCGCGTGAGAAACAAAAGACGGGGGAAGATGTTGTGGCTTATATCAGGAGGTTTCGTGAGCATTCTCTAGACGTGAGAGAGGAGACACGAGGAGAAAAAACTTTTATAAGTCTGTGCAGAGGGCTTGTTGCCCGAATATATAGGTCACCTGATTAACGAAACACTGGAGGGGACGTTTGCAGCATTTTTGAAGGCAGCGAGGAACATTACGTTGGTGGTAAAACCTGTAGCACCCCTGCTTGCTTTGTCAGGCTTGCTAGTGAGGCCAACGGTTGCCTTGAGGAGGGGAATACCCTCGAGGGTCAACTACGCAGACGATGGGGCCAAGAAGGAAACTAGTGGCGAATGAGGAGGCAGAAGGGGGAGAAATAATAAGAGAAGGTTCGAAGATGAAGAAGATCCCCCGAGCTACCTTGCACGGTGGAATAATATTTAAACTTGTATGATCTCATGGTCCACAACAACGTTTACAAGTTGATCAACGTCAAGACAACATAACTCTCCCGGGAGGATAGGGAGAAACCTCATTATTGCACACTTCATGATAGGGTAAACCACTATTCCAAAGTGTATTTTTCAGTAAGAAGATTGATCAACCGTCATGTGAAGAATGTAGACATTGAGTTACTGCAAAATAACATGAATGATAAACCTTTACAACCCCATGGGGACCATATGTCCAGTGCTTTTGATGAAAAGTCCAAATGATTAATGATGGGGTAGTGGTTCAAAGGGAGTGACTCCTAAGAGTATTTGGAGGATAATTGTGAGTAATCTTTAGAGGAATGCACCTTCGAGTTGGCCCAAGTCCATTTAGGTGATGAGAACGAGGACACGAATGAACCAGAAAAGGAAGCATATAACCCTATTAAGGGGCTTAGTAGGCAGTTGGGAGCCTACTCCTTGGAGGAGGTAAACGCAGTAATAGCGTACGATGAGGTTGCGTATATAGCTATGGAGGAAATTTATGAGCTAGAAGACGATCGAATTGACCCATGGATCGAATGTGAGGCAATTTCCTGCTCGCCAAAGTTCGGCTGGTTCTTTAATCAGGTTGGCCTCCCTGAGGACTCCCAGCTGGAAGTCACGGGGTCCATCTTGGAGATTGAGAAGAGAAACATGCCACCACACCTAAACTGGAAGGGGCCTATGGCTAAACTCGTGAGGAGGTATCTCTCAGAAGTTACACTTTTAGAGGCTGGTAAATTGATTAGGTATCCCCATAACAGACACTTATATGTTACTGTGTCAGTAAATGATTGTGTTTTCTCGCGAGTTTTGTTGGATGGGGGAGCATCCATCAATATAATTCCCATTGGATCTTTTTATGCTATAGGAATGTTGGAAATAAGGATAGTGCCCCATTCATTGGCAATATCAGGGTATGATAATCAATCTTACAAATTGATGGGCTACATTAATGTGGGCATCAAAATGGGGAACATCACGTCCCACATCAAAACCCACATCATGAACTGTGAAACATCGTACCAACTACTTTTGGGTAGGGTGTGGATGCACAACCATGGGTTAGGACGCTTCACTTATCATCAGTGCGTTAAGGCGGACATAAAGGGTAAGGAGTTGGTGATTTGAGCCAATAAGAAACCCTTTGTGAAGGAGGAAGCTCACATAGTGGATGTCACTTTCTATACAGAGCTAGCAGGAGAAACTATAATGGTAACAAGGTATATAGGGGGAACAAAGGTCCCATCCACTCGAGAGAGGGTGTGAGCACCTTCTAGAAAGGTGGTGTCTTACGAAGAAGAGCGCGACCTAGGAGGGGTGAGGCCCCCTAATCTGTCAAGGCAGCTTCGTGATTGAATGACTCCGTAGATTGACCCTCTCGAACAAGTCCAAACCCAGAGTGTCCTTAGCAAATGAACGGTGAGAGAGGTGGATGAGAATCACTGGAAACAACCTTTTAAAGAGGAAGTTTCCCGGTAATGTAAACATGTGGTTTTGACTAACGATAGAATTATCTATAAACTATGAAGGTGTGAGTGGGCAGCCGAGAGTCTAGATGATGAAGCTAACTCGATTTATGAATGCTTCCTTGTATATAACCAGGGGAAATGCTTGGTGATTGATAACTCCGAGGTACAAGAGTTTGTGGAAGAGGTAGAAGATGAACCAAAATGCATAAAGGATAGTCCCAAGCCACAGATCCAAGAGTTGGAGAAGGTAGACATGGCTAGAGAGGGTGAAGATCTAAACCCCATTTTTATCTCGAAGGACTTGGAGGGAGCTCCTCGAGAGGAGATGATCAAACTACTGCTGGAATTCAAAGACGTCTTTGTATTAAAGTACACCGAGATGCCTGGGGTAGACAAAGAGGTGGGTTGCCATAGGTTAAATGTTTTTCCCTCAGCCATCCCGGTGTAACAGGACACTCGAATGTACAAGATCAAAGAAAAAGTTCAAAGGTTGCTTATAACCGATTTTATAGTCCTGATACAATATCTGATCTAGCTCTCTAGGATTGTACCTATGGGGAAGAAAGATAAGAGCCAAATCAGAATATGCATAGACTTTAGTGATCTAAATCGGGCATGCCCGAAGGAAGAATTCTCGTTGCCTTCCATTAATAGCTTGATCGATGGAACAATGGGGCATGAGATGTACAATTTTATGGATGGTCATGTGGGATATAACCAGATAAAAATAGATTCGACCGACGCTAAGAAGACCTCTTTTCGAACGCCTTTGGGTAACTTTATGTACAGAGGCATGCCATTCGGATTGAATAACATCGGTGCTACTTACCAGAGGACGATGATGGACATATTCTATGACCTTTTCCATAAGAATCTGGAGTTTTATGCTGATGATTTAGTGATTAAATCCAAGAAGGAGGGGTCCCATCTGGACAATTTGAGGAGAGTGTTCACTCGTTGAAAGAAGTAAAAACTAAACATGAACCCTTTCAAATGTGTGTTCGGGGAAATAAACGGAAAATTCTTGGGATTTATGCTATATCACCAGGGGGTACAAATGGAATTGGATAAGAAGTGATCCATCCTTGATATGCCAAGACCAAAATCATTAAACAAATTGAAAATCTTCTCTGGTAAAGTGTCCTACTTAAGGAGCTTTATCCCAGGACTGGCCGAGGTGACTCAACCATTGATGGAGTTGCTTAGAAAGGGCGTCAAGTTTTCATGGGAAATAATGAATCAAGATGTCATGGACAAGATGAAAACACTCATAACTTCTCCTTAGACAATGATCCCCCCGAAGGCAGGTATCCCTTTATATTTGTACCTTACATCAACTGAACGGTCTATTGGGGCTTTGCTGGCCCAAAAGATGGAAGGTATAGAAAATCCTATTTATTACTTAAGTAGAATCATACATGGGCCTGAGACGAGATATACTAGTATTGAGAGGCTTTGTTTAGCCCTTGTATTCATAGCACAAAAGCTTAGGGATTACCAATTATCATTTACGATTCATATTGTAAGTAGGTGTGATATTATAAAGTTTTTTCTTACTAGAATTGTGTTGATAGGCAGGGAAGATCGATGGGTCTTAATCCTCTCAGAGTATAATCTCAAGTGTGTGGTCCCTCGAGCTATCAAGATCCAGGCGTATGTAGATTTATTGGCCATCTTCCCATCAGGGACGTTCAAGCCGCCCGTTGATGAGCTTTCGGGTGATGATCTCTAGGATAATTCCATAGCATCCAGCTTAGAAGAGTGGAGTATGGAGTTCGATGGCTCTTCAGCCCTGAAAGAGGGGGAGTTAGAGTCATCCTGCGAAAAGGTGGTGAAGAAATCCGTCTATCTTTCTAGATGGAGTTTGAATGCTTGAATAATGAGGCTGAATACGAGGCATTGGTCTTGGGATTACTTGATGCGCTGAGAAGAGGTATCCAATTCCTAACAATAAAAGGGGATTCTAACTTGGTGGTAAAACAGGTGACTGGGGAATTCCCTTTGAAGCACATGAGCCTTGCGCCTTACCGAATAATCATTCAGCGGTTGCTTGGACAGTTCGAGATGGTGAAGATCAAGAGGCACCCTCAAATGATAAATCGACATGCAGATGCCTATGTCACCATTACCCAAAATATTACCTTTAATGGAGAATCAACCGTTATTCAAGTCACAAAAAGAACATTCCCCTCCACGGTGTTAGAAATGCTACCCTCATATGACAAAGATGATTGGAGGGGTGAGATTATAAAGAAGTTGCAGAGAGTTGAAGGGCCACTAGGTTTAGTTGATTTGGCGCAGTACTTTGTTAGCAGGGGCAACTTATACTACAAGAATAAAGGAGGTTGGCTATCTAGTTGTGTAGATCCTGAGGAAGAAAAAGAAGGTTTATTGAGGTATACGAAGAAAACTATCAAACCATCGAGATCCCTTTGTATAGAAGGATACAATGGGTAGGTTACTTATGGCCTTTGATGAGATAAGATACGACCACAGTGCAAAGAGAGTGTTCAAAATGATGTCTTTTCTATCAGGTAGTAGAATGCAATTTCATTGACCAACCCCAAGATTGGAGGCAACCTTATATGGATTTATTGACAGATGGAGTGATGCCTACAGATAAAGAGTACGCTACCAAGATAAAGAGGCAAGAACTAATGTACTTCATAAAAGATGGGTAGTTGTATAGACGAGGCTACCATGACAGGAACCTAAGGTGCATAAGGGGAGAAGAGGATGAAGAAGTTTTAAAGCAAGCTCACGAATAGGGGCATATTGGAGGAGCCAAGCTTTACGATCAACTAATGACCTTGGGTTGTTATTGGCCTTCGATGGAGAAAGATTAAATGGAATTTTTTTGAAAGTGTAAAGCTTATCAACTACACGGGATCATGATCCATGCTCCTTCAGTGGACCTGTATTCTCTTTCTACACCGTTTTAGTTCCATACTTGGGCATTTAGTTTTGTAAGGTATATAAACCTTTCATCGTGAGGAAAGATCTGGATTTTGGTAGCCACAGAGTGTTTTACCAAGTGGTCAGAGTCCATACCTCTCAAGAAAGCCACAACGGGGGTAGTAGCTCGATTCATGAAACTATACATTATTTGCCATTTTAGCATCCCAAAGATGTTTCTATAAGATAACGGCACCCCTTTTGTAAATAGTGAGGTACGATTACTAAAGGACAAGTACTCTATCATCCATCACATGTCGACGGTAGCCTACCCGAAGTGCAACGGGCAGGCGGAGGCCACCAACAAAACCTTTGTAAATATTTTGGAAAAAATATTAGAAGACTTTTCGGGCACATGGGACGAAAATATCCCCGAAGTACTTTAGGCTTATCGAACGACGAAGCAGAAACCAACGGGATACACCCCATTTTACTTGATATTTGGGACAAAAGTTGTGTTACCAACTGAACTCGTGGTACCTTTCGCCAACTATAACTTATAAAGTGCCATGCTCCCTCATAGCTACAACTTGAAGCGGTAAAAGAACACCAAGATAATGCTATGAGACACTTCAAGATGTACATGAAGCAGTTGTCCAGATCCTACGACCAGTTAGTGAGGCCAAGGAAGTTTAAAGAGGGGGACTTAGTTCTGAAAGCATGCACAAGGCATATTAGGGGTTTATCATTGCACAAGTTTGAGGCTAATTGGGAAGGTCCTTACATTATTCGATTAACTCATGATTCGGGTTATTAAGAGATATCCAAGGTGGAAGACAATGTTACTTTCAAATTGAACAACAAGTGGCTGAAGATATACCACATTTAAATATATGTATTTCTAACACTTTTATGTATTATACTGTACCTTGTCAATATCCGTCCAAAAAAAAGGATGTCCACTTTATAATAATTGGGCTTGTTTATTTAATATAGCTCGAAGAAACATTTATGTGGAACATATTATAGCACTATTGTTGTTTTCCTTATCATGCATGGTGTGATTTATATTATTGTAATAAACTTAGCCAGTATTAAAAAAACAAGGGTAATGGAAGAAGTCACCAATGTTTTGTTATTTAATAAAAGAGATAGATGTGATTACACGCGACCAAAAGAGAGGAGTTCAAAATCTCAAAACGGGAAAAATCAATAAAAGAAACATTGAATAAAGGGGCCTAGGGGCTGTCCATGATGAAACGAAGATTTTCTGATTTAAGAAGCGTATGATGATGTTGGGGAGGAATTTGCACAATGTTATTTTTGTCTGAAATGAGGTCAGCCAAATCTTTCTAGCGAAGCTCCATCGTCTATTGAACGGTCTCTAATTCTTGCTCTTTCTTGATAAGCTCGGCCTCTGTATGAGCAACAACCTCATTGGTCTCCTGCACCTCTTGCTCAGATATTACCAACTTTGTCTCCATATTTGCAAGTTCTTCTGAAACGGCTACCTGCAAGCGATGTGAACTTTGGAGCCGGTGATAGAGGGAAGTCAAGTCAGCTTTCTTAAAATCGTGAAGAAGCTTCACCAACAAGGATAGAGAGAACCCATCATTTACGCGCATATTAATTTTCCCCAACAAAGACTTGATTCTTCCCGGGCTAATAGATTCGAGGGGGTATTGAGGATTTCCTCCAAGACTATGGTAAGGCCTAGCAAATGGCATGCCATCATCCCAAGAATAGGTTGAAGATTGCAGGATGTAAAAGTCGAGGGAAAATGGACCAGCAGTTGCTCGATCAGTGAACGAGGACCCTCAATCAAAATATGGGAGAAATTTGTTAAAGTATGCCTCACAACCACCTCGGGGGATGCTTTAGGAGGATGTGCGCTAAAGACACTATCACTTACATAAGGTCGGCGAGTTTGTGAAGTGCTATCACTTGCTTGAACCCGATGGGAAAATATCTCGGGCTCCTTACCAACGACATGCATCGTTTCTTGAACCTGTATAGTAGGGGCATCTCCCAGAGAAGTAAATTCAACTAAAGTCCTCGCTTGTACGACTTCTTGCGTGATAACCTTAACTGTCGGTCCACGTGCTACAAGCTACTCGACCTCCACCTAAAACAAAAGAAATAGACAAGTAAGAAAATAAAATGAGGAAAACATATACAAATTATCCTACAAGTATGAACTTTATGCCAATAAGACTTTGTCCGCCTAACCCTCGGTTATAGGAGATTATATCAATAAGACTTGGCCCGCGTAACCCTCGATTATGGGAGATTATACCAATAAGACTTGGCCCGCCTGACCCTCGATAATGGGAGATTATGCCAATAAGACTTGGCCCGCCTGACCCTCGATAATGGGAGATTATGCCAATAAGACTTGGCCCTCCTGACCCTCGGTTATTAGAGATTATTCAAATAAGACTTGACCCGCTTGACCCTCGATTATGAGAGATTATGCCAAAAAGATTTGGCCCGCCTGACCCTCGGTTATGGGAGATTATTCCAATAAGACTTGACCCACCCGATCCTCGATTATGGGAGATTTCTAAGACTAATATAACTTGGGAAAATTAAAAAGTTCATATACAGGAAAGAGATAGAAGAATAAAAGTACCTCTGGATGCTGCTCGTTGGCAAATTCATGGGTGGCCATCTGTACTATATCCTCCTCCTCAACTGGACCAAGAACGACCAAAGGAAGTGGACTTTAGGGTCAATCACATCCCCCACCTTAGCAACCTCTTCTTGTCCCCTACTCCTTGGCCTGTAGAAACAACATTGATCGAGGGCCAAAAAATGGTAGTAAGAACCTGGTCATAAGAGGGAGTGGGGACTAACGGAGCAATGGGCTCAAGTAAAGATACCTACGAAGCACAATGGAGAGAAAGTCATAATGTAAAGCCAAAAGGAATAAAAAAATATAGAACATCAAGAGAACAGGCCTACCACAGGCAATGAACTAATAACAACTGGGGATTTAGGAACAACTTCAACAATCCTTGCAGTTGGCACATCTGCTTTAAGACCATCCTGCTCGAGCAAAAAAGTAGGATCATGTGAATAGTCGCTACTTGATTCTATGGAAGTATAAGAAATAACTTCCCCTAGGGGGAAATTCGAGGTTACATGCGAAGTAGTAGGGGCCACTATCTCCTGAGGAATAGCTTCCTACAAGGCGGGTAAGGCTGCACCATGCTTCTTCAATAAATTGCTATCCTCAACATCATCGCGTGAACCACCTCATGCATCAACCTAAAAAAGGAGGAGAGTTAGAACATAATAGAGTCATCATCACAAGGTAAAAGAAGAAAAGATAGGGAAATTAGAAAATGATGGAAATTATACCTCTTTTTCTTCTAAAACATCCTCTAAAGCTTCATAATCTTAAGTAGGCGAGGCAAGCTTACAAGGGGAAACCATTCTCCTCAGCCTGCATCAGCGGACCAATGCAGTGTGTCCTCTTCTTCTTCTTCTTCTTCTTCTTCTTCTTCTTCTTCTTCTTCTTCTTCTTCTTCTTCTTCTTCTTCTTCATCTGCTTCCTTTCCTCCATCTTCATCACCATCATCATCAAAACCAGCTGCTACATGTTTTTGATGTAGCTCCTCCTCGCATGATTCGCCCGATTCCTCCAGCACAAGCTTAAGAGGGCTATTTTCCTTCCTTTTTTTAATACCTTCGGTGGGATGAGGGACGTATAAGAAACCACGATAAACCATTTTAGAGGACATAAATGCCTTGTCCTCTTCACTAAAGTTCTCCCACGCCTGTCTGAGTTCGTTGAACATTAGGCTGATTTCTTGAGTAACTATATCATCAGGAGTATGGGCTAATGGAGTTTGTTGAACAGTCTTGGGCTTCTTCATTGGAGCTTTTTGGGCAGCCCTAACTGCTTCCCCAGATGAGGCAATACGTGGAGAATCACCTTTTTCAACTGGTCTTGAGGGACTAGGGGCAACGATGGCTACCTCGACCGGAAGTGAGGTCTGAGAGGCTTTCTTATTCTTCACAACTTCTTGGTCCGCGCGAGCTAATGGAGGAAGTTCGGAGGGGACAGTGGAATTTGAAGTACTAAGAGGGAATATGGATGAGAAGGTGGTGTGATTTCTTAAACCCAACTCTGTGGGTGTGAATATTTCAACCTCGGGGTACCGAGGTTCCTTCAAAATGATACTTTGAAAATGGGCCAGTTGGTTTTGTAAAAAACGTTTATATATATAGCTGATATTTCTCCTCGAGCCTCTTTGCTCGGAATCACAGAGTTGGCTGGATAACTGACACAGAAACTCATGACAACTGAAGTCAAATAGTTCACAAAAGTAAAAGAAAAGTTTCTTATTTTTTTACGGGTGAAATGGCTCAACGGAGGGGCTCCTTGATCATAGCCTAATTGAAGGGCTAAACGATGGGGACTGCAAACGGAATAGAAAGAGGACCACTCCATATACGATGGCAAGTAGGAAGGTATTAACAAAAGGGGGACACTGTTCGAGGGAAAGTTCCTCGCAAGATTTTCATCAATGGGAACAATGGGGCATTCCTCCTCAACAAAAAAGTTGTTAGTAAAAAAATGATCCACCCAAATGTAGGGGCGTGGTAAGAACCTTTAGGATCTATCGATCAAAGAAACAAGGGCCTTTTTAACACTTTTATTTTTCCATCAACAAATACGAAGGATTTTTATGGGCTAAGAACCAGGGTATTTGATAGCAGGATCATATTTAGGGAAATGGGCATAAAGGAAAGCTGTTAAAAGGATATTATTTGTGTAATTAGAGACATCAAACCTACCGATACTCCACGCTGAATCGACCATCACTTGGTTCAGCCAGGTGTACAATAAACCAAGAATGATAGTGGCAAGAAGGATCTTCACGCCACTCACTATCTGGACAACCATATTTATTAAGTCCTTTCGGGGTCAATCACGGGTATTTCCTGGAAGGTAGACTTTTTATAATATCACCCAAATATACCCATCTAACTCGATCTGGGAATAAACTCCCTTTTCCTGCCATTGATTGTTTAAACACTTGTTTCCCTCAGGAATTCTCCTTGGCTGCCTCGCGAGCCCTAATAACAGCTTAGTCTTCAATAAAGAAAAAGTACCTAATCACTTTGGAATTGGTGCACTTGTTGTAAGTAAGCATGAAATCCTTTATCGCTTCCTCCAGTTCAGTCCTCAAGGCTTGTTCCTTACTGGAGACTTCCTCCTTAAAAATATTATCAAACCATGCAACTTCTAACCCCAAAATCTCACAAACATCTTCCAGAGTGATAGTGAACTAGCCCCAGAAGGTCACAAAAGTGTGTGACCTATGGCTCCAGTGGGAAATCAGAAATTTGAGAGCGGTGTTATTTTTGGCGAGGGTAAGATCACCCATCTAGAGGGATCAAGACAAACCAACAAGATCCAAATGGACAGAATACTTAGAGTGGATATATTCAGTCCAAGGACCTAACCCCTCACAGATGCCAGAGGATGCTTTAAATTCTTGTAGACACCCCATTCTAGCACCCCCTAAACCTCTCCTTAGGTCCCTAACACCTCCCTTCATCATTACAAACCTAAGTCCTACCCCGGGTACTAACCTAAAGACCATCGGGCACTCCCAGGCTCCATTTGACCAAAATTCAAACTCTTCAGCTCAATTGAGACTGAATGAATATTCAAAGGGCACTAAAACCCCTTTCCAATAGTTCACCCTGTGTGCGATTTGAACTTACGATGCGGACGAACAACCCATTCTCCCCGAAACTTGATGAGTAGGTCACCGGATGCTCCCAATCTCCGTTTGGCCAAAGTAAACTCTTCATCTTGACCGAGACTAAATGAATCTTCAAAGGGCATCGAAAATCCTTTCCAACGGCCCACCTCGTGTGCAATTCTGACTTACAGTACGGACGAACGATCCGTTTTACTCCGAAAGGTCACCGAACCCTTCCAGCCCGAGTTGACCAAAGTCAACTCCCCAAACTAAGTCAAACTCTTTGGAATGTCTAAGTACATCTCCTACCCTTTCCAACGATCCACCCCGTGCGCAATTCTAACTGACCATGTGGATGAACAATTCGTTTGCGTTTGATAATCCCCCGTCCAAAGGATCGACGAGCGCTTCCGAGCCACATTTGTCCCAAAGTTAACTCATAGACTCGGGAGCAGTCCAAAGGACTTCTGAAGGTCTCCAAAGTACCTTTCCATTGGTTCACCCCTGCGTGATTCGGATCAATGGATTGCATTTTACGACCATTTTTTAAAAGGAACTTGAAAGAGACAGCCAAACGACATGTTTCAAATCTTGCCTATTGGCAGCATGCCTAAAAACACCTATGCCGATCAACAATGCCCTGGGACGATAGAAAGGAGGGCCTGACCTCATTGCAAAGGGACCCAAGATCTAAGATCCATCACTCTTAGTGAACTCAAAAAACCTCTCTCGAAGTCAGTGTGATTTCTACATCCAAATCCCTTTCCAATCCTCACTTTTCATCATCTTTTTCACCAAACTTGGTGAATTAAATACCCTTCATCATCATCTAAGTGTAAGGGCTGCTCTCCAACATTCAAAATCAAGCTCAAGATCTTCAAGAAGGTACAATTTTCTCAATTCTCTCATCAAATTCTCTTAAATTCGCATTAACTTATTATATTACTTAGAACTTTTATTCTATCCATCTCACATATCCCAATATACTTTTTATTTAGTATTATTGTACATCTTTTATTTTCACATAAATAAAACCCAAAAATCTAGAAAAGGAGGGTTTACTTATAAATTCCAAACGCAGAATTGGTCATCTCAATTTAAGCCCTTAGAATTGGCTTCAACCCGCAGAATTTGTCATCTCAATGTAAGCCCTCAGAATTGGCTTCAACCCGCAGAATTGGTCATTATAACAATAACCCTCAGAATTGTCTTCGACCCGCAAAATTGGTCATTACATTTTAAGCCCTCAGAATTGGCTTCGACCCGCAGAATTGGTCATCACAACCTAAGCCCTTAGAATTGGCTTCGACCCGCATAATTGGTCCTCATAATTTAAGTCCTCAGAATTGGCTTCGACCCACAAAATTTGTCATCACAATTTAAGCCCTCAGAGTTGGCTTCAATTCACAGAATTGATCATGTCAATTTAAGCCCTCAGAATTGGCTTCGACCCGCAGAATTGGTTATCTCAATGTAAGCCCTCAGAATTGTCTTCGACCCACAGAATTTGTCTTCACAACATAAGCCCTTGGAATTGGTTTCGACCATGCAGAGTTGGTCATTAAAATTTAAGCCCTCATAATTGGCTTCGACCTACAGAATTGGTAATCTCAATGTAAGCTCTCAGAATTGGCTTCGACTCGCAGAATTAGTCATTACAATTTAAGCCCTTAAAATTGGATTCGACCCGCAGAATTGGTCATCACAATTTAAGCCCTCAGAATTGGCTTCGACCCGCAGAATTGGTCATCGCAATTTAAGCCCTCAGAATTGGCTTCGACCCATAGAATTGGTCATCTCAATTTAAGCCCTAGGAATTGGCTTCAACTCGTAGAATTGGTCATCATAATGTAAGCCCTCAGAATTGGTTTTGACCCGCAGAATCGGTCAACCCCGGTATGGCTTTAGGTTCTCAGAATTGACTTAAATCTTTGATCGTCACTTCCTTCAAACCATCCCCAGTATTCCCCCTTAGGTCCTCAAAATCATCCTTGACCCTCTGAATTGGTCATCCTCACCCTTAGGTCCAAAGAATCGACCTCGACCCTCTGAATCATTCATCCTCATCCCCAGGACCTCAGAATCGGTCTCAACCCTCAGAATTGGTAATCCTCTTTCAAAGGAATCATGCGGTGTCTATTCAACGGCTATCATTTGTTCTAAACTCATCCATCGAGGGGATCTATAGATGCCCCATTCTAGCACCCCCTAAACCTCTCCTTAGGTCCCTATCACCTCCTTAATAACTACAAACCTAAGTCATAGCCTAGTACTAACCTAGAGACCATCGGGAACTCCCATACTTCGTTTGACTAAAACTCAAATTCTTCAGCTCGATTGAAACTGAATGAATCTTCAAAGGGCACTGAAACCCCTTTGCAACGGTCCACCCCGTGTGCTATTCTGACTTACGGTGCTAACGAACGACCCGTTCTCCCCCGAAACTAGATCAAGTGGTCACCGAATGCTCTCGAGCTCCGTTTGACCCAAGTCAACTCTTTAGCTCAATCGAGACTGAATGAATCTTCAAAGGTTACCAAAACCCCTTCCCAATATTCCACCCCGCACGCAATTCTGACTTATGGTACGGACGAATAATCTGCTTTACTCCGAAAGGTCACCGAATGTTTCCAGGCCCGAGTTGACCAAAGTTAACTCCCCAAACTGAGTTAAACTCTTTGGAATGTTGAATTACATATCCTAAACTTTCCAATGGTCCACCCCGTGCATGATTTTAACTGACCATGCAGATGAACGATCCGTTTGCGTCCGACAATCCCCCATCCAAAGGACTGATGAGTGCTTTCGAGCCACATTTATACCAAAGTCAACTCCCGAACTCGAGATCTATCCGAGGAATTTTTAAGGTCTCTCAATTACCTTTCCATCGGTTCACCCTGTGCGCTATTCGGATCAACGAATTGCATTTTACGACCATTTTTCTGAAGGAAACTGAAAGAGACTGCCAAACGGCAGGTTCCAAATCTTGCCTATCGATAGTGTGCCTAAAAACACCTGCCGATTGGTAGGACCAGGCCTATGACGATCGACAATTCCATGGGCCTATAAAAAGGAGGGTCTGACCACATTGCAAAGGGACTCAATATCTGAGATCCATCACTCTTAGCGAACTCATAAAACCTCTCGAAGTCAGCGTGATTTCTACATCCAAATCCATTTCCAACCCTCACTTTTCATCATCTTTTTCACCAAACTTGGTGAATTAAATACCCTTCATCATCACCTAAGTGTAAGGGCTGCTCTCCAACATTCAAGATCAAGCTCAAGATCTTCAAGAAGGTCCAACTTTCTCAATTCTCTCATCAAATTCTCCTAAATTCGCATTAACTTATTTTATTACTTAGCACTTTTATTATATCCATCTCACATATCCCAATATACTTTTTATTTAGTATTATTGCACATCTTTTATTTTCATATAAATAAAACCCAAAAATCTAGAAAAAGAGGGTTTACTCATAAATTCCAAACGAGAATTCTCCCACGTTTCTCACACTTTTCCCACAAATAAAATACTTTTTCACACACACACACACACACACACACATATAAGAGAAGTACCAGATTGGATTTATGGGATAAATCCCATCCCTTATTTTGCATAAGAACTACGTGTACTTTAATGTCTCTATAGGCTACTAAGCGTCTCGAGGTAAAACCCGAGACTTGAGTCCTATTCTTTTTCTTTTATATTTTTCTATATTCACTACACCAAAAACAGGAATCTGGCACGGTTTAAAACTGTGCCAGATCAAATCTGGCACGGTTTTGAACTGTGCCAGAATCAGGTGTTCCAAAATGGGATTTTTTTTCTAGCACTGCTCAAAAGTGTGCCAGATTCAGCCAAACAGGAACACTTCTGGCACACTTTTAAACCGTGCCAGAATTTGATATTTCTGGCACACTTTTGGCACAGTTTTTAACTGTGCCAGATTCAGCAAAATAGGAATACTTCTGGCACACTTTTAAACCGTGCCAGAATTTGATATTTCTAGCACACTTTTGGCACAGTTTTTAACTGTACTAGATTCAGCAAAATAGGAACACTTCTGGCACACTTTTAAATCGTGCCAGAATTTGATATTTCTGGCACACTTTTGGCACATTTTTAACTGTGCCAGATTCATCATAGTTTAAAAAAAATTGACACAGTTCAAAACCGTGCCAAAATATGATACACTTTTGCCACGGTTTTGAACTGTGCCAATTTTTTTTTAATAAAAAAAAAATTATTTGAAACCACAAAATTGATAAATTAATAATATTGCGTGTTATTAATAAACTAATGTACATACAAACTTCAAAATATTATAAATCTTTAACAGCTCACAGGTCCAAAAAAAATTGGGCAGAGTTTCCTCTATTTTCTGGACATTGCAAAATGTGTTAATACAAAACCTGCCTAACATAAAGCCTCTATGACCACAAAATATAACAATTAACTTACAAAAGCCCTCATGGCCATAAAAGTGAATAATAAAACAACAAAAGACCGTATGGTCATGACACAAAAAAAATTGAATCACTAATAAACCCCTTGTTGTAAACCATTGAGTTCTTTGTGTGTTCCACGTGAATAAAAGCCAACGATAAACTGTTATCCTGCAAAAAAAATTGAATACAAAAAAATTACGATATCAGTAACTCAATAATTTACAAAAAAAAATACTCAAAACAAAAAAATTACATATATGAGTGGAAATTATCGTCATACTTACAAACCGGGAGATCCGGGACTACACGATCAGTTCCTACAAGTTATATTGGTCCCGTGTGAGGTTGTTGTGCCTCCTACGGGGTCGTTTGGGGGCCGGTTTGGGTTTTCACCCTTTAACGGCATGCTTTTAACTAAGTGTGATTTTGGCAAATTATCGTCATACTCTCAAACCGGGAGACCCGGGACTACGCGGTCAGTTCCTACAAGTTACATTGGTCCCGTACGAGGTGTTCGTGCCTCCTACGGGGTCGTTTGGGGGCCGGTTTGGGTTTTCACCCTTTAACGGCATGTTTTTAACTAAGTGTGATTTTTGCAAATTATCGTCATACTCTCAAACCGGGACTACGTGATCAGTTCCTACAAGTTACATTAGTCCCGTGCGAGGTGTTTGTGCCTCCTACGGGGTCGTTTGGGGGGCGGTTTGGGTTTTCACCCTTTAACGACATATTTTTAAGTTTAAGTGTTAATTTTTACAAATTATCGTCATACTTACAAACCGGGAGATTCGGGACTACGCTGCCAGTTCCTACAAGTTACACGGGTCCCGTGCGAGGTGTTCGTGCCTCCTACGGGGTCGTTTAGGGTCCGGTTTGGGTTTTCACCCTTTAACGGCATGTTTTTAAGTTTAAGTGTGATTTTTGCAAATTATCGTCCTATTCACAAACCGAAAGACCCGGGACTACGCGGACAGTTCCTACAAGTTACATTGGTCACGTGCGAGGTGTTAGTGCCTCCTACGGGGTATTTTGGTGGCCGGTTTGGGTTTTCACCCTTTAACGGCATGTTTTTAAGTTTAAGTGTTGATTTTTGCAAATTATCATCCTATTCACAAACCGGGAGACTCAGGACTACGCTGTTAGTTCCTACAAGTTACATGGGTCCCGTGCGAGGTGTTGGTGCCTCCTACAGGGTCGTTTGGGGGCCGGTTTGGGTTTTCACCCTTTAACGGCCTATTTTTAACTCTAAGTGTGATTTTACAAATTATTCTCATACTCTCAAATCGGGAGACCCGAGACTATGCGATCAGTTCCTACAAGTTACATTGGTCCCATTCGAGCTGTTCGTGCTTCCTACGGGGTCGTTTGGGGGCTAGTTTGGGTTTTCACCCTTTAACGGCTTGTTTTTAAGTCTAAGTGTGATTTTTGCAAATTATCGTCATACTCTCAAATCGGGAGACCGGTGACTACATGGTCAGTTCCTGCAAGTTACGTTGGTCCCGTGCGAGGTGTTCGTGCCTCCTACGGGGTCGTTTGGGGGCGGGTTTGTGTTTCCACCCTTTAACGACATGTTTTTAAGTTTACGTGTGATTTTTGCAAAATATCGTCCTATTCAAAAACCGGGAGACCCGAGACTACGCGGTCAGTTTCTACAAGTTACATTGGTCCCGTGCGAGGTGTTCGTGCCTCCTACGGGGTCGTTTGGGGGTCGGATTGGGTTTTCACCCTTTAACGACATGTTTTTAACTCTAAGTGTGATTTTTGCAAATTATCGTCATACTCTCAAACCGGGAGACCCGGGACTACGCGGTCAGTTCCTACAAGTTACATTGGTCCCGTGCGAGGTGTTTGTGCCTCCTACGGGGTCGTTTGGGGGCCGATTTGGGTTTTCACCCTTTAACAACATGTTTTTAACTAAGTGTGATTTTTGCAAATTATCATCATACTCTCAAATCGGGAGACTCGAGACTACGCGGTCAGTTCCTACAAGTTACATTAGTCCCATGGGAGGTGTTCGTGCCTCCTATGGGGTCGTTTGGGGGTCGGTTTGGGTTTTCACCCTTTAACGACATGTTTTTAAGTTTAAGTGTGATGTTTGCAAATTATCATCCTATTCACAAATCAGGAGACCCAGGACTACGCTGTCAGTTCCTATATGTTACATTGGTCCCGTGCGAGGTGTTCGTGCCTCCTACGGGGTCATTTTTAACTCTAAGTGTTGATTTTTGCAAATTATCGTCCTATTCACAGAGTTAGCTAGTACACATTGACACTAACAATAAACTTCTTTTGTTTCATGTTATTTAGTTTACTTGTTTATATATAGATAATATATCGATCAATTATAAGTTACTTCTAGAAATTAGTATCTTTATGTAATTAGGACTCTCTTAGAGAGTATTACAGATAAGGCCTATGGCCTTCCTTTATAATCAGTTTTAAGAGAATATTTTCAATTGTGAGAAAGTCCCCCAGGTTTTTATGTGTATGTGTATTCGCTTCCATAGGCTAATCAAAAGTGGTATTATACTAACAGAGAATGGAAAATGTAAAGTAGGGGAGTCGTCACTAACAGACCAACATATAAATGTCACCGTCGAGTTGCTCTAACCTGTCTATATTTTTTACAACTAACAATGTTTTAATCCTTGAAAACTACGTAATAGAATGCATGACTTGCTATCTATAGCCCAAGTGTGCCATTCTCAACCCAATTAATGTGTTGAGTAAGATGCCAGCAAAATTGTGAATCTGATTTGGTACAATTTTGAGGCATCTTATGCTCTCATGGTCCAGCTTTTGCAGTTAATATATACTATCCTTTCATGTTAAAGTTAGCTAATAGCTCAGCCAATGTGGAGAAATGGCTGCTTCAGCCTTATTCTTATACAATAAAACATCCAAAGGATTTGGAGGCTTCCTAATAAAAGGTGAAAAACTTTAACACTAACATAAGGGTGAAATACCTAGAGCTTCCCACTAAAAAGTCAAAGGTTGATAAGCTGGAAAAGGCAGAGATAAGGCATATGAATAAGGCAGAGGTTCTAGTCTGAATAAGGCAGAGATAAGGCAGAAACAGGGCATATGAATAAGGACATGCCATGCATAATTTTTTCTTTAAGAAAAGGCTGAGATGAAGCCTTGGTCAAGGCTACGGTTCCTGCTGAGTTCAAGCTCTTCGATGAGGATGATCCAAGTTTTTCTATAAACCTTAAAATTGAATTAATAGATAAGAGGCTGGAGCAAATGTGGATAAACTAAGAGGCTGAAGCAGCCATTTCTCAAACTAAGAGGCTGAAGCAGCCATTTCTCATACTAAGATAATCTTTTTGGTTCCATTTCTCAAACTGCATGCATATATGCAACTGTGTGCATATATGTTGCATATATGCAGTAGCATATATGCACACAACAACATATATGCAACATATATGCAATAACTGTATGCATATATGTTGCATATATGCAGTAACTGTATGCATATATGAGTAGCATATTTTCACGCAGCAGCATATATGCAACATATATGCATACAGTTGCATATATGCATGCAGCAGCATATATGTTGCCTATATGCTCACACTAACATATTTGTTGCATATAAATAAGAACCGACATAAAGATATATACATACACACAAATATTAATGGATGAATATTAATTAGTAAAGCGAAAATTGAAACAGATTTTAATCAGTGTGTTTATACCTATGTTCATTCGTCGGTGTCACCAATGGGAGGACAAAGGTCGTCGAGCCAATACATAATTCCATTTTTACCAACATCTTCCAAGTTCTCGCAATGAGCTTGTTTTCCACCTCAAACTGGATACTCGGGCACTTTGATGTCATCGAGTAAAACTCACACTTCATTCTTTCTCAACGCATGGAAGTGAACAGTCGAGACGGCTCCTGGTTGCATTTTCCTCCCATAACCAACAAGTTCACGTGTATGGGATAGTATTTTGCATTCAATTACAGAGGTGAAATTTGGAACCTCGAATGCAGGGGAGGAAAGAGAACACGAAGGAGCCGCGGTGCCTAAAGTAGGTAACTCCTGAATGTTGTGTCCAACACATGAAAATTTTCCGGTTTTGAAGTCAGTAATAAATTATGATAATGAGGACTTTATCCCCTCTATGTCACTCCTTAGGTGATCAACATGATCCTTCCAATTTTCGGTGTCCTCTTTCACCTCTTCAAGCATTTCTCTAGCAAATGCCGACCCTAATATAGCGGTTCTCGAAATTGTGGACCCAACACAACGAACACATCCTCGCATATCTTTTCCAAAAACATCAAAAATAGGCCCGACATCCAAGGTCTCCTCTTGACCACTCACTTTGTATACATCCAGAAGAAATTGAATTTGGTCTTGTACAAAAATATATTAACATTAGGTTTGATGATACGATACTTTTTTTGACAAAACGAACATTAAAAATTTTAAATTACCGCAAATACTTTATCATAAGGGGCATAACCACCTCCTTTGACTATATGAGTTGCCATCCACAATTCAGCACGAGTGGGTGCACGCCCATGCTTCTTTCTCCAATTCTCTGAAGCTCGGGCATAACCATGACGACCTGTGTTATGAGTTGTCTTTCTCACACAATTTTGTTTAGTCTCTTTGTTCTTTCTTCGTAAAGTTTTTTGAACCTCTAAAGCTTCATTATTGCAAAACACCTCCCAGTCCTCAGATTTGACATTTCGTGGAACTTTCTCCTTCCACTTTCCAACATCATCATCCTTCAAATTAACCCTTAGCTTTGACTTGAACTTTTTCCAAGCATCGTTTGCTTTTTACATAAAAATTTGCTTCTGACTTTCACGCACATCTAGGAACTCTTTCTACAATATATGGAGAAATAAAATTAAATCATCACATAATTGAATTTACTAACTATTACATTATTTGGAATAGAAAGGAATAGTATACCATTAATGATGACCAAAATGAGTTCTTATATTGCACATCCACTTATTTCTAACTCGTATAAGAAATGGGAACATGTGTCCCTGCTAAGTCTCCCAACCTGGTTGAGAGTGTATATGAATCTTCATCAACTGGAAGGCCGTGCTCATTAAATTTTAATTTCTTGGCGGAAGAGTCATCACTTACTCTTGAGACACCCGAAGCAACCTTAGAATGGGAGGTTGATATAGGTGTCACCCCATTTATTGACAGTTGCGAAGTATCACCAATATGAGACATTTATCTGGAAAAAAGTGACTATTGGACACCAAAATAATCAGAATAAACATTACAAGAATATATGTTCAAATAGACACGAGTATATTGCATGTTCAAACATCAGTAAGCATAGAATTACAAGTTCAAACATCCATACATGTATTAAATGTTCAAACAACAATAAAGTATTAAATGTTTACAACAACAACAAACTAAATCATTGCACTAGAAATCCGTGTCCAAAAGCTCCAGCAATTTATCATTTTCCTCGAGAATGGAGTCATACATCGTACTGTCAATATCAATCGCATCTATTTCTTTTGTCAGTCTCTTAGGAGAGTGTAAAACAATTGACCACCCCTTCAGCTTTACATCTTGACAATAAAATACTTGACTGTCTTGAGGTGCAAGGATGAATGGATCATCGTGAATGGTATTTTTACTCACGAGCTTACTAAGATTCACCATCACCAATTTTGAGGTGGGTTCAACTTTGCAAGCATTCTTATCATCAACATACACCCAATCACAATAAAAGACAGTATGTGTGAACTCAATGTAATTGAGGTCGAGTATTTTCCTAATTACTCCATAAAAGGTTGTCATAACCCCCTTCTTATTAAAGGCCTTAGTGGATACACCACTACTCTGAAAGTTATGATTCTCTTCATGTCCAAAAGTACAAAAGGTGTACCCATTGCATTGAAATTTCTCATAATTGGTAACCCTATGGAGCGGACCATCAGCATATGGCAAAATTCTCGTATCATTAAATCTTGAGGCCTGTAAGGAATTGATAATTTTTTAAAGTTTCATTAAAAATAATTACGATTGATAAAAAAGTACATGTATAAATAAAGACTTGCCTCGTTCCTTAGCCAAGGGATGAAATCATCAATTCTATGCCTCGATTGAGTCTCAGTCACCAAAAATTTTCTATAAGAAATTAGTTTCAAAATTAAGAAATATCACATTACAATCAATTAATATGAATTAACATAGAACTAAGTGTGTACCTTCTCCATTCATAAACCCCATCGCATTGAGATAAAACCCATCTTCGCACTTGCTCATATTGTACATTATTTAAGATCAATTCTTTACTTTTACCCAATGGTTGTTGGTATTCCGAGTCATCAAACTCATCATCAAGAAAATCCTCAAGATTCCTCTTATGAGTTCCTTCACCTCTTTTCGATATGTACTCCATGGCATACAAAGAAGCTTCATGTAACAAATATGCATTAGTAGTGCTCCCTTCAATGTACCTCTTGTTTTGTGACCACTTTTTATATCTTCACATTTCTCTCTTAAATAACCACATCGCCCGATATCTTGGTGGCCCAGCTGTCAAAGCTTCATCGGCGAAATGGTGCAAGAGGTGGATCATCACCACAAAAAAGGCAGGTGGAAAATAAATTTCAAAGACACAAAGTACCTCTACCAATGCGTTTTTAGCCTTCAAAAGATGTTCCCTAAATATCACTTTGGCACACAACACATTAAAGAATATGCTTATCCGTTGTATAGCTTTAAATAAAGGCTTATCATCCGGAAATGAATGCGTAAGCAACGCAGGAAGCAACCATTGCATAATGACGTGATAATCGTCGGACTTGAGATTGGTAAATCCAGGTGGATCGGGGTTAACATTGTTGCTGAAATTTGGTGAAAATCCAATCGGTACCTTTAATGTTTTTAGTGTACGAAAAAAGGTTTCTTTCTCTTCCTTTCCTAATGCGAAAGGTGCCTTTGGCATAAGCCTTTTGTTACTGCCTTCAACATCTTTCATCCACAATTTCCTTTTAAGATTCAAATGAACTTTCAAGTCTTCACGGGCTTTGACCGTATCTTTATTTGATGAACCTTTCACCGAGAGTATTGTACCAAAAAGAGTTTCTGTGACATTCTTTTCAACATGCATAACATCTAAATTATGTCTAATATCATGGTCCTTCCAGTACTCTAAGTCAAAGAAAATTGACCTCCTTGAAAAACCCTTGGTACCCGCTAGATTCTCATCGTCACCCTCACTTGGATAATCATCGTCTTCCATTACGACATCCTCCTTCTCCTTCCCCTTCCCCTTCCCCTTTCCCTTTGCTTTTCCCTTTTTATCTCCCTCTGCCTCTCCCTCTCTTTGAACACCTTCTCGAGCGATAAGTGACACTATCTGCTCAACTTCTACACTTGTTAACTTTCTTGGAGCCATAGCATCCTCTATTTTACCATTAAATGTTTGCTTTGATGTGTCAAACCTGTAAGGATGGTCTTTAGGAAGGAACATACGAGATCGTTGGTAACAACATTTCATTGACTTAAAAAGATATTGAGAAGGTGTATTTATAGGACAAACAGGACACCCATTATAACCTTGAGTTGAACAACCTGATAACATCCCATAAGCTGGAAAATCATGTATACCCCACATCAACATGGCTTTTAATTGAAATTTCTCATTTTTGTATGCATCCCAAGCCTTAACTCGAGACCATAAGATATTTAACTCATGAACCAACGGTTGGAGGAAGACATCAATATTACTTGATGGTGACTTTGGTCCGGGAATCAATACAGACAACATTGAAAACTCACTTTTCATACACATTGATGGAGGAGGGTTGAGAGGTTGAATTATCACTGGCCAACAACTACACTTATGACCAAACATGTTATTCGGGCTGAAACCATCAGTTGCTATTGCAAGTCGAATATTCCGCGGATCTTTTGCAAAATCTCTCCACAAATTGTTTGAATTTACCCATTCTGCTGAATCTCGGGGATGACGCAAGAATTCCATACAAGAGCTTTCACGAGCGTGCCAAGTCATTTTCTCTACTATCCATTTTATGGTATACAACCGTTTTAGCCTAGGGATTAGAGGGAAATGTCGCATTACCTTCTTAGGAACCCTAGAGTACTTTTTTTTTCTATTAGTATTTTGAATTTCTACACCGTCCTCATCTAGACAAGTAAACTTGTAGCGCAAAGAACCCCATTTTATACATCTAGTAGATTTTTCATGCTCTTTCCAAAATAGCATACAGTTGTTAATGCATACTTCATACTTAACATAATCCATACCGAGATCTCTAACGGTGTTTTTCATTTCTGTATAACTAGTTGTCAGGTTGTTCTGTTCAGGAAGTAGTTCATTTAACAATCTAAGAATTCCACCTATTGCACCATCCGATAAATTGAATTGTGTTTTTAAATCATTCAACTTTATAAGAGCATACATTGTGGTATGACGCGAAGAACCGGTAGCGGGTGCAATGGCTCCTGTGCGAGTTGATGTAAACGATCATACTTCTTGCCTTTGTATTTATGTGTGTACGAATCATTGGGAACCTCAGAAGTTTCAGGGGCTTCATCACTGCCTACACAATTAGGTTCACTAGGTTTCGCTTCACCCATAAACATCTCACAAGCATCATTCACAAGATCATTTGAAATTGGAATATTGTGCACATCAGCGTGTCTTGTCGGTGTTACAGATTGCGGTAGTGGTTGGACTTGATCAACAACTAATGTCTCACCATGAAAATGCCATAAGGTATAGTTCATGTACATACCATATGTCATTAAATGAACGAATATGTCATCTATAACAACATGTCCTTTCCCATTTCGACAACGTCTACAGGGATATGAATGTTTAGCATTCGAACTATTACTACGCACATAATGTAGAAACTGTAACACCCCATCTCTATATGTATTGGTCTCGATATTTTTCTCATTTATCCACTCTTTGTTGATTCCCGACGACATCCTGATAAGTTTAAAGAACACACATTATACTATAAACGCTTACTTTAAATATATTGAAGTTTATTCAAGTGTAAATATGTATATATTTGAGCTCCTATATTTCCTCCATCTCCACTACAGGGTAAGGGTCCTATCCCATTCGAAAATGCATATTTTGTATTGGTCATAATGTCTTATGCCATGTCCTAATCTAGAAAATTTCGCCAGCATCTCCCAACAGTTCTTCAAGTAAACAACTTAAATTGGGAGTGTTCATGTGTTACTTAAGTTTTTCAACCAAGAAAACAAAAAACACTACATCAATCTAGTATGCACCCAAAGAACATAAAGAGACGCCACCGAATTTTTCAAAATAGGACATGCATAATCATTATGTACAATATAAACTTTTGCATTTCCAAACTGTCCAAAAATGGGACAATTCAAGAGTTCTCACCACAGTCATAGTGAGACCTCTTGAACGGGTCGAAGGTTTTTCTACATGTGTAACATCATTATTGAATGTTTAGTATGAATGTCTGCTTACTATTTAAATAGATTTTTTTGTTTTTTCTTAAATTTTCAACACATAATCTCATTTATCCATTTAATTAGTGGTGTGTCTACTTTTCAATTTGTTATTTTTACATTATTATTGAATATTTAGCACTTAAATTTTCTTAAAACTACGTAACATGTACAAATCAGAACAAATATACATTTTTGTTAAAGGGGTAAGAACATAAAAACCCATGATTTTTTTTTCATTATCAACATTCAATTTGCACCAAAAACTCACACATTAAAAAAAATAATAAATATTTAAATATGTATATATAAAACCCTAAAAAGCAAATGCGAATCAAATCAGGCATATCATAAACTCTAGGATCAAATCTGAAACCTAACTTGGGTTAAAAAAAATACAATGCTTTAAACAATTACCTGATTGGGATGAGTGCAGTGAGAGAACAGGGCAGTGACCTAGAGAAAGAGAGAATGGTCCGGAGAGAGAGTGTCGGCAGTAGAGATGCCGACCTACGGAGAGAATAAATCTCCAGCAGCTGCCGAGAGAGAGAGATCGAGAGACCGAGAGAGAGAGACCGCCGAGAGAGAGAGAGAGACAGAGCGAAGAGGCTAGAGAGAGAGAACGAGCGGGGCGGGAATCGTGAGCGGGAACAAGAGAAAGAGAGGAGTGTAATGTTTTTTTTGGGGTATTATATATTTTAGTAAGTGTACTCAATTTTAGCACACTTTAAAACAGTGCCAAAATTTGGCACTGTTTTAAAGTGTGAAAAATCTCTATAAAACCGTGCCAAAATCTAACACAGTTTTAAACTGTGCCAGATTTTTAATATCAGGGTGTGCCAAAATGCTGTTTTTGGTGTAGTGATTCTTTAACATAATTCTCTTAGATTCTATATTGTAACGACATAAATTTCCAATTGAGTCCTTTGTAGTTTTGGCTCAATTTCGGACAAAAACGTTTCAGTCATAGGATAGAGTATATTTATCATCCTTCAAGCCTATGACGTGTTTGTTGAAGACGTAGCGGCCAAGTGTATAAAGCTTCATCAAAATGCCGAGTTTAAGTGCCTCGTTTCTACGTCATCAATAGTGGTTCCATGCTCCCAAGGTATGAATGCATTATATATATATATATATATATATATAGGAGCTTGGAACGGTTTATAATGGGTGTAGGTTTAATTAAAAACTGTTGTTTATTTTTCAAAAAGATTTTATTAAACTTTTATATAAAGTATAAAAAGTTTCTAGGCTACATTCGTAATTTCCAACTTTTTAGTTTCCCATTCGATATTATCGTTCGAACGAGATTATCGTTCGAACGAGATTATCGTTTGAACGAGAATGTCGTTCGAACGAAGCTGCCAATGAGCTTCCCCATAGGCCACTGGAACATCGTTCGAATTATCATTCGGCTGTTCGAACGAGACTTCGAATGAGATTTTTAATGAGTTAATTTTTAAACCACTGGAACTTAGTTAGAAAGGCTCGTTCGAACGAGACTTCGTTCGAACGAAAATCTCGTTCAAACGAGATTTGGCGGGAACAGGTTTTTGGCAGTTCTGAGAAATTTTTCCAACTTTTTCCAGTACTTTACCCCACTAACTTTTGACAGATTATTATAGTGCGGGAATAAAAGTTTGTAACTTAACTTTTCATACACATCTATCTCCAAGAGAGAGTTTGAGAGAAAAATTGATTAAGGAAAAAGTTCATGTTTAAAGTGTCTAAGTTTTCAAGAAAAATTAATTATACACTTTAGTTTACACCCATATAGTTTATCCAAGATTCCATAGATATATTTGTACTTGCTTGGAGTTTTGGCACCAGTTATTCATCTCTATCATTTAAAGAGACATTTTGGGTTTGCTTATAAATCCCACAAAGAAGAAGAGGTTTTCGTTAAAGTCCGATCGGTGGATTCCGAGACCGCGGTGGAGCTCCGTGGTTATTCGCTAAGTGGAGGTGTTTAAAAGAAGGAGCGTCGGGACTTGAGAGGGATCGAGTCGTGTGTTGTAAGTCTACTGTCTTGGATTTGTAAACTCCGTACTTAGTGGATTTGAGGCTAGGGTCGTTCGAGGTTTTTTTCCCATTGTGAGTTTTTCCTCGTACATCGCCGCATAGTGGATTAATTATTTATTTTATCTTTTGCAAAATCACCTAGATAGTATGCTTAGGTAAAAAGATAAAATTGGTTTAATATAATCACTACTTGTTTAATTTGGTGCAAATTAATATTGGGTAATGTTTATGTTAATTTAATTCAAGTCATTTAATGTAATTGATAAAATTGGTTTGGCCTAACTTGATAAAATTGCAAAATATGACTTAGGCAAATTTTCTAGGACTTTGATTAATTAATATGTTTTAAGTGAAATTAATATAAGTATGTGTTTTAATCTTATTTCACTTTGGTTTAATTTTAGTTTTGAGAAGAAATTAAAATTTGGTAATTCTCTTTTATTGAACCATCGACTAACGCTTCTGCATATCTAGTTAACAAGAAAATTGATTTTAAATATTTTAAAATTGGGGGCCCCTAGACTCTTCAAATTGGTATCAAAGCCAAAGCGATAAATTATTTTGTTCAGATCCTTTAAATATTTTTTAGCCAAAATGGAATTTTCCCCATTTTCAAAAATTTCCTATTTTCGATGGTTCTAATTACGCGTACTGGAAAACGCGAATGAAATCGGCACTTAAATCTATCGATGAGAGGATTTGGTTATCGGTAGTTAACGGGTGGTCTCCACCAACTCATTTAGTAGATAATGAACATGTTCCCAAACCGGCCGATAGATGGAGTGAGGGTGAATTTAAACTTTCTAATTTTAATTCCTGAGGTTTAAATGCCTTGTTTAGCGCTGTCACACCGGATGAATTCTGACGTATTATGATGTGTGAGACCGCTAAACAAGCGTGGGATATTTTACAACTCACTCATGAAGGTACAAGTGCCGTTAAAGCTTCAAAACTCCAAAACCTCACCACTCAATTTGAAACTATCAAAATCAATGAAAAAGAAAGTTTGATGAATTTTATGCTAGACTTTTCGATGTTGTTAATTTATCTTTTAACTTGGGAGAGAAAATACCCGACAACCGAGTTGTAAAGAAAATTTTAAGGTCCCTACCCGATAGATTTATTCCAAAAGTGACTGTTTTAAATTCTTTACCAACTTTAGCCTCTACGAAATTAGAAGTGCTCGTAGGTGATTTGCAAACCTATGAACTGGACATGTTTCCCTCTAAAATTGAAAAGAAAATTGAAAAGGGCATTGCTTTAAAAGCCCGAAAATAGGAAAAACAAGTAGTAGAGAGCGAGAGTGATAGTGACTCAGAAGATATGGCCTTATTTGATAGGAAATTTAGAAAGTTTCTTAAAATTAACAAAGATAAATTTAAAAATGACTTTAAGAAATTTGAAACTTCTAAGCATGACAAAGCCGAGAGGATCCCTAAAACTATTAATGAAAATTTAAATAGGGACGGTTCAAATAGGTGTTTTGGTTGTGAGGGTTATGGCCATAGGGCTTCTGAGTGCCCCCACTAAACTAAGGAGAGAGGGTAAGCGACCCATTTCATATAATGCGACCCTTAGTGATAGTGATAAGGAAGAGGGACCCGATTCCCCCAATAAGCCCAACTTTGTGGCTTTTATGGCTAGTCATGTGAGTGATAGTGAGAACTCATCTATTAATGAAACTTTAACACATGACACTTCCAAGGTTATAGTTTATGATTCCCTTGTTTTTTATGATAGTGAGAGTGGAGAAGAAAGAGAGAGTGAAAATGAAGAAGAGGTTAATGTGAGTGAACTTCAAAATGATTTTCAAGAATTATATGAAGAATCCATTAAATTAAAAAGAGCTAATTTGAAGTTAGAAGCAAGTTTAAAAGAGAGTGTCAAGGTCGTTGATGAGAGTGCGTTAGTGGAAGACCTTAGGACACGAGAGAGATCTCTTCGAGAGAAGCTAGAATATGTAGAAGGAGCTTCTCGAGTTTGAAGAGAGAAATGTGTTATTAGAGTCTAACATTCTAGAATTAGAAAACAAATTAAAAGACTCTAGTAATGTCAAATTTGATTTGGAGTGTCGTTCGGAAAAAATAGATAAAATATTAGGAACAGTCCAAATTAAAAATGACACTTATGGTTTAGGCTTCTATACTTGTAATGAATCAACTCACAAAGCCAAAACCAACTTTTTAGGAGAATCTCCTAGGAAAGCCTTTAGAGATCACCCCTTAGGTAAATATTTTCGACATCTTTTTACTTGTGCTCATTGTGGTCGAAAAGGTCATCTTAAGAAATATTGTTTTGATCTTAAAAGATTTTCTAAGGAATCCTAAAGTAAGGCAACCAAGGTAGCCAAGATTCCAACACCCTGAGATAGTCACTCATCATTAGTTCGGGTTAGGAGATCCGACTTGGTAGATTTACAAGATAGGGTATTTGATTCTCATTTACTTTCACATGCTTCCTCCCTTGCAAAATATAAAGGTTGAATGTGTTAGTTTATTTTCATACTTTAGCTTTTTTACTTCATGATATATTTTCATGCTAAATGTATGCTTGTTTAGTCATTTTCTAGTCTCTGCTTCATGCTTAATCACATGCTAGAATAATGATTTGTGTTTATCTTTTGTATTATATCTCTTTCATTTTAGTTTTCATTAAATGAAAAATACAAAAATATTTTTGTTTATCATTTGTGTTTCATCTTTTTATAATTTAGGATTAATGAAAAATACAAATGATTTTTGTTTGTCTTTTGAGTCTATATTTTATTTTTGGTTAAAAATTTCAAAAACTCAAAAAGATTTTATTATGTGTGTATTTTAGTCTGACACACTTTATGTGTCACATACTTGTGTTTGAATTCCATCTTTTACGCTCCCATGTGGCTAGAACTTTCGATTTAGATTGTCAATCCTTATTATGTTCTTTACCATTCTTACACGGAGTAGTTGGATTTTGTGTTGATATAATGGACTCTATTTTTATATGCCTCTTTTCACACATGCACGAGTTCATTTGAAATCTTAAGTTCATATGTATATTTGAGCTTTGTGAGATGTTCTCCTACCAATCTTATCATCTACATATTTGTGACCTAGGAGGACTAGTGCATGTCAAATACGTTGCACGTAAGATCTGTGAGATATAAAAAATGATAAATATAAATGTGCACGGGGAAGGGATCCGAAAGGATTTATTGTCCTTTACGAATAGTAAGCCACTGTTTGATTGGACCCAAAAGAAATACGTGGTCCAAAGGCCTACAAACAGAAAATATGGCATTAAAAAGAAAATAATTTCCAAGGCCTATGTTTGATTGATATATTCATTCAAAATCAATAATATATATGCTTATCGAGTGAGATTGGATGGTATATCAACGGTTTGCACAATATCCATTTATCCTAGCTGTGCTTTCAATGTCATGACTCTATTGGTTTGTAGAATCATCAACATGCTAGGCTTGTATGCATTGTGTATAATTGTTCATTGAGTTCAATCTATATTGTCACATTAGGTTATAGTCAAATGTGATGAAGCTTGCAATCAATTGAGAACTCCGTGAACATGTTTTAAGTGATTAGGTATAAATTTAATCGTTACTTTTTCACACCCCAACACTTCTGTTTCCATATGACACATTTTTTCCATATGAGTGTGAAGAGATTATCTTATTTTGTGTCATGTGTGTGTTTATATCTATATATGTGTACTTCAGTCTATTAGGCATATATTATGTATACATATATTTGATATTTTTGTTTAGTCTTTGCCTTGCTTTCTAGTCCATATAAGCTTTATTTCATAATTGGTATCCATCTTGTTGCATTCTTTGTTAATATCACATGCTTAATACTTATGTATCATATTGGTATCTGTTTCTTACATCTCAGTTGGTATCCATTAGTACTTATTGGATTAGTTATGACTTTTGTCGTCCATATGCTTTAATGTCCTCATCACTTTTGCACATTTGCATGTTTTAGCTTGTTATCCCATATTATTTATTTCTTGTTTATTTTAAGGGTAATATGCTCTAATTGGGGGAGAAAAGTTAATGTTTTAGTTCTTTTGCCTTTGTCTATTCCTGAACAAAAATGGAGAGAATGATAACGGGAGAAATGGTATCTAATCCTATTGTAATCGTATCTTAGTTTGGAGGAGATTTAACTTAGTGGGAGTCGTAATCTTCTTAGGAAGATCATAATTGATAAAGGGGAGAATTAATAATTTTGGGGGAGATATTATTTCATTACATTTAATCTTTTTATATTTCCTATGCGTTTAATGTGTTTGCTTAAATGTGCAGGAATTCTATTCTAAGTGGAAACTTTCATCGGTAAAGATTTTGATCCTTTGGGTTGTTTGAGTCAAGCATTGTATTTCTATTTTTGGGTGGGACTTTGTGTCAGTCTAGTAGAGCTTGACGGTCCTTTAGGATTTTTGTTTAGTTTTTGTCCCAGAATAGCCAAAGGGGGAGATTTGTAAGGACAAAAATTTCCCATTGAGTCCTTTATAGTTTTGGCTCAATTCCGGACAAAAATATTTGAGTCATAGGATATAGTATATTGATCATCCTTCAAGCCTATGACGTGTTTGTTGAAGACGTAGCGGCCAAGTGTATAAAGCTTCATCAAATGCCGAGTTTAAGTGCCTCGTTTCTACGTCATCAATAGTGGTTCTATGCTCCCAAGGTATGAATGCATTACATATATATATATATAGGAGCTTGGAACGATTTATAATGGGTGTAGGTTTAATTAAAAACTGTTGTTTATTTTTCAGAAATATTTTATTAAACTTTTATATAAAGTATACAAAATTTTTGGGCTAAATTCATAATTTCCAATTTTATGGTTTCTCATTCGATATTGTCGTTCGAACGAGATGGCTGTTCGAACGAGACTTCTAACGAGTTCATTTTTAAACCACTGGAACTTCGTTAGAAAGGCTCGTTCGAACGAAAATCTCATTCAAACGAGATTTGGCGAGAACAGG
The DNA here is from genome assembly GCA_949130495.1 of Sambucus nigra. Classification (NCBI taxonomy): domain Eukaryota; kingdom Viridiplantae; phylum Streptophyta; class Magnoliopsida; order Dipsacales; family Adoxaceae; genus Sambucus; species Sambucus nigra. Next base: position 360,584,624 of record OX422214.1, read on the forward strand.
TATTTGGCAGTTTTGAGCAATTTTTCCAACTTTTTTCACTACTTTACCCCACTAACTTTTGACAGATTATTATAGTGCGGGAACAAAAGTTTGTAACTTAACTTTTTCATACACATCTATCTCCAAGAGGGAGTTTGAGAGAAAAATTGATTAAGGAAAAAGTTCATGTTTAAAGTGTTTAAGTTTTCAAGAAAAATTGATTATACACTTTAGTTTTACACCCATATAGTTTATCCAAACTTCCATAGATATATTTGTACTTTCTTGGAGTTTTGGCACCGGTTATTCATCTCTACCATTTGAAGAGACATTTTGGGTTTGCTTCTAAATCCCACAAAGAAGAAGTGGTTTTCGTTAAAGTTCGATCAGTGGATTCCGAGACCGCGATGGAGCTCTGTGGTTATTCGCTAAGTGGAGGTGTTTAAAAGAAGGAGCGTCGGGACTTGAGAGGGATCGAGTCATGTGTTGTAAGTCTAATGTCTTGTATTTGTAAATTCCGTACTTAGTGGATTTGAGGCTAGGGTCGTGCGAGGTTTTTTTCTCGTTGTGGGTTTTTCCTCGTACATCGCGGCGTAGTGGATTAATTGTTTATTTTATCTTTTGCAAAATCACTTAGATCGCATGCTTAGGTAAAAAGATAAAATTTGTTTAATTTAATCACTACTTGTTTAATTTGATGCAAATTAATATTGGGTAATGTTTATGTTAATTTAATTCAAGTCATTTAATGTAATTGATGAAATTGGTTTGGCCTAACTTGGTAAAATTGCAAAATATGACTTATGCAAATTTTCTAGGACTTGGATTAATTAATATGTTTTAACTGAAATTAATATAAGTATGTGTTTTAATCTTATTTCACTTTGTGTTTAATTTTAATTTGAAAATAGAAATTAAAATTTGGTGTTTTCGTGAACCATCATACGCTTCCGCATCACAAAAAGAAAATTATTATTTTTGATTTATAATTGGGGGCCTTCGGGTTGTCTTCATATATATTTACATATACATATATATTTTCTTAGTGGCGTATTATTCTGTATGCATTATCGTTCCATTATAACGATCAACGCGAGGATAATCGCGTAAATCCTATTTTCTAATATTACTTTTAGCAACATTCCTATGGATGACTCGCTTTATCTCTTCCATGATACAAGTAGATGATTCCTATCTCCACTACATATACACATGCACACATATCACGGGAAAATAAAGGAAAATATCAACAATCCATAAGAGACCGCAAGGGCGGAATGGGTGCCTAACACCTTCCCATTTTGTAACTTAGCCTCCGAATCCATTTCGAATCATTTTTGGTTTCTTATGTATCAGTATGTCTTTGGATGTTGTCTCTCAGGATGGATCCACCTTCTTTTGTCTGTTTTGAGTAAAATAAACTGACGACTCGATCTCTATACATTTTTTACCTCACACATCATCGATGTCGACCGAAGCGCTCTCGAGAGGGATGCGTAGGACTAGGATCCTCTCACCACAGAGATGACACCCATCTTTCTCTCTCTCTCTCTCTCCCTCCGCGAGGATCGGGGATGGCCACAATTCTACTTTTAAATAAAGTAAATCACCACGTTCAATGTGAAAGCGGGTAACGGTAGCAGTAGGGATATAAGCAAAGTCTTCAACATCTTCACCCTTCGCTATCATTAGGTTAGGGTTCTCAGTTGGCACTAACTCACCAAGGAATCGCTCTGTCATTTGCCAGAAATGGTTAGACATATCGAAATATGGAGCACGACAATAACGTGCCCACTTATGTTGGCATGCTTGAGTTTCAGGTGAAGCACTCCTGAAGGAGTGCGTTCGTTTAACAATAGGTGCTATGGAAGTTTAGAGAAATGGGGTGAAGTGTTCAGTTGAAAGAGTGAAAGAGATAAAGATGGAAAAACTCTCACAAAGGCTCCATACAATAGAAAGGAAACCCAAAGGTGAATGTTTGAAATAAGGATACCCCTTTTCATAGGGACACCATGGACCCCAAAAGGTGACACTAGGAAAAGCGTAATAATAAATAGTTTAGCTTGCATGTTCGTCAAGCACGAACGACTGCAGAAGATCAAAGGTTGCTGATTCGTATCAAATATTGCATATTTTCACCCGTTATCTTTATGCATTCTAGCGCTTTTATGGTCCTAATGCCTATATTTATGCTCATTAACCAGACAACCTTGGATTTTGATATATACATGTTTTGCAGGGGTTAATTGTGCTTTTGTAGGTATTAGAGCGCTAAAACTGAGGATTCGTTGCATTTCAGAGAAGTTACGTCATCGGACGCTACTTCAAGGGCATTTTAGTCAATTCACATTTCTTCTCCAACTCTTGGAAATTCTACTGATGCGTAGTTCATTGAGTTAGCATCGCGTGTTTGCAAACGGTGCGTCGTTTGGAGTTCGGACGAAGAAGATATGTCCGTTTCCGTTATTGAAATTTTCTTCCATGTGATGACCAAAGGATTCCAAGAAACAGAGTACCAGTCGACCGTGTACCTGGGACTGATCGACCGAGGTTTCATATTTTTCCATGGGAAGAAGACAATGGGCTTATCCTTGAAGGACCGGTCGATCGCGCATGCCAAATATTTTGAGATATTTTCTTTTCTTTTCTTTTTCCATTATTTTCTTTCCCACTTACTATATATACCCATTTTTTTGTAACATCAGATATGAATTAGTTTAGATAGGTTTAGGTTAGGGTTTGGATTTTGGAGAGCTCATTCTTCTTCGTCGCTTGGTTTGACACCCATTTGGGTTGTAAGTGTGCACTATTCATCTTCCCTACCAATTAAAATAGTTATATTTCATTATTTCTTGCTTTGTAGTGTACTTTCCATGCTTTCTAAAATAGGTTTACATTCTTTCATTTATTGCTTTATAGTATAGATTTATCGCGTTTCTTTACCACTTTATTTATCGCATTTTTAACATGCTTTCTAGGTAATTTAAATTAGGTTATGTTTCAATGGAACTCACTCGGGTTAACACGTTTCTTTTCTTTGGTGATGGTGTTTACAGGTCTATTTCGGGTGCGTTGTCCTAGTTATTACGCCTAGGAGATTTGACGGGGCATATCATGTATGTCCCGTGCTTACGACCTTTCACGGGTAATTTTCGAGATATTTGTTGACACCAAAAACTTATTAGGCTTTTATGAGGATTTAGGGGCGTGACAACCCTTGATTTAATTAACTATCAAAACGAGATGCATTGGTAATAACTCGTCGACCCATGTAACCATTTTATACAAATTAACCCGGGTAAAGGATATTCGACGCAACCTATAATTTTACTCGCTTTGTTAGTCTAGTTTCAATACACTTGCCTACTTAAACATTTCCATTTTATGCATCTTTTCCTTTTTAGTTTGTAATCATCTTTTACACTTTTATTTCGGAGCACTAAATCTCATAAATTCTAGCAACTCATCCCTGTGGATTTTCGATACCCGACTTACCGTTGTGCTTGCCTCGCAAGTGTAGTAGTAATTTAGGTTTGTTTGTATAGTCGCGGCGAGATAGAAAAAAACGACTGTGCACTTACACGCACACACTTCTCGCGGGCTATCAAAATGGCACCGTTGTCGGGGATGAGTTTGTTTTAGACTTTATTTGATTTAGTATTTCATAGTATTTTCTTTCTATTTTTATTATTTGCTAATATTTTTGTAGGAGTTCCATATTTGAGTACTTAGAAACGCTCGAATTTTTCCCGTGCGCACCTATCTTTGTGAAATTTGCAATTCGAGTCATTTTTGGGGTAAGCATGTCTTATTCCAATTCTTTCAGTAATCATTCTTATAATTCTCAAAATTCTCGCAAAACTATGACTTTCGGTGAATACTTAGAATCCCAAAGTATAACAAATTCAAATATGACTTTGGGCGAGTATAACGAAAGTTAAAACTTAGGTTATTAGAATTTCGATGATGATGACAATGATTTTGGGCCTTTACCTCCTTATAATAGGAATTTTTAAACGAATTGCAATAGTTTTCAAAATTCCTATAATAATGAGTTTTCTTTTAAGCCCGATAGTAATTTTCAAAGTTCCCATTCTCATGTATCCGCACCTCGACCTACGACATTCAATGAGGGCTTGCGTATGTATGAAAATCAGAAAATAAAAAATCGTTATCGGGAAGAAAATCGCTCATGGGAACATGACTTGGATTTATTATTTGAGTCCGACGACGATTTTGCTTCCGAGACTTTCGAAGTCGACGAATGTTTTGAACCAAATGAGGTACTTTTACCTACTTTGGAACAAACCATTCTAGACTTTGCCCATTGCGTAATAGATATTGAAAGGGAGGATGAAACTTACGTAATATCTATTTGCGATGAAATGATTTCGTCTTTGGCCTCCAAAGAAGAACATTTCATTGAAAATGATATTATTTCATTTGAAACTCAATCTTCATGCGATGATGATTCATCTCATGAGATTGAATTTCTTTCATCCCCATTTTCATTCTCTATTATCACACCTTCTCAAGTACCTGATGATTCGGTTCCAAACTTTAATGTTTTAAACCTTTTCGCCGATGAGGAGTACTTGCTCGAGTCGCCTTCCATGATCGCATATTTGCCTTCGTGTGCGCCGCCTCCCATTCCAATTTCAAAGTCATTGGGTGGATATTCGACTTTTCTCGGTCCCCACATGTTTTTGTCACCCGTTCAATCAAAACTCCCCATCGTCCCTCCAAAACTTTTAATTGGCGATGATTCCTTTCTTACGCCTTACACATGCCTTCCGTTGTTAAAACGGAATTCATATTTTTTAGAAGGCATACTTGTATGTGAGGCTACACCGGTTATCCTCCAAAGTCAAATCGTTCTTATGGTAGACCCTCAGCTATTTAGACTTCTAGTGTATAGTTAGTGTGAGGCCTAAATAGTAGGTTGTATATAGTTATCCTTTTATTCTTTCTTTTTATTTTTATTTTTTATTTTTTCTCCCCTTTTTAATTTAGTCTAGTGTAATTAGTTTACTTTTTGTTATTTGTTTTCGCTATGCTCGGTGCTAACTTGTTTTATAGATTCTTTGGACTTGTTCTTATGGGGATCGTTCCACTTTTGGGTAATATCGCTCTTTTCCTCTCTTTAACTTGGTTCTTAACTCACATAGAGGACAATGTCAAGTTTTAAGTTAGAGGTGTGGTATATTCTATCCATTTCTTTATTTAGTCCATGTTTTTGCTCACTTGTTAGTTACTTACTATGCTTTTCTTAGAAAAATTAAAAAATTCAAAAAGATTTTCTTTCTTTTTTCTCATTTTTTGGCCATTTTTGCCTTTGTTTCCGATGATAAATTCAATAATTGCCTGATCCAATAGACAACTCAATGATTCATGTTCTCGATTGTAGAACTTATTAGAATTTAGTCTCGATTATTGATATTGCGAGAATTAAACTTTAATACCATGATCATATGCACTTTTATTGTTATATTGATTTGGTTTAAGATTTTTATAACTTGGTAATCTTTTGTTGCATTGTATATACTTACACCGAGTAAGCTTTGTACCTTTCGTCGTTTGTGAGTGCATACACTATTCTTTTCTCATTGAAAACGTTGAATTCGTTGGTAATCTCACTATTCTTTCATTTGATCGATCATTAATTGAGTTCACACTTGATCATGATTTTCATATATTGTTTTGACTCGAAAATTGCATAAACTTTTGGAAATGATCATAGGCATTCTTTGTTACATCACCCATATTAGCCTTGATCTCACCCTTATATGTTTACCCTCGTTAACCCTTTTGGGCCTTAATATAGCCTTTCGTTTCATAACCCATTTCCTATAGCCAACTCTAAATTGGAGTTTTAAACCATACATACACTTTCCATACCTTTGTTTGGGATGTTACTTAGGATTCAATGATGTTGTTGTGATGTCGGTAGCAATTTAGGCATATGAGAGTTTGAAAAGTAAAGAAAAGAAAAAGTGAAAAAAGTGATGAAAAAGAGAAAACAAAAAAGCAAAAGAAAACAAAAGAAAAATGACAAAAAGAAGAAGAAAAAAGAAAAGAAAGAGAAAGCTGTAAATGTTGTGTATATAGTTCAATAAGCTTTGATTACTTTCCCCGATGATATATCTAATGTCGTTTTGGATTTTATTTTCCAATTTTGTTATTGCCCGCATTTTCCCAGTATCCCGAGTTTTCATTTCGAACACTTTGAATTCGTACATATATTCCTTTATTTCATACCCTAGCCTAACCTACATTACAACCCTATTAAAGTCCTATGTGCTCTTAGGTTGATGTAATTTAAAAGTCATAATAGTTGTGATAATCTGTGAAAATACATTTCGCCTCTTTTAATGAGCGGTATCTTTCATTGAGATTACAGTTTTTTATTTTATATATTCCGTTCTTCATTTGTGACATGTGTGCGGCCTAGTTTCCATTTACATTTACTCTTTAGCCCGCATGTTCTGTGTGTTACCTCCCTGTTTCTAGTGAATTCGCTTGATGAGTGTAATGCCCGTGAGGATTGAATATATGCTTGCTTTAACGTTTATCCGATTTATATAAGTTTTTGTCAAATCACACTTTGCATGTGCTCGCTCTCCTCCCACATTTTAAGGTTTCAATTCTATGAGGTGCATTCTATAATGTTAATGATTTGGACTTTTGTTTTAATTCATTCACTTTGCAAATAATGCGTATGAAATCCTTTTCGCTATTGTTGGGCTTGTCGCATGTTGGGTTGGGCATATTTTGAGGAAACCATGTGATGTTTGTGGGTACCATCCCTGAAAACCCTCACCAGATGACACTCATCCACTAGGGTGACCTAGGGGTTTAACGGCTTATTGCATATGCTAAATGCAATCGTGCTCCCTACGAAAGTGGCATTTATATTTCCATACATATATATGTCTTGTACCACCTTCTGTGGACTAGTTTTGTTTGTTTCATTACTAGAGACTAGAAATGTTTAAGTTAGGGGGTGTGATTCGTATCAAATATTACATATTTTCGCCCGTTATTTTTATGCATTCTAGCATTTTTACGGTCCTAATGCCTATATTTATGCTCATTAACCAAACAACCTTGGATTTGGATATATACATATTTTGTAGGGGTTAATTGTGCTTTTGTAGGTATTGGAATGCTAAAAGTGAGGATCCATTGCATTTCGAAGAAGTTCCTTTATTAGACTCTACTTCAAGGGCATTTTAGTTAATTAACATTTCTTCTCCAACTCTTGGAAATTCCATGTATGCGTAGTTCGTTGAGTTAGCATCGCATGGCCGTAAACGATGCGTCGTTTGGAGTTCGGACGAAGAAGATATGCCCACTTCCGTTATTGAACTTTTCTTCCATGTGATGACCAAAGGATTCCAAGAAACAGACTACCGATCGACCGCGTAGCTGGTACCGGTCGACCGCGGTTTCATATTTTGCCGTGGGAAGGAGACAGTGGGCTTATACTTGAAGGACCGATCGATCGGTCCCCTGGACGCGGTCGACCGCGCATGCCAAATATTTTGAGATATTTTCTTTTCTTTTCTTTTTCCTTTATTTTCTTTCCCACTTACTATATATACCCATTTTGTTGTAATATTAGATATGAAGTAGTTTAGATAGGTTTAGGTCAGGGTTTGGATTTTGGAGAGCTCATTCTTCTTCCTCTCTTGGTTTGACACCCATTTGGGTTATAAGTGTGCACTATTAATCTTCCCTACCAATTAAAATAGTTGTATTTCATTATCTCTTGCTTTGTAGTGTAATTTTCATGCTTTCTAAATTAGGTTTACAGGCTTTCATTTATTTCTTTATAGTATATATTTATCGCGTTTCTTTACCACTTTATTTACCGCATTTTAAACATGATTTCTAGGTAATTTAAATTAGGTGGTGTTTGAATGAAACTCACTTGGGTTAACGCGTTACTTTGCTTTGGTGATGGTGTTTAAGGGTCTATTTCAAGTGCGTTGTCCTAGTTATTACACCTAGGAGATTTGACGGGGCATATCATGTATGTCCCATGCTTACGAGCTTTCGCGCGTAATTTATAGGATATTTGTTGACGCCAAAATTTTATTAGGCTCTTATGAGGATTTAGGGGCGTGACAACCCTTGATTTACTTAACTGTCAAAACGAGACGCATTGGTAATATCTCGTCCACCCATGTAACCATTTTATACAAATTAACCCGGGTGAGGGATATTCGACGCAACCTATAGTTTTACTCGCTTTGTTAGTCTAGTTTCAATACCCTTGCCTAGTTAAACATTTCCCTTTTATGCATATTTTCCTTTTTAGTTTGTAATCATCTTTTACACTTTTATTTTGAAGCACTAAATCTCATTAACTTTAGCATCTCGTCCCTGTGGATTTTTGATACCCGACTCATCGCTGTGCTCGCCTCGCAAGTGTAGTAGTAATTTAGGTTTATTTGTATAGTCACAGCGACACAGAAAACAACAACTGTGCACTTACACGCGCACACTTCTCGCGCACTTTCAGTTGCAATGATGATGTTTTGGGGGCTGACGCGCGAATTAGCGGAGTGGGTTACACGCAAGTACCCTGGCGCTGCCATGTGTCACATATAGAATTACAAAAGACAACCTCATTTAATGCGGCATGCTTGGGTTTTTTTTGTCTTGGGGAATGAAGAGTATTTGGGGAAATTTGAATAAACCTCGTCACTTTCCCTAAGGCATCTGCCAGAAGTAATTATGAAGCCTAACAGAGGGAAAAGTATTCTCCAAGTATGGTGATATAATTATTAAACCAATGATGTGGTTCAAAAGATTAAGAAAGGAAAAGACTGAAGACTAGCAAAGGGTTTCTTATAGATATTTCTTCATGCAATAAATAAATATCTCTACGAAGGGGAAAATGTAGGGGGAGTCCCCACCGAAGAGTGATTAACTTAGTCAAAAGATTGATTAACCTACAGAGAAGGATAATGAAGACCACTTGAGCTAATTACCTCAAAGGACCCACCTCGAAGATCCATCACAAAGGTGGCTCGAAGAACCTACCTCTAAGATTATTGAACCAACTTGGTTCGAAGGATCCAACTTGTAGACAAAAGTCACCTGGATGACAATAGTTTGTAATAAGAAATAGAATGATATAAATCATTTAGTTTATCTTATATATGTATGTTGAGTGAGGTTATTTGATACCCACAAGGGACCTCCTCTTGGGACCCTCGTAGGGACATGGTTTGGAGGATTGAGAGCAAGGCAACAATGTGAATAAAATTACCAACCCTCTTAGCACACTTGGGAAAAAAATTCATTCAGCACATATGGTCACTCGAGCCACTACATCCGAGCCACCTCAACTCTTACCTGTTCGAGGGAACCCCCTCGAGGTACCTCAATCTTGCACCACCTATTTTAAGATAACTCTTAACCAACAAACTGAAATCGGGTAACTTGAGCTGCCTATCAACTGAGAAATACTAGGACAAATACCATCCCGCTTGACTAATGTCACTGTACACCTAACATAGTCACTATTTAACCACTCTCTGACGTCATAATGTCTTGACATATAGGGACTCCAAAATATAACACTTAAGTGGGTTTATCCTTAGGATGGCAGGTCTAGTTCACCAAACCTGACCCTTTAGCCATCCTCAGGTAAGCCCCAAGATTATGTATTATGCTCCTTATTAATTCCCACAATACTTCCAGCCAATATACGGCTTCCCGCCAAAAATTAGAAGATCACATGCATTTAATGCAATATCCCATACATTTAATGAAATATCTCTTGAATTTAACGTACCCAATCAGATCGATCGCAGGCAAGCTTACTCAAGCAGCCTTGCCCTATATAAATACACCAGATGAACAAATGAGAGAGAGAGAGAGAGAGAGAGAGAGAGAGAGAAAGAGCATTTTGAGCCTAGAATTGCTGCCCAAATTTCTCCATATATGAGAGATATTGTGAGAGAATTAACCCCGCATACCCATTTAATACCCCTATCATTGAACATTAATTGAGCTTGAAGTTCTTGCCTTGCCTTTAATGTGCCTAGAGTGCTTTCTCTTTCTCCCTCCGACCACGTTACCTACTAGTTTGATCCATTTATTATGTTCGTTATGTATCTCTTATGATAATACATCAATTAATACAAGTCAAAATATTGAACCGTCTTATCTCCTATCCACCTGTGGCCACTGATAACACTTAATACTGAACGGTGTTAATCCCGATCTTGATAAGGGGTACGCCTCACTTGATACTAACTGTATTCCAAGAACCCACATCTTACACCAAGTGACTCAATATCGAACTGTGGTAATCATAGGACAGAGTAATTCCATAATCAACAAGTTCCTCTTCAGATGAGCAGGGTGTAAAATGAGGACACACATCTGGATTGCTTTTATTTTTATTAAAAAATAGGGGAATAACTAGATTACCTTCCAATGATTGAGAAGGAGGTGGAGCAGATGATTAAGGAAAAGTTTCTTCGAGGGATTCATAACCATGCTTATAAACATTTTGGAAGGATTTTTCCATACCACGAGTATCAGTATCAAAACTTTGATTAACCAAGATAGCAGATCGTGCGCTTTTGTTTGCTCATTTATTTCTCCTAAATACTCGAGTCTTTACTAAAGATGGGGGAGAGGAAGTCCCACACAGTTCAGTAGTGACAAAGTTAGGAACATATGTATATGGATGCTTTCTTTTAGAAATTTTGGCCTTACCTTTGCCTTTGACTTTTGATTGTTTTGCTCTTGGATGCTTTGAGGATTTAACAACATGGTAGTAAATCGATCCAAATGATTCTTTAATATTAGACTATAATGCTATGTATCTTTATATTTTCTCTTCATCATGAATTTATCAGATGATGGAATTCCCACAGTTAATGATTCGTGAGGCATGTCTTAGATACATGGCTTAACAAGTTGAACTTGACATTGCTAGATCATAAACGATGAATGACTAATAGAAGGCAAGTATTCACAAGACGATGTGAGAAAATTATAAAATCGAGAAGTATGTTGGATCGTACCTTCATGAGTAAAATTTGAATAAAATTCCATGTATAACCCTTTGTGGGAAAGAATTATAGGAAACTCATGAGAAAAAAATGCCCTAATCATGCCCAAAATATCTGCTCACTCAGTCAGAGAGATAGAACTACACTCATTGCCTTAATTAAGTTAAAGAAAGAAGAGTACATGGTAAAAAATAAAATCCATAGTGGATATGTGGGAATAACTCGTTGTAGAATAAACATCAACAAGCGGATTAAAAACTTATGAAGTATACGTAAAGAAACACTAGAAAATGTACATCCCAATCTCATCGAGTAAGAAACACCAGGAAAATATACATCCAAAAATGAATTAACGAATGCTTAGGAATTTTCCTATGTCATCTTGCAATATAAGCAATACTACCTGGTAACAATCAAGGTTCTAGAGTCCAATTAGGGAACCGCTCAAATAAAACCCCCATAAGAATAAAAGAGTTAAACGTCATAACGACCATGAGATCTCTTTACATCAACATGCCTTTAATCCAACCAAGTATAGATCGATCGAAGTATTAAGGAAGCGAGCGATATAGATCTACCATTAACAATCCTCACTACCAATTGCAATAAAAACTATCGAGGAGAGCTATTGGGACTATATTGGAATATAAATATTGATGGAAGAGTCACAAAGAAATGAGCGAGGTGATTTTTTGGCTTCAGCTTGAGATCATCTTGACTTTTTTGGGAATTCATTATAGCCCCATCCTTGGATAAGGGTTTGAAATACCGAAACCAATACCATTGCCATTTAGCAAATGAGTGATTGCTCGCACTAGTATGAGTGAGTGCTACATAACGGGCACATTCTCCCAAAGACCTATGCAACTCCTTACACATTATTTCCTCCTCAACATCCTCATAAGCATCAGTAAAATTATGATTCCCCAAGATAGACATTACTGTAAGTTCACAGACATCCTATTAAGTGATAGTAAACTCGCCCCGAACACTAATAAACATATATGTATCTATACTCCAATAAGAGGCCAAGATGTTAAGGGCACTTAAGTTTTTTCTTATATTACAACTCTTTAAGATGGAAAGAGTTCTTTATAAGTTAAGACCATAAATTATTTTTTGATAACTTTCAACAGACAATACGTACATAACCCAAGACTCCCACTCCTTAGAGGAATCGCCACATTCACTCGATTTTGCAATATTCTATCAAGTATAACGATCGGGGTATCCTCACACTCTGGAAACTCTAAAAGTGATTGCTTGACTATCATAATGACAAATACTGCCTCAAATACCTCTTAGGAGCTCGAAAATGATCATCAATCCTAAAGAACGGGACACGAATATACGCTGTGAAGTCCCTTTTCTCATACACTTTAAGATATTTCTCGTGTATTGGGTTAACGGAGGAAGAAACACCAGCTTCACCTTGATAACCACCACCAATAACTGTGGAGGCATTTTAAGAAACGGTAAGCATGGATTTGGAAATAGTTAAAATTTTAGAAACCATGGAAGTTGTGATTTGAATGGGTAAATACCCAACCACCATCGTAGTAGCGATAGTGGAAATGATGATTGGGGAAAGGTTAGATAAAGAAGCCACTGAGTAAAGAAATTTTCGGGAAAAGATGGAAACAAAACTTGAAAAAATGACGGACACATAAAAATAAGAAATTTTCTCTCTCAAGAAATTTTAAATGAAAGTAAAAGTTTTGCAGGAGAATATGGATGTTTATGCATCATGAAGGCAAAAGGGTGATGAAGGTTCAAAAGTAGGGTCAATAAATTATTTGAATCGTGAATATTATTCCCTAAAATGACACATATCTCCTTGTAGTACTAAAAGTATGTCTTCTAAAGCCAAACATGTCAGAGCATTTAATATGCAGTAAAAGTAATGATGATAACTATCCTCTTAAAATTCCAAGAAAATATGTTTTCATGGACAACTCTTCCTCTTCAAACCAGAGAAAGACTTTTGCATGAGGGGGATAATGTAGAGGAGTGTACAAGTAACGCTCAAATTAAAGAAGAGTCTTATGAGTATTACTAGGAAAAAGTGTGCTCGAGAAAGACCATGAAAGCTCTAAAAGTCATGAGAGCACTACCAACAAAAGATAGTTCTCGAGCAAACTAAGTTACCTCCAAAAACCACCCGAGTAGTACTATCAAAATATGGTTCTCGATCAACCCATCTAAACTCCAAAAGTCACGCGAGTAGTATTAGTAACATAAGGTACTCAAGAAACCCAACTATGCTCCAAAGTCATGTAAGTAGTACAAAAAAATGGAGGTTCTCGAGAAACAAAACTTTAGAAGTAATGAGATTAGTACCAACAAGGGGGTTGCTCGAGCAACCCCAAGTCATCTCTTAGAATCAGAGCAAGTGCATGAACAACCTATCTTCCTAGTGAAGTAAAGTTACAATTAGTTACTCAAGCAACACAGAAAGATGTATTTGAGAACATAGTTTACTAACACTTAGTGTAAGAGAAAGTTTTATAATTGCCCATTTTATTTTTATTTGGATTATGCCGTTACACCCCACCGCACCTTCATGACTAGTTTCCTGTATTCAAAGAGAAGAAGTTGATGGAATTTGGATGATGAAGATCGTTCATCACAACATCATTAAAAGAGTTATGAGGTGGTTTAGTAAAGAATTTAATTATCCAGGGGTTATTTTAAAAAGAGTTAGCATAAAAATGCTTTTAAAATGATTTTTAAAAATCTCGCCAACTCATTAGAACGACTTAGCATGTCATTTGAATGAGTTTCCCTCATTTAAATGAGTTATGAAGCGACACCTTCTGGCAAGATCTCGAATGTCGTTCCAAGTTTTGTTAGAAACACGTTCGAACAAGATAAGATACTTCGATCGAACAAGGTACATGTTAGTTCGAATGAGTACGCGAGTTTTTGATTTTTTAATGAAATCTTTTCAATTCTCTAATGCCTATGTCTTTGCAATAACATTAACTATAAATATACATGAGGGATTAGACTTTTCTCCATGCCTTTTTAGTGTTATTTTTGTGATCAAACTCTAAACTTTTTTTATCTAAACTCCTTGAATCTTTGAAGATCACGTTTTCAAATCAAGAAGAACACATTGAAAGTTTAAAAACCCTTTTAGAGTTTTTCTCTACTGCTTAATTGTTGAGTCGAGGATGTATTGATGAAGAAGAAAGGAATTGAAGATTCCTGAGGTTGACTGGTGGATACTGAGGTAAGAGTTACTTACTGTGGATGGCACTGGACTATATCGTATCTGTTGAATATTGGAAGAAATCTTCACATTATACTTAGTGGATCTCTAAGTAGTTTGTAAGTCACCTTGTGTCTATCAAATTCTTTAATAGTGCTGAAATTAAAGGTCTTGCCTGAAAGTCATTTTTTCACAAATTCTTCTTCTGCTTGTTTGGTTTGGATTTTGACTTTATAATTAATATTGCATGTTCTCTATATTAAATTAAGATAAATCTTGTAAAAAGTGAATTTATGTGTTTTTCCTAAGATACGAGTAATTCATATAACCCCTGCTTTTTCAAATTGATATCAGAGTGGGTTGCACTAAAATATCAAGTGATCCTGATTTTTGGACACTAATTTTTCAAATTTGTATTAGATTTGGTTATATTAATTTATTGTGTTATCTTTTAAAATTTTGGATTATATGGATAGTTTGTATAATAGGGTTTAATTTTTTTTATGGGTAAAATTATGCCTATTGGAAAGTAAGAATGAGGTCGGTTTTAAAATCTAATTATAAAAGAGTCTGGCTTGTATGTGAAGAGGGTGGACACCACCCACTATGAATAATGTGTAATACCCCATAATTTTATTGATTTTTATTTAAGGGATTAATTGAATTAAATGAGAATTAATTGAGAATTAATCTGGATATAAATACTAGCGAGATGTGAGTTGGTATTTGATTACGATGTTAAAATTGAATATTTCTGAGTATATATGACAATATATGAGAATTGAAAATATTAAAATTGTTGCGAGGCAGAAATACGACAATTGGGAAATTTAGTTGGGACGCGGTGTCAGTCGCGTCAGGAACGTAATTATTTAAATTAAAAAGTGAATTAAATTTTTATCAATCGAATGATCATTTTGAGTGCCCCAACGTGTACGGAAGGGTCGAACTAGTCAGAAAACACTAGCCGGGGGTTTAGTTTGGGTCCCGGGGCATTTTTAGGCCAAACCGCCAACCCAAAAGGGTAGATTGGTAATTTTGAAAATATGGGAATTAAATCCCACGAATTTTGGAGGTTAATTTTATATTAGTAATGAACCCACTAAGTCCATTATCAGCCTTTGACAAGTAGTGGGTTACGGGAGTTAAAGGGAGAGTCTTAAGAGGTTCCAAAAGAAACCCTAGACACCATCATCATCCTTGGGAGAATTCTGTAGAGAGAAAGAGGAGAATCAACCTTCATTCACCAACATCAAATCAGAACATCTAAGGCAAGTGGTTTAATTTCATAATTTTCAAGTGAATGTTTGCTCCATGCTTAGAATTGAAGATATGTCTTGTATTGAAAGTTTGATGAAAATCCATGAAATTTGAGATAGAACTCATTATCTTAGATAGGAATTGCATGTAGAATAGTTATGGAAGAATTTCATATCCAAAATTTATCTTTTGATGATTTAAAAAATGGATTTATAAGGAGTAATTGTAGACATTAAATTATGGGTTCATATTTATAGGGTTTGGGGCAAGATTTTGGAATTTTGATGATTACATGTTAATTTAGGAGGTATTGACCCCAAATATATGTTAATGAGTGACCTAGGAGGACTTAGAGTAGTTTATAAAAGTTAAAACTAAATTGATATGATCTTAGTATGGATTTAGAGAAGAGAAATTGAAGAAAAATGAGTTGGAAAGATTTCTGGGTGGATTCTGCCATCTCGTTAGAAGACCTGCCCAGGTCGTTCGAACGAGCTTCTAACGAGATGACAGTGCCCCTTCTAACGAGTTCATTTTAAGACTTCGTTCGAACGACACTCGTTCGAACAGCCTCGTTCAAATGAGATTTCTAACGAGTTGACAGAATGGCCTTTTTAGGCCTGATTTTACTTTAAACTTCCAGTAGACCTATTTAACTGAGTTATAACCTTCCCTTGAAGACTAGTGAGTGTAGTTACAAGATTAGAGTACGTTGATGAGTAAAACTTAGAATTTTGTAGTAAACGAGATGACCATTATGGCTTGGTAAATAATTACCTAAAAGATTACGAAGTGAGAAGGATTGGTAACTTTAATATATTTTATTCAGGGAATTACGAACGTGTATCTTTTCATGACGGTATAGAATTGAGAAATATAACCCTATTACTAATATAAGATATCTAAGATGTGTGAATGCTTAGCATATGTATTTCTCTGTGTATAACATACCTACCATACTTTCTATCACGGGAGGACGGCGTTCGATCAGGGCCATTTAATCTTTGCGTGCCTACGGGAGGATTTAGATTGGTACCTCGAGGACATAGGTCAGAGAAGGGCTTATTGAGTAGTTAATAAGTCTGCTGATCATGGGAGTGTAGGTATGTTCGTGACCCATGTGATGTGAACTATGTTCGACTCCATTATGTGTGTTTATTACTTGTCGAAACGGTTCCTGGGAGATTCGGAATACGTGATCCTTATGTACGTGATGTACCGGGATTGGATAGCAGAGTATGTGCGCACCGCAGCATAGTCTAGGGGTGCCAGTATTGGATAATTATAATAAGATTGATATTATATGATGTTGCAGTGATCTATTTATATAAGTACAAGTGTGAATTATGTAATATCTTTTTAGAACAAAAAGTGGGAAAACTCTTAATAATTATTGTATCTAATTTCAAGGAAAGGAAAGTAAAACTCTCAGTTTATATACAGAAGTCGGGAATTAATCCATGATTAGTTTATCAAACATCAAATATTAAATTAGACTAATTTGCCGGGAGGATAACTAGTTTTGATCACGGATACTTTAGGAGTGCACAGATAGTCGAGAGGTGAGTATCTCATGTGAGGGCACGTCCTAACATGTATTTTGCATTCATTATTTTATGTCATTAAAACACTTGCTATATTTTTAAACTGTTTTCACAATCGGGCTCTGGCCCGTTTGCTTTCAAATCTATTTTTTTGTAAAAACTTTTAGGTACCCAGCCACAAGGACAACAAGCATAGGAGTTCCATTCAGGTGACATACTGTAGCTGCCGTGGAAGTTACAGGACCTTGACAGTAGATGCCTCTATTTTTCAATCTTGACTTTATATTATCAGATTCTCTTATCTGTTGGGCATGTCGCCCTATTTCCTTTTAGAGATACTTTATCTATTCAGTTATTTGGGTTGTAATAAATTTAGTGATGTGGACTTGGTATTTGTTTATTCCTGTACTCGGATTGTTGTGAGGAGTATTCCTCCAGTTTTATTATTATTTTATGGTTATTCTTTTGTGACTATGTTGTTGTCGTTATGTTAGCATTTCATAATCTACCTATTACATATTTATCGGATTTAATTAAAATTGACAACTCACTTTTAAATATTAGGTGGCTAGTAATTGTTAAAACATATTTCGATAGTGATGCTATGAACTGAACCAACTTGGCATTTTGTATTAATTTAATAAAGGAGTAGCGACCCGGTATTTAATTATTCGGGGTGTCACAGGTGGTATCAGAGCATCAGGTTCTAGTGTCCTTAGGATCTGTACGGCTTACTATGTTTCTGTTAAGCTTTCTTTGATGTAGAGCCCTATATTTTAGGATTGTTGTATTCTTTTGTGTATGTTTCGCTCTTCAGCTATTTTGAGTTAATAACTGCGAACTTATAAGACTTTACTCTCATTTCAGATGCCTCCACTACGTGCACAACGATTTCCTAGGGATGCTCAGCCCGAGCCACAGCCTGCACCTGTTCAGGGCACCATGAATGCCGCAGAGGTTGCAGCCATTGTAGCCCAAGCGGTAAATGCCGCCCTCACAGTTGTGCAACAGGTACCACCTCAGGCGCCGATAGCCGTGATAATTTAGGCTCATGCATTCCCGTCTGCTTGGGAACGCGTTCATGATGCTTTTCAGAAAGCACACCCTCCGGAGTTTGCAGGTAGCTCCGACATTGCTATGTCCAGTCAGTGGAGGAAGGACATTTAAAGGCACTTAAGGATGTACGAGTGCACAGATGTTCAGAAGCAGACACTGGCTAATTTTAAGCTAGTAGGATCAGCGTTAGAGTGGTGGGAGTCCATTACCACCCCGAAGGAGAGAGATGCCCTTTCCATACAGGAGTTCTGGGTGCGGTTCGACCGCAAATATTTTCCATCAGTTGTTCACACCGAAATGAGGAGGAAGTTAATGAACCTCAAGCAGGAGGGGAAGACTGTGGCTGAGTATGAGGCCGAGTTCACTAATATCTTGAACATTATTCCCGATGAGATTCCGACCGAGGAGAAGAAGATTCAGAAGTTCATGGATGGATTGACTTGGAGGATCCGTCAGCACTTATTGGGAAATCTTTCGTTGGCCACTTATTCTGATGTGGTTAACGCAACACTGCTTCACTGCCAGGACCACCTCTTTAACATGTCTGAGAGTAAGAAATCAGGAGAGTCCAGCCATTAGGACAGAACAGGGGGGAATGGTGCTAGCGGGGTACAATCTGCTCAGGGTCAGCACAGGCAGGGTGATCAGGGTTCCCAACAGGGGGATCCTAAGAGATTCAGATCTAGGGGTTTTCGAAATGGTCAGGGAGGTTTTAGACATGGCCATCAAGGTCAGAACGGAAATCAGGGCCAGCAGGGCCAGAATGGTCAGCAACAACAGTTCCAATAGGGCCAGTATGGTCAAGGTAGGAATGGTAATGGCCATCAGGGCCGTGGGCAGCAGGGACAGCAAGGGGGAAACTTCCCGGGGAAGTGCTTCGTTTGTGGCAAGATTGGTCACAAATGCCAGGATTGTCCCGATAAGGGCAATGCCCCACCACACCAGCAGCAGGGTGCTCGACACGAGCCACAGAGGCCTATGTTTCCCACCGCCCTCCCAGCACCACCACAGATGGCAGCATTACCACCCATCCCAGCGGTCTCAGTCTAGCAGGGACAGCTTCAGTATGGGAGAGTGTATCAGCTCCAGCATGCCGTAGTCCCACAGGATCCACCAGCCATTGAGGGTATGTTCTCTATTCAGGGGACTATGGGGCGTATTTTATTTGATATGGGGCCACACACTGTTTCATTTCCTCGATATTTGCACGTACTTTGGGTTTGTTAGACACTATAGAGAGCACGGTTACTTGCATAGATTCACCGTTGAGTAGGCGTTCCGTGATTTCCCGTATTTGTAGGGGTGTGGGTATATAAATAGGGAGATTTACTTTACCCGCTGATATGCTAGTATTAGAGATGACTGAGTACGATGCGATAGTTGGTATGGATTGGCTAGTCTCGTACCGAGCCATAATTGATTGTTTCAGTAGGAGTATTATTTTTGCCATTCCCGGGCAGGGGATGCTTTTAGTGGCGATGCCTCGCCCCGAGGGAGGATTGTCCACTCACTTGTACTATATAAAGGAGGAGACCTCTAAAGAAGTGGTGATACCACTTGATTCGATACCCATTGTTAGTGAGTTTGCTAATGTATTTCAGGACATACCTGGATTACCTCCTAGTAGAGAGATAGATTTTGTTATTGATTTGTCACCGGGAACTCGGCCTATTGCCCGCGCACCTTACCGTATGGCTCCAGTAGAGATGAGAGGGCTAAGGGATCAGATAGAGCAGTTGTTGGGTCAAGGATTCATCCGAAGGAGTACTTCGTCGTGGGGTGCCCCTGTGTTGTTCGTAAAGAAGAGGGATGGATCGTTGAGATTGTGTGTAGATTATCGGGCGTTGAATAAAGTCACGATACGGAATAAGTATCCGTTGCCCCGAATCGATGACTTATTTGACCAGTTGAGAGGAGCTTGCTTCTTCTCAAAGACTGACTTGTGATCGGGATACCATCAGTTGCGTATTAGGGAACAGGACGTCTCGAAGACTTCTTTCTTGACAAGATATGGTTCCTATGAGTTTCGGGTTGTGCCTTTTGGCTTGACCAACGCTCCGGCCGTATTTATGGACTTGATGAATAGGGTGTTTAGAGAGTTCCTAGACCAATTTATCATCGTCTTTATTGATGACATCCTAGTTTACTCCCAGACAGAAGAGGAGCACACCGAGCATTTGAGGCAGGTTTTGCAGATGCTACGTCAGAACGAGCTTTATGCAAAGTATGAGAAATGTGGATTTTGGCTGAAGGAGGTTCAGTTTTTGGGGCATATCATTTCAGACCGGGGAATATCTATTGATCCAGGGAAGTTATTTGCGGTGAGGGAGTGGGGACAGCCCACGACACCGACTGAGATCCGTAGTTTCTTGGGCCTAGGAGGATACTACAGGAGGTTTATTCGGGGTTTCTCAAAGATAGCGGGTCCTTTGACACATCTGACTCGCAAAGGTGTGCCATTCATCTGGAGTGATGCCTGTCAGGTGTCATTTGACGAGTTGAAGGACAAGTTGGCCTCAGCGCATGTGTTAGCATTGCCCAGACCGAGAGTTGAGTATTTAGTCTACACCGATGCGTCCTTAAAAGGACTTAGAGGTGTGCTGCAACAGGAGAGTCAGGCCATAGCTTATGCTTCCCGTAAGCTTAAGCCTCATGAGAGGAGTTACCCCACACATGACTTGGAGTTAGCGACAGTCATATTCACTCTTCGGATTTGGAGACACTATCTCCTGAGGTAGAAGTTTCGGTTGTTCACAGACCATAAGTATCTACAATACCTCTTCACGCAGAAGGAGCTGAATATGCGTCAACGTCGGTGGCTTGAGTTTATGAAGGACTATCAGTTCGATATCCAGTATCACCTAGGGAAGGCTAACGTGGTAGCAGACGCATTGAGCCATAGGCCAGTAGATAAGGTGGCCGAGGTGTGGAAATCTAAGTGGAAGGAGTTGGGACACCAGGAATGTAGTGGCCCGATTGTTCATATATGTGATGACTGTTACACCACAGATTGTTACGAGAGTGATAAAGGCCCAGGAAAATGACCCTTTCTGTCAGGAGAAGATAGTTCAATTACTAGCAGAAGGAGCCGAGTCCTATACCGTTAGCTCAGACGGGGGACTACGCTTCAATGGGAGACTAGTCGTTCCGGAAGGGGAAGATTTGGGACACAAGGTAATGACAGAGTCGCACGGCTCACGGTTCGCGGTACACCCTGGTGGGGATAAGATGTACCAATACATGAAACGACAGTACTACTGGAGCAGGATGAAGGGAGATATCGCCGTGTTCATTTCTAAATGCGCCACTTGTCAGCTAGTAAAGGTGGACCATCAGAAACCGGCGCGACTTCTACAGCCGTTAGAGGTTCCGATGTGGATATGGATGAGCATATCCATGGACTTTATCACGGGGTTACCTACGTCACAGAGGGGTCACGACCTCCATATGGGTAATTATGGATCGATTGACCAAACTTTCTCATTTTCTACCCGTAAGGACAGATTACACTACGGGACATTATGCCCAGCTTTCCATTGCAGAGATAGTGAGACTTCATGGGGTGCCTCTAAATATCGTGTCTGACCGAGACAAGATATTTGTTTCACGATTTTGGGAGAGTTTCCAGGAAGCCATGGGTACAGAGTTGCGACTGAGTACGACATATCACCCGCAGACTGATGGGCCAATAGAGCGGACAAATCAGATGTTGGAGGACATGTTGCATATGTGCATCCTAGACTTTGGAGGTGGTTGGGAGCAGTACCTTCCACTGGTGGAGTTTGCTTATAATAAATCCTACCAGTTCACCATTGGCATGGCTCAATTTGAGGCGTTGTATAGTAGACCTTGTCGTTCCCCAGCATGTTGGTTAGAGGTGGGGGATAACAAACTCCTTGGGTCGGAAGTGATTCAAGACACTTAGACAAGGATATAGATGATACGGAGCCGCATTCGGGTAGCTCAGGACCAGCAGAAGAGCTATGCTGATGCAAAAAAGGTTCTTCAGAGAATTCAACGTGGGGGACCAGGTGTTACTCAGAGTATCTCCTATGAAGGGGATTATGCAATTTGGGAAGAAGGGGAAACTGGCACTAAGATACGTGGGGCCATTTTCTATCATCGAGCGGATTGGACCAGTTGCGTATAGACTCGGTTTATCGGATCACTTGCATAGGATTCATGAGGTGTTCCATATTTCCTCGCTAAGGAAATATATTAAGGAAGATTTGGCCCATACTCACATTTCTTTAGAGGACATAGATCTTCAACCAGATAGTTCCTACAAGGAGGGGCCGATTGCTATTTTGGACCAAAGCGAGCGGAAACTAAGGTCAAAGATAGTACCATTAGTACGTGTTCAGTGGCGACATCATAATGCCGAGGATTCCACATGGGAGCGCGAGGATGAGATGCGCGAGCGTTACCCTGAGTTGTTTTTACCAGGTATTCTTTAGTTCAGAATTTCGGGACGAAATTCTGTTATTAGGGGAGAAGTATGTAATACCCCGTAATTTTATTGATTTTTATTTAAGGGATTAATTGAATTAAATGAGAATTAATTGAGAATTAATATGGATATAAATACTAGCCAGATTTGAGTTGGTATTTTATTACGATGTTAAAATTGAATATTTCTGAGTATATATGACAATATATGAGAATTGAAAATATTAAAATTGTTGCGAGGCAGAAATACGACAATTGAGAAATTTAGTTGGGACGCGCGTGTCAGTCGCGTCAGGAACGTAATTATTTAAATTAAAAAGTGAATTAAATTTTTGTCAATCGAATGATCATTTTGAGTGCGCCAACCTGTAAGGAAGGGTCGAAATAGTCCGAAAACACTAGTCGGGGGTTTAGTTTGGGTCCCGGGGCATTTTTAGGCCAAACCGGCAACCTAAAAGGGTAGATTGGTAATTTTGAAAATATGGGAATTAAAGCCCACGAATTTTGGAGGTTAATTTTATATTAGTAATGAACCCACTAAGTCCTTTATCAGCCTTTGACAAGTAGTGGGTTACGGGAGTTAAAGGGAGAGTCTTAAGAGGTTCCAAAAGAAACCCTAGCCACCATCATCATCCTTGGGAGAATTCTGTAGAGAGAAAGAGGAGAATCAACCTTCATTCACCAACATCAAATCAGAACATCTAAGGAAAGTGGTTTAATTTCATAATTTTTAAGTGAATGTTTCCTCCATGCTTAGAATTGAAGATATGTCTTGTATTGAAAGTTTAATGAAAATCCATGAAATTTGAGATAGAACTCATTATCTTATATAGGAATTGCATGTAGAATAGTTATGGATGAATTTAATATCCAAAATATATCTTTTGATGATTTATAATGAGTAATTGTAGACATTAAATTATGGGTTCATATTTATAGGGTTTGGGGCAAGATTTTGGAATTTTGATGATTACATGTTAATTTAGGAGGTATTGACCCCAAATATATGTTAATGAGTGACCTAGGAGGACTTAGAGTAGTTTATAAACGTTAAAACTAAATTGGGATGATCTTAGTACGGATTTGGAGAAGATAAATTCAAGAAAAACGAGTTGGAAAGATTTCTGGGTGGATTCTGCCATCTCGTTAGAAGACCTGCCCAGGTCATTCGAACGACCTCGTTCGAACGATCTTCTAACGAGATGACAGTTCCCCTTCTAACGAGTTCATTCGTAGACTTCATTCGAACGACACTCATTCGAACAGCCTCGTTCGAATGAGATTTCTAACGAGTTGACAGAATGGCCTTTTTAGGCCTGATTTTACTTTAAACTTCCAGTTGACCTATTTAACTGAGTGATAACCTTCCCTTGATGACTAGTGAGTGTAGTTACGAGATTAGAGTACGTTGAGGAGTAAACCTTAGAATTTTATAGTAAACGAGATGACCATTATGGCTTGGGAAATAATTACCTAAAAGATTACGAAGTGAGAAGGGTTGGTAACTTTAATATATTTTATTCAGGGAATTGCGAACGTGTATCTTTTCATGACGGTATAGAATTGAGAAATATACCCCTATTACTACTATAAGATATCTAAGATGTGTGAATGCTTAGCATATGTATTTATCTGTGTATAACATACCTACCATACTTGCTATCACGGGAGGTCGGCGTTCGATCAGGGCCATCTAATCTTTGTGTACCTACGAGGGGATTTAGATTGGTATCTCGAGGACATAGGTCAGAGAAGGGATTATTGAGTAGTTAATAAGTCTGCTGATCGTGGGAACGTAGGTATGTGCGTGACCCATGTGATGTGAACTATGTTCGCCTCCATTATGTGTGTTTGTTACTTGTCGAAACGGTTCTTGAGAGATTCGAAATACGTGATCCTTATGTACGTGATGTACCGGGATTGGATAACAGAGTATGTGCGCACCACAGCATAGTGTAGGGGTGCCAGTATTGGATAATTATAATAAGATTGATATTATATGTTGTTGCAGTGATCTGTTTATATAAGTACAAGTGTGAATTATGTAATATCTTTGTAGAACAAAAAGTGGGAAAACTCTTAATAATTATTGTATCTAATTCCAAAGAAAGGAAAGTAAAACTCTTAGTTTATATATAAAAGTCGGGAATTAATCCATGATTAGTTTAGTGTTGATACCAAATTTAGTCTGCTGACATGGCTCAATTGAGTGAAGACACGTGGAAATCTATGTGGCAACAATAAATACTTTTGAGGAACTCAAACGCTCCGAGGAACCATACTACGATGAGGAACACTGTTCCCCCAAGTAACTCATATGCTCCGAGGAACAAGAACTCTCCGAGGAACTCTTGAGTACCGAGAAGCTTAGGCGGTCCGAGCTGCACCTCGAACAAAGCATTAATAGCAGGATAATCAACAGTTTGACTGTTCATTAAATGCTTATCATTCAGACGCATACGCTTAAGGGGAATTGAATGTATTACCCTTTCATATGTACATCATTTAATGTATTACCCTTTCACATTACAGCCTCAGGGCTATAAATACATTGTACAATCCTCATTGTAAAGGGACGGGAATTTCTTGAGATAACTTGTAATTGAGAATTCCCGTACAATCAGCAATAACATAACAGTGGAAGTAGGCCATTCTTATAAGGCTGAACCACTTTAAAAATTCTTTGTCTCATTTATTTATCTGTGATTGAATAATTAGATATGATCTAATTTGTTACATCAACAGATTGGCGCCGTCTGTGGGAAACGACTGGTAATATCGTTTTCCATAAAAAACAATCCATCACAAATGGCTGATATTCCAGAATCTAGCAATCGAACTGCTGAAAGCCCTCCAAATCCATCTGCTCCGCCAAATATTCCAGATCTGGCTGGAATAATGACAAATCTGGCTCAAGGCCAAACCGTCATGCAAGAAACTATGCGACAACTCATACAAACCCTCCATGGCGGTGCACTAACCCATTCAAGACCACCAAGTATTCAAAAAAATACCCGTGCACCTTTTTCACGTACTAGACGTACCAATTCATATCGTAATTAGGAGTCTGAAGATTTTTCTTATCAACCTGGACGAACTTCCTCAGTGCGAGCCACAGATACTGAACAACGTATCACTCTCTCCCCAGAAAAGACCAGTGTGCTAGAAAGATTGAGCAGAGTATCTCCTTTCAATCGATTAGGTGCTAGGAGGAGCAAAAGTCCTCCCAGAACCCCATCGAGGAGTTTTCGACGACCATCAGACTTAAGGGAAGGATCTGCCCAGTCACGACCAGTTGCTCGTCAAGATAGATCCTAGGAAGCCACCTCAACGCGATCAATTGCTCGAACCAACAGGCCCGAGGAAGGAAATGATGCATGGAAGGGCTCTATTCAAAGGCTGGAGGATAGATTGGGGGAAATGGTTAAAGCTAAGAACCCTCTACAATGAACTTTTATTCTAGGAACACCTTTTGTCCAGGCCATTGTATATTTTCCAACACCATCAAAGTTCAAAGCACCTATTGTGACCCCCAAATATGATGGAAAGACATACCTTGTCCTTCATATAGAACAATACCAAGATGCAGCCGACATCTATGCTGTTCCAGATGAGATGAGATGTAGGGCATTCTCGAGAACTCTTACCGGATCTGCTCAAATATGGTATAATAATCTTCCTCGGGGTAAGATCTCAACTTTTCTTCAACTGGCCGAGTTATTCATTGGGAATTTCTATTTTAGGGCAAAGCCAGTTAAACGAGTAGCACATTTGTTAAGTGTTAGACAAAAGGCTGGTGAGAGTACCTGAGATTATATAACTCGTTTTAATAACGAGAAACTTGAAGTCATTGATTATGAGGAGAAGACAGCGATTACCGCCTTGATGAGTGGACTACTGCCCAACAAGTTATACTACACTTTGGCCAAAGATCCACCTAGGACCATGTCAGACCTGATGGGAAAAGCGTCCCAGATTATGAATTTCGAGGAGGCTATGGCTGCGAAGAAGAAAATGGATGCCAAAGAAACCAAGGTGGAAGGTTATAAAGCTAAGAAGAAAGATCATAAGAACAATGGTAATGACAAACATTCAAGAACAAGGTTAGTATGGGATGCAATGAAGAAATTCGATAATTATACTCCTTTAAAAAAGGATATCAACCATGTTCTAGAAGAAATCAAGAGCAACGAGGAATCAAACTGACCAGAGAAAATGAAGGCAGGCCCTGATAAGAGGAATAAGGCAAAGTATTGTGAGTTTAATAAAGATCATGGCCATATGTCAAAAAATTGCATAGCTCTTCAGAATGAAATTGAAACACTCATCAGATGAGGAAAGCTGGCAAAGTATGTTGATTGTGGAAGCGAAAGAAGAAACAAAGACCGAACAAGAGAGAGGTCTAGATCTCCTCGTCGAGCAGAGGAGAATAAGAAAAGAAACCATGAAGTTGATCCCGAAGATGAACCCGATCTTCCCAAGAGACCAAAGCAGCCAGAACGCGAGGTATTTTCAATACGCTTGGGGTCATTTGACTGTAATGTTATAACAAGTGGAGATGCATGAAGAGGAGACCTTACTGCCGAGAGAAAAGCTTACCTCTGTGAGGCTCAAGCTTGCTCGTACATTCAACGAATAAATCTAGCTAAGGAGGATCGCCCGAGAAAGGTGAACAAAGAGAAGTTGGTCATTGGGTTCTCAAAGAATGGCCTTGCAGGTGTTCTATATCCTCATGATGACCCACTGGTGATCAAGATGAGAATGAAGGAGGTTATAATTTCAAGAGTACTGGTCGACAACGGTAGCTCGACAGACATCATGTTCTACTCGTGCTTCGATAGTTTAAATCTAAAGCTATCTCAACAGGAGCCTTATCATAGACCCCTCCTCGATTTTGCTGGCGAGAAAGTATTTCCACTTGGGGCGATCAAGTTGGATATATTCATTGGTACGTGGACTGCTTGTCGAATAGAAAGAATACGTTTCTTTGTGATGGATAAGAATGTTCAATCATCATACAATATCATCATGGGAAGAGTAGGATTGAAGAAATTCGAGGATGTACCATCTACAGTGCATCAGTGCCTAAAGTTTCCAACAAATTTTGAAGTAGGAGTTGTTAAAGGTGATCAGAAAGTAGCTCAGGAATGCTATTATTCATCCGCCGAGCGAGAAGAACTCGAGGAATCAAGGAAAAAGACTACTAACTATCAAGTGGAAGAAGGGGCAGAAATTGAGACATTGGATCCTAGAGATGAGTCGCAACTCGTGAAGGGTCAAGTGGTGGAATCTACTGAAAGCATCATACTGGACGACGAGCACCCTGAACGAACTACTCAAGTAGGTTCGTCGTTGGAAGCCTCACTAAAACAGGAATTGATAACTTTCCTTAGAAGCAGAAAGCAAACTTTTGCGTGGAGTCATGAGGATATGCCCGGAATAGATCCAAATTTTTTATGTCATGAACTCAATGTGAATAAGGAAATCAAGCCAGTGAAGCAGAGAAGAAGAGTGTTCAACCCCGAGAAGAATCAAGCTATACAGGAGGAAGTCGAGAAACTCCCGAAAGCTTGCTTCATTGAAGATGTTAAATATCCAGACTGGTTAGCCAATGTGGTGATGGTAAAGAAGAAAAATAACAAGTGGAGGATGTGTGTAGAGTTCACCGAACTCAACAAAGCATGCCCAAAGGATCACTTTACACTGCCCCGAATTGATCAACTAGTCGATGCTACCTCGGGACATGAGCTGCTGAGCTTCATGGATGCTTATTCTGGCTACAATCAGATTAAAATGAAACCGGAAGACAGGGAGAGTACTTCTTTCATTACCCCTAGGGGAACTTATTATTATAATGTTATGCCTTTTGGTTTAAATAATGCAGGTGCGACATATCAGCGGCTAATGAATAAGGTTTTTACTAAACAAATCAGTTTCAATATGGAAGTCTATGTTGACGATATGCTAATAAAGAGCAAGAAAGATGCTGATCATCTAGTTGACTTAAGTCAGACTTTTGATCAACTAGATAAATACCAAATGAAGCTGAACCCGACGAAGTGCATATTTGGAGTACGAGAAGGCATGTTTCTCGGGTACATTATCAATCAACGAGGCATTGAAGCGAATCCTGAAAAGATCAAAGATCTATTAGGGATGCGATCTCCAACGACGAAGAAAGAGGTGCAAAGTCTTACAGGACGAGTAGCAGCACTCAACAGATTTGTATCGCGAACAACTGATCGATGTCTCCCATTCTTCAAGACACTCCGAAAGACTTTTGAGTGGAATGATGAATGTGAGAAGGCTTTTCAAGACTTGAAGAAATACATGGGAGCACCTCCACTGTTATCCAGGCCAGTGATGGGAGAAAAATTATATTTGTATCTGGCAGTGTCCGAGAATGCAGTCAGTTCGGGATTGATAAGAGTGGACAATGGAGTACAAAAACCAATCTACTATACAAGTAAGGCCTTCTGAGGAGCAAAGATCAGATATCCAAGGCTGTAAAAGTTAGCACTGGTGCTGATTGAGGCGAGTAGGAGAATGAGGCCATACTTCCAGGCTCATACTATAGTCATATATACTGATATGCCATTGAGGCAAGCCCTTCATAAACCAAAAAAATCAAGGATATTGATGTACTGGGCAATAGAGCTCGATGAATATGATATAGTTTATGAACCCAGATCATCGCTGAAAGGGCAAGCTGTAGCAGATTTTATAGCAGAGTTCACCTATCCTGATACCCCCGAGGTGCAAAAGCTGCTTGCTGATCAACCTGTGGATGCTACAGGATTAACAAACACAAGCTCATACCAACTTCGGTTGGTAAAAGGGCAAGTGGATGTTACAAGATCATCAAATTCGAGCTCAAACCAACTCCAGTTGGTAAAAGGGCAAGAAAAGATGATCGACGAAGAGCAAGGAATATCAGGGGAGGATGAAAGGAAGTAATAAATATTTCACCGAGGAACTCTGTAAGATCAGAAGTTTGAAGACGAGTTACCTATATGGAGGCTATATATAGATGGCTCATCTTGCACAACAGGCAGTGGGGCAGGGATAGTTTTGAGCACTCTGAACGAGGTCGATATGGAGTACACCCTACGTTTCCAATTCAACGCTTCCAATAATGAGGCGGAGTATGAGGCCATGATTGCAGGTCTTAATTTGGCAAAAATTATGGAGGCGCAGTAAATTATTGTCTTCAGTGATTCTCAATTAATTGTAAATCAAATGTTGGGAATATATGCAGCCAAAGGAGAATTAATGATCAAATACCATGCAAAGGTGATGGAGTTGGTATCAGAATTTGCTGCTATTCAGCTTGTCAGAATACCGAGAATGGAGAATGCGAGAGCAGACGCCCTAGCTCAATTAGCCTCAACTACTCATACCGAGCTCCGGAGAACAATCCCAATTGAAGTTTTAGCTGGTCGGAGTATAGATAAAGATCTGACGATGATCTTTATTACCCTTGATTTATGACCATCTTGGATGGATCCCATCAGGGCATATATTGAAGAGGGAGAATTGCCAATTGACAAGCTCGCAGCCAAGAAATCGAAGTTTAAAGCTGCTTGGTATGTATTAACTAACGGTATTCTATATAGATGAGGAATTATGGTAGTTTTACAGAGATGTGTGCATCCCACCGAGGTGAAAGATTTAATTGAAAAGGTCCATGAAGGGTCCTGTGGAGCCCATGTAGCAGGTCGGACGCTTTTGCAAAGGATGATGACGCAGGGATATTATTGGCCCACGATGAGGGCTGTTTGTATAGCCTATTCAAAGAAATGTGACAAGTTCCAACGCTTCTCCTCCATCCGAAGAACTCCACAAGCATTGTTGACACACATCACTTCCCCTTGGCCATTTGCCATGTGGGGAATATATTTGGTCGGGCCACTGCCGACGACCAGAGGAAGGTTCAAATACCTCGCCGTCGCAGTGGATTATTTTACTAAGTGGGTAGAATTTGAGCCTCTCATTGATATGACGTATGAGAAGGTGTACCAATTTATTTGGAAGAACATCATTTGTCAGTATGGTCTTCCTCATGCTTTCATCACAGACCATGGAACACAATTTGATAACGAGGAGTTTGCTGCCTATTGTCATCAATCAAATGTTTTGATTATCCACTCAACACCAGGCCATCCTCAAAGCAATGGAAAAACTGAAGTGACAAACTAAACACTGCTGAATGGCTTGAAGAAAAGACTGGACGATGCGAAAGCAAATTGGATCAACGAGTTACAGTCAGTACTGTGGGCTTATCGAACTACTCCCCGAGTAGCAACTGGAGAATCTCCATATATGCTAGCGTTTGGAAGTGAAGCTATTATAGCTGCCGAGTTGGGCCTCCCAACATACAGGGTACTGAATTTCAATTCCCTTGTCAGTGACTTAATGAGAAGATTGGATTGAGACATGCTCGAGGAAGTTAGAGAAGAAGCAGCCATCAGGAATGCCGCATACCAACAATGAACAGCTTTGTTCTACAATAAGAGGGTGAAGAAGTGCGACCGGAAAGAAGGAGACTATGTGCTGAAGAAAGTAATTCAAAAGCACAATAAACTGGAGGCAAACTAGCATGGACCATACCGAGTTACAGAGGTTGTTCGACCAGGAACTTACCGAATAGCAACTTTAGAAGGGGAGGAGTTTAAAAATGCATGGAACGCAGAGCACCTGCGCAAGTATTACCAGTAATGGATAATCTCTCTTTTTATTAAAATTTTTTCGGGGAATACTAGTGCTACACACTAATCGGCAAAACTCGGGCTACTCAAAATTTTTCTCGAAAACGCCAGCTAAGGTTGGTCGAGAAACAAATGTATTCCTCCGGAAAGTAAAACTTATATTCCTCCGGGAAGTAAAACTTGTATTCCTTCGGGAAGTAAAGCTACTTGTATTCCTCCGAAAAGTAAAGCTACTTGTATTCCTCCGGGAAGTAAAGCTACCTGTATTCCTCCGGGAAGTAAAGCTACTTGTATTCCTCCGGAAAGTAAAACTATATGTTCCTCGGAAAGTAAAAGTATTCTTAAAAATGCCAACTTATGTCGGTTAGGAAGTAAATATATTCTCGAAAATGCCAACTTGAGTTGGTCGGGAGGTAAAATTATTTCAAAAAGTGCTAAAAGTTGCTCGCAGGGGAAAAATACACTAACTATGGCTGATCGGGGATAAAAACCCACTAACTGTAGTTGGTCAAAAAGGAAAATTTATCGACCTTGGTTGGTCGTAAACATTTTATGAATATGAGAAAATGATCAAGCAAAATTATTGATACTCATGACTTTTTAAAATTATTAGTAAGTTGGTCGAGAAACAACTTAGTAAGTTGGTCGAGGAATAACTTAGTAATTTTTTATAATGACTACCACAAATTCAAGCTAGTCGAAAATAAGTTGATCGAAAAACAACACAAAACAACACAATATTGTTATTTTTTTAACAGACATACATGCACAAATGTAAAGTATTTTACAAGACAATAGCAATTAAGATTGCGAATAAAAATAAAAGTCTTTCATTAAATCCAAAAACAGATTACATTGATAATTAAATGAATACTAACTATTAAATCAAAATTCCTACTCTATTGGTTTCTTCCCCTCTGCTTTTGAAACAGGTTCCTCGCTAGCAGGCGGATCATTTAAAGCAAGAGGAGAGTTTATGAAGTTCAAATCTTTTCACATCCTGATATTCATCACGGATGGTCGATCTAGGAGGTGCTCGGGATGAGATATCTCGACACTTGAATGGATATTGTAGTCGCCGAGATACTTTAAAATTAAGCATAGAGGAATGGCCCGAGCAGGGATCCAACTCATATCAAGTTTGAATGGTGGCACGGGTAGGTCGAGCAGCCCAGGATCATGGTAATCCCACGGGTAATGACCCTGTTCAAGTTGTAGCACACCTAAGGCATTCAACCAACCTTGCTTGTAGCCCTCATTATTAGCATTCTGGATACGATCGTCCAAGTGGTAGAGAGCCTCGTTGTACCCAGCCATCCAGAACTCCCTGGGCTGTTTGTGGAATTAATATGTCAGTCTTTCCAACTGCTTGTGGAGATTTTTGATGAAGAGTTCTTTATTCTCCAAGACTGACTTCTGCGAAGAAAGCTGCTCCTCTAGGTCCCTGATCTTCTTTGACATTCCAGCCAACGCCTGGTTCTTTGCGATTAATTGGAAAGCTTGGTTCTCCAAAGAGGATTGAGCCCTCTGTTCCTCGACAGGAATTCAAGTTGCTCTTGCTCGTCCCCGAGGAGCTCTTGCTCATCCACGAGAAGATGCAAAGGGGCCAGCTCTCTTCAAGGTCTCCAATTCGTCCCTCAAGTTGGCGTTCTCGACCTCCAAGAACGAGAATCCCTCATCAGTCACTGGGATTAAGGCTTTTGAAGTGAAAGCTGCAGACTTTAATTGTGACAATTATCTTTGCAGGTTGTTAGTCTCTTGCTCTAATAATTCAGCTATTTGTCTGCCCTCCTCGACTTCAGCCTTCAGAGTTCTCTCCCTCACATCGTAGCCAGCAAAACGCTTCTCGTATCCCTTGTTAACATTGAGTTGCTGATACTTCTTCTCATACCCCTCGTGTAAAAGGGCGGTGGATTCTTTATATTGCTGCTGAAGGTCTTCGACAGTGCCTTGGAGATCCTCAATCATATCATAATAAGCCACATTATTGGCCATTGCATGATCAAGCAGACACTTCAAGTATTGGCAGGCCTCAATTTCTTGTTCCGAAGCATCTTGGCCGAGGATGTCAAAGATTTGTGTTGCACTCAGATCTGTGTGACCAACCTTAAAATAATCATTGCATTCCCTCAACAGCCTTGTATCATAAGCAAACATTAATTCCATCCTGGCCAGAAACTAGTAGAGGACGAAAAAGCAGTAATCAATAATCAAAATAGAGTATGAAAAAGAGACGACAGTATGAATAAACACAAGTTCAAGTTTTATTATATCATAAAAGTCAGAAGTACAAGGTTCAGAGTTACATGTTCAGGATTACATTTGTTAAAGAAAAATAAAATAGAGAAATCCGAACAACTCTACACCTTTTCCTTGTCTCCCAAAACTTTCTCGGGAGGATTGGACGAAGAAGTAG